>OY757015.1:96923796-97588346 GCA_963580285.1 Lucinisca nassula
CACAAAGTCGGAAACGTGTAAGGCTAAGGGCAAACAGTGTAATTGCTGTCATAAATGGAACCACTTCGAAACCGTGTGTAGATCTAAAAAGTCTGTTCATGAGGTTTCTGAAAGAAATTATGATTCACATGTGCAAAATAGTGATTCTGATGATTTCTTTGTGGATAGTGTGGAGAGCAGTAAGTTTGTGAATGATCAGGCATTTGTGGAAATTGAGGTAGGACCACGTTCTGTACCTATAAATTTTAAAATAGACACTGGTTCCCAGGTTAACATTTTGACATATCAAACTTATACAAAGCTAAATCTACATCATATACTTCAAAAGCCTACAACCAAACTGACCGCCTATGGTGGTAACACACTCAATGCATTAGGTTGCGTCACATTAACCTGCAAACGCACAGACAGAAAGAAAGACCTTTGTTTCTACATTGTAGAGACATGCTCCTCTCCCATACTTGGTTTAAGGTCTAGTATTGACCTGGAATTGATCAAGTTAGTGTTATCCTGTGAGACACAAGCCTCTCAACCCTTAGAAAATACGCATCTCACGAGAGCTACTGTTTTGACACAGTATGCTAAAGCATTCCAAGGTGTAGGTTTATTTCCAGGTGAATGTAAAATTCAACTGGATCCATCCATTTCGCCCATAGTAAATCCGCCAAGACGGATACCTGTGGCCTTGAGGGATAAAGTAAAACAGGAACTTGATCGCATGTTGAAACAAAACATTATTGCCAAGGTCACTGAGCAACTGAGTGGGTGAATTCAATGGTCGCTGTTGAAAATAAACATACAGGCAAACTTCGAATATGCCTAGACCCACAGCATCTAAACAAAGCCATTCTGCGTCCGCATTACCCCATGAGAACGCTTGAGGATATCTTACCTCACCTCTCAGGTGCGAAATACTTCACTAAGTTAGACGCCCGGAGCGGTTATTGGGATATTAAACTGACAAATGAGTCCTCATTCTTAACAACGTTCAATACGCCGTTCGGAAGGTACCGTTACCTTAGACTTGCTTTCGGTTTGAAACTAAGTCAGGATGAGTTCCAAAGAAAAATTGACGAGTGCCTAGAAGGCCTCCCGGGGGTTGTCGCTATTGTTGACGACATCCTTGTCTATGGGCGAACGCGTGATGAACACGATCAGAACCTTCGCAAGGTAATTAAACGTTCATTAGAAAAGGGTATCAGATTTAATGAGGACAAACTTGTAGTCGGGGTTCAGCAGGTTGAATACTTTGGTCATATTTTGACAGCACAAGGGGTCAAGCCTTCGCCAAATAAGGTTTCCGCTGTCAGCAATATGGAACCTCCCACAAACAGAGCAGAACTGGAAACGTTTTTGGGAATGATAAACTATCTTTCAAAATTTTGTCCAAACTTGGCAGAACTTTCAAGTCCACTTCGTAAGCTTTTAACAAAAGATGTGGAGTTTACATGGGATAAGCCCCAGGCTGATGCCTTCCAGAAAGTCAAGGACATTATCACTCAAACCCCAGGCCCTGTATTGGCATATTATGACCCGAAGAAGCCACTGACGTTACAGTGTGACGCGTCTAAGTCAGGTCTAAGTGCCACCATTATGCAGGATGGTAAGCCCATCGCATATGCGTCCAAGTCCCTTACGCCCACAGAAACCCTCTATGCACAGATAGAGAAAGAACTATATGCATGTTTGTTCGGATGTAAGCGCTTCGAACAATACATATACGGTCGCAAAGTACACGTAGAAACTGACCATTTACCTATCGTATCTATCATGAAAAATCCCCTTCATGCATCCCCACCGAGACTGCAACGCATGCTTTTGCAATTACAGCGGTATGACATAGAGATTAATTTCGTGAGTGGAAAAAAGATACCTGTCGCCGACACGCTCTCGCGTAGATATGTGTCAGATACATACCCAGAACTTGCTGAGGGTATGGATTTACATGTCCACACAGTGTTGTCGAGTCTACCAATCAGTGATCGCAAAATGAAAGAGATTAAGACACACACTGAGCAGGATCCACAAATGGATCAGCTAAAACAGATTATTCTAAAAGGTTGGCCTGTCGAGAGACATATTTGTCCTGAGCAGGTACTAGATTACTGGAACTTTCGCGACGAATTGACAGTTGTCGACGGCTTAATTTTGAAGGGCCAGAAAATAGTAATTCCGAGTGCTTTAAGACCGAAGATGCTCGAAATATTACACCAAGGACATTTTGGCTGCGACAAAACTCTCCGCAGAGCACGAGACGTCATGTTTTGGCCCAAAATTTCAGCCGAAATCACCGAAATGGTATTAAGCTGTCCTATCTGTCTTGAAAGAAGAAGTTCGAATCCCAAAGAACCTCTTATACCCCACAAGGTCCCAGATTACCCTTGGCAGAACATCGCCTCTGACATATTTACTTGGGATGACAAGAATTTCCTCATTACTGTAGACTACTACAGTAAATATTTTGAAGTACAGAAACTTCCCAGCATGAAAACCAGTACAATCATTGCCAAGTTAAAAAGTACCTTCGCCAGAAATGGCATTCCTATGAACTTTTTCTCCGATAATGCACCACAATTTTGCTCGGAAGAATTCTTAGAATTCGCCAAAGATTGGGACTTTTCTTTGACAAAAATGTCCCCAAAACACAGTCAGTCCAATGGGTTGGTTGAAAAAAATGGTGGGCATTTGTAGGAGAATATTCGCTAAGGCAAAATCAGCAGGAAAAGATCCATATTTGGGCATACTAGAGTACCGCACAACTCCCACAAAACTTGGATTTTCTCCTAGTCAGTTACTCATGGGGAGAAAGTTGAGATCTGTATTACCAGTCACCCTTGATCAGCTGTTACCCAAAACACCCCCTACCGAACAAATCAAAGAAAACATTCAAAGTGCTAAACAACAGCAAAAGAAATATTTTGATCCAGGCTCTAAAACACAGACTTCACTCAGTATAGGAGACACTGCTAGAATTCAGCAAAATGACAAAACATGGAAACCAGCTGTCGTAATGGAAAAACACAATGACAGGTCGTATTCTGTTAAGACACCAGACGGTACTGTTTATCGACGCAATAGACGTCATCTTCTGAAATCCAAGGAAAAAATTCCAAATTATCAAGCAAATTCTGAATCTACACTTGATCATTCACTTTCTGATCAGCCCTCAGTTAGAAATGAAGAAAAGGGAAAATCCCTTCAGGAGCCTCAAATTTGGAAAACAAGCAGTTTCACACGAAATAATAATGGTGATTCAGTTATACCACCAAGGGAGAATGACATGACGCCATATATTACACTCTTTGGTCGTACTGTGAAGCCAAAAATAATTGAATCTATGTGAACTATGACCCAGGATAATGTTAAAAACATATGTGTTGTGAGGTATAAATCCTGACATTTTAATGGAAACGTAAATAGTTCTCCCTATCCTGGAATATATTTCATCTCATGTTGCTGAAAATCAATTTGACTTTGTCAACAAGTTGTCATATAAGTGTGTGTGAAAACTGTTAGAACAACAGCATCATAGGTTTATCAATTATTTTTAAATACAGCTACTCAGACTGGTGAAAAAAATGTCTGCCTTGCAAATATCAATGTTTCACTGAACTTGCTGAACTTTCTTGTGCTAGTTAAGGACTGAATGTTTGATATGTCAGATTTTCAAGGTGTTTAATTGAGTTTAAATCTTTGTTCTTTTAAAGAAGGGAGATGTTACATTATTAGTCAATCCTCATAGTAAACTGATGACAATTCCCACTGTATACCTCACTGAATATAACTACTTTCAGTCTCTAAAATACCACACTTCTCATGTAGCTATGATCATGTTTGTTATATGCTAGAGACAGTCGTCTTATTAAATAATAGTTTGAACACTTTGTCGTTCTTCATAAATAATAAGTTATTATCACTGCATCATATATCAGTGCATAATATTACAGTCTCCATGCCCTACATCATAGTGTAGATTATATTTTCTTGTCCTTTGGGATCATTGATTCCATTTGGTGGAATTTTGAAAATATCTGAGGGTCACTGATGAGGCCTAATTGGCCGAAACTAGCTAGTCTGGCCCAGAAAACATGCACATTCCATATTTTTCAGTTCTGTGGTGTATTCATTGCTTCCAAAGGATAACCCTTTTATAGAACATTTTCAACCCTGCAATCTGGAGTGTATGTATTGTACACCTGCGAGTAATAGTCAGATGTGACCGATGGCAGTATAAGTAGAAAGAAGGAAAGAAAGGCACCAGCAGAGAGGGCTGCTAACAATGTGGTCGTTGTTTGACGGCTCCACTATGTTAACACTTTAGCAAGAACTTGGTGGTACTACTTAAGGTCTATGAACTGCAGCCTTTGGCTGTAGAGAGGGCTTTAGTTGATGACCACATTTGTCATTCAGCAAACCAAGTATATTGTCTGTGTTACAGAAGGCCAAGACAAGCTTCATGAGTTATACTGGTTACCTAAACTTCATAAAAGACCATACAAAGTAGAAGTAAAACAAAGATCAGGAATTGATACAATTATCTTACCCCACCCATAAAAGACACCAAAGGGAAAGAAATACAAACATTAAGCGACCAGACCATAATGGAAACCTAAACAAAGGAAGGCCATAAGGACAGTTACTTTCCCACAAATTGGCCATATGGCCATCCAAAATTAAAAGACACAAGTGATACACACAGTAAGTAACAAACAACAACATAAATAAATCGCCACAGAAGAGCCGCCTTGGAACGGTCAGTGGAAGATTTCCACAGGGGGGGGGGGGGGGGGGCTTAAATCGATTTTACGTGGCCACAATCCTCGCCCTTACTTCAGTCGCGATTTAGACAAATAATTTGTTCAGTCCGCATGAAGGCCTCCTAACTCATCAGTGCAACATCTCCGTGAACACAAAAATCAAAGAACCACAGAGGTGAGACAACGGTGAGGACATGACAGCAAGAAACCACTGAAATGCTGGAGCAAAAGAAAACCAACAGTTAGACTCCGATGAGCCCCACCATGGTTTATTGCAAATTCAAGCTCTTGTACCACCACTGAACTCTCAAAATTATTAACTTCATGTTTTACTGCCATCAAAAACATGCTATTGAATATTGCGACAAAGTCTTTGAAAGATCAGGGCGTAATCTGTTTTGATCTATAAAGAATTCTAATGAAGTTTTTAATAAATTGAAATCCAGGCGATTTCGTGCTTCAAGTCTGTCTACTTATGATTTTTTCACCCTTTACACTACACTTCCTCATAATCTTATAAAAGAAAAAAAATGGTTTAATTGAATGGACATTTCATAGGGAAGGCTCCCTCTATCTTGCATGTAATGTAAGAAATGCTTGTTTCACTTCTGAAGAGCATAAAAATTAAACTTTATGGTCACCTTTCTACTTGACAATATTTACATAATATTTGGTGCTAAGTTATTTAGACAAGTTGTGGGTATTCCGATGTGTACACATTGCGCACCCCCTGTGGCTGATCTGTTCTTGTTTTGCTATGAAAGAGATTTCATGATGTCCCTTTCCGTTGAAAACCAATCTGATATCATTGACGCCTTTAGGTCGACTTCTAGAAATGTATTTGGATGATTTATTAAATATTGATAATACATATTTCGATGGTTTTATCAGTCAAATTTAAGCCCCCCCCCCCCCGAACTTCAGTTAAATAAGCAAATTCTTCTGATTCCAAGGCCCCGTTTTTGGATATACACCTTTCTATTGTAGATGGATTTATTTCTTGCAAAATTGATGATAAACGCGATGATTTTGATTTTGAGATGGCAAATTTTCCTTTCTTGGATGGTGATGTTCCTCGTGCGCCATCCTATGGCGTTTATATTTCGCAATTAAATCGATCTGCTAGAGTGTCTAGTCATGTAACTGACCTCAACAATCATAATAAATTGTTAACTGCTAAACTTCTTAATCAGGGTTATCGGTATCATAAACCTCGCAAAGCCTTTTCAAAGTTTTATAGACGTCATTCCGATTTAATGTCAAAATCCAATGTTGGACATAATTATGGTGACTTAGTATATAAATTGTGAAAAATATATAACTGCAATGGCTTCAGTACCCAATTTCGTAATATCATTCTTCGATATAAAAAGATTGGATACGACAGAAATGTTATACGACAGACTGCATGCATGGTAGTTAACCCAATCACGGTTGACAACTTTGCTCCCCTCTTTAATTGTACGCTGGTGGGTCAGACCTCAAATTCTATGACAGTTCCAGCGTAAAGGCTCTGTCTCTGGTCGGGCTCATCGGAGTCTAACTGTTGGTTTTCTTTTGCTCCAGCATTTCAGTGGTTTCTTGCTGTCGAGTCCTCACCGTTGTCTCACCTCTGTGGTTCTTTGATTTCTGTGTTCACGGAGATGTTGCACTGATGAGTTAGGAGGCCTTCATGCGGACTGAACAAATTTTTTGTCTAAATCGCGACGGAAGTAAGGGCGAGGATTGTGGCCACGTAAAATCGATTTAAGCCCCCCAGTGGAAATCTTCCACTGACCGTTCCAAGGCGGCTCTTCTGTGGCGATTTATTTATGTTGTTGTTTGTTACTTACTGTGTGTATCACTTGTGTCTTTTAATTTTGGATGGCCATATGGCCATTTTGTGGGAAAGTAACTGTCCATATGGCCTTCCTTTGTTTAGGTTTCCATTATGGTCTGGTCGCTTAATGTTTGTATTTCTTTCCCTTTGGTGTCTTTTATGGATGGAGTAAGTTAATTGTATCAATTCCTGATCTTTGTTTTACTTCTACTTTACTGAGAATAAGAGAAAATCTAATTGTATGTAATGTTGATTGGTACCTGATTCTCTGTCTCTAGTCGGGCCCATCGGAGTCTAACTGTTGATTTTCTTTTGCTACAGCATTTCAGTTGTTTCTTGCTGTCGAGTCCTCACCGTTGTTTCATCTCTCGGAGATGTTGAATTGATGAGTTAGGAGGCCTTCATGCGGACTGAACAAATTATTTGTCCAAATCGCGACGGAAGTAAGGGTGAGTTTTGTGGCTGCGAAAAATTGATTTAAGCCCCCCCCCCCCGCCCCCGGTGGAATTCGTTTCACTGACCGTTCCAGGGCAGTTCTTCTGTCGTTGTTTATTTTTGTCATGGCTTGTCTTTGAGTGTTTGTATCGCATATATTATTTTGTATTGGATAGTTAATTGTTTTGGATATTTTGTTTTGGATAATAATTGGCGATTTTGTGGGACGATGGCTGTCCTTTTAGGTTTCCGTTGTTGATGTTTCCATTAGGGTCTAGTTGTTTCATGTTTCTGTTTTTTTTCCCTTTGGTGTCTCTGATGGGAGCTGTTGGTTAATTGTATCGATTCCTGCGCATTGCCTTCATTTCTATTGATATCATCCTCCAGAAATTGATGCACACAGGCTCAATTTGAGACACTACTGCTGTTTACATGTTACTATAGGTCCTATTATTTATTGTATTTATGGAAACATTTGCATAATGTACCATGCAGGTAATTTTGATCCAGTCACCAGTGCTTCAACAAGCATTTAATGCATAAACCGTCAAATAACGTCAACGTCATTTTGGCGCTATTAACATCACTTCCAACCTATGTCAACGTAATTTGGCGCTTTTACATCATTTTTTTTCCTGTTGTTAGTTAAATGTCTACTGTCTCAAGAAGGAATAATCCGAAACACGTTACAGTAAAACAGCTATGTTGATTTTGATTTTACCTCACCTAATCATTTTAAGACAATTTCAAAGATTATTATGAGGTAGAACTGGATGTGCGAATAATGGCTTGATATTAGAAATTCAGTCAGATATGTTTTTTTAGCTTAACTCTGACAACAATAAAGATGAAAGTAAGGATATAATTGACTACATAAGAAGTGATGATTATTAGCCAAAAATACTATCCATTGACTTGTGACCTCCAAAACTACACATAAAATCATTGAACAACTAAACATAGGACATTATTATCTAACATATGTAGAACACTGCGTCCGATCAGGGTCTTCACTGTTTGGTTGTGGCATGGGAATAGGCATAAAACTCAATGTACTATACAACTTGTGTCCAGAAGGATAATTTTTACAGCCAAACTTTGAAAAGCAATGTACATGTAATGAAAAGTAGAAGTAAAACAAAGATCAGGAATCGATACAATTAACTTACTCCACCCATCAAAGACACCAAAGGGAAAGAAACATAAACATTAAGCGACCAGACCATAATGGAAACCTAAACAAAGGATGGCCATAAGGACAGTTACTTTCCCCAAAAATGGCCAAATGGCCATCCAAAATAAAAATACACAAGTGATACACACAGTAAGTAGTAACAAACAACAACATAAATAAACCGCCACAGAAGAACCGCCTTGGAACGGTCAATGGAAAGAATTCCACTGGGGGGCTTAAATCGATTTTACATGGCCATAATCCTCGCCCTTACCTCTGTCGCGGTATACACTAATTTTGTTTAGTCCACATGAAGGCTTCCTAACTCATCAGTGTAACATCTCCGAGAACATACAAATAAAAAAACTACAGAGATGAAACAAGGTTGAGGACTCGACAGCATACAACAACAGAATTGCTGGAGCAAAAGAAAACCAATAGTTGGACTCCGAGGGGCCCGACCAAAGACGGATTATCAGGCGCCAAACTTGAACCGATGAATCGTTATATAAATTTTGAAAGGCAATCATAATTGTTTTTTTTTTTGTTTTGTAATTACAATTTTGTTTTTTGTTTGATTTGAGGTTTAACGTCCCCGTCAACACTGTATAGGTAATTTTGGAGACGTTGCTTCCAATTGTGTGGGACTTTTACCCGACATTGAGATGAAATAACATCTCAAGCCCTGTCGCCCAATAAAACCAATAGGGTTTATAAGCATAAACGGGCCGACTCGCACTGCTTTGCCTTAAGGGCGAGGATTGTGGGCACGTAAAATCGATTTAAGCCCCCCCCCCCAGTGGAAATCTTGCCACTGACCGTTCCAAGGCGGTTCTTCTGTGGCGATTTATTTATGTTGTTGTTTGTTACTTAATGCGTGTATCACTTGTGTCTTTTTATTTTGGATGGCCATATGGCCATTTTGTGGGAAAGTAGCTCTCCTTATGGCCTTCCTTTGTTTAGGTTTCCATTATGGTCTGGTCGCTTAATGTTTGTGTTTCTTTCCCTTTTGTGTCTTTGATGGGTGGAGTAAGTTAATTGTATCGATTCCTGATCTTTGTTTTACTTCTACTTTTTAGATCCTCTACGCGGTTTACCAGTACTCGTGTGCGGTCGCTTATAGCTCTGCATGGAAGCATCATGCAGCCCACCTATTTCTTCAAGCCCCGATGGGCGGGGGCCATTTTACAATTTTTTGCATGTAACTGCCTATCATAACGAAAGAGCATGCACCATATTCACCATATTCACTTTATCTTAGCCCTTAACTCTTATCTTGCTGTTCACGACAACCCCTATTTCTGGAAACAGTGTAGAAGCAATCTGATTGGGTTCTACACTGTTTGACATTCAATTTATGAATTTGTGGGAATAAATTACATCAAGTAATCTGATTGGTTCAAAATCAGAAATGGGTGTGGCTAAACTGAATATTCAGCAAGAGAAGGGTTAAGATGCAATCACAAAAATTGTCATCTGATTTGTTGTCTTCTGATTACTTTGAAAGTCATTGTTACAATATGTGTGGGCTAGGAGCAGTCTGATCAGAGTCCACACTTCGCCTGTACGCAAAACTCTGTTTGAATAGTTTCCAAGAAGACGCAGCAGACGACAAAAACAGGCATTTTTGTGTGTAGTTTTTTTTTTTTTTTTTTTTTTGGAATCTTCAGGGTTAGTGAACCTCTGTCAGTTTAGTTATTGATTTTAGGTACTGATAAGATCATTTAAGGGATATTTTTATATTTCTTCAGAAACATGTTGTGGGTACTTGTTAAAATAATTATTTGGTGATTCCAACGAGTACCCGCAACACAGCATAAAATGATCTTATACGAGGTGCAGTCAAAAAGTTACCGGACTGGTCATCTATCACACTTTTCTGACGTCCGACCATGTTGAAACTAGCCATGCAAATATTTTGATTTCATTGCTGAAACTTCATAACATTTTATTGACATTGCGCCAGTATTTCTTTTTAACAAATCATTTATCATTAATTATTAACACCGCTACGGAGCACTTCAAATTAGTTGACAAGTCCGAGTTTTACCCCCTGATCTTACCGCCATTTCTTTCATTATTTGGCGCTATGTCGTCGTGAAATTTCATATGACGTCAGAACAACGCCATTTCAAAACAACTTAAAAAAAATCAACGTCATCGCGTAAGAATTAACGGCTTTATGCGCAAATTATTCAGCAATGGATAAAATCTGCGACGCGGTAACGTCGACGTCAATCGATCGAACGGAACAGCGCGCAGTCATTAAATTCTGTGCGAGGGCTGGAATGACACCAACAGACACTTGGAAATTTTTAAATCAGAACGATAGAGTAAAGAAGTGTTCGAGGACGATTGTTTTTGATTGGCACAAACGTTTTCGGGATGGTCGTGATGACACTAAGGACGATAATAGAAGCGGTAGACCACAGAATTACGGCAGCATTGACAAAGTGAAGAGCGCCATTTCTTCTGATCGACGGAAATCGATTGACGATATATCAGATATTGTGGGATTGAGCCATTGGACCGTACTTAAAATTCTGACAACGGACTTGGGAATGAATAAAGTGTGTGCCAGATGGATTCCTCGCCTTTTGACGATCGAAAATAAGAAAGCCAGGATTGAAGCGTCTGAAAAGTTTCTTCAGCGCTGGAGAAAAGAAGGCGATCACTTCCTAAACCGTATAATTACGGCAGATGAAACGTGGATAAACTTTTATGACCCTGAAACAAAGAGAGAGTCCATGGTGTGGAAACGGCGGTCTTCCCCGCCCCCCTAAGAAGGGCTAGACCCTCCAAATCATCAAAGAAGATCATGTACATTTTCTTCATGGACAGCCAGGACATGCTCCTTCAGCACGCAGTACCCAGGGACGAAACCGTGAACAAAGGATATTATCAAAAGGCAAGCTTCCTGTTACACATTCTTTTGATATCTTATATCTTAAGCCATAAAACTATGCTTGTAAGATATGTTCGAAGTCTATGTATTATCAATCAATCATTTTTATTTTACCCTACATTTGAAAGTAAACATTTCCTTTTCATTGCCATTTTAGGTCGTGCAGAGGCATCTCACACATGCCTTGAGAAAAAAAACGTCCGGACCTCGAGATTGAGAATCTGATATTCCATCAAGACAACGCCCCAGCACATCGAGCCGCAGATACTTTACTGACAATAGACTTCCTGGGATATGAAAGACTGCAACATCCTATGGACTTTTTGTGTATTTCCGAGGTTATTGGCAGACTTACGAGGTCGTAGATTTGATTCGGAAGAGGAAATAAAATTTGCCGTCAGATCAGCGGTACGCACCTATGACACAGAGTGGTACAGGAAAATTTATCAAAACTGGGTACATCGCCACAGAAAGAGTATTGAAGACCAGGGAGAATACTTTGAAAAAGAATGACTGACATTTACAAGCGTCAATCCTGACGTCATTTCCAGAGATAACGTCATTGACGTCATAAGTGCTCCGTTCGGCGTGCGTACTGTTATTTGCAATGTAAACGGTGCTGTTTTGGTGAATGATTGTGATAAAACGTTAATACTGTGCTGTAGAAAAAAGATTTGTTTTTATACTGATCCTTTTCTTATTATTCTACTCCAATAATAATAAAGTTACATAGGCAGTCCTGGAACTTTTCGACTGCACCTCGTAGTTATCCTCGTTACTCTCTCTTATCTGGAACTATGCGACAGACTACTACTCTATGCATCAAATTATTATCAACATCATCATCATCATCATCGTTATTAGTAGTAGTAGTAGTAGTGAGTGAGTGAGTGTTTGAGTGTTTGGGACCTCGGTTTAAAAACTAATCCGAAAGTCTGGAGAAGACCGGGATCGATCCTGCGACCCCTGGTTTACAAGGCGAGTGGTATAACCACTACACCGCGGAGGCTTCTGGTAGTAGTAATAGTAGTACCATTGTTATAATGTCCTCTGGGATAATTACAAGATCAATGACTCAGAAATAAGACTGTTCGACAGTGTTTACTATCGGGAAATTAGAGATTCAGAGGACTCGGTGAAACTTCGGAAAGATATAGATAGATTGGGATGTTGGGCACAAAAATAGGGTATGAGACTCTAGCACGTTAAATGCAATATTTCGCAGATAACTATAGAAAGAGGATCAATAAAACTGAGGCTTCAGGTGGGTCAGGCCTCAGATTCTATGACGGTTCCAGCGTAAATGCTTATGTTGGTTGGTACCTGATGCTCTGTCTCTGGTCGGGCCCATCGGAGTCTATCTGTTGGTTTTCTTTTGCTTCAGCATTTCAGTGGGTTATTACTGTGGAGTCCTCACCGTTGTTTCACCTCTGTGGTTGTTGATTTTTGTGTTCACGGGTATGTTGCACTGATGAGTTAGGAGGCCTTCATGCGGACTGAACAAATTGTTTGTCTTAATCGCGACGGAAGTAAGGGCGAGGATTGTGGCCACGTAAAATCGATTTAAGCCCCCCTCCCCCCCAAGTGGAATTCATTTCTGCTGACCGTTCCAACGCGGTTCATCTGTCGCGGTTTATTTTTGTTATGGTTTGTCTTTGGGTTTTTGTGTCGCTATATTATTTTATTTTGGATAGCTAATTGGCCATTTTGTGGGAAAGTAACTGTCCTTTTGGCTTTCCGCTATTGATGTTTCCATTAGGGTCTGTTGTTTCATGTTGGTGTTTCTTTCCCTTTGGTGTCTCTGATGGAAGCTGTGGGTTAATTGTATCGATTCCTGATCATTGCCTCCATTTCAATTTTCTTACACCTTAGAGGGATCGAACATGTGAATTCCATTAAAGACCTTGGTGTGACAATCTCACACGAATAGAACGCTTGGTTTCCTGAAGCGAAATCTTCTTCAATATCCTCAGGTGTAAAAGAGGTAGTAAATAAAGGACCCATCGGAGTCTAACTGTTGGTTTTCTTTTGCTCCAGCATTTCAGTGGTTTATTACTACGGAATCCTCACCGCTGTTTCATCTCTGTGGTTGTTGATTTTTGTGTTCACGGAGATGTTGCACTGATGAGTTAGGAGGCCTTCATGCGGACTGAACAAATTGTTTGTCTAAATCGCGACGGAAATAAGGGCGAGGATTGTGGCCACGTAAAATCGATTTAAGCCCCCCAGTGGAGTTCGTTTCCGCTGACCGTTCCAAGGTGGTTCTTCTGTCGCGTTTATTTTTGTTATTGTTTGTCTTTGGGTGTTTATGTCGCTTATGTTATTTTATTTTACATAGCCTATTGGCCATTTTGTGGGAAAGTAACTGTCCTTTTGGCTTTCCGCTGTTGGTGTTTCCATTAGGGTCTGTTGTTTCATGTTTGTGTGTCTTTCCCTTTGACGTCTCTGATGGGAGCTGTGGGTTGATTGTATCGATTCCTGATCATTGCCTCCACTTCTATTTTGTTCGCCCTATCTTGGAATATGGTAATTGCCTCAGGGACCCCAACAGAGTGGTCCTTAATGAAGGAATTGAAAAATTTGTAACAGGCAATTACGTGTACTGCTTGAAACTTGGAGCATGGTTGGAACGCTGTGAAATTTAAGATTGGAGTTTCTCAAGAAAAGGAGAAGAGACAGCATGCTCATACTTTTATACAAAGGCCTAAAGGGTGCTGCCAGCATTCCAACAGTTGGTCTTGTTCCCCCAGCTAGGCACTGTAGAAATCATCATTTACTGGCGTTTCAGACTCCTACTTTAACTCATCAACTCATCAAGGTAACCTCTGGACAATTCAATCGACTTCTGACGATGTATTTTGACAATAAAGACGAATCTGTCTGGTGTGGTGGTCGGATTTATAATACAAATGATCAAATTTAAATAGAGCCCATGCCAATATTTATTCAATCCGTTTTGAAGGCATTTACGTAGGGTTTATTTACAATAGTATTGGGGAGCTAGTTCCATAAGTTCACAACTCGATTACTGAATGTGTCAGCACGAAGATTCAGTCTTGATTTTTTTTTTAGTTTGTATTGGTGTCCTCTAGTAGCTCTGTACTGTGCCACTGAGAACGGCTTGTCTTTGTCAGCTGTGTCAATGTCGTGTAAAATTTTATAGTCTTGGATTAAATTTGCCCTTTCTCTCCTGTATTCTAATGTAGTGAGTCCTAATCTGCGCAATCTTGGTGTATACGGTAGATCTTTCAAAGCAAATACTAATTTTGTTGCACGGCGTTGAACGTTTTCAATAGTGATTTTATCTTTTTTGTTTGATGTCATAGTCTACTTGGTACCTGCTTCTTGCTTTCCTATGTGAAAATGGTGGCATTAAATTATGGTAGCATTGAATAGTATTTTCCATATATCGGCCCAGTCAACAGCTCTATTTAAAGTAGAAGTAAAACAAAGATTAGGAATCGATACAATTAACTTACGCAACCCATTAAAGACACCAAAGAGAAAGAAACACAAACATTAAGCGACTAGATCATAATGTAAACCTAAACAAAGGAAGGCCATAAGGACAATTACTTTCCCACAAAATGGCCATATGGCCATCCAAAATAAAAAGACACAAGTGATACACACAGTAAGTAACAAACAACACCATAAATAAACCGCCACAGAAGAACCGCCTTGGAACGGTCAGTGGAAAGATTTCCACTGGGGGGCTTAAACCGTTTTTACGTGGCCACAATCCTCGCCCTTACTTCGCGATTTAGACAAATAATTTGTTCAGTCCGCATGAAGGCCTCCTAACTCATCAGTGCAACATCTCCGTGAACACAAAAAATCAGAGAACCATAGAGGTGAGACAACGGTGAGGACTCGACAGCACGAAACCACTGAAATGCTGGAGCAAAAGAAAACCAACAGTTAGACTCCGATGGGCCCTACCAGAGACAGAGCATCAGGCACCACCCAACATTACCTTGAATTAGATCTCTCTAATTCTCAATAAGCCTTTTCGTTGGAGCCGCCATAGAATCTGAGGCCTGACCCACCGGCGTGCAATTAAAGAAGGAAGCAAAGTTGCCAACCGTGATTGGGTTAACTACCATGCATGCAGTCTGTCGTATAACATCCATGTTGTACCCAATCTTTTTATATCGAAGAATGATTTTACGAAATTGGGTGCTGAAGTCATTGCGGTTATATATTTTTCTGAATTTATATACTAAGTCACCATAAAATTCGGGTTCCGATAGACCTTGTTGCAGAAGAGATTTAAGTCCAATATTGAATTTTGAAATTAAATCAGAATGGCGTCTATAAAATTTTGAAAAGGCTTTGCGTAGTTTATGGTACCGATAACTCTGATTAAGGAGTTTAGCCGTTAATAATTTATTACGAGTGTTGAAGTCAGTTACATGACTACACACTCTAGCAAATCGAATTAATTGCGAAATATAAACGCCATAGGATGGCGCACGAGGAACATCACCATCCAAAATAGGAAAATTTACAATCTCAAAATCAAAGTCATCGCGTTTATCATAAGTTTTGCACGAAACAAACCCATCTACAATAGATAGATGTAAATCCAAAAACGGGGCCTCGCTATCAGAAGAATTTGCTTTATCTAACTGAAGTTCGGGGGAGGGGGGGGGGGTTAAATCTGACTGATCAAACCATCGAAATACGTATTAGCAATATTTAATAAATCATCTAAATATCTAGAAGTGGAGCTAAAAGCTTCAATAATTTCAGATTGGTTATCAATGGAAAGCGACAACATGAAGTCTCTTTCATATCAATACAGGAACAGATCAGCCACAAGAGGTGCGCAATTCGTACCAATCGTAATACCCACAATTTGTCTAAATAACTTAGTACCGAATCTAATATAAATATTGTCAAGTAGAAAGGTGAGGGCATCACACATTTTTTGACATGACCAAAGTGTTTAATTCTTATGCTCTTTAGAAGTGAAAACTGCATTTCTGACATTACATACAAGATAGAGAGAATCTTCTCTGTGAAAAGCCCATTCAATTAAATCATTAAGCTTTTCTTTTATAAGATTATGAGGAAGTGTAGTGTAAAGAGTGGAAAAATCGTAAGTAGACAGACTTGAAGCACGAAAATGTTTGGATTTCAATTTATTTAAAAAGTAGAAGTAAAACAAAGATCAGGAATTGATACAATTAACTTACTCCACCCATAAAAGACACCAAAGGGAAAGAAATACAAACATTAAGCGACCAGACCCAAACAAAGGAAGGATTCGATTTTCATTCGATTTTTTTATAGACCAAAACAGATTTCTTCCAGATCTTTCAAAGACTTTATCACAATATTTAATCACAATATTTAGACTTCTTTGGTTACTGTTCCCAATAGCATTTGTTGGTGCAACAAAGTAGATCTTGGCATCATCTGCAAACAGTTTTATAAACACCTCGGTTACTTCTGACAGACCGTTTAAGAAGACAAGGAATAATACAGGCCCAAGTACACTGCCCTGAAGAATTCAGAATCAGAATTGTTATTGGTGACACGTCAAATGACATTCATACCCCAGAACCTGTGATATAGGAAGTTAGTCCATAACTCTAACCAAAGAGCTAAACTTAGCTACACAATCCTCAGCACCTTCGGCTGCCAAAATAAACGAATCGGGAAGGGCATTTCAATCTCTGTTATGTTTCGGTGGAAGAACGATTCTTTATACATGTCAGTTCTTGTAGTAAGGGTCTTCACTCCCCGCCCATGGGGGCTTGAAGAAATATATGGGCTGCATAATGCTTCCACGCAGAGCTGAATCCGGCCCGCACACTAGTACTGGTAAACCGCTTAGAGGATCTAAGCCTGTCCAGGAACCGCGGTGCGAGGCGGACCGTCCATGCTAATAAAGCCTATTGGTTTCATTGGGCGACAGGGTTTGAGATGTCATTTCATCTCAATATCGGGTAAAAGTCCAACGAAATTGGAAGTAACGTCTCCAAAATGACCTTTACAGTGTTGACGGGGACGTTAAACATCAATTCAAACAAACAAAAACAAAGCAGTAAGGGTCTGTATGACGATAAATGGTGCTTTCTGCAGTGCCTAGATGGGGAACGAGGCCATTTGTTGGGATTCTTGCAGCACCCTTTAGACCTTTGTATAAGAGTATGAGCCTACTGTCTCTTCTCCTTTTCTTGAGAGACCCCCATCTTAATTTTCCTAGAATTCCAGTCATGCTCCCCGTTTCAAAGCAGTAATTGCTTGTTACAAATCTCGCAGCTCTTTTCTGAACGTTTTCTATTTCTTCATTAAGGACCACTCCACTTTAGTCCCAGATGCAACTACCATATCCCAAGATTGGGCGAACAAGACCCTTAATTATATGTCGTCTCCCTCACATCCTGAGGACACTGATGAGGATTTCGCCTCAGGAAACCAAGCGTTCTATTTGCCTTAGTACAGATGTTGCTAATGTGTGTATTCCATCTCAAATCGTATGTGATTGTCACACCAAGGTATTTAATGGAATTCACATTTTCGAGGACGGTTCCCTCTAAGGTGGAGCGTGGAGTTTGATAGCTCAGTGGTTAGTGCACTTGCCTCTGATGCTAGGGGCCCCCGGTTCGATACCCGGCAGCGGGGATAAAATTTGGGTGTTCGAACACGCTCCATTGGTAGCATTTGCAGGGATGAACGTCATTAAGTGCACTGTCCTTCGGATCGGGACATAAACTGGAGACCCCATGTGCAGGGAGAGTTATTATCGATTGCAAAACAATTTAGCAAAACAGCCGTACAACTGTCAATCTATTGGGCTCGCGTAATCACAGGTTGTTTATAACTGCGTCATACTGTTCAAGCATAATAACCAATCAAAAGTAGTTTTGGGCAAGAGCGTAACCGATGATTATCTATAGTCTGTTTCGTTTCATGCAAGTTTTCATTGACGTTCTCCAAACATCTAAGCCCTTATTTTGACGCAATTGGATTTCAGCTCCAGCTTGTTCATTGATTGATTTGAGGTTTAACGTCCCCGTCAACACTATTTATGTCATTTTGGGGACATTGCTTCCAATTATATGAGACTTTTACCCGACACTGAGATGAAAAGACAACTCAAGCCCTGTCGCCCAATGAAACTAAAGGCTTACATGCATTGAACGGTCTAGATTGGGCAGGCTTAGACCTTCCAAGCGGTTTACTAGTACTCATGTATGGCCAGTTTCAGCGCTGCGTGGCAGCATCATGCAGCCCATTTTCTTCTTCAAGCCCCGATGGGCGGGGCGGACTGTCGCTTGTTGTCACTCAGTATTATGGATATTCGTGAAAGGGGGAAGTAGCCGTTGAATTTCTCCGCGGGCAGAAAACTCAATTTGCTTATTGGAGAATACGGTATTTTATACGCAAATATTTAATCGTCCCCGTCCACACTATGTAGGTCATTGTGAGACGTTGCTTTCAATTTTGTGAGACTTTTACCCGACATTGAGATGAAATGACATCTCAAGACCTGCCACCCACTGAAACAAAGCGGGTGTACATGCATGAACGGTCCAACTCGCATCACTTTGCTTGGACAGGCTTGATTTTGATTTAAACATATTTTATTGCTTATAACATAAGATACAAGCAAATGGGTTGGGCCACAAGTTCTAGCAACATTAGTTACGGCCCTTCCCAACAGGCTTAGATCCTCTGCGTGGAAGCATCATCATGCAGCCGATCTATTTCATTAGGCCCGGTCCACCCCCATCCCCCCGCAAATATTGCGGTTTGGGCCAGTAATACAGGTACGGTTTTGGATTTTGGCCTTGCATACATTTGACAATAATGGAAAAATATATGTTTAAATTCAGAGGACCTGGTTAGAATAGACAACTGTGCTATACACTTTTTTTTAGGTTTAACATCCCCTTCAACACTATGTAGGTCATTTTGGAGACGTGGCTTCCAATTTTGTGGGACATTTCCGAGCCCGGGCCGGACAGATTAAGGTTGTAAGATTGGAGCAAGCAGGAACTGAATACGCGTTCACGCCCACATTAAACCCTGTGGAACTGCGTTTTCAGTAAATCAAAAAACTTCTTCACACAAGCGAACTTCGAGTTGTAGTTAAAGACAATCTTCAGTACGGTAAACATGAGTATCACAAATACATTTAAAATATCAATATCACCCCTTAGGCTACACTCTGCTTCTTCTGTACGGATTCCCCATCCTATTAAAAACTTTAATACTATGTTGCCTTCGGTATTGGTTAGACCCTTAAATTTTGGGAGTAGTCTTCGTATAAGACTATCTCCTCTCAAATCGCCCATCCTTCGAAAATATACTTATCCGTGGAAAAGAAGTGGAATGTATCCTAGTATTTCTAAGTGCAATGCCAAGAGGTGCAGATGTTGTTCGCATTTAAGCACTGCGTCTACCGTTACTTCATCTGTAACCGGTAGACGCTTCTCTGTAGTTAACATGTCTGATTTTACATGACAGTCTACAGATTTAATTTATCTAATTACATGACGTGCTGCAAACTGTAATATGCAGTACGTCGGTCAAACTTACCGCATGCTTAAAACTAGATTGAACGAGCATTATCGTAGAATGAGTAAGCCTAAGAAAACTGACACTTTCTTGTACCGTCACTTTCGACGTACAGGTCATTCTGTAAATAACATTGTTATACAACCAGTGGAAAAACTTTATTACGATGCAAATTCTACATCTAGATTCAAAATAATCAAAAGACATGAAGCTGAACTGAAATGGATTAAATTTTTACAGACCCCTTTTCCACTGGGATTTAATGACAACATTTATCATGAGGGTAATATTTCCAGAATGCCGGACTTTGATATTTTCTCGCTCCTGGAATGTCGAAAACGCAGAACTAGATCTCACGGCACCAGGAAAAATGGTAACTTTAAACGTAAATCACGTGCGTTTAAACGAAACAATACTAGACTGAAGTGACTGTCAATTATATTATTAAATCATGGACGCCACTCTAAGTTCATTACCCGTTTCTGTTTTACGTCTTCTGGACACCGAGGCGAATAAATTCTACGATAGTTCTCATCAGTTATATAATGCGGCTCTCTTAACTAGAGGCTATACTCAGCATACTTTCCGTCCTTACATTGATTCTGAAATTAATCATAAACGCCATTTCTTCAAAATATCCTTCATTAATAAGGGTATGGATTTTATAGATTTGCCCAGTATCTTCCGTGAGAGATAAGTGCTTTCTTCCATTCCTGCTTATTTTCAAAATACTGAAACACCTATAATTTGCTATAAATATAACAAACCTGTTAGATCTATCATTTTTAATTTCAATAAACTTGTTTCAGATCTTGATATTGATACTAATACTCCTGATTCATGTGATTGTAAAAACTCAAAGTATTGCTATCCTGCTGCTGGTCATGTAATTACTGGCAATTTGAAAATTATTCCTGATTCTAGGATAAGGAATATAATTTATAAAGGACCGAAATATCGGTATCCTTCTAAACTTGATTTCAGTAAGTGTAGAGATGAAATCGCTGCTTCCTTGAATGATTTCGGTAATCGATGGTGTAAGCGAGAGTATGTTGAGCATAAAGCCCTTAAGGACTGGAAACTTAGCATTTTAAAACTAGTGAATAAACGCATTTCTTTCTATTCTCAAAATACTAACTTATTACCTCCTAAGCCCAAGACGTCTTTACGTCATCTTAAACTAGGTATTCAAGAATTTCATAAGAAGTTTGTTTTGGCCCCTGCAGACAAGGCCGCTAACAACGTCGTCGTTGTGTGACGGCTCCACTATGTTAACACGCTTAAGCAGTAGCTTGGTGGTACTAAGGCCTATGAACCTCAGCCTTTAGCTGAAGAGAGAGCTATAATAGATAAACATGTTTGTCATTCAGCCACGAAGTTTGCTGTGTGCGTTAACGAAGGCAAAGACAAGCTTCCTACGCTATACTGGTTACCAAAACTTCATAAAAAACCTTACAAAGCACGGTTTATTGCAAATTCTAGCTCTTGCACTACCACTGAACTTTCTAAATTATTAACTTCCTGTCTTACTGCTATTAAAACGCATGTGATTAAATAGTGTGATAAAGTCTTTGAAAGATCAGGAAGAAATCTGTTTTGGTCTATAAAAAATTCGAATGAGGTTTTAAATAAATTGAAATCCAGACATTTTCATGCTTCAAGTATGTCTACTTACGATTTTTCCACTCTTTACACTACACTTCCTCATAATCTTATAAAAGAAAAGCTTAATGATTTAATTGAATGGGTTTTTCACAGAGAAGATTCTCTCTTTCTTGCATGTAATGTCAGAAATGCAGTTTTCACTTCTAAAGAGCATAAGAATTAAACACTTTGGTCATGTCAGAAAGTGTGTGATGCCCTCACCTTTCTTCTTGACAATATTTATATTAGATTCGGTACTAAGTTATTTAGACAAATTGTGGGTATTCCGATGGGTACGAATTGCGCACCTCTTGTGGCTGATCTGTTCTTGTATTGTTATGAAAGAGACATCATGTTGTCGCTTTCCATTGATAACCAATCTGAAATTATTGAAGCTTTTAGCTCCACTTCTAGATATTTAGATGATTTATTAAATATTGATAATACCTATTTCGATGGTTTGATCAGTCAGATTTACCCCCCAGAACTTCAGTTAAATAAAGCAAATTCTTTTGATACCGAGACCCGTTTTTGGATTTACATCATCTATTGTAGATGGATTTGTTTCGTGCAAAATTTATGATAAACGCGATGACTTTGATTTTGAGATTGTAAATTTTCCTTTTTTGGATGGTGATGTTCCTCGTGCGCCATCCTATGGCGTTTATATTTCGCAATTAATTCGGTTTGCTAGAGTGTGTAGTCATGTTACTGACTTCAACACTCGTAATAAATTATTAACGGCTAAACTCCTTAATCAGGGTTATCGGTACCATAAACTACGCAAAGCCTTTTCAAAATTTTATAGACGCCATTCTGATTTAATTTCAAAATTCAATATTGGACTTAAATCTCTTCTGCAACAAGGTCTATCGGAACCCGAATTTTATGGTGACTTAGTATATAAATTCAGAAAAATATATAACCGCAATGACTTCAGCACCCAATTTCGTAAAATCATTCTTCGATATAAAAAGATTGGGTACAATATGGATGTTATACGACAGACTGCATGCATGGTAGTTAACCCAATCACGGTTGGCAACTTTGCTTCCCTCTTTATTTGCACGCCGGTGGGTCAGGCCTCAGATTCTATGACGGCTCCAACGTAAAGGCTTATTGAGAATTAGAGAGATCTAATTCAAAGTTATGTTGGTTGGTGCCTGATGCTCTGTCTCTGGTCGGGCCCATCGGAGTCTAACTGTTGGTTTTCTTTTGCTCCAGCATTTCAGTGGTTTCTTGCTGTCGAGTCCTCACCATTGTCTCAACTCTGTGGTTCTTTGATTTTTTGTGTTCACGGAGTTGTTGCACTGATGACTTAGGAAGCCTTCATGCGGACTGAACAAATTATTTGTCTAAATCGCGACGGAAGTAAGGGCGAGGATTGTGGCCACGTAAAATCGATTAAAGCCCCCCAGTGGAAATCTTTCCGATGGCCGTTCCAGGGCGGTTCTTCTGTGGCGGTTTATTTATGGTGTTGTTTGTTACTTAGGGGAGTCAAACTGTTGGTTTTCTTTTGCTCCAGCGTTTCGGTGGTATCTTGCTGTCGAGTCCTCACCATTGTTTCACCTCTGTGGTTCTTTGATTTTTTGTGTTCACGGAGATGTTGCGCTGGTGGGTTGGGGGGCCTTCGTGCGGACTGAACAAATTATTTGTCTAAATCGCGACGGAAGTAAGGGCGAGGATTGTGGCCACGTAAAATCGATTTAAGCCCCCCCAGTGGAAATCATTCCACTGACCGCTCCAAGGCGGTTCTTCTGTGGCGGTTTATTTATGGTATTGTTTGTTACTTACTGTGTGTATCACTTGTGTTTTTTATTTTGGATGGCCATATGGCCTTTTTGTGGGAAAGTAACTGTCCTTATGGCCTTCCTTTGTTTAGGTTTCCATTATTGTCTGGTCGCTTAATGTTTGTGTTTCTTTCCCTTTGGTGTCTTTGATGGGTGGAGTAAGTTAATTGTATCGATTCCTGATCTTTGTTTTACTTCTACTTTACATCTTCAGATTGTGCTGGATAGCAGATATAAACAGTGACACTATGCCCAAGTTATTAACCTGGCCTTCCTGGTTTGATCGCTAAGGGCGCTGACTCCTAATCTTTGGGTGTCTAACCGCTGTGCTTCGAGCACCACTCGTATCACATCTGAAACGCAAAGTTCTGCAACGGAAGGTCAGATGTTTTTTCTCCGAGTACTCCAGTTTTCGCCATACTCTGATTAAGGATCGCCCCAATATGTGAATTGATTTTAAAGGGTCCGTAAATGCAGAACAAAAATATCGAAGAGGAAATGGTTAAAAATGTGGCATGTCTTTTAGCGGGATTTGGTCCATATTATGCTTTTCATAATTTTGGGTCTAGCAACACATGCGAATGCACATCTGTCGCACTGAATTCGGTAAAGTTAAACTTTCAAACTGAACTTTCTAAATTATTAACTTCCTGTCTTACTGCTATTAAAACGCATGTAATTAAATATTGTGATAAAGTCTTTGAAAGATCAAGAAGAAATCTGTTTTGGTCTATAAAAATTCGAATGAGGTTTTAAATAAATCGAAATCTAGACATTTTCGTGCTTCTAGTCTGTCTACCTACGATTTTTCCACTCTTTACACTACACTTCCTCATAATCTTATAAAAGAAAAGCTTAATGATTTAATTGAATGGGTTTTTCACAGAGAAGATTCTCTCTATCTTGCATGTAATGTCAGAAATGCATTTTTACTTCTAAAGAGCATAAGAATTATACACTTTGGTCATGTCAGAAAGTGTGTGATGCCCTCACCTTTCTACTTGACAATATTTATATTAGATTCGGTACTAAGTTATTTAGACAAATTGTGGGTATTCCGATGGGTACTAATTGCGCACCTCTTGTGGCTGATCTGTTCTTGTATTGTTATGAAAGAGACTTCATTTTGTCGCTTTCCATTGATAACCAATCTGAAATTATTGAAGCTTTTAGCTCTACTTCTAGATATTTAGATGATTTATTAAATATTGATAATACCTATTTTGATGGTTTGATCAGTCAGATTTACCCCCCAGAACTTCAGTTAAATAAAGCAAATTCTTTTGATACCGAGGCCCCGTTTTTGGATTTACATCTATCTATTGTAGATGGATTTGTTTCGTGCAAAATTTATGATAAACGCGATGACTTTGATTTTGAGATTGTAAATTTTCCTTTTTTGGATGGTGATGTTCCTCGTGCGCCATCCTATGGCGTTTATATTTCGCAATTAATTCGATTTGCTAGAGTGTGTAGTCATGTAACTGACATCAACACTCGTAATAAATTATTAACGGCTAAACTCCTTAATCAGGGTTATCGGTACCATAAACGACGCTAAGCCTTTTCAAAATTTTATAGACGCCATTCTGTTTTAATTTCAAAATTCAATATTGGACTTAAATCTCTTCTGCAACAAGGTCTATCGGAACCCGAATTTTATGGTGACTTAGTATATAAATTCAGAAAAATATATAACCGCAATGACTTCAGCACCCAATTTCGTAAAATCATTCTTCGATATAAAAAGATTGGATACAACATGGATATTATGCGACAGACTGCATGCATGGTAGTTAACCCAATCACGGTTGGCAACTTTGCTTCCCTCTTTAATTGCACGCCGGTGGGTCAGGCCTCAGATTCTATGACGGCTCCAACGTAAAGGCTTATTGAAAATTAGAGAGATAATGTTGGTTGGTGCCTGATGCTCTGTCTCTGGTCGGGCTCATCGGAGTCTAACTATTGGTTTTCTTTTGCTCCAGCATTTCAGTGGTTTCTTACTGTCGAGTCCTCACCGTTGTCCTACCTCTGTGGTTCTTTGATTTTTGTGTTCACGGAGATGTTGCACTGATGAGTTAGGAGGCCTTCATGCAGACTGAACAAATTACTTGTCTAAATCGCGACGGAAGTAAGGGCGAGGATTGTGGCCACGTAAAATCGATTTAAGCCCCCCAGTGGAAATCTTCCACTGACCGTTCCAAGGCGGCTCTTCTGTGGCGATTTATTTATGTTGTTGTGTGTGACTTACTGTGTGTATCACTTGTGTCTTTTGGTTTTGGATGGCCATATGGCCATTTTGTGGGTAAGTAACTGTCCTTATGGCCTTCCTTTGTTTAGGTTTCCATTATGGTCTGGTCGCTCAATGTTTGTATTTCTTTCCCTTTGGTGTCTTTTATGGGTGGAATAAGTTAATTGTATCAATTCCTGATCTTTGTTTTACTTCTACTTTACACTCATGATCGAGTAGCCAACACTTAAACGGCCGGCTTCGTAGCTCAGTCGGATGCGCGTCTGACTGGCGATCAGGACGACGCGGGTTCGATACGGTGTCGTGGAGATTGATCATGGAGTCTTTTCTACGGTCATTCTCTCCATTTCGCTGATTCAAGAAGAGCAGTTGTCAGTTTTTGCCGAATAGTGTACTGCACTAGTTAACCGCTTACGTATAATCCTGATAGAGAATATTCTTTTTGCATCTCTTGTACTTGGTTTAAAGTATTAAAGAAAGGCCTACCTTGGCAGGAGCTGGCGAGGTACCATCCGTTACTTTGATATTAATTTTCGATGAATCAGTGCTCCCACAAGATTTAGTTGCTAGTCTCACAAATTTGTGATAGTTACGTTCTGTAAGTTCTATGTACTCGTTTTCCAAATCCAGGAGAGAAACTCTCAGACTTAAACGAGGCATTTCCTTTTGCAAAAAGTTGCAAAATTCAGTATACGTCCTGCTGTATAAATTCCCCATCGACGCTTCAATTAAGGAGCAACGGGTGTCCCCACTGAACTCCGTCTGGACCTTAATGTCAACGAGATCTTCTGGGACCATTTTAGATGCCATCACTGGTAGCAGATGCCTAGCGAGTTGTGATTTAAAGACATTTTCAGCGTTTGTGTCCGTGTAGAGGCCCAAAAGACACTTTTATAAGGGCTCATGGGTAGGGCGGATAGATTGAAACTCTCGCTATATGTAAACTAGGCCTGTGATTTGTTAACAAAATGTCAGAAACCAATTTAAGCAACTGACCAGTATTCTGAATAGAGGGTAGTTCCCGCCATATGTAAATTAGAACTGATAAAGTTTCAAGTGTTCCACCATGTTTTATTGAAGGACCTATTAACGCATAATCATGATTGATATGTTGTTGCAAGATGAAAACGTAGGTCATAAAGATTATCGTCTTATGATCTCGAAATGGTCAATGAAACTACTATGCAATTTAACCAAGCCAGCAATTTGCCTTAGATTTGCTCCTAACAATAACAGAATGTGGGAATTCAAGAGAGCCGCCTAGTCTTCGTCTTCCATGAAATGGTCAGAATGTGAGTTTGAACTAGCTCGCCATACATCAAGTTAAGGTAAATGAAGCTTTCAGCGTGCTTTGACCAAACAATGGACTTAGGATTACTTATGGTTTAATCAATTCAGCTCGTCAAAATCTCGGTGTCCGTAGAATCTGATTTTCCTCTACGCTCAATGCCATGACAGAAATTTGTCGAACAAAAGATAGCGTCTGAGACTGTATCTTGTCCGCCATACATACTGTCTTCTTAATAGCAAGACAGAAGCCTCCGTTGTGCAGTGGTTATGCTACTCGCCCTGTAAACCAGGGGTCGCAGAATCGATCCCGGGTTTCTCCAGACTTTCGACTGAGTCTTTAAACCGAGGCCCCGTCTCCGTATGACCTTATCTGTTGGCGAGATGTTGAACTCAAACACTCACTCACTTTTTTAGCAAGACACAGAGTGCTAATTCGTTGATTGTCTTGTCTGGACAGAAGACTATGTGGCAAAGCCATCGACTGAGAGAGAGAGAGAGAGAGAGAGAGAGAGAGAGAGAGAGAGAGTCATTAGAACACTCACTAAGATTTTCAACTTCCGTTTGTATGGCTCTTTCAGGCGGTTGCGTGTCAACAGTGTATGACAAAAGTAATCACAGAACTTCTCTGAATGGTACTTAATCAATATGCTGATGAAAAATCAAAGCATTGAATACCGGTGGGTCTCTGAGTGTAGGCTTGGAAAATAGTCCTGGACTTAAAATATTTTGTTTAACCATTTAATTCAAGTTTTTATAAAAAGGTGTAGACCCTGATCAGACGCTGCGTTTTGCGTCGTCTGATCCTTAATTTCTGTACTGTGGGCAAAGAGACCAGACACTGATAAGACGTCGCGTTGTGCGGCGTCTGAGTTGGGTCTACGACATTTGTCAAGCCCGACCCATGGCTCCAGCCCAGATTCTATAGATAACCTACCGTTCTGTGATAAAATTAACGCTACTATTTCTATAAATAAGTTATATGGGTTTCATGCAAATCAGTGATAGTCACATGGACTTCAGCACTGAAGCCTTTTTATGCTTAGTAACTTTGGGTCGATTGACAACGACCCATAAAGTTGATGGTGCTTGAAAGGTCCATGTCTGATTATGGCCTGCGCATAATACCGATCTTGTCAGAGCTTTTGATGCTCGTGTATATCAACAGGGAGCTTTTGTGGTTTCTGTCGATGGCTGTCAACATTTAGCATTAAAGCTGGCGATAGCTGATAAAACAAATTGACACATTCATCGCCATAATCATTTTCAGATTTAAACTTCATATACTTAGGCCCCGCCTATCGGGGCTTGGAGAAATAGATTGAGCTGCATGATCTGAAACCGCTGAGCATTCCTATTGATCGCTCTCGTCACGTTTATGAAACAGACTATAATGACTGTTGTAAATTTCCGTCCAAAAATACCCTCGTTCACACACGGCTCACGTCACAATTTGACATGTCAAGTTTGCGCTGAGATCGATCGATTTGCTAAATCTTTCTGCAATGCGTAGTATCCCCTGGGCAGGTTAAAGAACCCTACTCTAATTACATGATTACTGTGTAGGCTTTCATCCTGCACACCTGGATTGTATATAATGTACACGTCTGTGTCCCCTTCTGTGGCTAAAGAAAGAAAGAAAAACGGTTCCACTTAATTGTAATATCTTTCCAAAGTGACTCCGAACCGTTTATGATGTCTCGGTGTTTTCTCTCAGACAGAACTTTTTGTATCCACCTGTGAATTTTGCCTCTGATTCCATAGCCATATGTCTTTAAGAACTGACATTACGCTGCAAAGAATCGTTCTTCCCTCGAACCATTAGCGATTGGAATACCCTTCCCCGAATCGATCTATATCCACTGCTGAAGGTGCTGAGGATAGTGTAGCCATGTTTATGTCTTTGGTGAGAGCTAATGAGGTAATGGCCAAATGTGACCAACTCAGTACATGAAGATAGATAGAATGTAGCAGTAACAATTCTGATTTTGATTCTCAGATGGAATACATTTAGGTTGGGTGCGTAAATTTACCGAAATGCACCTAATTACTGGAACGGACAGGAACGGGCCAATTTCATTCCGATTTTCACCATACATGTATTTTAGGACATTTGTTTATAATATACACACTGTTGTCATCTTTTATCACATTGTGCATGCCCTTTTTCACAAATACATTTGTCAAATGTGGAATTTGGATCACTTCACAATAATCTCACGTAGTGCGCCAGAGCCATCTCAATCACTTTCCCCTAGTGGTGTTTGGAGCAGAAATAAGTTTTATAGATATTCACCCAACTAGTTATTTTTAGAACACGATGGTATGGCACTCTAATGCATGCAGATATATCGGGCAAAGACGTGTGCGTTTTATATAAATATCTCACCAATTTACGAATCCATTTATCAATTATCATTCGGATAACACATCTGTGTGTAGAAGCCCCCATTGTGTTACTGTAGTGGATAAGCTACTGGCCTCATAAACCAGGGGTCGTGGGTTCAATCCCGGGCTCCTCCAGACCTTCGGATGAGTCTTTAAACCGAGGTCCCGTCTCCGTATGACCTTAGCTGTTGGTTGTACCTAAAACGCAAACTGACTCACTAACTCAACACATCCGTGTGACATAGTGCATTCTTTCATATCACCAAAATGGGGAGTTTTCTGATGAAAAGCTGCGATTTGTTTTCTTATTTATACTGCAAACATAGGTTGTGGGTGCTCATCAGAACCGCCCCATTGAGGCGGTTCTAACGGGTACCCACAATCTAATGTTTTTGAGCAAAAATAAGGAAAATAATGAATACCCCCGTAGACTTCAGTGTGGTTTTCGGGGTCATCACTCACGGACTTGTTTACTTGGTGTTCTTTGGCTATTTTGAGTCATATATTGCTAATTTTCGTTATCTCCATAGCTCAATCAACTTCTTAATTGAAACTAGATTTTGTTCACTTTTGTTCAGTTTTTCTATTTATTCATTGATTAATTCTGTCTAAAATAATCTAAAGCAATTATTCTGTATCACTATGGTCATGCTGCAATGTTACAATGTTTAAAGTAGAAGTAAAACAAAGATCAGAAATCGATACAATTAACTTACTCCACCCATCAAAGACACCAAAGGGAAAGAAACACAAACATTAAGCGACCAGACCATAATGGGAACCTAAACAAAGGAAGGCCATAAGGACAGTTACTTTCCCACAAAATGGCCATATGGCCATCCAAACTAAAAAGACACATGTGATACACACAGTTAGTAACAAACAACACCATAAATAAACCGCAACAGAAGAACCGCCTTGGAACGGTCAGTGGAAAGATTTCCACTGGGGGGGGGGGGGGCTTAAATCGATTTTACGTGGCCACAATCCTCGCCCTTACTTCTGTCGCGATTCAGACAAATAATTTGTTTAGTCCGCATGATTGCCTCCTAACTCATCAGTGCAACATCTCCGTGAACACAAAATAATCAAAGAACCACAGAGGTTAGACAACGGTGAAGACTCGACAGCAAGAAACCACTGAAATGCTGGAGCAAAAGAAAACCAACAGTTAGACTTCATAATACATTTCACAAGATATTTAAAGGACTTTCAAAAATGGAATTTGTTTAATGATCATCTCAATATGCAGGTAAAAAAGTAGTGATAAAAATGCATAAAATGAAAGAAAAATGGGTCCATTCCGGTACGTTCCGGTAATTAGGTCCGTTCCGCTAAATTTACGCACCGTATTTAGGCTCATTTCGGTTATTTCTTTCTTTGATGCACACAAACACAGAAAAAATGACATGAACTCTCACACGCACACACGCACGCTAACACATATACACATGGACGCGTAAGTATTTTTCAGACATGCAAGTCTTGAGTACACTACGCCTGCCAGTGTTTGGAGAAATATGCTAATTTAAAGTCCCCGATCATCGGGGCTTGAGGAAATAGATTGGGCTGCATGATGGGTTCATGCTTTCGCCCAGAGCTTGACGTTTTAATTTGTACATGCGTTGATATATTGTTGAACTAGAAAGGATTCTTTCATTAAGTCCATGTCCGTGCGTCCGTTTATTCCGTCCACACATGTATTCTGTTTTTAATTTTGTCCATGTCTGTACAAAAAGAGGAGTTTATAATTAGTCCATGTGCGTACTAATGTCAGTCAGTGCTCCCGTCCGCACAATAATAATTTTGCAAAAGTACGTGTTTTTATTTCAGTCCAGAAAACAGGGAATAAAAAAATGAAAAAAAAAAAAAAAAAAAAAAAAAAAGTGTTTTCCTAAGGCTGTCTTGACTGGTGGAACTTTTTCTTCAATATACATATACATTTTCTCTTTAGCGTATTGCTTTAGCTATAGGGGATTGCGGATAAAAAAAATTGCAGAACTTGCAAAATATTCCACAAAAATAAAGTTTCGGATACAAGAGTCCAAAAATATATTATTTTTGCAAGACCAATAAAAATAAAAAATGAGTTCCTTTAAGAGCAATGAAAACATTCATAAGAAAGAAGATGGGCCATACTACGTAGTTTCGGCTAATAAAGCCTCATCAGTGACCCTGTAATGATCCGGCAGAGAAAGCCAGAGGAAACATACTGCAATTTTGCAATTTCGAATAGGCAGTCGATACAAGGACTGATATAAATCAAATTGGGGTACAAAAAATTAAAAACATGTCTAGAATATGAGTCTAAACCAATAATTTATTTCTGATTTCTCAGAATATTTACGCTGATCTCAAAGGACCAAAAGTAAAATATAAACTACACTATGGTTGATGTACGGGGAGACGTTTTACGGCCGCCACACGGCACAACACCAGCTGCAGTGAAGGCAAATAAAAATCAAAAATGAGTTCCTTTAAGAGCAATGAAAACATTCACATGAAAGAAGATGGGCCATACTGCGTAGTTTCGGCTAATAAAGCCTCATCAGTGACCCTGTAATTATCCGGCAGAGAAAGCCAGAGGAAACATACTGCAATTTTGCAATTTCGAATAGGCAGTCGATACAAGGACTGATATAAATCAAATTGGGGTACAAAAAATTAAAAACATGTCTAGAATATGAGTCTAAACCAATAATTTATTTCTGATTTCTCAGAATATTTACGCTGATCTCAAAGGACCAAAAGTAAAATATAAACTACACTATGGTTGATGTACGGGGAGACGTTTTACGGCCGCCACACGGCACAACACCAGCTGCAGTGAAGGCAAATAAAAATCAAAAATGAGTTCCTTTAAGAGCAATGAAAACATTCATAAGAAAGAAGATGGGCCATACTACGTAGTTTCGGCTAATAAAGCCTCATCAGTGACCCTGTAATGATCCGGCAGAGAAAGCCAGAGGAAACATATTGCAATTTTGCAATTTCGAATAGGCAGTCGATACAAGGACTGATATAAATCAAATTGGGGTACAAAAAATTAAAAACATGTCTAGAATATGAGTCTAAACCAATAATTTATTTCTGATTTCTCAAAATATTTACGCTGATCTCAAGGACCAAAAGTAAAATATAAACTACACTATGGTTGATGTACGGGGAGACGTTTTACGGCCGCCACACGGCACAACACCAGCTGCAGTGAAGGCAAATAAAAATCAAAAATGAGTTCCTTTAAGAGCAATGAAAACATTGCTGAAAATCATAAACAAAATATTAAATATGTAATTTATATTAATGCTTTGGATCCCTTTAGAAAAAAAATCCTTTTCGCTATTTAGGGTAAAGTCCTTTTCGCGAAAAGGACTCCTTTTCGCGAAAAGGAGTCCTCTTCGCTATTAAGGGGAACCCGTGAATTCCGGTTATTATGTTCCGTTCCGGATAGTAAAAGCATTTTCCAATATGGCCACGCACGTCGCAAAATTTGTTACCCGGTGCAAATGTGTATACAAGTTCATTCAAAACAGAAGTGTTTTTGCATGTAACATCACTAGATTGAAAGAATTTGGGTTTAAGAGACATTCTGTACCATTTCGGATTCTGGTTAATGACAGAAATCCCCAGAAAATCAAGAAATATGGACAAGTTTTTACTTTCGGTTTGTGTAGCAGTGCAATATTTGGAACGGTTGTACACTGCGCTGTTTTATCAGATGATCACCGCACAAGTAAGTACACAGCCAGCAAAGCATATCGGGCCGAAAGCGATACGTGTCAACGTCTTATCGCTGTCGGCCCGATGTTGGCCCGCTATTTGTGCTAGCTGTGTGAGAGGTGTTGACAGGCAATGCCCTTGGTCTTTCTTTCTTTCTCCCGATACTGTTTTCGGTCAATTCTGACCATGATAACAGGTTTGGGGTGTGGCACAAATGTTTTCAATCCCCACCCCCAAAAAGAGCTTTGTGACACAGCCACCAGCAGATTAAAACTATTTACAAGAAGCCATCAGGGGAAGGAATCCATGCCTATCTCCTGCCCAACCCTAGGATACTATATTTTGGCCTTAAACCCATCAACTGTCTCAGAAGAGACAGCTTCGATTCTAAGGCCATTCCAAGTTGCAATTGTCCTGGGGAAAAAAGAACTCTTAAAACCATCCGTATAAGCATTAGGACGGTGATACTGAAAGGGATGGGACCTGGTTCTTCTACATCCTCCACCAGCTTCAGATAGGTACCTACTCTTATCTATAATGGCTAAATTATTGTGGATTTTATAGAATAGAGTCAGCGAAGCCTGCTCTCGCCTTTCCTGCAGAGTCGGCCACTGGAGTTCTTCAAGCATCTCTCCAACGTGACTTTGGTTGCGCCAACGTCTGCAGGTCCAGCGAGCAGCAGTCCTCTGAACTTTTTCTATTCTATCAGTCTCCTTTTGATGATAGGGCATCCAAACTGGAGCTGCATATTCAAGCTTGGGGCGGACTAAGGTTTTGTATGCAGCATCCTTGGTTTCCCTCGGTGCGAAGGCCAAATGGTCAAGTAAGGTGGCACAATATCTGGTCGGGTATGAAACACCCTTCCCGATCCCGATCCGAAAATCCCCGATCCAAAAATTTCTATATGCCCAAATTCATTAATAAGAATATATTTTAAACACTTTTTGTATTTATTTTATTACTTTTAGTATTTTAATCATTATTTATGGGGTTCGTAGAAATACTGGAACACACCAAAACACCGGAACACACTGGTAATTACCGGAACACACTTGAATTTTTTATTTTTCTTTTATTAGAAATATTATTTCTGACTTATTTGCATTGTTTTATTGGGTATGGTGTTGTTGAAAACATTGCTGATATAAAAAGCGTAAATTAATTACGGTGCAGTCCGGTAACATTGCGCACATAAAGTTTTGATAGCTACGTTTGACTTTGTTCAGGCCACCATTCAAATTTCACAATCAACTACATTGCAACATTTCCCTATCGACAAGCTGCAATGAAAATTGGCCTCTGGAGTTATTGATATACAGGACAAAGAATACTATGAAAAGGAATACCCCCTTGAAATTGAACTACAAATTTTGTCGCCCAACTTTGCGCACGATAATTATTTCGAGTAGTTTGAACACGAGGGTTGACTCAAATAAGTTGTTGATTAGTTCTTCTGCAATGTTATCAAATGCAGTATGTTTAGATACAAGACAATATTGCCGTTGGCTAGTTTGAAACTTAATCTTGACTTCTAAATTTTCGGATTTTTCGTATTTTGAGAAAATTGAAAAATTCCGCGAAACAAGCTCATCTGCACGTGCATGCCCATGTTTTTCAGGGCTAAGTTAAACGAAATGCCAGTGCACTGATAATAGTGAAACTGATAATTAGGGATACAGTTAGAGAAAACGTGAATGCAGGGTGCGCAAAATAAACGGCCGCGCAATGTTACCGGACTCGACTGTAATCCTAATTAATCTTAGTTCAGTGTTTTATCAAATGTGTTCCGGTCCTGTGGGTCTGAATATATACAAGTAATTATATTGAGCAGTTTATATTTAGATTTGCCCTCTCTGATATAACTCATTTGATGGCCAAAAGAATACAGTTTGACAATTCTTCTAGCCACAAAAAAAAAAAAACTGACATTTCCAGCATAGTGTCGCCATTGGGAAGAAAAACATGAACTGTCAAAAACTTTAGCTCGGAAAAAATCATTTTTTTTATATCAGACTTTTACCAAGTTTGCTAAGTGGCAACTCTGTCTGTGTCATTTTATTGTTTTTTATTAGCTCACAGTCACGTAGTGACGAGGTGAGCTTTTGAGATCACTTTTTGTCCGTCGTGCGTCAGTGCGTGCGTAAACAATTTCTTTAAACGACATCTCCTCCTAAACCACTGAACGGATTTTGGCCAAACTTCACAGGAATGATCCTTAGGTGGTCCCCTTTCAAAGTTGTTCAAATGGTTCTGGTCCGTTGCACGTCTAGGTCACAGGAGCAAAAAAATAGATTTTTTTACAAAAAACTTAAAAAATCTTCTTCTCTGAAACCACAAGGCCCAGGTCTTTGATATTTGGTATGAAGCTTCATCTAGTGGACCCCTACCAAGATTGTTAAAATTATAGAGCTGGGGCCAAAAATGCCCCCGCCCCGGGGCCCTTTGGTTTTACATAGGCTTATATAGGGAAAATCTTTAAAAATCTTCTTCTCTGAAACCACAAGGCCCAGGACTTTGATATTTGGTATGAAGCTTCATCTAGTGGACCCCTAACAAGATTGTTCAAATTATAGTGCTGGGGCCAAAAATGCCCCCCCGACCCGGGGCCCTTTGGTTTTACATAGGCTTATATAGGGAAAACCTTTAAAAATCTTCTTCTCTGAAACCACAAGGCCCAGGACTTTGAAATTTGGTATGAAGCTTCATCTAGTGGACCCCTACCAAGATTGTTCAAATTATAGTGCTGGGACAAAAAATGCCCCCGCCACTGGGCCCTTTGGTTTTACATTGGCTTATATAGGGAAAATCTTTAAAAATCTTCTTCTCTGAAACCACAAGGCCCGGGTCTTTGATATTTATAATGAAGCTTCATCTAGTGGACCCCTAACAAGATTGTTCAAATTATAGTGCTGGGGCCAGATATGCCCCCGCCCCAGGGCCCTTTGGTTTTACATAGGCTTATATAGGGAAAATCTTTAAAAATCTTCTTCTCTGAAACCGCAAGGCCCAGGACTTTGATATTTAGAATGAAGCTTCATCTTATGGACCTCTACCAAGATTGTTCAAATTATAGTGCTGGGGCCAAAAATTCCCCCGCCCCGGGGCCCTTTGGTTTTACATTGGCTTATATAGGGAAAATCTTTAAAAATCTTCTTCCCTGAAACCACAAGGCCCAGGACTTTGATATTTGGTATGAAGCTTCATCTAGTGGACCCCTACCAAGATTGTTCAAATTATAGTGCTGGGGCCAAAAATGCCCCCGCCACTGGGCCCTTTGGTTTTACATTGGCTTATATAGGGAAAATCTTTAAAAATCTTCTTCTCTGAAACCACAAGGCCCAGGTCTTTGATATTTGGTATGAAGCTTCATCTAGTGGACCCCTACCAAGATTGTTCAAACTATATTGCTGGGGCCAAAAATGCCCCCGCCCCAGGGCCCTTTGGTTTTACATAAGCTTATATAGGGAAAATCTTTAAAAATCTTCTTCTCTGAAACCACAAGGCCCGGGACCTTGATATTTGGAATGAAGCTTCATCTAGTGGACCCCTCCCAAGATTGTTCAAATTATAGTGCTGGGGCAAAAAAATGCCCCCAACCCGGGGCCCTTTGGTTTTACATAGGCTTATAATTATAGGGAAAATCTTTAAAAATCTTCTTCTCTGAAACCACAAGGACCAGGACTTTGGTATTTGGTATGAAGCTTCATCTAGTGGACCCCTACCAAGATTGTTCAAATTATAGTGCTGGGGCAAAAAATGCCACCGCTCCCGGGCCCTTTGGTTTTACATAGGCTTATATATGGAAAGTCTTTAAAAATCTTCTTCTGAAACCGCAAGGCCTAGGACTTTGATATTTGGTATGAAGCTTCATCTAGTGGACCTCTACCAAGATTGTTCAAATTAAAACCCTTGGGCCAAAAATGCCCCCGCCCCAGGGCCCTTTGGTTTTACATAGACTTATATAAGGAAAATCTTTAAAAATCTTCTTCTCTGAAACCACAAGGCCCAGGTCTTTTATATTTGGTATGAAGCTTCATCTAAAGGACCCCTAACAAGACTATTCAAATTATAGTGCTGAGGCCAAAAGTGTCCCTGCCCCAGGACCCTTTGGTTTTACATAGGCTTATATAGGGAAAATCTTTAAAAATCTTCTTCTCTGAAACCGCAAGGCCCAGGTCTTAGATATTTGATGTGTAGCTTTATCTAGTGGACCTTTGCCAAGATTGTTCAAATTATAGCCTTTGTTGATGTTTGGTATGAAGCTTCACCTTTAAGACCTCCCTCAACATTATGCACATTAAAGCCCTGGGGCCAATAATTGCCCTCTCTGGGGCCCACTTGTTACACTATGGATCAGGTGAGCGATCCAGGGCCACCATGGCCCTCTTGTTATAATTTCTGGCCCAGTCAACAGCTTAGATCATTCCGGTCCATACTACATTGGTTTCTTTGTTTAATTCTAAGCAAAGGATGAAATATGACAAATGGTAATTAAATACATAACAAACCATGTTTTAATATTGCCCAGTCTTATTTCAAAATTCATCAATTCATTGTAATTATGTTATATAACTCTCTCTCTCTCTCTCTCTCTAAAACCAACATAAGTATATAAAAACACACTGTATATTCAAAAATCAAATAGCATTCTGATACGTGCCATGCCATTGGAAAACATGTCTACAGACGTATGTTGCTGCCAGCAAAGGTATATATCCCGTTAGACCTAAAATCTCAAGCGAATGAAGAAATTAGGACCAACAAAAATCTCAAGCGAAGGAATAAAATAGGATTTGGACAGGCACGGACATATAACGAAAAGAGCGGACATCATGCAGTCTGATCATTATCTTGCTTCATGATTAATGGAAGCATGTTTATTAGCGCGTGCAGTTACTTTTGCATTATACACTAATCCCCAGGTAGCAAACTGGTAACTGGCTTAAGTGGATTATATGGTTTGTTAATTTTAACTATGTTGATTAGATCACTGATGTCATTTCTTGAGTACATCGACTCAATCAATGTCAGAAAGGCCTTTTTATTAAAGACGATTGTCGCTAAAAATAATAACAAACACACAAGTGTTCTTCCACAGAACAAGATGGCATTTGGCTTGTTTGGCGATTCATATATCAAGAGGTTGTATATGTTCTGTGATGGCGATCTTCGGGTTCCAGGGTCTTCAACATTCGTTCACCAAGAGTATACATCTCAGAGATTCTTCCAAGAGCTGACTTCTCCTGGGCTTACGACGGCTGTCTGTTTATTTAACAATACGTAAACACGCCTGTTTAAATCCATCCCCCCCCCCCCCCCCAAAAAAAATCCCAGATAAAATTTTCTTTTTTTTTATTTCTGTGCAAAACAGTAGTTACGGGGACGGACTCAATCTGTGAAACGCCTCGACGTATTCTATCCATACCCAGTTTTTTACATGTACTATATAAAAGTGGGGTTACAGGGGGGTCAAAATTATATAGGCAGGTTCTCGTGATGACATTGTTCATTCTGATAATTGATATTCCGCCCTTGATATTCCCTTTCGGGGTTTAATGCAAACAAAAACTATATTTTGAGCCCCCGCCCATTGGGGCTTGGGGCCGTAGGCAGAGGTGCGTGTAAAACTTCAGTTTCATGAATGATATTGTTGTATCAGCTGAGAAATCATCTTTTGTGAATGTAGGTAAAAATCACCCAGAATTGAAAGAAACGTCTCCAAAATGACACAGAAAGTGTTCGGAATCAGTTTTGATGGGACATTAATCCTCCAATATAAAATGAAATACTATAACAAATTACCACCGTAACAGTTATTCTAGGTTAAAATAACATTTTTGATGTTTAATGTATTTCTTATAACTTTTTTATGCCTAATGCATCGTGACAAAAATATACCGGATCACATTGCCATAAATTATTTGATGCGTAACTGGGCTAGGGTTTATAAAGTGTTTTTTTTTTTTTTTTATTTGGTCAATATAAGGCATATCAAATGTATATTATAGTATATTCCCCTAAAAACATTTATTCAGTCAAGTAAAAAGCTTTTTTTTGGGTGTGTTTCGGTAATTACCAGTGTGTTCCGGTGTTTTGGTGTGTTCCGGTATTTCTACGAACCGTTATTTATGTATATTTTGTCTAAATATGTCCAATTTGTGATTTTATCCTAAATTATTCCTCTCTCAGGGGTATGAAAGACCCTGCCGATTTTTCGTAAAAATATGGTATTCTTCTGCCTCTTATTCAGAAAATAAGCAATAACTAAATGATAAAATCAACATAACAGAATTATCATATACTTTTATGGCTTTTCTGGAATAAAAGAGAACTTAAAAAAGGTTTCGGAGGTGTTTTTTGCATATTTCTATCCAAAAACGATTACCGATCATTATTGCTATTTATAGTTACGAACATTGAACCGAATGCGAAAGAAATGACCGGAAACAGACCGATCCTGGGTTTCACATTGTCTCAAAAATAAAAAATAGATAGATATGACATCGTGAAACTTCCATCACTCGGTTAATGGACATTATATGTCACACAAACGATTTTTGAGGCATTTGAAAACTCAAAATCGGTCCGTTTCCAGTCATTTATTTCACATTCGGTTCAATTTTCGTAACTATAAAAAGCAATAATGATCGGTAATCGTTTAGGATAAAAATATGCAAAAAACACATCCGAAACTCTTAAGTTCTCTTTTATTCTAGAAAAGCCATAAAAGCATAAAACAATTCCGTTATGTTGATTTCATCATTTAGTTATTTCTTATTTTATTAATTAGAGGCGGAAGAATACAATATTTTTACGAAAAATCGGCAGGGTTTTTCATACCCCTTAGATAGGAATAATTTAGAATAAAATCACAAATTGGACATATTTAAACAAAATGTACATAAATAATTAATAAAATACATAAAAATAATAAAATAAACACAAAAAGTGTTTAAAATATATTCTTATTAATGAATTGGGGCAAATAGAAAATTTTGGATCGGGGATTTTCGGATCGGGAAGGGTGTTTCATACCCGACAATATCTACTGTAAAGTTTCCATGAAGCCTCGATGATTCGTGCATTATGCGTGGATATTTTTTATTTTTCGCTTTAGGGTTACGTAATTTTTTCGTGGATTTTGCGTGAATTTTGCATGGATGACATTGGATTCACACGCAATTTTTATCCCAGCTAGTGCAGAGTTTCCATGCTTGAACAAAAGTGTTCACGTGTGTTCACACATGATGCCTAACACATCCCGCGTAATTATACCCGTTTTTTTTTTTTTTCAAAAAAACGGGTATATTATTTTCGTCACGGGTGTCCGGACATCCGTCCGGCCTTCTGTCTGTCACGTTTCTTGTGAATGCAACTACTTTTTTTATTTCTTTACCTACAGTGACCAAACTTGGTACATACATTGCTTGGGGACTGCAGCTGTGCATGAAGGTGTCGAAATTTTCATCTGACCCCCTGGGGTCATGGGGTGAGGTCAAAGGTCAAATTTCTAAGAAAAGGCTTGTGAATGCAACTACTTTTTTATTTCTTTACCTACAGTGACCAAACTTGGTACTGTAACGGTTATGGATAAATACCACTTCTACAGCCTTGCTGTAGGAGCAGGCTCTTTGAGCGACGCGGGTAGAGTGGTTGGCTTATTCATGAAGTCAAACAATGGATAACGCGGTTAGTACCTGGATGGGTGACCGGGTTGTTTAACTTCGTGGACGACCAGGTACACGCTAAATTGGTGGCAGCGGTGGGATGAAAACAGTGCCACTGGTTTGTTGCATAGGCTCCGTCCTTGGGTTAAGCCTTGTGAGGCAAATGTGACTTCGGGACGAAGTCAAGAGATGAGGGGGAGAAATGTAACGGTTATGGATAAATACCACTTCTACAGCCTTTCTGTAGGAGCCGGCTCTTATAGCGATGCGGGTAGAGTGGTTGGCTTATTCACGAAGTTAAGCAACAGATAACGGGGTTAGTACCTGGATGGGTGACCGCGGTGTTTGACTTCGTGGAAGACCCGGTACACACTACAGTACATACATTGCTTGGGGACTGCAGATGTGCATGAAGGTGTCAAAATTTTCATCTGACCCCCTGGGGTCATGGGGTGAGGTCTTAGAAAAGGCTTGTGAATGTACATGTAACTTCTCAATTGTCCTATTCAGTATACACATGCATTTCTAAGTGTGTTGTCCATAGAAAAAGCCGGTATTTGCGATGGTGCACCATCGACTGCGCGATTCTAGTTTATCTTTAGTCTTGAAGTATCGTTTTTTTTCTCCACGTGTGAATACATGAAAATAATGGGAAAATTTTAAGGCCTTGCGTCATCTAGGTAGAGTATTATATTAAACAGAAGCAATAGCTAAATATGTTCTAACATAGCATATTCCTAATCCTTTAAAATATATACTATTATTACCACAAACGTATAATAACCACCGTTCCCTTTCCGAATTTCTCCTAAGTTCGCCTGGCCATGTGCAGCATTTATATTGTATAGGTGCTGTACAGTACACCCGCCGCAAATCTTTTTGAACCCGCCCAATCCCACATTGCGCAGGGTATGTTGAAAAGGATTAAATCTGAGACAGCCGTCGCGGATATGCCAGTGTTTCTGCGGCATCATAACAGGTATAAAATTGATCGTCCTTGTTACCTGTCTTCAACTTTCGTTCCACAATCGCTGCGTTTCCGCGGCGGAGAATGATAAAAATTTTCATAAAATGGGAGTGGGCTAAGTTAAATGGGCATGTCTTAAGTACATGTAAATTAACATGTGTCTAGTAGCACTGTTTTTAGCTCACCGTCACGTAGTGACGAGGTGAGCTTTTGGGATCACTTTTTGTCCGTCGTGCGTCAGTGCGTCCGTGCGTGCGTAAACAATTTCTTTAAACAACATCTCCTCCTAAACCACTGATCGGATTTTGACCAAACTCCACAGGAATAATCCTTAGGTGGTCCCCTTTCAAAGTTGTTCAAATGGTTCCAGTCCATTGCACATCTAGGTCACAGGAGCCAAAAATAGATTTTTTTCACCAAAAACTTAAAAAATCTTCTTCTCTGAAACCACAAGGCCCAGGTCTTTCATATTTGGTATGAAGCTTTATCTAGTGGACCCCTACCAAGATTGTTCAAATTATAGTGCTGGGTCCAAAAATGCCCCCGCCCCGGGGCCCTTTGGTTTTACATAGGCTTATATAGGGAAAATCTTTAAAAATCTTCTTCTCTGAAACCACAAGGCCAAGGACTTTGATATTTGGTATGAAGCTTCATCTAGTGGACCCCTACCAAGATTGTTCAAATCATAGTGCTGGGACAAAAAATGCCCCCGCCACAGAGCCCTTTGGTTTTACATTGGCTTATATAGGGAAAATCTTTAAAAATCTTCTTCTCTGAAACCACAAGGCCCAGGTCTTTGATATTTGGTATGAAGCTTCATCTGGTGGACTCCTACCAAGATTGTTCAAATTATAGTGATGGGGCCAAAAATGCCCCCGCCCCGGGGCCTTTTGGTTTTACATAGGCTTATATAGGGAAAATCTTTAAAAATCTTCTTCTCTGAAACCACAAGGCCCAGGACTTTGATATTTCGTATGAAGCTTCATCTAGTAGACCCCTACCAAGATTGTTCAAATTATAGTGCTGGGGCAAAAAATGCCCCGGTCCCGGGGCCCTTTGGTTTTACATAAGCTTATATAGGGAAAATCTTTTAAAATCTTCTTCTCTGAAACCGCAAGGCCCAGGACTTTGATATTTAGAATGAAGCTTCATCTAATGGACCTCTACCAAGATTGTTCAACTTATAGCCCTTTGGCCAAAAATGCCCCCGCCCCGGGGCCCTTTGGTTTTACATAGACTTATATAGGGAAAATCTTTAAAAATCTTCTTCTCTGAAACCACAAGGCCTAGGTCTTTTATATTTGGTATGAAGCTTCATCTAGTGGACCCCTACCAAGATTGTTCAAATTATAGTGGTAGGGCAAAAAATGCCCCCGCCCCTGGGCCCTTTGGTTTTACATAAGCTTATATAGGGAAAATCTTTAAAAATCTTTTTCTCTGAAACCGCAATGCCCAGGACTTTGATATTTGGTATGAAGCTTCATCTAGTGGACCCCTACCAAGATTATTCAAATTATAGCCCTTGGGCCAAAAATGCCCCCGCTCCGGGGGCCCTTTGGCTTTACATAGACTTATATAGGGAAAATCTTTAAAAATCTACTTCTCTGAAACCAAAAGCCTTAGGTCTTTTATATTTGGTATGAAGCTTCTTCTAAATGACCCCTACCAAGATGATTCAAATTATAGTGCTGGGGCCAAAAGTGGCCAACGCCCCGGGGCCCTTTGGTTTTACATAGGCTTATATAGGGATAATCTTTAAAAATCTTCTTCTCTGAAACCACAAGGCCCAGGACTTTGATATTTGGTATGAAGCTTCATCTAATGGACCTTTACCAAGATTGTTCAAATTATAGCCCTGGGGCCAAGCATGCCCCCGCTCTGGGGCCCTATGGTTTTACATAGACTAATATAGGGAAAATCTTTAAAAATCTTCTTCTCTGAAACCACAAGGCCTGGGTCTTTCATATTTGGTATGAAGCTGCATCTAGTAGACCTCTATCAAGATTATTCAAATTATAGCTCTGATACCAAAATTGTCCCCGCTCCGGGGCCCTTTGGTTTTACATAGACTTATATAGGGAAATCTTTAAAAATCTTCTCTTAAACTGCAAGGCCAAGGCCTTTGATATTTAGTATGGAGCTTTATCTACTGGACCTCTACCAAGATTGTTCAAATTATAGCCCTGGGGCCACAAATGCCCCCACCCTGGGGCCCTTTGGTTTTACATAGATTTATATAGCCCCGGGGCCATTTGGTTTTGCATAGGCTTATGTAGGGAATATCTTTAAAAAAAATCCTCTTGTCTGAAACCGCAAGGCCCAGGTCTTTGATATTTAGCTTCATCTAGTGGACCTTTGCCAAGATTGTTCAAATTATCGCCTTTGTTGATGTTTGGTATGAAGCTTCACCTTTAAGACCTCCCTCAACATTATGCACATTAAAGCCCTGGGGCCAATAATGGCCCTCTCTGGGGCCCACTTATTACACTATGGATCAGGTGAGCGATCCAGGGCCATCATGGCCCTCTTGTGTTTTATATTAGGATCACTTTTTGTCTGTCATCCGTGCGTAAACAATTTCTTCAAACGACATCTCCTCCTAAACCACTGATCGGATTTAGCCCAAACTTCACAGGAATGATCCTTAGGTGGTCCCCTTTCAAAGTTGTTCAAATGGTTCCGGTCTGTTGCATATATAGGTTACAGGAGCCAAAAACAGATTTTTTTTCACCGAAAACTTAAAAAATCTTCTTCTCTGAAATCACAGGGCCCAGGTCTTTGTTGTTTGGTATGAAGCTTCATCTAGTGGACCCCTACCAAGATTGTTCAAATTATAGTGCTGGGGCCAAAAATGGCCCCCACCCCAGGGCCCTTTGGTTTTACTTTGGCTTATATAGGAAAATTTTTTAAAAATCTTCTTCTCTGAAACCGCAAGGCCCAGGTCTTTGATATTTGGTACAAAGCTTCATCTAGTGGACCCCTACCAAGATTGTTCAAATTAAAGTGCTGGGGCCAAAAATGCCCCACGCCCCGGGGCCCTTTGGTTTTACATGGGCTTATATAGGGAAAATCTTTAAAAATCTTCTTCTCTGAAACTGCAATGCCCAGGTCTTTGATATTTGGTATGAGGCTTCATCTAGTGGACCCCTACCAAGATTGTTCAAATTATAGTGCTGGGGCCAAAAATGCCCCGCCCCGGGGTCCTTTGGTTTTACATTGGCTTATATAGGGAAAATCTTTAAAAATCTTCTTCTCTGAAACTGCAAGGCCCAAGTCTTTGCTATTTGGTATGAAGCTTCATCTAGTGGATCCCCTACCAAGATTGTTAAAATTATAGTGCTGGGGCCAAAAATGCCCCCGCCCCCAGGCCCTTTGGTTTTACATAGGCTTATATCAGGAAAATCTACAAAAATCTTCTGCTCTGAAACTGCAAGGCCCAGGTCTTTGATATTTGCTATGAAGCTTCATCTTGGGGACCTCTACCAAAATTGTTCAAATTATAGCCCTGGGGCCAAAAATGCCCCCACTACAGGGCCCTTGGTTTTAAATAGACTTGTATAGGTAAAATCTTGAAAAATCTTCTTCTCTGAAACCACAAGGCCCAGGTCTTTGATATTTGGTATGAAGCTTCAGCTAGTGGACCTCTACTAAGATTGTTCAAATTATAGCCCTGAGACCAAAGATGCCCCGCCTCGTGGCCCTTTGGTTTTACATAGACTTATATAGGGAAAATCTTTAAAAATCTTCTTCTATGAAACCACACGGCCTACATGTAGGTCTTTGATATTTGGTGTGAAATTTCATCTATCAAGATTGTTCAAATTATGCCCTGGGGCCAAAAATTACCCCGCCCCTAGACACTTTGTTTTTTTCATAGACTTACATATACATATAGGGAAATCTTTAAAAATCTTCTTCTCTGAAACTGCAAGGCCCATGTCTTTGATATTTGGTATGGAGCTTCACCTAGTGGACCTTTACCAAGATTGTTCAAATTATAGCCCTCAGGCCACAAATGCCCCCGCTCCGGGGCCCTTTGGTTTTACATAGACTTCTATAGAGATAATCTTTGAAAATCTTCTTCTCTGAAACAGCAGGGCCCAGGTCTTTGATATTTGGTGTGAAGCTTCATCTAGTGGACCGCTATCAAGATTGTTTAAATTATAGCCCTGAGGCCAGAAATGCCCCAGCCCCAGGGCAATTTGGTTTTACATAGGCTTATGTAGTGCTGAGGCCAAAAATGCCCCCACCCCTGGCTCTTTGGTTTTACATAGGCTTATATAGGGAAAATCTTTAAAAAATCTTCTTCTCTGAAACCTCAAGGCCAAAGACTTTGATATTTGGCGTGTAGCTTCATCTAGTGACCTTTGCCAAGATTGTTCACATTATAGCCTTTGTTGATATTTGGTATGAAGCTTCACCTTTTTTGACCTCCATCAACATTATGCACATTATAACCCTGGGGTCAATAATGGCCCTGCCCGAGGCCCACTTGTTACGCTATGGATCAGGTGAGCGATTTAGGGCCATCATGGCCCTCTTGTTAATGCTTTTGTTTTGTTTCTGTTTAAATTGTAAAATTAATTATAAGTATCACTTAATATTATGTAAGTAATTAATGCCTTTTATTTGTTGTGTTTCGATTGATGTCATTTCTACATGTATATACATGCAAATGAAATGGAGAAAGTATTATGTTTGTTTATACATCGTTATTTACATTCCTGTACCTTACATGTGCGCCCATGGCCCTGCCAATCGGGGCTTGAAGAAATAGATGAGCTGCAATATGCTTCCACGCAGAGCTGAAATCGACCCGCACACGAGTACTGCTTAGAGGCTCTAATCCTGCCCAGGCAAAGTAGTGCGAGTGTCGGACTGTCCATGCTTATAAACTGTATTTGTTTAACAGGGCTTGAGAAGACATTTCATCTCAATGTCGGGTAAAAGTCCCACAAAATTGGAAGCAAGTATCCAAAATGACCATTACAGTGTTGACGGGGACGTGAAATCTCTTATCAAACAAACTAACATGTGCGCCCATCAGTAATGAGTGTTTCATCAGTTTGAGGTTTAACGGCCCATTCAATGCTGTATAGGTCATATCAAGCCGATCAGTTTACCCATTACGAAAACACACCTATTCAAATATGTCGGAAAATTTTATCACCAAAAATGAAAATTTTCAGAAAAAAAATCTGATACATGTATTTTTATGAGTTCTGCACTAGACATATATTGTGGGTACTCGTTAGATTTGCCTTGGGGAGGTGGTTCTAACAAGTACCCCCAATCGTTGTTTTATGAGCAGAAATAAGAAAAATTAAACCCCAGTTTTGCTATATAAAAGTAGAGTTTAAGTGGGTCAAAATTATATACATGTAGGCAGATGCAGGAGTATTTTCATGATGGTTACCATACTAACTCGAAACCCAGCAGGCACATGACGTAATTGTGATGTCATATCAATGTCAGTTAAATGTCATGACGTTTATGCAACGTCACATCAGCATCTGTGCTAGACGTTGCACTGACGTTGACTTGCCTTTGCCCTAGCGTCGTGTGCCTGCTGGGCAAGCTTATACAGGTTGGTCTGTTTGCTTGTTTGTAGATTATCAAGCCAGTCAATACGTCTGCGGTCTTATTGACCCTGTCCGTCTACATATACCTAAATACATGTACACACTTTGAGCTGCGTATACAGTACATAACCACTACAGTGCACATTAAGGCATGATTTCATGATCGGTTTTGACAAAATGGCAGGCATAGAACCCGCGACATCCTGATAACCATGGAATATGTTCTTATGCTCCATGATATGTACATGTACATTATACCAACACCAATTGTTAGTTACGGACTAAAGAATAATCCTCAGTAGCTCAAACTATCCCTGCCTTGAATCTGAGTCGCTAAGGGTTAGTCATATCACTAGGTCAGGCGGCATATTGAGGGATAAATTAGATACTTGGCTATGAATAAGGACTTTAGTCAAAAGCATTAACGTAATGACGGAATGGAAGAAGTAATCAGACTAGTGAAGTGTAAAGAAAATAACAATAAGTTAGCATGAGCATAGAATGTCAGTCCAGTGTCGGGCCGTAAGGCAAAAAAAATGTCTTGTTTCCGGAAACCCTACCGACCCTACTTTTTTGGGGCGTACCCAAACCTTTTTAGAGACATCTGAGAATTTTTCTTTGATTTTAAGGGTGTTTTTCAAAGAATTTATGCTTTTAATTCCCATACAAAAAAGTTTTCCCCAAAAAAAGTTTACCTACCTACCCAGAAAATTACTTTGATGTTTCCGGAAACAAGACATTTATTTTTTTGGCCTAAGAGATACGAGATGGCAACATCGTATTGCTGTTGGCCCGTGGTTTGGTGCTGGCTGGCAGCTGTTGGTTTTATTTGTTTGTTTGAGTTTAGGTTTAACGTCCACGCCACCGCTGTATTGGTCATTTAAGAGACCTTGCTTCCAATTTTGTGGGAATTTTACCCGACATTGAGATGTAATGACATCTCAAGCCCTGTCCCCCAATGAAACCAATAGGGTTTATAAGCATGGACGGTCCGACTTGCACCGCTTTGCCTGGGCAGGCTTAGATTCTCTTAGTGGTTTACCAGTATTCGTGTGTGGTGGGATTCCAGCTCTGCGCTGAAGCGTCATGCAGCCCATCTATTTCTTCAAGCCCTGATAAGCGGGGGCCGTGGCAGCTGTTGGTGCTGGCTGGCTTATGCATGGCTGAATCTGCTAATTCATTTCATCCAGTGACTTTATAGAATCGGTTACTTTTACCTAAGAAAAGTCGTCGCAACATAACATTCCGAACAGGAACACACAGGTGAACCAACACTGCAGCAGTAACGACGTTGTTTCGTCATTGTGTGCCCATCGGGATACATGTGCATTATTGCAATTTATTCAATGGGGACAGAATAAGAGTATGTACTGAAAAATCTTATGCGTCGGTATAAAATATTGGCATTAATAGTAAATAATGCAGCTTTATAAATGGAACTAACAAACTATATAAATCAACTTTTTTTAATCATTATTTATTTATTTTAAAATCAGTATATACATTAGGACCTCCACCTAATAAATATGACAGGACAACCTTTCAATCATCGTGACTTCACAGTTATACACACCATAACTACGCGGCTGGGTCTCGCAGGTAAACAAGATGACCACAGTGTGTACACCGCATGAACGCGGTGGCTTGCAGCGGGGCTTGGGGGGGTTCAGGTGCGGAAATGTGGCGGACCAAAGCAAATAGACCGCGGGGTTGCGCAGGTTCAAAAAGATTTGCAGCGGGTGTGCTGTAAGTGGTGTTACCAGCATCTGAATGATGTACAAGTGTGCATTACCTAATTTCTGACACATAATAGTAACGTTTGGCTTCTAACAGACAGTCAGCCCCCCGTCCCTCTGGGCTATTAGAAATAGATTGGGATGCTTGATGCTTCTTAGCAGAATTTAAAATGATTACTGGTAAACCTCTTAGAAGGTCTATTAGCCTGCCCAGGGAAAGTGATGGGAGTCTTAACGACCATGTTTCATTGTGTGGCAGGGCTTGAGATGTCATTTTATCTCAGTGTCGGGTAGAAGTCCCACAAAATTGGAAACAGCGAAGCTGCGTCTCCTAACGACACTTCAACCTTTGAGGGTCATTTTGTGTTGTCTACCAGAGGAAGGGAGAAAAGAGATTGTAGCAGAGATGAAAGTGAAAGAAAGGGGAGAAAGAGAAAAATGAATGGAATTAATCCAATGTGGCCCTTTTTATCTCTGTTGAAACCAGTAATAACCAATGCGGATAAATTTTTTTGCTCAAGGAAACAACACTTGGTGCTTGCAGGGATCGAACCGGCCACCTATCAATCTCAAATCTAATGCTTTATCACTGCACCACAGCGCATTCACTATATTTGCATTATTTGCTGGCTCCCAGCTTGCCCATTATCAATATTGGAAAAACAGGTAACCAGACCCCCTGACCTTTCCAGGTCAGGGGGGTCTGGTTACTTTTTTTTCAACACTGAACACCTTCAGACTAGGAACCATAATACAAATAAGGTGAATAATGAGAAAATACAACCATCAAAGTAAATGGCTAAAATGTTTGTCAACTCTCTCAACCACTGAAAATCTTCCATGGGCTTAATAATAAAGATCGATCTCTATTTGCTACACAGGTAGCCGCCTGCACGTTTAATCCTCCTCCGGTGATATGTGCGAAGACTCGGTTCATGAGTGAAGTACATGTAAGAGGTGGAAATGCGAATTTTGTGTGGATTTTGCAGGGTTTTGTGAGGTTTATGCACGAAAGTTAATACTTTCCATGCATTTTCACGCATCATGTGTGTACGCCAACTGTCGAGGCTTAGTGGAAACTGTACTGTATCTACTTATACTGCAATCGGTCACAACTGACCATTACTTGCCAACAGGCCTCCTTGGCCAAGCGGGTAAAAGCACAGAAGGTCTGTCATGAGCAAGAACCACATCTCTAGTTGCCATGTTATTTAAGTTATCTCCCCTGACAATATAATCTGGCTGTTGCATTAACTTCAATACTCTTTGAGTTTGAGATAATTGATGGGACTTGATAAGATACTTGAGGTTAAGAATGTGATTCATGAATAAGAACCACAACTCTGGATGCCATGGTATTTCAGTACTCTCCCCTGACAATTTACCTTGCAATCACAATAACTCCAATACCCTTCAAGATACATTGATGGGGCTTGGTCACTTGGTTCAACTGCTCTCAAGGTTTAGGTGTTTCATAAGCAAGAACCACTACTATATGTTCCATGATATTTTAGTTATCTCCCCTGACAATTTAACATTGTAATCACAGTACATGTACCTCCAACACCTCTCAAGATACGATGACGGTACAATCGGGTACATGACATTTTTGCATTTGAGGTTAAGAAGGTATCATGAGCAAGAACTATAACATGGTATTTTTTTATCTCCCGTCTCATTGCCATAACTCCAACACTCTTGGCCACGTAGTTTATGCAGATTTCTTGCTGTTATTAGCGGCAATATGATTAGCTGGTGTGTTTTATCTGCATGTGTTGAATCTTCAAAATGTCATTATCTCATATTGGCTTTTGGTCGGTGGATTTGCCATCCCTTCTTATGGCTATTTTGTTGAAATTTTACCTGATTTAAGATATTAAGGAGTTTTTGGTGGGAATATCCTAATCTTTGGAAGAATAATCGCATATATATGGAAGGTATTTCGAAGAAAAAAAAAGATGCCTCATTCATTGTTGAGAAATAAAAATTAAAATAAAAAAACCTGCCTTCCGTTTTACAAAAAAAGTGTCTGAGATTATGTACACACCAGGATCACCAAACAAGTAAGTAAGAGGTGTTGTCTTGGCAACGCACTTGCTCAAGTAAGGTGGCATGATCTATCTATCTACTTATAAGTTGCGATCAGGCACATTTCACCATTATTCGCAGGTGTGTGTTACATAGGGCCGCTAACTGGAGGCACAGGTCATCGCATGTACAGATAGGGCAATGATCTGACAAATCTGCAATGTCAAGCCACAGGATGCTGTCAACATCAGGTCCAGTCAGTTACTTGAGTGTCTTGGCATTGAGGACCTGGACCTCATCCTGAAAGAGAGAAGGCTCTGCTGGTATGGACCTGTGGAACGCTCCAACGGTGCAGTCAAGACTGCCTGTGACATACAGGTACATGTAGGTGGAAAGCAGGGGCCTGGAAGGCCCAAGATGACCTGGAAGCAGCTGACAGAAAGAGATTGCAGAGAATGGAAGCTCTCTGCTATCGATCCTCGTGATAGACAAGCCTGGAGATCTGGTGTAAGATCTTAGATCTACCATACATGCAGCAAGCCAGCTACTTGGAAGGGGGTCCACTTATGTGGACGTTGCCCCTGTACCTGCATGTTAATAAAAAATCTGTTGATGATTGATGATACACACCAGGTTGGCAGGATGAAAGCCTACACGGTATGTGACAGTAATTGTGTAATTATGGTAGGGGTCTTTAACCTGCACAGGCAATGACCGGTGCCTCCAGTTAGCATCCCAATACAAAGGATGGTGCACTTTTTGACATACATCCCTGCAATTGATGCCAATTGAGGGTGTTCAGTCACCGAAATAATCACTGCCACTGGGGATTGAACCGGGCGCCTCTAGCATCAGATTCTGAGGCAAGTTCATTAACCACTGAGCTGTCACACTCCTTTCTTTGATGTAAGCATATCTGTGTGGTATGGCAAACTGATTTGCCCCCACCCATCGATTCGGGACTTGGAAAATAGATTGGGCTGACAGATGTATCCACGCAAAGCTGAAACCAACCGCACATGAGTACTGGTAAGCCAGTAACATGATTCCCTGAAATCACCACACAACTCACCACTGAAATCACCATAGTTGAGTTAATTTATGGGCATTTAGATGTATTTAAGTCAATATTAATCATGTTTATTGTCTTTGATGACTGAGTGATACATTTGTCTAAGCATACAAGCACCAGAAATAGTGCATTTCTTTGTTTATTCCTATGAAATTGCCTAAATTTGAGTCAACCAAAACTGCTCAAATCATTCACTCCACCTTATATTACATGTATCCACTATTTTATTTCGACAATATGGATGGGGTGAGCGATCAAGGGCCATTATAGCCCTCTTGTTTTTCTTTTTTTTCATTTAATTGAGAAGAGATTTAAGTTGATGGTGATTAGGAGTATAGGGTCCTTAACCCTTTTTGTACCAAATGGAATCTCTTCCTCCTTATATATAGCAGGAGTCCATTTCAAAATTTAGGGGTGTCAGGTTGTGTTTTCATCAAAATTTATTTGGAAAATGACAGAACTTTTAGCAAACAGTGGAGGCCCTGATCAAACGCTGCGGCATCTGATCTGAGCCTGCACTGTTTGCCAGGGTTTTGGGGTTTCCAATACAAAATGGGTTAATAAAGTTGTAGTGTCCTGGGTCCTTAATAGCTCTTGGTGTGTTCCCTGCCTGTCTAAATGTACACTGTGGCTGGGTTTTGATTCGCAGGGTAATTGCCACACTTTGTAGCTCAGTGAAAAAAATTGATGATGTCATTGTCATATTTTTAGTCTGCATTTGACATTCCAAGCTTCACCGTGTGGTTTTACCATTTTTTCTTTGTTAAAAAAAAAATCTTTTGTAAAATGGAATAATTAGAGCGCTTTGGTGCAGTGGTAGCGCATCGGATTTGTGATCGAGAGGTTGCGGGTTCGATCCTCATGCTGACTAATGTGTTGTGCCCTTGAGCAAGGCACTACATCCACATTGCTTAAAAAAAAGTAGAGTTTACCACCCAGGAAATCCTCTTCGTAATGCTCAGATGTGAGCGAGTAGCAGTGATAGGAGAAAAAAAAAATATTTAACCCTTGTCCTGCTAATCCCGGATATGCCTTATCTTTGAAACAATGTAGATCCAGATCAGATGGCTTCTGACGAAGCTATCTGATCAGGATCTACACTGTTTGCCATTCAGATTGTGAATTTGTTGCAATAATTTGCATCAAGTAATCTGATTGGTTGATAATCGGTAGTGGGAGTGGCATATATAAATATTCAGCAGGACAAGGGCAAGGGTTAAGATTCCCATCACAATTTTGCTGTTTTTTAATATTTTCAGATCAAGACCTCCTAGTAGCTGCCAAGAGAGGTGATATGTGGGCAATAGAAGAGTAAGTTTGCTAAAATGTCTCCATTTACATGTACCCCACAACCTCATTATAACAAGGTTCGTTATAACACGGTTTTTAATATAACACTGTTTCAAGATGGATCCCAAAAATGTATTGATTAAATAGAAAAATGACCATAAATTTTCTGTCAAAAATAGAATAAGAACGAAAAAATAGGCCTGACACCCCTTACATGACAAATGGACCTGTCGGAAGAGTCCACTAGTATACAATGGATTAAGGAGTGTTTTAATGAAGAGGTTTATGTGTAATTTAGAATTGTTTTGCTAAAGAAAGTATGATCACTGAAAAAATCCTAAAAAATTGGACACCTTGAGATCTTGCTGTAGTTCTCCTAAAATTTTAACAAATTTGTTTCATTATCCAGCAAGGAGTCGAAAATGTGCAGATGGGATTGCAAATGGTGTAGACCCTCATCAGACTGCTCTTTCTGGAGCAATCTGATCTGGATCTGCACTGTTTGCTTTGGCCTATCTGTCCCAATACTTAGGATCTTTACTCTATGTGTGGTTGATTACAATTCACCATATTTGCATTATTTGCTGGCTCCCAGCTTGCACATTGTCAATATTGGAAGAACAGGTATCCAGACCCCCCTGACCTTTTAAGGTCAGGGGGGTCTGGTTACCTGTTTTTCCAACACTGATAACCTTCAGACCAGGAACCAGCAGATAATGCAAATAAGGTGAATACTGTAATTTGTAGGTTGTTGAGACAAGGTGGAAATATAAATGCCAGACATAAACTTGGGTGGACAGCACTCCATGTGGCTGCTATCAACGGAGATGAAAGGTACATTATTGTTACTATGTACATGTTACAAAGATATATCTGACCCCCAGGCTGTAACCCTTTTACCCCGGCGTTTCTTAGCCCTTGTCCTGCTGAGCCCAGATATGTCTTATCTTTCAAACAATGAAGATTCAGATCAGATGGCTTCTTCAATCAGATGGCTGAAGCCATCTGATCAGGATCTTCATTGTTTGTCATTCAGCTCATGAATTTGTTGCAATAATTTGCATCAAGTAATCTGATTGGTTGATAATCAGTAGTGGGTGTGGCATATATAAATATTCAGCAGGTCAAGGGTTAAATAGACCCTTCTGTCTGTGACTTTGGGCACATCTATTCTGAAAAATTTGGAGTCTTGTCAAAGTCATTAGCAGAATGGCAAATGGTGTAGATCCAGATGAAACAGCTCATCATGAGTCGTATTTTAGATAAGACTAAGGCTGACACGAGTGATCAGATAATCGATTAATCAATTGATACATTCTACTGAAATGATTATTGTTACTGATTTGATAAGAATCCATTATTTAATGAGTATAATTTGCTACCTAATGTTGTGTCTGAAATAGCTGGATAGGTGGCAAACAGTGCAGACCCTGATGAGACACCGCTGCGACGTCTCATCTGGGTCTAAACTGTTTGCTCAGGCCTGATTTTCCAAAAACATACAGTATATTATAACAAATGGTAAGAATCATGTTCAGGCCGAAAGCCAGAAAGGTTAAAATTATAATAAATTATTCTGTGATTATTAATCGATTATCAATAGCAATGGGATTACTGACAATCGATTATTAGCTCACCTGAGCACGAAGTGCTCAAGGTGAGCTATTGTGATCGCCTTTTGTCCGGCATCCGTTGTGCGGTGTGCGTCGTGCGTCGTCAACAATTCACTTAAATGACATCTCCTCCTAAACAAGTGAATGGATTTCAAAATACTTTCATAGAAATGTTCCTTGGGTGACCCTCTACCAAAATTGCTAAAATGGTTCCGCTCCGCAGAACAAAATGGCCACCAGAGCTAAAAATAGAAAAACCTTTAAACGACATCTCCTCCTAGCCCTTTGGCCTGTTTCAAAATAATTTCACAGAAATGTTCCTTGGATGACCCTCTACCAAAATTGCTAAAATGGTTCCATTCCGCAGAACAAAATGGCCGCCAGAGCTAAAAATAGTAAAACTTTTAAACGACATCTCCTCCTAGCCCTTTGGCCCGATTTCAAAATAATTTCACAGAAATGTTCCTTGGATGACCCTCTACCAAAATTGCTAAAATGGTTCCGCTCCGCTGAACAAAATGGCCACCAGAGCTAAAAATAGAAAAACCTTTAAACGACATCTCCTCCTAGCCCTTTGGCCCGATTTCAAAATGATTTCACAGAAATGTTCCTGGGATGACCCTCTACCGAAATTGCTAAAATGGTTCCGCTCTGCTGAACAAAATGGCCGCCAGAGCTAAAAATAGAAAAACCTTTAAACGACATCTCCTCCTAGCCCTTTGGCCCGATTTCAACATAATTTCACTGAAATGTTTCTTGGATGACCCTCTACCGAAATTGCTAAAATGGTTCCGCTCCGCTGAACAAAATGGCCACAAGAGCTAAAAATAGAAAAACCTTTAAACGATATCTCCTCCTAGCCCTTTGGTCTGATTTCAAAATAATTTCACAGAAATGTTCCTTGGATGACCCTCTACCAAAATTTCTAAAATGGTTCCACTCTGCTGAAAAAAATGGCCGCCAGAGCTAAAAAAAGAAAAACCTTTAAACGACATCTCCTCCTAGCTCTTTGGCCTGATTTCAAAATTATTTCACTGAAATGTTCCTTGGATGACCCTTTACAGAAATTGCTAAAATGGTTCCGCTCCGCTGAACAAAATGGCCGCCAGAGCTAAAAATAAAAAAACCTTTAAAAGACATCTCCTTCTAGCCCTTTGGCCCGATTTCAAAATAATTTCACTGAAATGTTTCTTGGATCACCCTCTACTGAAATTGATAAAATGGTTCTGCTCCGCTGAACAAAATGGCCACCAGAGCTAAAAATAGAAATACCTTTAAGCAACATCTCCTCCTAGCCCTTTGGCCCGATTTCATATTATAGCCTGGGCCAATAATGGCTCTCCCAGGGGCCCACTTGATACCCTATGGATCAGGTGAGCGATCCAGGGCCATCATGGCCCTCTTGTCTTTTCAAATCTGATTAGCCAGTCTTAGATAAGACGGCACATTATGTACTTTCACATCTAGATTTACTTTGTTTGCATGTGCACCTATAGCAGTCTACTGCGTTAAAAGGGTTAAAATTTTCATTGAACATTCAATAACTGAATTCGTTGAACATTCAGTCATTATGAAAACATACCCATGTGACACAGTGCATTGTTTGTTTGTTTGTATTGAAGTTTAACAGCCCAGTCAACACTATTTTATGTCATTTTTGAGCTGGTAAATTTACCTATCCACACTTTTCCTGGGCAGGCTTATACCTAAGCGGTTAACCAGTACAGTGCACATTCTTTCGCCAGAAACTGACAACTACCCTTCTTGACTCAGTGGAAGGGAGAGAATGAGTGTAGAAAAGATTTCATGATCAACCTCTACAAAAGAATGTTGTCGACCCTTGCAGGTATCGAACCCGCGTCCACCTGATCACCAGTCAGACACGCATCCACTGAGCTACTGAGGCAGGCATCTTTCATATCTTACAATATATGATTGGATCATTGCAAAATTGGGTGAATGATGTCGTTAGTTAACATACCGTTAAAACTAATGATGTCATTGGTTAGCTTACTGTTAAAATCTATGAATCATCTATATCCTTTCAGAAATCATACACTGTAAATGCAATATGCGACCATAAAACCAATTTAATACTGTTATCTCCATCTTTATGCACTTATTCATTTACTACATGTATGTTTGATATTATACTACTGCATGGACTAAAAGGCTCGCACTGTCAGTGCATGTAAAAAATGCATGCCAGTTAAGTAATAAATGTAATTTATTTAACATTTATTGAAGTATGAACAACATTCAGTCATGAACAAAGTGTTGGACATACTTCAGTGAAAGAAGCCTCCGTGGTGCAGTGGTTACGCCATTGCCTTGTAAACCAGGGATCGCAGGATCGATCCCGGGCTTCTCCAGACTTTCGGATGAGTCTTTAAACCGAGGTCCCGTCTCCGTATGACCTTAGCTGTTGTTGGGACGAAAAACTAAATCTCACTCACTCACTTCAGTGAATGTTAGATAAATTACCTTTATTACATGTACTTATTACATTATTTCCTATCCAATACAGTTGAACCGGCAGGGGCGACCACCTGTCTTAAGTGTTTTCCTGTCTTGAACAACCGTCATGCAATCCTCCTGAGCAATTTTCAATGTTAAATTACTTGTCTTAAGACCACTTAAAACTTGTCCAAATTGTAAAATTTCCATGCAGTGTGCTACCAAATAAGTTGACCATGACACCTGAAGTTCAACCGGGACCCAAGTACCAATAATTATCTCTCTTCATGTTGTCTTTGGCAACTAAAATTATGACACTGATTATGACTAGTGCGGGGGTTGAAATTAATTGTTTGCCAATTATAATCAATACTTGCACTGATTGATGCTAATTGGATTGTTTGGTCATAATGTGTGACGCGACTTAGCGTTTGAATAGGCACGAAAAAGTACCAAAGAATTACAGTGGTCTCGGCAAACTATCATTGCGACTTGTATCGGCGGCTCGGCAGACTACCACCATGACTTGTATTGGAATCTCGGCAAACTACCACCGTGACTTGAACAACTTTGTGTAATCTATTTTTTATTTGTTCCATTTTAAAACACCGGCCCCGATAGCCCTGTTGGTAGAGTGTCCGCGCCGGGGAATGGGAGGTCACGGGTTCGATCCCGAGCCGTGACATACCAAAGTCGTTAAAAATGGTACTAGCTGCTCCTCGCTTGGCACTCAGATTTACGGGGTAGAGCTAGGACTGGTCGACCCAGTGTCAGGTTAATGTGACTGGGTGTGGTATCATGTAATGTGTCTGGGACATGATACGTCAGTGAGGCAGCACTATAAAAGTGAGCATTGAGCTCCCTGTCGCAACCAGATACCGTCGTGATATGTCTGAAAAATTGTTGAAAGCGACGTTAAACCCGAGTTCACACACACATACGCACGCGCACACACTCACACACACACACACACACACACACACACACACACACACACACACACACACACACACACACACACACACACACACACACACACACACATACACACACACACACACACACACACACACACACACACACACACACACACACACACACACACACACACACCATTTTAAAACACCTTTTTTCCAAAATTTATTGAATTCATAGTTTTCTCATTATCATACATTTAAATTAATATTCAGTTGTTGTTTTTTTAATTCTTAAAATAACCTTTCAGAAGCAACACTTTTCTGTATATATGTGCATATATTTTGTTAATGATCCCATAAATTGCATAGTATAATTTAAAAAAAAGAAACATCTTGTTTTATCCTACCTGGCTTAAGAGACCACCTGTCTTGAGAGACCACTTTTTGTTCTTCCCAAAGGTGGTCTCTCAAGATGGGTTTGACTGTATGTGGTGAAAAATTCTGGTTAGTGGGGTTGAAATGAAACAAGAAAGCAACTGCACACACTTTTTCTAATGTATTAGCAGTGAAAGAACACCATTGACTTCATAACACCCCAAAGTGATATTGGAGAGGACCATGGTTTATTTTGACCTCATTTAACCAATTTTGTACCAAATGGAATCTTCCTCCTTATATATATAGCAGGAGGCCATTTCAAAATTTAGGGGTGACAGGCTGTGTTTTCTTCAATTTTTTTTGAGAAAATGGCTGAGCTTTTTTGCAAACAGTGCAGGACCAGATCAGATGCCACATTCTGCGGCATCTGATCTGGGCCTGCACTGTTTGCCAGGGTACCAATTTTGGGGTTTCTGGTACAAAATGGGTTAATGATGATCATGTGACATCAGGAGAGTCAGTGTATTATTGAGGTATGAACAATATTGCATCCCAATAGTAGACTATAGGGATTTTTCTTTAAATATACAGTAGAACTTCGATGGCTCGAACACCGATGGCTTGTTCACCATGGATGGGTCGAACCCATTCTTGAGCCCCTAGCGAAATCCTATACATAAGAAATAGTGGGGGATAATTAAAGGAGATTTTAGTCTTTTACCTTGCAATGTATGCTGTGTGTACTCATTAGAATCGCCTCGATGAGGCGATTCTAATGAGTGCACACAGCATTCATTTTCAATATAAAGCACCGAAAAGATGTCTAAAAGTATCTCGTTATGCCTCCTGTCAGTAAGCTCAGTGGCTCGAACTACCCCTATCTCGAACAGATTTTCGAGGTCCCAAAGGTGTTCGAGCCATTGAAGTTCGACTGTACTGTGAATGTAAATATTGACCAGTGACATGGTCACTCAATGTATACACAGTTAGGACTTTATATGTAAAGATAGAATATTCTTTCACACCAGATAAGGAAATCTGTGGTTTAAGCATGGGATAGAAATTCTGTTCTTACCCTGGTGTTATTACCTAGAGACAAGATAAAAATCGAATATTCACGCGTGTTTGATATGCAGTGGGTGAATACGACCTCATATGCAGCATCATTAAGGTCGACATAACATGTTACATGATGTCACTAAACAGCACACTATTGTCATCACAATATGGCAGTCAGTGGCAACAGAAGTGACTGCAGTATTAAAAATCCATGCTCAGAAATGAAAGGTATGCAAGAAAAAGAATCTTACATGGCTATGAGAGGTGGATAGAAAATCCGTCCCTCAGGAGCACGTCCACCCCTTGCACCCATGTAAGATTCTTATATTCTTGCACACCAGACAAGGAAATCCGCGATTTTACCCTGGGATAGAAATTTATGTTCTGACCCTGGTGTTCCGACCCAAAATCGAACACTGTCGCGTGTTTGATAAACGCACTGGTTGATTATGACCTGGTATGCGCCGTCATTAAGGTTGACATCACAGCATGTTACTTGACGTCACTAAATATTCCTGCAGTGTCAACACAACATGGCGGACGTTGGTAACTGAAGTGATTGCAGCATTAAAAATCCGCACTATGAAATGGAAGGTATGCAAGAAAAAGAATCCTATATTGGTGTGAGGGGTGGATAGAAAAATCTGTCCCTCGGGTCACTGTCTGGCACCACACGGCAAGCCTTGTGATGCCGGACAGTGACCCTCGGGACAGATTTTTCCATCCACCCCTCACACCCATATAAGATTCTTATATTCTTACACATGTATGTTATTTCAGCTTGGTGAGGTTTCTTGTTGCTAACGGTGCAGATGTGAACATGCAAGATGATTTCAGTACTTCTGGTCAAGTTTCTAGAGAGAAAAATATTCACCCTTTCACAGGTATTCATTATTTCACAGGTTTACCACACATGTGTAAGCATGTCCAGGAAAAGCATGTTTAGGTCAACAGGCTGGTTTGATATGACCTAGATAGTGTTGTCTCGGTTGTAAAACAAAACTGTAAAATTGTTAGAATCACGCCACGAACACAAGTCTAGAAATTGTCTGTAAAATATGTCTCTTACATAAAGTAAGATAAATTGTCTCTTAATATTATCCTCATTAGATTTTCAACCAGATGAGACACAAACCGGCTTGCTAAGCTACTCAGACATAAAAGATATTTACTTTTTTGAGATGAATACCAAAAATATTTCATTGGGTGTGTTGAAAACATCAGCATTGTCACGAGTGCAAAGCATGAGTGAAAATTCTGATGTTTTCAACACAGGAGATGAAATATGTTTGGTATTTATCGAAAAAACATAAATTTTCTTTTTATTTTATACGTGACTTTGGCAATGTACAGTAATTGAACAGCTGTTCGTAATATGCTTCGCACTCGTGAAAATTTCTGCTGTTTTCAACACACTCAATGAAACATGTTTTGAACACATTAAATGAAATATTGGTAATTATAGAAATGAAAATTAAGTTTTCTTTTATTTTATGCGAAATCAATCCAAAACAGTAGTCCGAGCTGCTATTGTTAAAATAACATAGCCATGTTATTTTTCACACTGCTAAAATATCATATGTATTATGTATTTCACACTGTTAAAATATCTTTTTCATTTGTTTCAGATATGCATTGATTTTGCTGCTAAGTATATGATTAAAGCAAATATCTTGAAAAATTAGATATAAGAACAAGTGGGACTGGACATAGAGAATACCAGGTTCGTGTCTTTTGATATCCAGTTTATCAGGCAAGGCTTCGAGGACACTTGTAGAATTGCAAGGCTTGCTGAGTGATTCTACATGTTTTCACAAATCTTAGCCTGATAAATTTGATATCAAATGATATGAATCTGGTATTCTATTTATCAGTTTATCCCCTTATACACTCTTTTAATATGCATTTTACGATCAGTAATCAATTGTCCTCAGTGCATCCCAACATTCCGGCATGCAATAATCGGTCAATATATTTCGAATCAGCTGATTGTAATTTTCCCTGTGATACTTTTTTCATGTAATTTTTGTTTTCAAATTTTCCAGTAAAGTAACATTTTTGCCAATTTTTACTGTAGACCAGTTTACCTCAAATCAAACAAAGCATTCATGCTCATGTATTATTGAATTTATTAAACGAGCTGAGGAAAAGGCATAAAATACATGTACTCTGCAAAGCCCCCCATTTTATCCCTTTTCCTCAACTGTTGAGGAAAAGGGATAAAATGGGAGGCTTTATTGAATTTATTAAACAAGTTCAGGAAAAGGGGTAAAATGCTTGGCAAAGCCTCGCATTTTAACCCAAAGCCTCGCATTTTAACCCTTTTCCTCAACTCCTTTAATAAATTCAATAATACATGAACACTCATGTAAGATCCTCTCTGTCAACAATTTATTAAACTCATTGAGGAAAAGGGATAAATGCTCGGCAAAGCCTCACATTTTATCCCTTTTCCTGAATTAGTTAAATAAATTCCATAATACATGAACACTCATGTAAGATCCTCTATGTCAACAATTTATTAAACTTGTTGAGGGAAAGGGATAAAATGCTCGGCAAAGCCTCGCAGTTTATCCCTTTTCCTCAACTGGTTTAATAAATTCAATAATACATGACCACTCATGTAAGACCCTCATTCGCTAACAATGCTTTGAATAACTGAAGCTTTATAAATTGGATGCTTGAATGGTGCTAGCCAGACAAGTGGTTCCATGTTCAAGTCTCTGGCCACACCTCTTCTTTGTGTTTCAGTTCACCATCTAAGAGAGGAACAGTTCAGTGACAGATTACGAGCAAATGCTAACTGTAAGGGTTGTACAGCCCTGCATTACGCTGCCCTGGTAGATGATCAGCGTATTATCAGAACATTACTGGATAATGGTAGGTCTTAACCCTTAAGACGTGAAGAAAAAGTACATCTGAAAATGTCGTCTGCTTATGTCGTCTGCTGATTTTTTTTTTTTTGCAAACTTTTTAAAAATACTTTTGCATACAGGCAAACAGTGTGGGCCCAGATCAGACTCGGATCTGGGTCCACACTGTTTGCAAAAAAGACTTTTAAAGTAAACGGCAGATGACAAAGCAGACGACAATTGTGGTGATTGGCATCTTATTGGTCAAACTTAAATGACTGGATTACTGATGAATCATCATCTGTGTCTGTTTAGAACTCATTCTTGAGCCTCAGGCCTAGCTCCAGACTGGTTTAAACCAGAGTGGTACATTTACTCTGAAGACAATTTTAATCCTGTGCCAGACTGGTCTGTATAAACACCATATGTATGTGCCACATCCTGAGCTGTGTACCATACTTTACAACTACTCTTGGATATGTGTAAATCTTTGAAGATTTTGATTGCCTTTCCAACTTCTATGATTATATTTTGCTTGTTTGTGGGTATATCAAGACCTGCTTGTTCAAGACACCATTTTTCCAAAAAAATAAAAATAACTGGACCCAAGTGTTGTTGTGTTTGTATCAAACCTTTTCAGCGCAGTGTTCCGGGAATCAGTCAATTTTGAAAATGCTTTGTATAATCTGCTGCGTGTGTCTATTAATAGGAATGGGTGCACCTAGCATTTTTCCACAATTTTTAAAATGGGTTCCCACCCATCGGGCCTTGAAGAAATAGATTGTGCAGCATGCTGCTTCCATGCAGAGCTGAAAGCAACCAAACAAGTACTGGTAAACTGCTAAGAGGGTCTAAGCCTGCCAAGGTAGAGTGGTGTGAGTCGGCCCGTTCATGCATGTAAACTCTATTGGTTTCATGGGGCAGCAGGGCTTGAGATATCATTTCTCAATGTCGGGTAAAAGTCCAACAAAATTGGAAGCAACATCTCCAAAATTTTAATGGTGTTGATGGGAATGTTAAACCTCAATTCAACAAAACCATTTTTAAAATGGGCGCAACTTTCCAGAACTGCCTGTTAGCTTTTGTGTTAACTGAACCCATTCTGAAAATGGGGTCTACTCTTGCTCCTCATTCTTTCCTTTCAGAGTAGACCTACTCGGAAGCAAATTCTAGACCCCTATTGATAAAAGAGACACACATGGAGGTGTATTCGCTGTCATTAAATAATTGAGCCAGCCCATGACAAAATCTTCAGTAAGGCCTGTGCGACCAGCTAAGACTCAGATCAGCCTGTGCATCTGCACAGTCTGATCAGACTTCGCTGTTCGCATGAGCCTTCTATAGCCTCTGGGCTATTCATAGGGCAACAAAAGAAAGCTCGGACCTCAGGCTGACCTGACGAGCAGGCTGAACTGAGTCTTCAAACATAGCATGGGTCTTATTGTAGGTTTTGTCATGCACCTTCTCAATTAAAATTGCAGGTGCTGACCCAACTGTTGAGAATGCTAACGGACACAAAGCCGTGATGTACGTACAAAACCCTGAAACCAAGAAACTGTTTACAGACTATGAGAAAAAGGTAAACAAGGCATGAACCAGATGTTTTTACCAACATGAAGTGAGAGTGGGCTTAGATCATGTGAGTGACATCTAATGTAGAAGAGTGAGATTAGATCCTGTGAGTGACTTCTGATGAGGAAAGCAGAGAATGTAAAGCTTTTAACAGAAAAGTAGTTCACTTAATTATAACCCCACTTTGAAAAAGTGGGGCGAAATTGGATTTGCCTTGTCCTTCTGTGATTCCGTAATTCTGTTATTCATGATAACTAAAAAATCGTTAGAGGTATTTTCATGAAACTTCAAACAAATGTAAAGCACTATGAGTCGATTGCAGAATGCATGAACCATAACTCTTGATTGCCTACTTTTGGAGTTATTGCCCTTTGAACATTGAAAAATGGCAACTGTAATTCCGTTATTCATGATAACTCAAAAACCGTTTGAGGTATTTTCAGGAAACTTCACACAAATGTAAAGCACTATGAGACGATGTGCAGAACACATTACCCATAACTCTGGATTGCCTACTTTTGGAGTTATTGCCCTTTGAACATTGAACATTGAATAATGGCAATTTTAACCTTGTCTGTTCCATAATTCAAAAACCATTTGAGGTATTTTCATGAAACTTAATTCAAATGTAAAACACTATAAGACGATGTGCAGAACACATTCTCATAACTCTGGATTGCCTACTTTTGGAGTTATTGCCCTTTGAACATTGAAAATGGCAATTTTAACCTTGTTCGCTCCATGACTCAAAAACCTTTGAGGTATTTTCATGAAACTTCACACAATAGAAGCACTATAAGAGGATGTGCAGAGCACATGCACCATAACTCTGGATTGCCTAATTTTGGAGTTATTGCCCTTTGAACATTGAAAAATGGCACTTGGAATAAACTCAGTACAGTAATAATTCGTGTCCATTCCATAGGCTGAAAGCTGAAAACATTTTTTTTCTTGTATTTTCATTTCTGATAACGCTATAGCGGGGCTATAGTCAGACAGTTCTAGTTCCGCCTGAATCACTATGTTTGAAAAATATTATGATGGCAAGTGTCCTTGTTTTAGTTCAGCTTAATGTGACAGCAAAGCAAATAAGATTTGGGACCAGTTGCTCAAAACTAACGATGTAGATAGCTAACGTTTTGTTAAAACTTTGATCATTCATTATGGTGAAGATACTAATATTTTTGCTGAAAAAATGTGAGTGGCTTTTGCAAATACAAAGCTGCTCACTTTTTTTTCAGCAAAAATAACAAAATTTTAGATACAGTTAACCTGCCTTAGTGGCCACCTGTATTAAACAAGCAACCTGTCTTAAGCAAGCGGCATTTCAGTTCCCAAACAGGCCAAATGAGTTGAAATTTACCTGTATTGAGCTAGCACCTGTTTTAAGCAAGCACATTAAAATTATCCTTTAGGTGCTTGCTTAACACAGGTTTAACTGTATTATACTTGCTGGAATGGTTAACAATTTGACCACTAACAATCTTGTTAAGCTAGGGAGGTTTTGAACAACTGGCCTTTGGTGTGAGATTACATCATGGGACTTACAAAAATGCAAGGATTGTACAAGGCATCATGTTAACAAGTCTGTATGTCCGACACCCTTGTAAATCCAACTTTATACAGAGAAAAGTGGAATTGACAAGGGAATATATCTAATTTCCTCATTTTTGCCCCAAACAATAGATTGTGGGTACTTGGTAGAACTTTAATTTAACCCATTTTGTATGGGAAACCCCAAAATGGGTACCCTGGCAAACAGTGCAGGCCCAGATCAGACGCTGCAGAATGCGGCATCTGATCAGGGCCTGCACTATTTGCAAAAAGTTCAGATATTTTCCGAAAGATTTCAAAGATAACACAACCTGTCATCCCTAAATTTCGAAATGGACTTCTGCCATATCTAAGGTGAAAGATTCCATTTGGTACATAAAGGGTTAATTAATGATAAATTGTGTTTAATTTAATGACACAGAAATACTTCAATGGCTTTAAGATTGTTAGTGGGATTAAAATTTGTAATTTAGTTTCTGAATATAACTGCAGCTCTCCGTTACTATATGACATAGTCCATCACGACATATCATTAGAAATGGTATTTTTTCTGATTAAATTTGTGATATTTTTCATACTTATGCTTGAAATATTGGTTGTGGTTGCTAGTTATTGTTTGTTTGTTTTTTTTGTATTGGGGTTTAATGGCCCAGTCAACACTATTTTAGGTCATTTTTGAGCCGGTCAGTTTACCTATCCACACTTTTCCTGGGCAGGCTTATATGTAAGCGGTTAACTGGTACAGTGCACATACTTTTGCCAGAAACAGACAACTGCCATTCTTGAATCAGCAGAAGAAAGAGAATGATCATAGAAAAAAATTCATGATCAATCTCCATGAAAGAATGTTGCCGACCCTGGCAGGTATCAAACCTGCGTCTTCCTGATCACCAGTCAGACCCGCATCAGGCAGAGCTACCAAGTCGGCTGTGGTTGCTAGTTAGAACCACCTCATTGAGGCAGTTCAAACGAATAACCACAAATCTGTCTTTGCGCAGAAATAATAATAATATTCAATCCTGTAAACCCCAATGCTGTCTATATAAACTGGGGTTTGCAGAGTTGTTCATTGCATGTAGGTGTTAACTTGATGTGCTCAGTGTTAATCCTTTTTGTACCAAATGGAATCTTCCTCTTTATATATAGAAGGAGTCCATTTCAAAATTTAGGGGTGTCAGGTTGTGTTTTCATCAAAATTTGTTTGGAAAATGGCTTAACATTTTGCAAACAGTGTAGGCCCTGATCAGACGCCACTTTATGCGGCGTCTGATCTGGGCCTGCACTGTTTGCCAGGCTACCCGTTTAGGGGTTTCTGGTACTAAATGGGTTAACAGCCATAGGCTGCATCAAATTGCATGATAGCTATATCTCCAGACAAGCTTCGTTTACTAATCTAACCCAAAAAATGCCTATCAAGACAATTGTTGTCTGCTTTGTCATCTGCAGGTTCCTTTGCAAACAGTGTGGGCCCAAATCAGACTGCTCCACCAGGAGCAGTCTGATTTGGGCCCACACTGTTTGCCTGTAAGCAAAAATATTTTTTTTTTAAATGTTTTCAAAAAATTAAGCAGACAACATAAGCAGAGGACATTTTCAAATGTAGTTTTTCTCAGCATCTTAAGGGTTAAGATTGTTAATGTTTTAAATTATGTGATGATAACATTCAACCATCAGGTTTTGGTTTTCAATGATTATTGCAGCTCTTGTTCATTGTTTACAACTTTGGACTGCAACAAATGCAAAATGCATCAAAGCTGCGATTGAATCTTAATTTTTATGGTAGCTAACATGGGCGCTTGACTGGTGATCAGGAGGTCACAGGTTTGATACTTGTCGAGGTCGGCACTCGGCAGCATTCTCTTTTGTAGAGATTGATCATTAAATCTTTTCTCCAGTCATTCACTCCCTTTTGCTGATTCAAGATGGGGTGGTTTTCAGTTTCTGGCAAAAGAATATACACTCTACTGGTTGACCACTAATGTATAAGATTGCACAGGAAAAGTGCTGTTAGATAAACTGATGGCTAGATATAACCTTAAAAGTGTTGCATGGGCTGTTGAACTCCAAGCAAACAAAAGCTCAAACTCCAGTCAAGCTTCATATTCCTTTTGATGTGAATATTTTACAATTAATATATGTACGAGTACATGTATTATATTTTGCATTACATGAAATTTGTTTTGATTTTCTTTAAGTTTGTAAGCTAAATTTTAAAAAATAAAATCAGTTTCTTCACAACAGTATTTGTGTGGTCTCTTTACAACCTACCATGCTGTTTTTTTTTTTAAATTGACAGAGAATGCACAAATATTTGTACAACTGCAGGGTGATTTATAGCTTGTTAAGCACTAATAATTGATGATCACTCAAGAATAATTTTCTTCCCATTCTACAACAAAGCGTTTGATGTGTTAAATATAAAAATAACTTCGCCAAGTCTCCCCACCCATTAGGGCTTGGGGGCATGGTTCTTCCGCACAGAGCTAAAACTGACCAAACATGAGTACTGGTAAACTGCTAAGAAGGTCCAAACCTGCCCAGGCAAAATCGTGCGAGTCTGACATTCCCTGCATATTAAACCTATCCATTTGTTTGGGTGATAGGGCTTTAGATGTCATTTCATCTCAATGTTGGGTAAAAGTCCCATAAAATTCAAATCAACGTCTTCAAAATGAACCTAAATTGTGTTGATGGGGGACGTTAAACCTGAACACATAAGAAATAGCTTTGCCGAGGCAATTCTAACAAGTACAGTAGAACTTTGATGGCTCGAACACCGATGGCTCGTTTACCATGGATGTGTCGAACCCATTCTTGAGCCCCTAGCGAACTCCTCTACATAAGAAATAGTGGGGGATAATTAAGGAGATTTTAGTCTTTTATCTTGCAAATGTATGCTGTGTGTACTCATTAGAATCGCCTCGATGAGGCGATTCTAATGAGTACACACAGCATACATTTTTATTATAGAACACCGAATAGATGTCTAAAAATATCTCGTTATGCCTCCTGACAGTAACCTCAGTGGCTCGAACTACCCCTGTCTCGAACAGATTTTCGAGGTCCCAAAGGTGTTCGAGCCATCGAAGTTGACTGTACCTATAACACGGGTGGTAATCAGGGGAACTAGCACGAAAATGAGTCAACGGAAATTTGTTCCCTCGACACATCCGGGAACTCTCGAGCTAGCTCCATCACCAAGAAACTCGTAAACAAAGGTAGGTCTCGAAGAGTTTTAGCACCATTTTTTTCTTTGTAAGCTATTTATAAAAAAATCCGGCAATGCAGTTCCACATAGAAATGATTTAACTTTGTACCCCGCTAGAATTTGCCATGGAAATTTGCAGCGCTGGAGTATGAATGAAACTAAACTTTTTATCACGGACCTGAAAAATTGTCAATTTATGTCATTATGGAGATTTTGGCCGACGATTTTTTCGTTTTCCGTCAAAAGTACACCCTTCACACCCACAGAAACAACATCCCTGGTGAAATGAAACATGGAAAGTTTGAAATAAGCAAAAAAAAATATGACCGTGATTACGTAACTTGCGACTTATGACGAAATTTCTGTCCGAGCTAGTCTTCTCGACAAGGAGCTAGTTCACTCGACATGGAGATAGTCCCCTCAAAAAAAAAAGAAAAAGAAACATTCATCAGATTCGATGTCTTTCTATGGTCCCACCCAGGTTATCCAACTGGTTTCTTAACCTCTGGCTAGTTGGGTAACAAGATGCTATCCCTCAAAGGCGTCCCCCAGTCGTTTCTCCCTGTTCGTTTGGCCCCCATTTTGCACCCCTAGTTGTTTTGCCAACAGAGCCTGGTCTTTTCGCCCCCTTAGTCATTTCGCCCACCTAGTTTCTTCGCCCCCTCCCATTTTGAGCGGATCAATAGATTTTGGATGGATGGATGGATGGATGGAATGATTGATGGATGGATGGATGGCTGGGTACACTACAGAAAGGGATGAGTGGGTATTTGGATGGATTGGTCCATTGGAGGACGGATGGATGAACGATCATATAGACGGACAGACAGACGGATGGATGGATGGATGGGTCGGTGTGTAGAAGGATGGAAGGATGGATGGAAAAAGAAAGAAAATATATATGCACACAAATGCCAGTTTCGTGTGAAAGATTGATTAAATAAATGAAGTATTTGATTCCTACCGGTGATCTTTTTGATGATTTTTGTTTTACCGTACTCAATAATCACATATTGTTCCCGCAGGTGATCTGATTATTTGTGATAAACCTAAAGTCATCGTTTAAATAAATTATGTTGTGCTGCAGTCCTAGGTACTACATACCCAAGATTCTTGAAATCATCCCACTGGTTAAAGAGAAGAGTTTTAATGGTTTTACCATATATGGGCATGGTAACCATCTTGGTCATGTGACCCAGATGCCGCGAACAAACTATCGTTTCCCCTGCCCATAAATGCTCAACACAGTTTTCGACTAACTTGTTGAAAGATAAGATGGTAGTCAGTCGTTAAAGAAGTCAGTCGTTAAAGTAAATAGATCTTGAGCGCGTAGCGCGAGTGGTCACGGGCGCGTACCGCGAGTGATCTCTGCACTTGTGACCGACAGACAGTGATCTATTAAGCAACTAATCACCTAACAACATGAATCTATTTCAATTAGGTATCCTGCCGGTGTGGTTCGAGCCTCTCTTGAGTCATATATGCATGTCCCAGTTCTGCAATGGAAAGTCACGTTCATAAACAGAGTCTAACAAATTTCGAAGTTTACGTCTGCATTTCTCTAGGAGCCCATAACTTCCATTTATATTAAGCTACAAAGTTGAAATTTGGTATGACGCTTACTCAGACCGTGACCTTTCAGTTCATGCGACCATCTGAAAGAAAATCGAATATTCAATATAACAATGTATTAGCACTTATCCTGCTGTTCACGACAACAATTTCCTTTGCAAACAGTGTAGTACCAGATCAGATGGCTTCTGAAGAAGCCATCTGATCAGGATCTACACTGTTTGACATTCAATTTATGAATTTGTAGGAAAATAAATTACATCAAGTGATCTGATTGTTTCAAAGTCTGAAATGGGTGTGGCTAAACTGAATATTCAGCAAGAGAAGGGTTAAGGAACAGTCATTATTTACCAGCCGGAGGGGCTGGGTGATTTTTTTTTTCGCGTTTAAAAACAATATCTGACCCCTCCCCCTATCATGTGAAGTGTCAACCTATGACCCCCACCTATGAGTATGGAAAATAAAACCTTGACCCCCACCCCTGGCTCGGTCTACCCCACTCTATTGTACCCCCACCCTGCCATGGTCTGCCCCAGTCTATTGTAAACTTAATAGAAATTCAAAAGTAAATTTGAAAATACTATCCTTAAACATGTTAAATAGGCAAAAGGCATTCAGCGGCATACATTTTTATATCTTATTCCATTACAAGGCTTGTCCTCCTCAAAACAAAATTTGAATACAGAAATCCTGAATATGTTATAGGTTTACTTGCTAAAATAGCCTTTACACAGCATATGTAAAGGCTATTTCAACACTTTGTTAGAAGCCTCCGTTGTGTAGTGTTTAAGCTACTCGCCTCATAAATCAGTGGTCGTGGGTTCGACCCCGGATTTCTCCAGACATTCTGATGAGTCTTTATACAGATGTTTCATCTCCGTAAAACTCGAGAACACTCACTCACCGGCCTCGGTAGCTCAGTCTGATGCGCGTCTGACTGGTGATGAGGAGGACGCGTATTCGTTATCTGCCGGGGTTGGCAACATTCTCTTGTGACGATTGATCATGGAATCTTTCCTACGGTCATGCTTTCCCCTTCCGCTGATTCAAGAAGGGCAGTTGTCAGTTTCTTGTGAAAGAAAGTGCATTGTACTGGTTAACCGCTTACGTATGAGGCTGCCCAGAATGAGTGTGGATAGGGAAACTGACCGGCTCAAAAATGGCCTAAAATAGTGTTGACTGGGCCGTATGGCTCCGGTACAAACAAATAAACACTCACTCACTCAACACTTGGTAAAACAGACTTTGTTGTGCCATTGCATATGGGTGTGCACATAGTCTGTGGGCGTAGAGGAGGCATGTCTTCATACAACATAATCAAGATTTCTTCAACCCGCACAGAATCCGATCATAGAATTTTATAAGCAAATATGGGTGTCAAAAATACCAACACAGGAGACCCATGCAAGTCATTACTAAGCAGTGTATCTCAGAACACATGTTCATCTGGTACTATAAATGTTTCAAAGAAATAATGATACATTTCAAACTCCTCCTCAAAAGTCAAATCTTAACCACCAGGCCAACTAGCCAGAGGTAAAGAAACCAGTTGGATAAACTGGGTAGGACCATAGAAAGACATCGAATCAGGCCCCAGTCATCTGATGAATGTTTCTTTTTCTTTTTTTTTTTTTTTTTGAGGGGACTATCTCCATGTCGAGTGAACTAGCTCCTTGTCAAGAAGACTAGCTCGGACAGTAATTTCGTCATAAGTCGCAAGTTACGTAATCACGGCCAATTTTTTTTCGCTTATTTCGAACTTTCCATGTTTCATTTCACCAGGGATGTTGTTTCTGTGGGTGTGAAGGGTGTACTTTTGACGGAAAATGAAAAATCGTCGGCCAAAATCTCCGTAATGACATAAATTGACAATTTTTCAGGTCCGTGATAAAAAGTTTAGTTTCATTCATACTCCAGCGCTGCAAATTTCCATGGCAAATTCTAGGGGGGTACAAAGTTAAATCATTTCTATGTGGAACTGCATTGCCGGATTTTTTTATAAATAGCTTACAAAGAAAAAAATGGTGATAAAACTCTTCGAGACTTACCTTTGTTTACGAGTTTCTTGGTGATGGAGCTAGCTCGAGAGTTCCCGGATGTGTCGAGGGAACAAATTTCCGTTGACTCATTTTCGAGCTAGTTCCCCTGATTACCACCCGTGTATAACAAACAGTGAAACTTCAATGCCTGGAAAACTGATGACTGGTTTACCATGGATGAGTCAAACTCTTTCTCGAGTCCTTATGGAGTCTATTTTAAAATTTCAGATACCAATATACAGTAGAACTTTGATGGCTCTAACACCGATGGCTAGTTTACCACCCGTTCTTGAGCCCGTAGAAAAATCCTCTAGATTTTTTTTTTGTGGGGGGGAAGGGGTTTGGTTTTACGGCCCTTTCAAGATTATTTCACTCATATCGAGCCGATCGTTAATCAGAGGTGGGCGAAAACCGGAGTACCCGGAGAAAAACCACCTAACCTTCTGTTGCAGAACTTGGCGTCTCACATGTGACCCGAGCGAGGCTCGAACCACAGCGGTGAGAGACCTAATGATCAAGAGTCAGCGCTCTTAACCACTAGGCCACAGAGGCCCGTAAATCCTCTAGATAAGAAGTAGTGGGGGATAATTCATCTTGCAAATGTATGCTGTGTGTACTCAATGAGGCAATTCTAATGAGTACACACAGCAAACATTTTCATTATAGAAAACAAAACCATGCCCAAAAGTATCTAGTTATTCTTCCTGGCAGTAACCCTCAGTGTCTCGAAATCCCCCTGTCTCGAACAGATTTTTAAGGCCCCAAAGGCGTTCAAGCCATTCAGGTTCGACTGAATTAATTATAATTAAAGATGATTTAATTTTCTTATATTTTGACATTACGAAAACATGCCTATGCAAATACATTGTAAACTTGACCGCCCAAAAAACGAAAATTTTAAGATGAAAAATTATTTCAGCTCAAAATATAGATTGTGGATACTCATTAGAACTGCCTCATTGTGGCAGTTCAAACGAGTACCCACAATCTATATTTTAGAACAGAAATAAGAAAAATAAGGTTTAACCCCGGTAAACCCTAGTTTTACTATACAACAGTGGGGTTCAAGGGGGTCAGAATTATATAGGTGTGTTTTCATGATGAAATGTTTGTTTTGTGTACTCATTAGAATTGCCTCATTGGGGCAATTGTAATGAGTACACACAACAAACATCTAGTTTATAGAAAATCAAAAAGATATCCCACCATTCATTCTGACCTGGCACCATCGTAAAACACATGACGTGAACAAGTCTGTGAAATGAAGACCCCCTTAAATATGTTCTATAAAAGGGTTATCCTTTGGAAGCAATGAATACACCACAGAAGTGAAAAATATGGAGTGTACATTTTTTCTGGGCCAGACTAGCTAGTTTCGGCTAATTAGGCCTCATCAGTGACCCTCAGATATTTTCAAAATTCCACAATGGAATCAATGATCCCAAAGGACAAGAAAATATAACCTACACTATGATGTAGGGCACTTTATATAGAGAAAACTGGGGTTTACGGGGTAATTCATTATTTTTCTTATTTCTGCTCCAAGACATAGGTTGTGGGTACTCGTTAGAACCGCCTCAATGAGGTGGTTCTAACGAGCACCCACATCCTATGTTTTGAGTATTTATAAGAAAAATATGAAGGATTTTCATCAGAAAAGTAGCTATTTTGGAGATGTGAAAAATGCACTATGTCGTACGGACGAGTTATCGTAATGTCATTAGTTTGAACTACCCTTGTCTTGATATGTTTGTTTGATTTGAGGTTAAATGTCCCCGTCAACACTATATAGGTAAGTTTTTTAAAACATTGCTTCCAATTTTGTAGGACTTTTACCCTACACTGAGATGAAATGACATCTCAAGCCCTGCTGCCCAATGAAACCAATAGGGTTTACATGCATGGACTTGCACGACTTTGCCTGGGCAGGCCTAGCCCCTCTGAGCGGTTTACCAGTACTCTATGTGCAGTCGGTTTTAGCTATGCATGGAAGTATCATGCAGCCCAATCTATTTCTTTAAGCCCCGATCAGCGGGGGCGTAAACACCTATCTTGAACAAATTTTCATGGCCTCAAGGGTCTTCAAGAAATTGAAGTTTGACTGTATGCATTTAAAAATGTTTTTAAGGCAATGCATGTTGGATATTTTTTTCAACAGTCTTCTGAAAATTTTTTTCTTATTTTTCCTGAAAAAAAAAAGGATTTGACTTTTCATGCAAATTGTCTCCATTTGAGACAATTTGCATGAAATGTCAAAACCTGTTTTCTGAGAAAAATAAGAAAATAATATCAATTTGTCATCTACAGACAATCTTCTGAAATATTTTTTCTTACTTTTCCTGGAAAACAGGATTTGACTTCATGCAAATTAATTGTCTCCATTGCATGAAATTTCAAAACCTTTTCTGAGAAAAATAAAAAAATAATTCACCTTATTTGCATTATCTGCTGGTTCCTACTCTGAAGGTTATCAGTGTTGGAAAAACAGGTAACCAGACCCCCCTGACCTTGAAAGGTCAGGGGGGTCTGGTTACCTGTTTTTCCAATATTGACAATGTGCAAGCTGGGAGCCAGCAAATAATGCAAATATGGTTAATATCAATTTGTCATCTGCTGAATTAGCCTAGAGAGTAGTAAAGAAGGTTAACAGAGAAATAAAAAATACACAATTAATTTTTTCAACCAATTATTTCCCTGACTGAGGGACACCAAACAGAATTTGTACAATTAATACTCTTTAAACTCACATTCGATATAAAATCAAAACTCATTATATAGAGGAGCTTACATGAGTGCTCAAGTATTATTGAATTTATTAAACGAGTTTTGGAAAAGGAATAAAATATGAGGCTTCACTGAGCATTTTATCCCTTTCCTCAACAACTTTAAAAATTAATAATACATGAGCATGAATGCAAGATTCTGTATATCATATGCCATTTCAAATAGATTTTATTCACAATTTGTTTACAAAAATGCCAATATTCCTCCATTAGTAAGTGCAACATTGTTGAGGGCGTCATAAATGTTATGTTATGGGGCATACATGTACACTGCAACCTCGTTATAGCACTGATCGTTTAAGCCCGGAAATCGGTATAACGCGGTTGTTCCATGGCTCCCGTTTTTTTTTCATCATTTAAAGGCAAAAAACACTTTTTGCTCAATGGATTATGGTAAAAACTACTGTGTATTGGTTTCAAACCTGTGAGAAAAAAAGCGGTAAATATTTCAGTCAATCAAGTGGATTAACGGTCCACTGCACTTATTCTACCTGTTGACCTACAAGCGTGAACACATGTAATGGTAATTGTCAATCAAACTACCACATTTACATGATACATGTTCAAACAATTACCGATGGTGTCAAAACTGAGTGATAAGCGTTAGAACAAACAAATTCAATAGCGCTTTGATCATGTTGATTAAGCGAACACATTTCAGTGTCAAAAAATTGAGCAATTTCTTTTCATTACATTTTATTCTCATATTGCCATTTATTACATGTTTGTTTTTCAGATTTGTACATTGTGTTCATAAAAAAAAAACCTGCTGTTTTTAGTGTGGTGTTTCTTTTTCTATTTCTCCAAGCCCTGATGGGCGGGGGCACTGCGCAAATGTATTAGAATTGGTATTCCTAATCAATTTCTTCAAGCCCCGATGGGCAGGGGCCGCTGCGCAAATGTATTGAAGTGCTATTCCCATTCTATTTCTCCAAGCCCTGATGGGCGGGGCCGCTGTGCAAATGTATTAGAATTGATATTCTTAATCTATTTTTTCAGCTCTGATGGGCGGGGGCGGTTTAGGGGGGGTGGGAGCGCTGTGCCAATGTATTGGAAGTGCTATTCCCAATCTATTTCTCCAAGCCCTGTGGGCGGGGGCCGCTGTGCAAAGTGTACATGTGTATTAGAATTGCTATTCCCAATCTATTTCTCCAAGCCCTGATGAGCGGGGGCCGCTGTCCCAATGTATTAGAAGTGTTATTTCTCCATAAAGTATGTTGCCGAGGCGATTCTAACAAGTACCCACAACATAATAGGAAAAATGCATGTTTCTAACAAGAAACTTACTTGAATGTTTCCGATTTGAAATTATCCCTTATTTAAATTCTTTGTCTATAACGCAATTCTGAGCAGATGATATATATAAAAAAAAAAAAAAATTTTTTGGCCAGCGGTCACCTTACCTGGCTGGTGTGACAAGTCATTGCATAATCTTGTTAAGTCGGTGAACTAAACCCCACGGCTATATCTCCAATACACAATAGTGCAGATGCAAAAACCAATAATACACATTTAGCGGTGTCATTCATTTGGACGGATGCACACTTATGGTGAATATGGGAAAATGATTCATAGGTCTGACAAGGATAATAAATGGGATTAAAAAGATAAACAACCAGTAATATTAGAACACTTTTTATTGATCTTTCTTTTTTCAACAACAAATACACTGAAATTAACATTTTGAAATTTCATACTATTGGTGGGTGGGGTACACATTGCTCGGCGACGATATGACATTTGTCGGTGCCCCCAAATTTAACGCGGTGATCACCACTAACGCGGTTGGGGTTCTTGGACCCCACCACCCACATTATAACGAGGTTGCAGTGTATATAAATAATTTGCATATCTAATCCTCTAGTTGATTATCAAATTTATTGCATGGCTTTATTACATTCTCAGAGGCTACATGATATGATAAAATGGCCTATTAAATCGAATGAATTCTTTCTTCAAGATGAGATGGATTAATGGCACTACTTTAGAACATTTTTTATCATTTGACGTCGCGTCTGAGAGTGTAATAACACCATGTAATATTTTCGATAATCCACTAGTGGATTAAATATGCAAATTAGGTAGATATGTCCCATAACGTTACATGTACGACGTCCTTAACGACATCGTGTTTACTAATGGCTGAATATTGATATTTTTGCAAACAAATGTGAATAAAATGCGTTATAAATGTCATATGATAAATTGAATCTTGCATTCATGCTCATGTATTATTGAATTTATTAAACTCATTGAGGAAAATGGATAAAATGCTCGGCACAGCCTCGCATTTTATCCCTTTTCCTCAACTCGTTTAATAAATTCAATAATACATGAGCACTCATGTAAGATCCTCTATATCTAATAATCCAAGCAGCAACTATTGCAGATATCTGCTGGAATCACCTTGCTGTAATCCATAGGGGCTTGAAGAAATATATGGGCTGCATGATGCTTCCACGCACAGCTGAATCCGGCCCGCACACTAGTACTGGTAAACCGCTTAGATGATCTAAGCCTGTCCAGGTACCGCGGTGCGAGGCGGACCGTCCATGCTAATAAACCCTTTTGGTTTCATTGGGCGACAGGGCTTGAAATGTCATTTCATTTCAATGTCGGGTAAAAGTCCCACAAAATTGGAAGCAACGTCTCCAAAATGACCTTTACAGTGTTGACGGGGATATTAAACCTCAACTCAAACAAACAAACAAAACCTTGCTGTAACAAATGTTGTGAATATTTGTTAGAATTGCCTCTAACAAATGCCCACAACATTTGCTTATTAAAGTTATTAAGAGAAACAAATTCTTTATAATGACACAATGCTAGGGAAAAAATATCGTTTTTTAATGATGGTCCTGTGTAAATGGATGCATGTCTGACTTGTGATCAGATGGTCATCTTACATGAGTGTTCATGTATTATTGAATTGTTAAATAAGTTGAGGAAAAGGGATGAAATACCAGGCTTTGCCAAGCATTTTATGCCTTTTCCTCAACGAGTTTGATAAATACACATTTACACACGGTTTTTCTGCAAGAGCAGAACAGCATTGGCATCGCAAATGCCCAATCAGATCGTATAGAACCATGATTTAGACTGATGTCACATGGCAGTATGAACTACATTGATTTCTATAGGCTTACATTAGGCTTTTCACTGGAAATGTTAATATTCCAATATGATAGGTATCTTGATGCTTTAATGAAACCCGTGAACGATGATGACCGAGTCTTAATTTGCTGTTACATTTATCTGAATTAAACCAAGGACACTTGCCATCATAATACTTTTCAAACATGTTGATTCAGGTGGAATTAAGTGAGCTACTTTTCTGTTACAAGTTTTGCATTCTCTGCTTTCAAAGGATTTCCTTTCCAGAATACTTTTAAAAACTTTAATGGTTTCAATGTAGTGCTGAGGGTTGAGAACCTGAACTGTCAGTTTTGAGTTTAACCCTTCTCTTGCTGAATTTTCAGTTAAGTTACACCCATTTCTGACTTTGAACCAATCAGATTTCTTCATTTAATTTATTACTACAAATTCATAAACTGAATGTCAAACAGTGTAGATCCTGATCAGATGGCTTCTTCAGAAGCCAACTGATCTGGATCTACACTGTTTGCAAAGATAGGGGTTGTCGTGAACAGCATGATAAGGGTTAAAAGTATTGATACTTCCAATAGTGTATTGATACATGTATGGTGGACATTAATATCCCATTGCATAGATACATTGATGAACCCTCCCAGCCCTAGCTTTATTGTAAGTTTTGTCAGGCTTTGGCTCAAATACTTTTCTTTGGACATTCTGTACCTTCTGCTGATACAGGAAAGACAGCTGTCAGTTGTGCAGTACTGATCAACTGCTTAGAAGAATGATTCCCAGCCAGACAATGTGGTTAAGTAAACTGAGAGGCTTGAATGGCCTTATTGATGTTGACTAGTCCACTGAACACCAAAACAAACTACAGATACCAAATGACAGTATAATCATAATCTTAACATCCCTCTTTATGATATGTAGAGAAAAGAGCTTTAGGGAGGTATACAATGTTTTCTTTATTTTTAATTAAACAGAACGTGAGCACTCATTAGAACCGCCTCATTGTGGGCACAAAACTTTTATGTCTCCCACATCAATGGAGTTAACTCTTAAAGGAAAGAAATTGTTCCAGAGTAGCAAATTCTTTCCTTTAAGATGAGGCCAATTTTTGTCGCACCTGCTTTAGCAGGAAGACATAGGCATGCAAGTTTCCGTCCATCCGGTTGTCCGTCCGTTCAGTTGTCCGTCCATCTTACCGTCAATATTTTACACTGGGTGTCTTGTCATCGCAACTCCTCCTACAGTTTCATACCGATTATTTTGAAACTTTGTGTGTGTTTTTGCCATGGAATGAGGATGCACATGTGATTTGGACTTTATCGTCGGATCATTTTTTGTCACTTTTTATCCCCCGACCGAATAGGTTCGGGGGATATAGCGATCAGCCTGGCGTCCGTCCGTCCGTCCGTCTGTCCGCACCAACAAATGTATAGTTAGGTGGCTATGTAAATGGACAGAATCAATGTAAGTCTATGGGATTTATTCCGTTAGACACCGAAAATACTTCTTTTCTGTGGCTAAAAGTAGCCACTTAAGTATCAATCCTGCCAAAAATAGCCACATAAGTATACATCCGTGAGAACTTTCGTCCGTCCGTCCGTAGACGCAACCTTGTGATGGCCATAACTCCTATACCCTTTGAGATTCATTGATGGTTCTTGGCACAATTGTTCACAAGGCCGAGACGGCGTGTCATGCGCAAGAACCAGAACTCTGGATGCCATACTTTTTTAGTTATCTCCCCTTTTAATAAAATAGAATGACTACTTTGTGATGGCCATAACTCCAATACCCTTTGAGATGTATTGATGGTACCTGGCACAGTTGTTCACAAGGCTGAGACGGAGTGTCATGCACAAGAACCACAACTCTGGTTGCCACGGTTTTGGAGTTATCTCCCCTTCCAATAAAATAGAGTGACAACCTTGTGATGGCCATAACTCCTATACCCTTTGAGATTCATTGATGGTTCTTGGCACAATTGTTCACAAGGCTGAGACGGCGTGTCATGCGCAAGAACCAGAACTCTGGATGCCATTCTTTTTTAGTTATCTCCCCTTTTAATAAAATAGAATGACTACTTTGTGATGGCCATAACTCCAATACCCTTTGAGATATATTGATGGTACCTGGCACAGTTGTTCACAAGGCTGAGACGGCGTGTCATGCACAAGAACCACAACTCTGGTTGCCATGGTTTTGGAGTTATCTCCCCTTCCAATAAAATAGAGTGACAACCTTGTGATGGCCATATTTCCAATACCCTTTAAAATATATTGATGATACCTAGCACAGTTGTTCACAAGGCCAAGACAGTGTGTCATGCACAAGAACCACAACTCTGCTTGCCGTGTTTTTTTAGTTATCTCCCCTTCCAGTAATATAGAATAACTAACTACCTTGTGATGGCCACATCTCCAACACTCTTTGAGATATATTGATGATACTTGGTACAGTTGTACATGAGGTTAAGCAGGTGTGTCACGTGCAAGAACCACAACTCTGGGTGCCCTGGTTTTTTAATTATCTCCCCTGACAATATAACCTTGTGATGGCCATAACTCAAATACCCTTTGAGATATATTGATGGTACTTGGCACAATTGTATACAACGTTGAGATGGCGCTTCATGCCTAAGAACCACAACTCTGGGTGCTATGATATTTGAGTTATCTCCCCTTCCAATATAACAGTATGACAACCTTGTGACCACCGTACCTCCAATACCCTTTGAGACATTTTGGTGGTACTTGATGCAGATGAACATGAGGTTAAGCAGGTGTGTCATGCTCAAGAATTACAACTCTGGGTGCTCTGGTTTTTTAGTTATCTCCCCTGGCAATATAACCTTGTGATGGCCATAACTCCAACTCCCTTTGAGATATATTGAAGGAACTTAGCACAATTGTATACAAGGTACAGAAGGGATGTCATGTGCAAGAACCACAACTGTTGTTGCTGTGGTATTTGAGTTATCTACCCTTCCAATATAACAGTATGACCAGCTTGTGATCACTATATCTCCAATACCTTTTGAGACATATTGATGGTACTTTGTGCAGAATTACATGAGCTTAAGCAGGCATGTCATGTGCAAGAACCACATTTCTGAGTGCCCTGGTTTTTTAGTTATCTCCCCTGACAGTATAATCTTGTGGTGGCCATAACTGCAATACTTTTGTGATATGTGGTTTAATTCTGGTGCACTTTCTATTGGTGAACAATCTTCTGAAGGCCATATTGGCTTTTGGTCGGGGGATTTGCCATCTCTTCCAATGGCTATTTTTCCACATTGTGAATTTAGTCATTTTTAACCTTCAATTGGTATATGATAGGTACCTCTTGTCATCGCAACTCCTCTTGCAGTTTTATACCAATCATTTTGAAACTTTGCATGTGCTTTCGCCATGGTATGAGGATGTGCATGTGGTTTCGACATAATTCTCAGAATATTTTGTTTCACTTTTTGCACATTATGAACTTAGCCATTTTTAAGCTTCATTTGATATACGATAGGTACCTCTTGTCATCACAACTCCTCCTACAGTTTCATTACGGTTTATTTTGAAACTTTGTGTGTGTTTTTGCCAGGTATGAGGATGCGCATGTATTTTGGACTTTATCTTCGGATCAATTTTTGTCACTTTTTCCACATTGTGAACTTATTCATTTTAACCTTCAATTGATATATGATAGGTACCTCTTGTCATCGCAACTTCTCTTGCAGTTTTATACCGATCATTTTGAAACTTTGCGTGTGCTTTCGCCAGGGTATGAGGATGCGCATGTTGTTTGGACTTTATCCTCGGATCATTTTTGTCACTTGTTCCACATTGTGAACTTAGTCATTTTTAACCTTCAATTGATAAATGATAGGTACCTCTTGTCATCGCAACTCCTCTTGCAGTTTTATACCGATCATTTTGAAACTTTGCATGTACTTTTGCCATGGTATGAGGTTGTGCATGTGGTTTCGACATAATTCTCAGAATATTTTTTTTTTCACTTTTTGCACATTGTGAACTTGGCCAATTTTAAGCTTCAGTTGATATACAATAGGTACCTCTTGTCATTGCAACTCCTCTTACAGTTTTATATTGATCATTTTGAAACTTTGTGTGTGTTTTTGCTATGGTATGAGGATGTGCATGAGGTTTGGACTTTATCTTGGGATCAATTTTTATCACTTTTTCCACATTGTGAACTTAGTCAGTTTTTTTACCTCACATATATAGGCTGTGGATTCTTCTCAAAGCCCTATATTCATTTCTTCTGCCTTAAATAAACTTTTTTTTGTGTGTGGGGCAGGTGCGACATCAACTTCACCGAAGTTGAATCTCTGGTTCTGTGAGACAGAGTTTGTAGAGTTGTCTTTCTTTGAAAAAATTGGCTGAAAAATAGAAGTACAGGCAATGATCAGGAATCTATGCAATTAACAGACAGCTCCCATCAGAGACACCAAGGGAAAGAAACACAAACATGAAACAACTAGACCATAATGGAAACATCACTAGCGGAAAGCCAAAAGGACAGTTACTTTCCCACAAAATGGCCAATTGGCTATCCAAAGCAAAATAATATAAGCAATACAAACACTCAAAGACAAGCCACAACAAAAATAAACCATTACAACTGAACAGCATTGGAACGGTCAGTGAAACGAATTCCACTTGGGGGGCTTAAATCGATTTTACGTGGACACAATCCTCGCCCTTACTTCCTTTGCAATTTAGACAAATAATTTATTCAGTTCGCATGAAGGGCTCCTAACTCATAAGTGCAACATCTCCATGAACACAAAAATTAATCAACCACAGAGATGAAACAATAGTGAGGACTCGTCAGCAAGAAACCACTGAAATGCTGGAGCAAAAGAAAACCAACTGTAAATCTGCCAGTGGTATTCATTCCCCTTAACCCTTGTCCAGCTGAATATTTATACATGCCACACCCGCTACCGATTATCAACCAATCAGATTACTTGATGCAAATTATTGCAACAAATTCACAATCTGAATTGCAAACAATGTAGATCCTGATCAGATGGCTTCATCAGAAGCCATCTGATCTGGATCTACATTGTTTCAAAGATAAGGCATATCCGGGATTAGCAGGACAAGGGTTAAGTATTCATCAGAAAAAAAAATCATTTTTTTTTGAGCCTCGAAAGAATGGATTGTGTGTGATTGCCTTATGTAAGATCAAATAGACCGGTGTTATATGTCCCATATTTTTTTTGTCTTTTTTATTTAACTTAAATGGATCAATTGTTCTGTATTACCAGTTTGTAGAGAAACAGGAACAGGCAGCGGCAGAAGAGAGAAGAAAGTTTCCCTTAGAACAGAGACTGAAACAGTACATCATTGGTCAGGAGGGAGCTATAAATACTGTTGCTGCAGGTATTATTCCAGCCCTTCCTTAACCCATTCAGTACCGGAAACCCCAAAAGGGGTACTTGGCAAACAGTGCAGGCCCAGATCAGACGCCGCAGAATGCAGCATCTGATCAGGGCCTACACTGTTTGCAAAAAGTTCAGCCATTTTCCAAACAGTTTCAATGACAATGCAACCTGTCACCCCTTAATTTCGAAATGGACTCCTGCCATATATACATGTAAGGAGGAAGATTACATTTGGTACAAAAAGGGTTATCTAGAGGGGACATCTTTGACATCCATCCTTGTCTGGCCTCGAGGTTATAAATGTTTTTCATGCTTAACTGAAGAAAGCAGAAAATTTGTAATGCTCAGAAAAGTTAAAATACAAAGAAATGAAGGTATTTTCTTTTTCATTTCAGCAGAGAATGTCATTTGGCCTGCTCATAAATTTTAAAATGCCAACTATAGTTGGCATTTTAAAATTTATGAGAAGGACAAAATTCATGCTCAAGTGATTTGAGCATGAAAAAAGTTTTATAACACTTAGGCCAGGTCCGACAACATTTCCGACAACATTCCACAGAATGTTGTAAGAGATTGTTCATTAAATTTTGGGTTGATTGTTTTTCAGTTGATCTAAAGTTTCTTAGTGCAGTAGCTTTTCTTTGTTGATATCCACGTGACTGTCACTGATTTGTACGAAGTTCAGGTTTCCATAGATTTGCTATTCTAGTCGTGGTGAAGTCATAGTACTGTGCAAAACAAAACTTGCTGTAAAACATTGACACAGCCCAAGTGCTTGGATATAGGTAAACAGTGTAAATCCAGATTAGATGCCAACAAATGCTGCATCTAATCAGGGTCTACACTCTTTGCAGAAAATGCAGGACTTTAAGGATTAAATGAAACAGCCTTACTATTTTCTCAACTCAGAGACAATCCACTCACACAGTGGTGTCTGTGCTTTGATTCTTGTGGTTAGTACTAGTATCTTCTTTCTTCTGATTCAAGAAGGGCAGTTGTCAGTTTCTGGCTAAAGAATGTGCACTGTACTGGTGTCCTTATAAGCCTCTCCAGGGAAAGTGTGGTTAGCTAAACTGACTGGCTTGATATGACTTGTATAGTGTTGACCAGGCTGTTAAAACTGTGATCTAAACCAGACCTATTTTCTATCGTGTCACAGGAGCTTTTTGAAAGAAACGTCTACTCTTTAACCTTATACTACTGAACATGACAACCCCTCTCTATACAATTAGTGTATATCCAGATCAAATGACTTCAGAAGAAGCCACCTGATCTAGATCTACACTGTTTATCATGCAGCTTGTAAGTTGAAAAAATACATTATACCAAGTATGATCTGGATTTACACTGTTTGCAAAGGTAGGGGTTTTCATCTTCAGCAGGATAAGGGTAAAATAAATTGGCATGAGCGTTTGGTGTTATAATAGTAAAATAAAGTTCAACTCTTATCTTGCTGAATATTCATTAAGCCACACCCATTCCTGTCTATCAACCAATCAAATTACTTGATGTAATTTATTGCTACAAATTCATAAACTGAATGCCAAACAGTGTAGATCCTAATCAGATGGCTTCTTTAGAAGCCATCTGATCTGGATCTACACTGTTTGCAAAGATAGGGGTTGTCGTGAACAGCAAGATAAAGGTTAAGTATAAACAAAGGAAGCTTGCAACACCAAACAGCAAGTGATTTTAGAGTGGTTTTCATTACACAGACTTGTTAACCCATTTTGTACCAGAAAACCCAACGAAGGGTAATTGTCAAACAGTGTAGGCCCAGATCAGACGCCATGCACATTCTGTGGCGTCTGATGAGGGCCTGCACCGTTTGCAAAAAGTTAAATTATTTTCCTAATAAGTTTTGAAGAAAACACAACCTGACACCCCTAAATTTTGAAATGGACTCCTGCCACAGTAGAACTTTGATGGCTCGAACACCGCTGGCTCGTTTACCATGGCTGAGTCGAACCCTTTCTTGAGTCCCTAGGGAATTTCGCTACATAAGAAATAGCAAGGGGAAAATTTAGGCTATTTTCGTTCTTTATCGTGCAAATGTATGTTGTGTGTACTCATTAGAATCGCCTCAACGAGGCGATTCTAATGAGTACATGCAGCATACATGTATATTATAGAACACCGAAAAGAAGCCCCAAACTATCCCCTTTACGCCTCCTGGCAGTAGCCCTCAATGGCTCGAACTACCCCTGTCTCGAATAGATTTTCGTGGTCCTAAAAGTGTTTGAGCCATTGAAGTTCGACTGTATATATAAGGAGGAAGATTCCATCTGTACAAAATGGGTTAACCCTATGACCCATATATATTTCAGCAATCAGAAGGAAAGAGAATGGTTGGTATGATGAAGATCACCCGCTTGTCTTCTTATTTCTTGGTTCTTCTGGTATAGGTAAGAGACAAAGTGTTGTAGCCCTTTCAACTTTTATCTGCCTCCATGGCTTTGTGGTTAAGTGCACTGACTCTTAAACATTAGGTCTCTTTGTGTATTCCATTTTCCACCTTTTCTGATTAATGATCATCTCATTCAAAGTGAAATAATTCTGAAAGGTCTCGCATGAAAATAAGAAATGAAACTTTAAACCTTATGAACAAGGTAATGCTTGCTGATATCATGGTAACGTTTCGAGTCATTTGACAGTCCAAAGACCCAGTGTATCTGACTGGTTATAAAGGTTTGTATCATTACCTCAACTTACTGCTTAGATCAGACTCGGACCCAAAATTCAAGGACTGGTAACTGATTGATTTGCCAAAATATGTTGACGTGTCATGGAATATAAGCCGTTTAAATGTATTTTAGTCAATGGTCATATTAATTTGACTACTAATTGAATGCTTGTTGTCAATTTTGATACAATGTGGTTAATGTTGTGTTGATTAAAATTGAATTGAAAGTGGCTTAAAGCCTCTAATTGTTTACTAATTTATGCCAAATGTGCAGAAAACAGCTATTATAGGTATCTGTTACAGTTTTCATTAAAATTATGCTACAGTTCTAATAACAATACATCCAACTATTGCTTTTTAAGATAAAATAATATTATTTTGTTGAAGTAAGGGATATCTCTTTCAAAATGCCGCAATACAACTGCAGCTTCCAAAACTTTTTATGGCTTAGCCATGACAGCATTTTCTGATAAATTGCATCACTTACATCGTAGTGACAAGTCACTATTGGGTCCGAGGATCAGACTACATTTCGGGCATTGCTGGTTTAGCCATCTATATGATATTTTTTATCTCAAATCAATCATGCTGGCTCCTATGAGTTTGAGATAACAAAAGCCTACTGTATTACATTGTACAGGAATACATATAGTTTTGAAAGTAATTCTGTCTATTGAGTGTCACAGGAAAGAGTCAAATGGCCTTGAAAATCATGAGCCTAAGTAGTTCATGAAGCATTGTATGTAAGGCCAACAAAAATAATTAATTGGTCAGTCTATTTGTTCTCTATGAAATATAATGGTGATGATCAGCCTTCTTGTGTAGGATGTAATCAGCCATTTACTGTTAAACATATCTTAATTGAATGTGTAGACTTTTCACAGTCCCGCAACTTATACTTCAAAGCTGACACATTGCAACATTTGTTTCAAGATGTACCTGTTGATTATATTATTTTATTCTTAAAAGAATTTGAAATTTTTCATAAGATTTAATTTTGTTTCAGATTTTTATACAATGTCATTCTGACTTTTTTAACTTTTAATATCCTCATAATTCTACATACCTTTTGATCATTAACCAATTGACGCTTATGACCCGCAGTGGGGGTTGGCGCGTCGTTAAACTTGAAAACAGCTTTCTACAGCTAGGTAAAGTGTGTTGATTATTATTCAGTTGTTTGCTAGCTTAACAAGCTTATTATTGGTTAAATTGATACGTGTAACAGTTCTAGCAAACACATTATCCAAAATTCTAGTATTTTGATGGAAAAATATGAGTACCTTTTGCCTTTGCAAAAGCAACTCACATTTTTTTCAACAAAAATATAAGGATATTTGCCAAATTACATTATCAAAGATTAGTGATATTCAACAAACAATAATGTTAGTTTTGAATAACTGAATCAAGGACATTTAATAGCTAACAGCAGTTAGGAAACTGCATGAAAAAGCATAATTATCCACACGCTTTTTAAAAAACGCAAAGGGGATATTAAAATCTCTATCCGTCCATCTGTCTGTCCATCCATCTGTCTGTCCATTTGTCCATCTGTTATTCTATCTTCTCCTAAACTGATAATCAGAATCCAACCAAATTTGATGTGTGGGTTGCTTATATGAGTGGGGTGTGGAGGAGTACATTTATTTTTGGCCCCATGGGTCAAAAGGCCAAATATCATTAAAATTTAATTTACAAAGTCAATTTTATACATTTTGATATCAAACTTTGCAGAAGTAATGAGTAATGAAATATGTAAAACATATTGAACGGGGTTTTGGCTGTGGCCGCTGGGGCATGCTGTGACCACCTGGGGCATGACTTTGGGGGCGGGGTCAGGGGATCAAAATTTAAGTTTTTCAGAACATAGTCATGTGGCATATCAAATTGAAGGGGACGATTAGTAGAATGTTATACAAGTAAAATTTTGACCGTGGGGTTAGATTGGCGTCCTGGGGTGTCAAAAGGTCAAATGTCAATAAAACTGAATTACAAATATATGTTGTTGTTTGGTTCTTAGCCCCTGTGGAAAAAGCTTCGGGATTTGTGATGGCGTGCCATCGACTGTGGGTTCTAGTATAGCATTCAAAATGAAAATGATTGCATTACATATACATGCTCATGTGCAAAAATATTCTGCTAACATGATGTTATAGTATGGAAGTACTTGTTTTCTTTCTGTCACTGTTCACCTTGTTTCATATTTACCGTATTCTTGCAGGAAAAACAGAATTAGCAAAACAAGTTGCCAGATATTTACATAAGGATTTGAAAAAGGTAAAGATTGAGTAAGATATACAAATAAACTGAAAGCAATATTTTTCAGATGCTTTAATTGCAGTTTAAGGGGAATGGAAACACCTAGCACTTTTGTCCACCATTTATCAAAGGGAGACAACTTTCAGGACTTCCTGTTCACTTTTCTATAAGCCCTGTCCCACTGAAAAGGGGTCTACTCCTAAAGGAAAGAATTTGCTCCTCAGGAGCAAATTCTTTTCTTTAAGAGTTGACCCCTATTGACATGGGAGACAAAAATACTTTTGCAGGAGTTGCCTCCCCTGAAGGTGTTCCCATTCCCCTGAATAGAATATTTAAAGCAGAATTTCTTCTCTTCCTGAATGAATAGTCCTTAAAAAAGCACAGACTATTAAAACACAGACTTTCGGATGAGACCCTAAACCAAGGTCCCGTCTCCGTATGACCTTAGCTGTTGATGAGACGTAAAACTCAAACTCACTCACTCACTATATTAAAACACTTTTTAAAAATCCAGGGAAGTCATTCTATCTTCAAATGTTGTCTCCTTTTAGCCCCTGTCCTGCTGAACCAGAATATACACAACCTTTTGCAAACAGTGTAATGAAGCCATCTGATCAGTATCCACACTGTTCGATATTCTGTTTGTGAAAATATATAGGAATAAATTACATCAAGCAGTCTGATTGGTTAAAAATGTTCTACAAATGGGTTATCCTTTGGAAGCAAGGAATGCACCACAGAACTGGAAAATATTAAGTGAACATGTATTCTGGGCCAGACTAGCTAGCTAGCTAGTTTCGGCCAATTAGGCCTCATCAGTAACCCCCAAATATTTTCAAAATTCGAGAATGGAATCAATGATCCCAAAGGACAAGAAAATATAAACTACACTATGATGTAGCTGAAATGGATGTGGCTAGACTAATTTATTCAGCAGGATAAAAGTTTAGAAAATTTCCAAAGAGTTTATTAACTCTTGTCCTGCTGGATAAATTAAGTCACACCTATTTTTGACTTTAAACCAATCAGATTACTTGATGAAATTAAGTGCATCAGATCTCAGTCTGGCTTTTGTCTCAGCTAGCTGCTCCTTGGATAGCCCAGAAACAGCGAAGACTCTGATCAGCCTGTACATCTACCATGATCAGCCTACACAGATGTACAGTCGGATCTGAGTCTTTGATGGTCACATTGGTCTTGATGTAGCTAGGTTTTGTCATGGATTTGCTCATATGTATGGTCAAAAAGAGCATGGACTCTTTATCATTAGGTCTTGCACCACTGTGGTTAGAATCTCGGTCAGGTCACATGTGAGGTACCAAGTTCTGCGATGACAGAAGGTCAGGTGTTTTTTTCTCCGGGCGCTCTCATTTTCGCCAGACTCTGATTAATGATCAGAAATAATGTGAAATAATTTTGAAAGAACCATAAAACTAAAACCAAAAAAAAAAAAAACCAAAAAAAAAAGAAAAAGAAAGAAAAAAATATGGTTGAACTTCAATGGCTTGAATACCTTTTGCACTTTGGAAATTTAGTCTGTACAGGATGTAGTTTGAGCCACTGAGTGAGGGTTTACCATAGCAACAGACAGATCAGGAGTTTTTTATCCCCCAAGAAAACAATAGTGTGATTTTTTCCTCATTGAAATCAAATCAAAGAGGTGATTCTAATGAGTTAACAAGTGTACATTTTTAGGTCAGAATGAGAAAAATCCAAAGTTATCCATAAATATTTGTTACCAGGATAATTACGAAGAATTTTCAAGGGACTCGAGAACAAGTTAAAATTAACCATTAATGTTCAAGTAATTGAAGATTCTCTGTATTGATAGCATTTATTGATATGATTTTTTGCAGATTGCATACATTGTTTATACCTTATTCTTCCAGGGTTTTATTCGAATTGACATGTCAGAGTACCAAGAGAAACATGAGGTATAAAAAGTTTGCTTATATCCTTAGTTTATAACATGCTTACCTAAGACATGAATACAGTTAATGAATGACGAAGCCTCCATATAACCTATTTATAACACTAATGTTGGGTCCAAAGCCAAACTGGTGCTAGTTAAAACAACTGTGAACAAAAATGTATAGTTTATGTTGAAAATGACCACATATATGGCCATTTTTATGCCCCTGTAGGAGGGCATGTAGTTTTTGCACTGTCAATTTGTGCGTTTGTAAGTCCGCACTTTTTTGTGATGCGAACTACTTCCACATTTCTCCAACGATTGAGCTGAAACTTTGCACATGCATTCCTTGTGAGGTGAAGGGATGCCTAACACAATTTTCACGTTGGTCCTATCATTTTCGAAGTTACTGCCATTTCCTCAAATTGGCTCCCACGGAGGCATTGCTCACTTATAGTGACAGCTCTTGTTCTATATAATCTATACATTCTTTTGGGGGGTGGTGGGGGGGGGGGGGGGGTTCATTATGTCCCCCCACCCGAAAGGGAGGGGGACATATTGGTTTTGGTGCGGATCCTGTCGGCGTTGGCGTTGGCGTTGCCTCTTGTCTGCACTCTATCTCCTGAATGGATGGATGGATTTTGATTAAACTTACACAGATACACCATTGGGAGGGGGAAAAGTACTGATTAGATTTTGGTGACCTTGGTCTAATTTTCAAGGTCACAGTGCTCAAAACATTGTCGAATTTTGGCCAAAAAAGCTTGTCTGCACTCTTTCTCCTGAACCAATGGATGGATTTTGTTCAAACTTGGTACATAGTATAATTGGGATGGTCTCAAGAACTGATCAGATTTTGGTGACCTTGACCTAATTTTCAAGGTCACCACGGGACTAAGACTGTTAAAAATTAGCTTGTCTGCACTCTATCTCCTGAACCAATGGATGGATTTGGTTCAAACTTGGTACATAAAGTAAGTGGGATAGTCTCTAGAACTGATTAGATTTTGGTGACCTTGACCTAATTTTCAAGGTCACCACGGGACTTAGACTGTTGAAAATTGCCTTGTCTGCACTCTCCTGAACCAGTGGATGGATTTGGTTCAAACTAGGTACATTATATCAGTGGGCTGATCTTAAGAACTGATTAGATTTTGGTGACCTTGACCTAATTTTCAAGGTCACAGGGCTGAAACCATTGTCAAATTTTAGACCAAAAAACCTTGTCTGCACTCTAACTCCTGAACCAATGGAAGGATTTGGTTCATACTTGATACATTATATCAGTGGGATGGTCTTAAGAACTGATTAGCTTTTGGTGACCTTGACCTGAATTTGAAATAATGAGTGTGGTGGGGGGACATCTGTTTTCTTAGAAAACAATTCTAGTCTTTAAACTGTGTTTTATCCAAAGCCATATCAAAATGAACAGTGTTTTATATAAGGAGATCAAGATGTATTACCGTACCTGCTTGACCTTGCAACAGCAAAGTATTTCATAAAACAAGCCTGAAGAGTAATAAAGAAATCAATTTTAGCCATGAAATTTGACCATTACCTCAGTTAATGTCGAGTAGAAACAAGCACTAAGCAATGTGGATAATATGTCTTGCTCAAGGACAGAACATGTTAATTGACAGAAGACTCGAACCCGGAACCTCTCGATCATGAGTCAAGTGTTTTACCACTGCAACAATGCGCTTGACGAAACCAGTTAAGGAAATCCTTGATTTTGCCCTGGAATTGAAATTATCATCCGTAGGTGTGTGAGTGTTTGAGTTTTACATCCCACCACCAGCTAAGGTCATACGGAGACGGGACCTCGGTTTAAAGACTCATCCGGAAGTCTGGAGAAGCCCGGGATCGATCCTGCGATCCCTGGTTTACAAGGCAAGTAGCATAACCACTACACCACAGAGGCTGCTATCGTTTGTAGGTTATTCTACTCTGGGTAAGGTAGAAATTAAGAATTTTCATGTGTTTGGTTTGCAATGATTTTATTGGACATCTTAAATTGACATCACCAAACATAATCATGTCACTCAAGGTCACATTGAAGTCATCACAATTTGGTAGACTTCAGCAATCAAAGTAACTCATTATATCCAGGATCAGAAATGAAAAGTATGCAAGAAATTCTTCCCCACTCACTTCCATGTAAGAGTGTTAGTGTATGATATGACAAGTTTCATTCTTCTATTAAGTGAAATCTTCCCTGTTCTGAATATAAAGCTAAACCATACATAGGCACATTAATGTACTGCATCTGAAATTTTAAATGTATCAACAGTTCCATTTCCATTTTGAAGGTAGCAAAGTTTATTGGTTCCCCACCTGGTTATATCGGTCATGATGAAGGGGGACAACTCACAAAAAGGTTAAAAGAATCACCAACAGCAGTGGTTTTGTTTGATGAAGTAGATAAGGCACACACTGATGTTCTAACTATCATGTTACAGCTGTTTGATGAGGTAAGATGTCTCAGTCATTTTGTGTGTGTGTATGTGTGTGAGTGTGTGAATTCGGGTTTAACGTCGCTTTCAACAATTTTTTAGTCATATCACGACGGCGTCTGGTTGCGACAGCTCAGTCACTTTACCATAACTTACCTGTATGCTACAGGCAAACAGTGTATGCCCTGGTGAGATGCCACATTCTGTGGCATCTCATCTAGGTTTACACTGTTTGCTCAGACCTGTTTGTCGGATACATACGGTAGATACAGTACTGTATCCATAGTATTAAGCTCATTTTTGGGTCATTGTTTATCAACTGACCCAAAGTTATAAAGAAGATCTTACATGAGTGTTCATGTATTATTGCACTTATTAAACGTCAAACGTGTAACATTACGGGGTGTAGCTAACTACTTGTAATTTGCATGTTTAATCCACTAGTGGATTACCAAATTTATTACATGGCATTATTATATTCTCAGACACGACATCATATAATAATGGCCCTTATACTGCTGATGTCCTTATCATAACCACTGACCAGTAAGCAAGTTAAAAATATACACAATACAAAACAAATCTTTATTTGCTAATCAAAGTGCCCGATGTGAGTAGAATAATTAAACAATGTACAGCACAATGAAAAAAAAAGTCCCAAAAGTACCACAATAGTTTGCTTAAAGTACAGAAAATTAAGCCTATAAATGGGACAGAAGTCCAGGTTCATGCCAAGTTACATGTAGATCAGATAATTGTTAAAAGTATGAGTGAGAGTGAGTGTTTGAGTTTTACGTCCCACCAACAGCTAAGGTCATACGGAGACGGGACTTGATTTAAAGACTCATCCGACAGTCGGAAGAAGCCCGGAATTGATTCTGCGTTCCCTGGTTTACAAGGCGAGTAGCTTAACCACTGCACCACGGAGGCTTCTATTTTGAGTAAATTGGTGAATCTGTACTAATATATAAATATTACATTCCTGAGAGGGTAATAGTATACAACTATTTCATACCTTTTTGGGCGACAGTCAAAACTATCAGCCCCGAGGTGCTGTGGAGCACCTGATGAACTATCGCCCGAGGCCAAAGGCCGAGGGCGATAGTTCATCAGGTGCTCCACAGCACCAAGGGGCTGATAGTTTTGACTGTCGCCCTTGGAGGTATGAAATAGTTGTTTTATTACCCAACTCGTATAAAGAGTTATTTTGATCACAATAAGCAATTACTACTTGTCAAGTTGCTAGGTGATCACGTGACCATGAGATAGTTAAAACTATCTGCACCGGGCAATAGTTCAGTGCTCCGTGTGATAGTTCTCTGAAAACCGGTTCAATCTGATTTCATGCGAAAAGGTGTTAGATAGTCGAAAATGCTTAATAACTTCTTATAGAGTAGGTTGGGTAATATTAATGAAAAATATCACCCTGAGGAATATGAATATCAACCGAGGTTGATATTCTTATTCCAAAGGGATACATTTTTCACTGTCACCCTCACAGGAATGTAATATTTGTTTTATTATACCAAACAAAACTAAATTAAGGTAAGAGATTTTTAAATGAAAAAAAAAAAACAACAAAAAAAAAACAAACATAAAAAACAGGAAAGCTCATACATGACTTTTGACATCATGAGGTTCCAAATTATCGGAGAACATCAGCTTTCTATATAAGTAATGTTAGCTAGTGAAACAGATGTTCAGAAGTTCAAACTACTATAATTTCATTATTTCGGAATAAAATCCTAAAGTGTGGGTATGCGTTTTCTTAATTAAACCAAAAGAAACATTTTGGTACCAAAACTGCTCGACTTTGTTACAATTTTTGGTTTAGACACTTTTTCTCCAGCTTTCTTGAAGAACGGAAAATAATGCACACCCATTTCCACGCATATGATAGTTGAATTTATCACAGGGTGACAGTAGAAATGACCACCCTCAGGCCTATGGGAGTTTAGTATGGGAAAGTCATGTGAGGTATAACAAAATATTACATTTCTGGAAGAAACATGTTTTGGCAGTTCGCATTTATCTGTAAACTGATAAATTCATGTTGAATAGTAACTTAAATTTCATGATATGTGTGTGTGTGAATTCAGGTTTAACGTCGCTTTCAACAATTTTTCAGTCATATCACGACAGTGTCTGGTTGCGACAGGGAGCTCAATGCTCACTTTTATAGTGCTGCCTCACTGAAGTATCATGTCCCAGACACATTACATGATACCACACCCAGTCACATTATCCTGACACTGGGTCGACCAGTCCTAGCTCTACCCCGTAAATCTGAGTGCCAAGCGAGGAGCAGCTAGTACCATTTTTAATGACTTTGGTATGTCGCGGCCGGGGATCGAACCCGTGACCTCCCGTTCCCCGGAACGGACACTCTACCAACTGAGCTATCGGGGCCGGTCATGATATGTATATTATAATTATATGGTATTATGTTGTGTTTTAAGGGCAGGTTAACAGACGGGAAGGGAAAGACAATAGATTGTAAAGATGCTATATTTATAATGACATCCAACCTGGCCAGTGAGGAAATAGCTGATCATGGTCTACAGCTGAGACAGGAGGCAGAGGAGGTGTCAAAGAAAAGAAAATCTGGAAAGCTAGGTAGGTTGTAATGTACAAATAATTTTTATGAGTACATGTGTGTAAATGTATACAGTACACTTGAAAGGTAGCAGTTTAACTCTTTTCCTGCTGAATAAATTAGTTTAACCACACCCATCTGTGACTCAGCCAATCAGATTACTTGTTGGAATTTATTCCTTCAAATTCATGAGGTGGCAGTTAAACAGTGTAGATACTGATCAGATGGCTTCAGAAGCCATCTGCCGGCCTCGGTAGCGTGGTTGGATGCGCATCTGACTGGTGATCAGAAGGACACGGATTCAGTACCTGCCAGGGTTGGCAACATTCTTTCATTGAGATTGATCATGAAATCTTTTCTATGGTAATTCTCTCTCTTCCGCTGATTCAAGAAGGGCAGTTGTCAGTTTCTGGTGAAAGAGTGTACATTGTACTGGTTAACCGCTTACCTATAAGCCTGCCCAGGAAAGTGTGGATAGGTGAACTGACTGGCTCAAAAATGACCTAAATTGTGTTGACTGGGCCGTTAAATTCCAAAAAAATCAAACAAACAAACAAAATCAGAAGCCATCTGATCTATATCTACACTGATTGCAAAGTTAGAGCATGTTCTGCTGAAACAGGATGTAAAATTCGGCAGTTTTTCATCATGCTTGTTTGAGGTGTACAATCCATTACTATCTTCAGGGTAGAATATTGCTGTTTGTAACATAGTTGAGTTAACATTGAGGCATCAGAGAAGATTCACTGAAGGGGCGTGCAGGATTGCTGGTGAATCTTGAAAGCTCCAAAATGTAAGGTATCCCCCAAAGCAAATATATGTCTGGATCACATGTTGCTTAAACATTCACACTAACGACGTCAGTAGTTGATATATCGTTAAAACTTTGATCATTTAAAATGCCAAATATGCTAAGATTTTTGCTGAAAAAAAAATGTGAGCAGCTTTTGCAGATGCAAAAGCTGCTCACATTTTATTCAGCAAAAATACCAAAATTTTAGATATTGTACTTCCTAGAAAAATTATCAATTTGACCACTAACGAGCTCGTTAACTAATGATGCTTTGAACAACTGGACCCTGGACCCTGTCATTTTGTTGTTCAGGATGTGGATTTGATTTTCCGTCTTCAGATCTGACAACATTCTCTTTCATAGAGATTGATCCCTACACACTTAATCTTTTGTCATGAGCTGGTTGATTTCTGTTTATTGCAGATGACCTTGAAAATGAAGAGACTATTACAGTGTCAAGGAAATTCAATGATTTTGTTGTCAGACCAATTTTAAAGGTAATGGCTACACACAACATACCATTTCAAGATAAAATAAAGCTAGAAATATGGATGGTGCACCATGGGAAATACCTGATTTTTCTAAATTAATTTTTGACCTCACCCCATGACCCCAGGGGGTTGGATACCTTTATGCACATCTGCAGTTCCTAAGCAATATGTGTACCAAATTTTAGTCACCATAGTCCAAGAAATAAAGAAGTAGTTGCATTCACAATCATTTTCTTGAAAATTTGACCCTGACCCAAAGGGGTCAGACCAAACATTTGGACACCTTCATGCACATCTGCAGTTCCAATATGTGTACCAAGATTGGTCACCATAGGCCAAGAAATAAAAAAGTAGCTGCTTTCACAAGGTTTGTGACAAGAGGGAATGAATGAAGGAAGGACAGATGGATGGAGGTCCAGATGGCCAACCATGACAAAACTAATATACCTGTTTTTAGCTCACCGTGACGTAGTGACGAGGTGGGCTTTTGGGATCACTTTTCGTCCTTCCTGTGTCAGTGTGTCCGTGCGTCAGTGCATCTGTAAACAATTTCTTCGAATGACATCTCCTCCTAAACCACTGATCGGATTATGACCACACTTCACAGGAATGATCCTTAGGTGGTCTCCTTTCAGAGTTGTAAAAATGGTTCCGGTCCGTTGCACATCTAGGTCATAGGAGCCAAAAATAGATTTTTTTCACCAAAAACTTAAAAATCTTCTCTGAAACCACAAGGCCGGGGCCTTTTGGTTTTACATGGGCTTATATAAGGAAAATCTTTAAAAATCTTCTTCTCTGAAACTGAAAGGCCCAGGTCTTTGATATTTGGTATGAAGCTTCATCTTGTGGACCCCTACCAAGATTGTTCAAATTATAGTGCTGGAGCCAAAAATGCCCCCGCTCCGGGGCGCTTTGGTTTTACATGGGCTTATATAGGGAAAATCTTTAAAAATCTTCTCTGAAACCGCAAGGCCCAGGTCTTTGCTATTTGGTATGAAGCTTCATCTAGTGGACTCCTACCAAGATTGATCAAATTATAGCCCTGGGGCCAAAAATGCCACCCGTCCTGGGGCCCTTTGGTTTTACATGGGCTTATATAGGGAAAATCTTTAAAAAATCTTCTTCTCTGAAACCGCAAGGCCCAAGTCTTTGATATTTAGTACGAAGCTTCATCTAGTGGACCTCTACCAAGATCGTTCAGATTATAGCCCTGGGGCAAAAAATGCCCCCGCTTCGGGGGCCTTTAGTTTTACATAGACTTATATAAGGAAAATCTTCAAAAATCTTCTTCTCTGAAACCACAAGGCCTAGGTCTTTGATATCTGGTATGAAGCTTCATCTAGTGGACCTCTACCAGGATTATTCAAATTATAGTGCTGGGGCCAAAAATGCTCCTGCCCAGGAGCCCTTTGGTTTAAGGGCATATGCGGGTAAATACTTCCCATATTGAAAACTGTTTCAGAGTCTGTATATGTTTAGTTTCATATATGGGCTTACCACATTTGAAGTAAAAAACATATGTCACCATGCTGAATCTTAAGTAATCTGAACTTTAAGGGGATCACCCCAAGCTGTTTTCCAAGAAATATCAGAAAACAACCATGTTAGTAAATAACATGTCAAAAATGACTTTTGCCTAGCTTTCGAACATTAAATTTAGTCAGAATGATATAGTAAAAGCTACTGCAGCTTTTCTTTAACCTATTTTTCAAGCTCAAAAAATGCTCTGCAAAACCAATTTTTGTCATCAACCAAAATATCTTTAAAAATAATTCATTATCTGTAATATTTTGGACCATACAGAAAAATGCTACATTGAATTTTTCATAAAACAAGATTTTTTCTCTAGGAGATGTTATCAGAGAATAGGAAATTAAAAGAAAAGTAGGGGTCACCGTGCTAATTTCTGTTTTATTGAACAAACCGTTCCCCTACCCCCAGTTAAATTAAATGGTAAAAATACATATAAATTATAAGAAAAAATGGCGCATCACTGTCAGGTAACTTGGATTTTATTTGTAAATACTAGCTGGTCATAATATGCATTGCGGCAAATCATTTAAGTAAGTCTGTAACTATTTCGGTCGATCTCATCTTGAGAAAATGTCGAAAAATTAGAAGTTTTAAAAAATGCAAAGTTGTTGTTTTCATGAAATTTATAGCCAAGCTGAACATGTTTAATAACAAACTGAGCCCAAAACAACACCTGTTCCACGAATTTCAACCATTTCCTCACACAACAATGGTAAAACATTGGCTCTGACATAACTTTCATTTTTGATGATCATACAAAAATGGCGAATTACCCGCATATGTCTTTAACATGGGCTTATGTAGGGAAGATCTTTAAAAATCTTCTTCTCTGAAACCGCATAGCCCAGGTCTTTGCTATTTGGTATGAAGCTTCATCTATTGGACCCCTACCAAGATTGTTCAAATTATAGTGCTGGGGCCAAAAATGCCCCCCCGTCCCGGGGCCCTTGGTTTTACATGGGCTTATATAGGGAAAATCTTAAAAAATCTTCTTCTCTGAAAACGCAAGGCCCAGGTCTTTGCTATTTGGTATGAAGCTTCATCTAGTGGACCCTTACCAAGATTATTCAAATTATAGTGCTGGGGCCAAAAATGCTCATGTCCCGGGGCCCTTTGGTTTTACATGGGCTTATATAGGGAAAATCTTCAAAAATCTTCTTCTCTGAAACCGCAAGGCCAAGGTCTTTGATATTTGGTATGAAGCTTTATCTTATGGACCTCTACCAAGATTCATCAAATTATAGCCCTGGGGCCAAAAATGCCCCCGCTCCGGGGCCCTTTGGTTTTACATATACTTATATAGGGAAAATCTTGAAAAATCTTCTTCTCTGAAACCATGAGGCCTAGGTCTTTGATATTTGGTATGAAGCTTCACCTAGTGGTCCTTTACTAAGATTGTTCAAATTATAGCCCTAAGACCAAAAATGCCTCACCTCGGGCCCTTTGGTTTTACATAGACTTATATAGGGAAAATCTTTAAAAATCTTCTTCTCTGAAACCACAAGGCCTAGGTCTTTGATATTTGGTGTGAAATTTCATCTAGTGACCTCTGTCAAGATTGTTCTAATTATAGCTCTTGGGCCAAAAATGCCCCCGCCCCGCGACCCTTTGGTTTTACATAGACTTATATAGGGAAATCTTAAAAATCTTCTTCTCTGAAACCACAAGGCCCATGTCTTTGATATTTGGTATGGAGCTTCATCAAGTGGACTTCTACCAAGATTGTTCAAATTATAGCCCTCGTGGCCACAAATGCCCCGTGGCGCTTTGGCTTTACATAGACATATATAGAGATAATCTTTGAAAATCTTCTTCTCTGAAACCGCAAGGCCCAGGTCTTTGATATTTGGTGTGTAGCTTCATCTAGTGGACCTTTGCCAAGATTGTTCAAGTTATAGCCTTTGTTGATATTTGGCATGAACCTTCACCTTTTAGACCTCCCTCAGCATTATGCACATTATAGCCTTGGGGTCAATAATGACCCTCCCCAGGGCCCACTTGTTACTCTATGTACTCTATGGATCAGGCGAGCGATCCCGGGCCATCATGGCCCTCTTTGTTTTTTGTTTTTGTGTTTTTTTTTGTATTTTTTTTTTTTGAAAAAAGGGGTATATCAAACAACTATAAATTATCCCTAATATATGGGTATCTGGGACTTCAGAACAATAGTCATGGTAAACAAGCCATCTGTGTTCGAGTTATCTGAGCTTTACTGTGATATTATTAGGGCTGAATAATCGGAGCTGAAAAGATAATCGATTATCAGTCCTGTCATTGCGATCGATAATCAATTAGTAATCGCTAAGATTTTTGTCATTATTTTACCTGTCTGGCTTTCTGTCTGAGCATGACTCTTACCATATGTTGCACTTTACCATATGTATATTTGAACAGACAGGACTGAGCAAACAGTGTAGACCCAGATGAGATGCCGCATAATGCGGCGTCTCATCAGGGTCTGCACTGTTTGCCACTAATCCAGCTATTTTAGGCATAACTTTGGGTAGTAAATTGTACCTATCAAATAATCGATTAAAAGCAAATCAGAAATGATAATCATTTTTGTGGAATTTATTAATCGATTATACAATTAATCGATTATACGATTAATCGTGGCAGCCTTAGATATTATTTCAATGGCTTTGTGAATATCTCAGAAAATATAAGGATGACGATACCCCAGGCACATAAGGATAAAAGACCCATAATGAGATAATGTTTTCTTTACTGCTCCTTAGAATAGCATTTTTGTTGATGAATTTTCTTATTTCTGCCTCTAATATATAGATTGTGGGTACTTGTTAGATCCTCAATGAGGCAGTTCTAATTAGTACCCACAATCCTTGTGCGAAATCTTACAACATGAAAGCCGCAACAAAGGAAAGAAGCATAGCCTGAAGAAATCCCTGCATATGGTAGGATTCGAACACGGGCCGCTCGGGTGATAGTCCAGTCCTCTAACCGCTGAGCCAAAGAGTCAACTCCCTGACGCAGTTGTCAGAGAGTGGTTATAAACCTAGAAGCTATGCATATGATCTACCAAGGTAGATAATGGAAGGGAGGTAACAGAAAAAATAAAAAAAGTTAGTGTATAGCCTTGTAAGTCACACTTCTCTTATTTAAATTCTGGTTTACAGGTATATTCATTTCAAGAACCTGTTAAGGTAATGCAGGCAGCAAATGCTATGGTGATTAGGTGTGTTTTCTCATGTCACATTTTGGCTCTGTTTGTCTGTCATTTTTATAGAAAAGTATGTTTCTTTTCAGAGGCATTTCCGGAGAGATGAGTTTCTGGGCAGAATCAATGAATTTGTCTATTTCTTGCCATTTTCCAAGGCTGAACTGAACAAATTGGTTATAAAAGAACTTGACTTCTGGGCTGAGAGTGTAAGTTGTTAAATAATGGTACACCACAATCTCTTTAAAGCACTATTAATGGCATCCAAAGCAGAAACTGTGTAAGTTAAACTACTGTGTTATATTTATTTATAACATTATTAATGGCGTCGAAAGCAGAAACCATGTTAGTTAAACAACTGTGTTATATCCAAACAAAAATGTATAGATTATATAGAAAAATGACCATTTATGGTCATTTTTCTATATAATCTATACATTTTTGGGATCAAATGTTTTTTTTCTCTATATAATCTGTACATTTTTGGAATCCATCTTGAAACGGTGTTATATCCAAACCGTGTTATAATGAACTGTGTTATTACAAGGCTGTGCTGAGTATAGCATGGTTAACCTTGTTAGTGAAATCGAAATTTATACAGAGGAAAGGAAGTTTAAATTTGCTGAAATATACATTGTTTTTGTTTGAGTGAGCGTTTGGGTTTTAGGTCATACAGAGATGGGACCTTGGTTTAAAGACTCATCGGAAAGTCTGGATCCTGTGACCCCTGGTTTACAAGGCGACTAGCATAACCACTACATGTTTATGTTTGCTCAAAAGCATTGTGTGTACTAATAATGGAGTTCTAATGGCCATCCACTACTTATATTTTTGCATTTTTAAGAAATTTTAACATCTGAAAACTACAGTTCCTAAAAACATAGCCAATAGTGTTATATTTCATATATATCCAAAATATAAGTCAGCCTCACTCAAAATCAGGAGGTATACTCCTTAGGAACACTGGCTTCTGAGGCCTAGAGGTTAAGAACCCTGACTCTAAATCATTCGGTGGGTTTGAATCTCGCTCGAGGTAACATGTGAGACACCCAAGTTCTGCAATGGAAGGTCAGGAGTTTTATCTCTAGGTACTCTAAGATTTCGCCCATGTCTGATTAACAGTGGCTCAAAATAAGTGAAATAATCTTGATTGAAAGGGCTGTAAATCCAACCCCCACCCAGACCCCCCCCACCCCAAAAAAAAACTCTTTAGGAAAGAAGAATAGAAAACTAGTACCTAGTGGTGATAAAAAGAACTTAAAAAAGTACAGTATCGGGGTCTTTTATGTTGTAAGTAATAAGTTTTATGCAGTGGTTAGTCCACTTGATTCTCAAACCAGATTGTATGAATTTAATTCTGACTGACTCAGGTTTTGGATGAGATTTAACCCTTTTTGTACCAATTGGAATCTTCCTCCTCATATATAGCAGGAGTCCATTGCAAAATTTAGGGGTGTCAGGTTGTGTTTTCTCCATAGTCTATTTGGAAACTGGCTGGACGTCTTGCAAACAATGTAGGCCCTGATCAGACACCGCGTTCTGCGGCATCTGATCTGGGCCTGCGCTGTTTGCCAAATACCTGTTTTGGGGTTTCCAGTTCAAAATGGGTTAACATGCATAGAACACAAACATGCATTTTGCACATTTGCATGTACACATGCACAACTGAATTTTTCTCCCTTTGGTGAAATTGGTTTATTCATTTTTACATCGTTTTTGACAGGCCAAGAAGAAGCATAGCATGGAACTAGTCTGGGACCACCAAGTTGTTGATGTTCTAGCTGATGGTTACGATGTACACTATGGGGCCAGATCAATAAAATATGAGGTACAAAAAATCACAATTCATGTACAATCTACAGTGACGATATTGATTTTTTTTTTTGATTTGAGGTTTAACATCCCTGTCAACACTGTAAAGGTCAATTTGGAGACATTGCTTCCCATTTTGTGGGACTTTTACCCGACACTGAGATGAAATAACATCTCAGGCCCTGCCACCTAATAAAACCAATAGGGTTTATAAGTATGGACGCGCCGACTTGCACCGCTTTGCCTGAGCAGGCTTATATCCTAGCAGTTTACCAGTACTCGTGTGCGATGATATCGGTGATGAGTTCAAACAGTTTTATTTATGTACAATCAACAGTGATGATATGAAGCTAGTTCAATCATTTATATTCTGTAGATTGCCATCATTGGGCTGCATGGTGCTTCTACGCAGAGCTGAAACCGACCACACGAGTATACGGATACTAGTAAACCACTTAAGTTTGTCCAGGCAAAGTGGTGCGAGTCAGACTGGCCATGCATATAAACCCTATTGGTTTCATTGGGTGGCAGGGCTTGAGATGTCATTTCATCTCAATGCCGGGTAAAAGTACCGCAAAATTGGAAGCAACATCTCCAAAATGACCAAATTCAAACAAACAAAACAATCTCCTTTGATGAGTTCAAGCTATTTTATTCATGTAAATCTGCATCATATTTTTTAATGAGACAAAGAACAACTCTTGTAGCTAAGTATACTGTTTCAATTGCTGTTGAGCTTAGCTTGTCAGAGTGATAGAACAGAAGTGCCATTGCAGTTACACCAGTATTAGTTCAAACAATAGCCATAGGAAGACATATGTACAGTCATTTATCATATGACGTCGCCTCTGAGAATGTAATAATGCCATGTAATAAATTCGATAATCCACTAGTGGATTAAATATGCAAATTAGTTAGATACGCCCCGTTACGTTACATGTACGACATCCTTAATGACATCGCGTTTACTAATGGCGGAATATTGACATTTTTGTACAAAAATCTTGAATTGAATACATTTTAAATATTGGAGTCCATGTCAGTTCATCTGAACATTGATATTTGCCATTTGTCTATGGATTAATGATTTTGGATTAACGCTTTGGTACTACGACCTAAACTACTTTAAATATCATATGATAAATAGAACCTTGCTTTTGTGCTCATGTATTATTGAATTTATTAAACCAGTTGAGGAAAAGGCATAAAATGCTCGGCAAAGCCTCACATTTTATCCCTTTTCCTCAACTCGTTTAATAAATTCAATAATACATGAACACTTATGTAAGATCCTCCATATAATCACAAAAATATTTGTTTGTTCTTGAAAGGATTGGAAATGAAGCTGAAAAGCTTATTTAAGTTCATCTCATTACACTGGTATTGAAAATGAAGCTGAAAAGCTTATTAAAGTTCATCTCATTACACTGGTATTGGCATCAATATACATGTAAACATTATCATTGGACCCGTCCATTAGGACTGTGAGATATAGATTGGGCTGCATGGTGCTTCCACTCAGAACTGACACCGACCGCATATGAGTACTGGTAAACTGTTAAGAGAGTCTAGGACTATCTTGTCAAAGTGGTGCCAGTCAGACCATCCATGTATATAAACCCTATTGGGCCAGGTCTCATTCGGTGGCAGGGCTTGAGAAGTCGTTTCATCTCAATGTCAGGTAAAAGTCCTGCAAAATTGGAAGCAATGTCTCCAAAATGACCTGTAGTTTTAACAATTTGATATGAGATGGGTGACCTCTATTACCATAATTTCACACCAGACTGAATGCATATATTTATCTTCGCCTGTTCCCGAAGGGGTTGATATTGTTATTCAATACATTGAGGTGGGTAAATGGGTCGCCATTCACGATATGCCAAAAATCCATGAGAAGTTTACGGAATCCGACCAATTAGGCAAAAGCATTGACTAACTTATTCTTAGCATAGAGGTCAGTCTCATGTCAAATTGCACCAGCTATATATAGTGTTGATAGTGTTGATGGGGACGTTAAACCTCAAAGCAAACAAACACATTTTCATTTGTTATTTACTGAACAGTTTCCCCTAGATGTTTAACCCTTTCAACCCTACAGATATGCAAACAGCCGTCTCATCAGGATCATCACTATTTGCCAGCCTGTTAATGATTTTAACAAAACCCACTATTTACAAGATTGCATCTGTCCAAATATGAAGACCGAAGAGTCCATTTCAGAAACTCAGGGATGAAAGGGTTAGAGCAGAAAAAATTTAATCATTAATTCCAGGTTGAGAGAAGAGTCGTCTCCCAGTTAGCCATGGCCCATGAGCGACAGCTGATCGAGAAAGGCTGTACGATAAAAATCTGTGTGCCAAATTCATCAACAGTGGTGAAGGATGACAACGGAGATTCTGAAGATAAACCCAAGATTCCGCTGATAAAATTACAAGTGCTTAAGAAAGGAACATTTAAGGACCAATTTGTCGATATAGACTTGACCAAGATTGACAACCCTTTTTCTACATCATTCAGATAGCTATTTGTCAATTGACAGCCCTTAGATAGCTATTTGTCAATTGGCAGCCCTTTTTCTACATCACGCAGTTAGCTGTTTGTCAATTAACAACTCTTTTTTTCTACATCATTGAGATAGCTGCTTGTCAATTGACAGCCCTTTTTCTACATCATTCAGGTAGCTGTTTGTCAATTGACATCTCTTTTTCTACATCATTCAGGTAGCTGTTTGTCAATTGACATCTCTTTTTCTACATCATTCAGTTAGCTGTTTGTCAATTGACAGCTCTTTATCTACATCATTCAGATAGCTGTTTGTCAACTGACAACACTTTTTTTGCATGATTCAGTTAGCTATTTGTCAACTGACAGCTCTTTTTATGCATCATTCAGATAGCTGTTTGTCAATTGACAACCCTTTTTTTTTGCATCATTCAGTTAGCTGTTTGTCAATTGACAGCTCTTTTTCTGCATCATTCAGATAGCTGTTTGTCAATTGACAACCCTGTTTTGCATCATTCTGTTTGCTGTTTGTCAATTGACAGCTCTTTTTATGTCCCCGGTAGCGATAGCGCGGACATATTGTTTTTGCCCTGTCTGTTTGTTTGTTTGTTTGTTGGTTTGTACGTGGACAACTTAATCGTTGGCCATAACTTTTGAACCGTTTGAGATAGAGCTTTCATATTTGGCCTGAAGGTTTCTTGTGACAAGACCTTCACATTCATGCAAAAAAATTGACCTGTGACCTTGACCTTTGACCTACTTAAAAGAAAAAAATAACATTGGTCATAACTTTTGAACCACTTGAGATACAGCCTTCATATTTAGCATGTATGGTCCTTGTGACATAAGCTTTACATTCATGCAAAAAATTTTGACCTGTGACCTTGACCTTGACCTTTGACCTACTTAAAATAAAAAAATCACATTTTGGACATAACTTTTGAACCGTTTGAGATAGAGCCTTCATATTTTGCATGTAGGTTCCTTGTGACAAGAGCTTTACATTCACACAAAAAATTTTGACCCGTGACCTTGACCTTTGACCTACATAAAAGAAAAATTTAACATTGGTCATAACTTTTGAACCGTTTGAGATACAGCCTTCATATTTAGCATGTAGGTTCCTTGTGACAAACGCTTTACATTCATGCAAAAATTTTGACCTGTGACCTTGACCTTTTACCTACTTAAAAAAAACAACAACATTTTTGGTCATAACTTTCAAACCGTTTGGGATAGAGCTTTCATATTTGGCATGTAGGTTCCCTGTGATTAAGGTTTTTCATTTATGCAAAATGTTTGGACCATGACCTTGACATTTGACCTACTTAAAAGAAAAAATAAAATTGTCCATAACTTTTGAACTGTTTAAGATAGAGCCTTAATATTTGGCATGTAGGTTCCTTGTGACAAGAACTTGTCATTCATGCAAATTTTTTTGACCTGTGACCTTGACCTACTTCAAAGAAAAAATATTGTTCATAGCTTTTGAACCGTTTAAGATAGAGCTTTCATATTTGGCATGTGAGTTTCTTGTGTCAAGGGCTTCCCACACAAACATCTTGAACTCTGAGCAACTTTGAATAAAAAATGACCATGCCCGGGGACATGTTCGTGTTTCACAAACACATCTTGTTCTACATCATTCAGATAGCTGATTCAATTGACAACCCTGTTTTGCATCGTTCAGTTTGCTGTTTGTCAATTGACAGCTCTTTTTCTACATCATTCAGATATCTGTTTGTCACTTTACACACCTTTTTCTACATCTTGCAGATAGCTACTTAAGGCTAACTATTAAATGCTATAAATTGGTAGCGATTTATATATAAAATGACATGAATTGATGTAGTTCACATGACTAAGCCTGTTACATGTACTGTATGAATTGGAAAGTTTGTAAACTTTGATTTTAAGGTGAATGGACAAAGCAGCAGCCTCATAGCTCCAGATAAGGTGCTTTTTCTAACCGAAAAGAACTGATAGTTTTCTTATTTCTGCACAAAAACATATGTTATGGGTACTTATTAGAAGCGCCTTACTGAGGCGCTTCTAATCAGTACCCATAACATGTTTTCGTACAGAAATAAGAAAAAAATTTGATAACCCCTCTTATCTGGGGCTCTGAAAGCTCTCTTCTTTACAAGAGAGACAACTTTCATGTCACAGGAAAACCTTCCTTTACGAGGCAATACACGCCTGATCTGCTACACAGACTAGCAAGAGTCTTGAAATTTTAGGTATAGAAACTGGAGGTATTGTACTATCAGAGGAGTAAACATATACCATGCGGATCAGACTGCACAAATGCACCATTGTTGTTTGCAAATGGCATTAAACAGTTTTCTTGTGATGTGACTCTTATTATGTTCACTGGCCCCGATAGCTCAGTTGGTAGAGTGTCCGCTCCTGGGAACGGGAGGTCACGGGTTCGATCCCGGGCCGCGACATACCAAAGTCGTTAAAAACGGTACTAGCTGCTCCTCGCTTGGCACTCAGATTTACGGGGTAGAGCTAGGACTGGTCGACCCAGTGTCAGGATAATGTGACTGGGTGTGGTATCATGTAATGTGTCGCAACCAGACACTGTCATGATATGACTGAAAAATTGTTGAAAGCGACGTTAAACCCGAATTCACACACACACACACACACATTATGTTCACTTTGCTTGTAAACTGTACCCCTCCAAAAAAGTTGTCTTCACTTTAAGCAATGAATATGCTTCTCAGGAGTATTTTTTTTTCCTTAAAGAGAAGCCCTCTGTTGATATTGGAGTGAAAAATATTTCTGTAAGAGTTACACCCCTTGTAAGAGTATCCTTGTAAGAGTATCTATACATGCAACTGCATGTGTGTGTATGTGTGAATTCGGGTTTAACGTTGCTTTCAACAATTTACTGGGTCGACCAGTCCTAGCTCTACCCAGTAAATCTGAGTGCCAAGCGAGGAGCAGCTACTACCATTTTTAACGACTTTGGTATGTCGCGGCCTGGGATCGAACCCGTGACCTCCTGTTCCCCGGAGCGGACATTCTACCAACTGAGCTATTGGGGCCGGTGCAACTGCATGTATCTGCGATTGTACGAAAAAAATATGTTTGAAGAATGTCAACCGTTACAAGCTCTTGATGATAATTTTGGGTCTGCATTGTCCTGTCTGTTTTGGTATTAGAGCTGACGATGGTGTTTGAGGACTGTGATAAAACTTTGAAAATAAAATCTTGTGTGCTATTAATATAAAAGTACAAAAACCTATAAGATGGCTGAACTAGTTTTCTGTTTCTTACAAATCCATGGAATTATAAACTATTTTCTTGCACACTGGGGGCCAGTTGTTCAAAACTAATGACGTCGTTAGTTAACAAAACGTTAAGACTTCGATCATTTAATATGGCAAATATACTAAATATACTAATATTTTTGCAGAAAAAATGTGAGTAGCTTTTGCATATGCAAAAGCTGCTCACATTTGTTTTCAGCAAAAATAATATTTTAGGTATTAAACTTGCTATGATAACAATTTGACCACTAACGAGCTTGTTAAGCTAACGAGGCTTTGAACAGCTGGGCCCAGATAAGGAAATCCTGGACTTAACCCTGGGATAGAAATTCTTATCCTACCCAGGTCATCCTACACAGGGATAGGATAAATATTGAGAATTTTGACAAATTTGATGTGCATGGGTTGAATAGGACATCATGTATGCCGTCATTAAGTTTGACGCCCTGCACATATAGTGACACAGTGATGTCAAAAACGCCACATTATCATTACGATAACACACCAGTGTGACATAGTGCATTTTTTCATATCTCCAAAATGGCTACTTTTCTGATGAAAATCCGTGATACTTTTCTTATTTACACTGCAAACATAAGTTGTTGGTGCTCATTAGAACCACCTTGTTGAGGCGTTTCTAACGAGTACCCACAACCTATGTCTTGGAGCAGAAATAAGAAAAATAATGTATACCCCCTTAAACCCCAGTTTTCTCTGTATAAAGTGGGGTTTAGGGGGGTCTTCATTTCATGGACTTGTTCACTTGATGTTGTCATCAAAGTATGCTGGACATTGATAATCGAAGTATAACAAAAATCCACTCTTAGAAACGAAAGGTATGCAAGGAAAAGAATCTAACATGAGTGGGAGGGGCCAATAGAAAAAAAAATATCCCTTGGTATCACTGTCCGGCATCACTCTACTGGCTCCTGATGCTGGTTATTGACTCTCAGGATGGATTGTTCTGTCCACTCCTCACATCCATGGAAGATTCTTATATTATAATGCAGCCTATGAAAAGAACCTGACAATTTGGATATTGATAATAGAAATTCGTGTCATGCATGATCTTTTTGTAGCAATATTTGACTGTGATTGGCTATACATTTTCAGTCTGACATCAATTACCAGTAGTGGATAATTGTATTCAAAATTGTCATTTGGGGAGGTAAATTGGCGGTTTTTACGGTTGGAAATTTTGTTTTACGGCGATGTGCTAGCAGAGCCGTAAAGCGTAATTTGCGACTGTAAAACTGATGATTTTCCTCCCCAAATGTCAATTTTCAATACAGTTATCTCCATTCTAATGCATTTATTCATTTTTTTTGTTAAAAAATTGCCTAACTCTGCGTAAAACCAAATACCAACTAATGGCAAGCAACGTTATATGTTGACGTAGGATTTCCGACAGTATATCGTTGAGTATACTGTCGCAAATTTTTGATGTTATTCAGTCAGACGTCATGTTACATACCCAAGTGCATTAGAATGTTCATTTCTTTGGATAATGAAGCATAAAAGAGTGCCACCATTAGCAATATAACATCTATCAGCTCCACAAAATTGGAAGCAATGTTTCCAAAATGACCTGAATAGTGTTGACAGAGATGTAAAACCTTTATATTCAAACAAACCGAACAAAACCAAAAAGCACTGGTGTCATGTCTGTTGTGCTTATTAATCCATGTAAAACACTGAACAACACAAAATTGATGCATACTACAAACATGAATTCTGCCGAAGGCTATGTCACATGTTTAGGGGCGAACCTTCACAAAGTCAGTGATCCATGAAATGTAGGTCAAGATCAAATATGAATGCTTCATTAAAACTGCCATCTCTAGGTGCAAGTTTGTCAAGTACAGTAGAACTTGGATGGCCCGAACAGCGATGGCTCGTTTACCATGGATGTGTCGAACCCATTCTTGAGCCCCTAGCGAAATCCTCTACATTAGAAATAGTGGGGGATAATTAAGGAGATTTTAGTCTTTTATCTTGCAAATGTATGCTGTGTACTCATTAGAATCGCCTCGATGAGGCGATTCTAATGAGTACACACAGCATACATTTTCATTATAGAACACCAAAAATATGTCTAAAAGTATCTCGTTATGCCTCCTGACAGCAATCTCAGTGGCTCGAACAATCCCTACCTCAAACAGATTTTCGAGGTCCCTAAGGTGTTCAAGCCATTTAAGTTCGACTGTATCATTAATGAAGCTGTTATAGTTCTTGAAAAATGAACTTAAATACTAGGGTGAGAGTTAGGGTGATAGCAAATGTTGACAGCATGATGAATAAATGGATGGAAAACCAGACTCCTGTATTGAGCCATGCAGGCACAGCATGAAAATCATGCATTTTTTTTTGTATCAAGTTTTGCGGGCTCAACCAGACAAACATGGAATCTCACCATTTCAACGTCTTCTGTTCTTGTTGATTAACAGAATCTCAAAGACTCTAAATATTCATGTATATTATGTCGTTCTTTGTCTGTCTACCTGTCTGTAAAGCACTTTCTTGCTGCTTACAGCCTGTGTTCACTCTTCTGTACGATTTTTTAGCTCACCTGAGCACGAAGTGCTCAAGGTGAGCTATTGTGATCGCCTTTTGTCCGGCGTCCGTCGTGTGTCGTGCCCTTTGGCCTGATTTCAACATAATTTCACTGAAATGTTTCTTGGATGACCCTGTACCAAAATTGCTAAAATGGTTCCGCTCCGCTGAACAAAATGGCCGCAAGAGCTAAAAATAGAAAAAACCTTTAAACGACATCTCCTCCCAGCCCTTTGGTCCGATTTCAAAATAATTTCACAGAAATGTTCCTTGGATGACCCTCTACCAAAATTGCTAAAATGGTTCCGCTCCGCAGAACAAAATGGCCGCCAGAGCTTAAAATAGAAAAACCTTTAAACAACATCTTCTCCTAGCCCTTTGGCCCGATTTCAAAATAATTTCACAGAAATGTTCCTTGGATGACCCTCTACCAAAATTGCTAAAATGGTTCCGCTCTGCTGAACAAAATGGCTGCCAGAGCTAAAAATAGAAAAACCTTTAAACGACATCTCCTCCTAGCACTTTGGCCCGATTTCAAAATAATTTCACAGAAATGTTCCTTGGATGACCTTCTACCGAAATTGCTAAAATGGTTCCGCTCCGCTGAACAAAATGGCCGCCAGAGCTAAAAATAGAAAAACCTTTAAACGACATCTCCTCCTAGCCCTTTGGCCTGATTTCAAAATAATTTCACAGAAATGTTCCTTGGATGACCCTCTACCGAAATTCCTAAAATGGTTCCGCTCCGCTGAACAAAATGGCCGCCAGAGTTAAAAATAGAAAAACCTTTAAATGACATCTCCTCCTAGCCCTTTGGTCTGATTTCAACATAATTTCACTGAAATGTTTTCTTAGATGACCCTCTACCAAAATTGCTAAAATGGTTCCGCTCCGCTGAACAAAATGGCCGCAAGAGCTAAAAATAGAAAAACCTGTAAACGACATCTCCTCCTAGCCCTTTGGCCCGATTTCAAAATAATTTCACAGAAATGTTCCTTGGATGGCCCTCTACCAAAATTGCTAAAATGGTTCCGCTCGGCAGAACAAAATGGCCACCAGAGCTAAAAATAGAAAAACCTTTAAACGACATCTCCTCCTAGCCCTTTTGCCCGATTTCAAAATAATTTCACAGAAATGTTCCTTGGATGACCCTCTACCAAAATTGCTAAAATGGTTCCGCTCCGCTAAACAAAATGGCCGCCAGAGCTAAAAATAGAAAAACCTTTATACGACATCTCCTCCTAGCCCTTTGGCCCGATTTCAAAATAATTTCACAGAAATGTTCCTTGGATGACCTTCTACGGAAATTGCTAAAATGGTTCCGCTCCGCTGAACAAAATGGCCACCAGAGCTAAAAATAGAAAAACCTTTAAATGACATCTCCTCCTAGCCCTTTGGCCCGATTTCAAAATAATTTCACAGAAATGTTCCTTGGATGACCCTCTACCGAAATTGCTAAAATGGTTCCTCTCCGCTGAACAAAATGGCCGCCAGAGCTAAAAATAGAAAAACCGGTAAACGACATCTCCTCCTAGCCCTTTGGCCCGATTTCAACATAATTTCACTGAAATGTTTCTTGGATGACCCTCTACCGAAATTGCTAAAATGGTTTCGCTCCGCTGAACAAAATTGCCGCAAGAGCTAAAATAGAAAAACCTTTAAACGACATCTCCTCCTAGCCCTTTGGTCTGATTTCAAAATAATTTCACAGAAATGTTCCTTGGATGACCCTCTACCAAAATTGCTAAAATGGTTCCACTCCGCTGAAAAAAAAGGCCGCCAGAGCTAAAAATAGAAAAACCTTTAAACGACATCTCCTCCTAGTCCTTTGGCCTGATTTCAAAATTATTTCACTGAAATGTTCCTTGGATGACCCTTTACAGAAATTGCTAAAATGGTTCTGCTCTGCTGAACAAAATGGCCGCCAGAGCTAAAAATAGAAAAACCTTTAAACGACATCTCCTCCTAGCCCTTTGGCCCGATTTCAAAATAATTTCACTGAAATGTTCCTTGGATTACCCTTTACAAAAATTGCTAAAATGGTTCTGCTCCGCTGAACAAAATGGCCACCAGAGTTAAAAATAGAAATACCTTTAAGCAACATCTCCTCCTAGCCCTTTGGCCCGATTTCATATTATAGCCTGGGCCAATAATGGCTCTCCCAGGGGCCCACTTGATACCCTATGGATCAGGTGAGCGATCCAGGGCCATCATGGCCCTCTTGTGTTTTATATTAGGATCACTTTTTGTCCGTTATCCGTGCGTAAACAATTTCTTCAAACGACATCTTCTCCTAAACCACTGATTGGATTTTGACCAAACTTCACAGGAATGATCCTTAGGTGGACCCCTTTCAAAGTTGTTCAAATGGTTCCGGTCCGTTGCACATATAGGTCACAGGAGCCAAAAATAGATTTTTTTCACTGAAAAATTTAAAAATCTTCTTCTCTGAAACCGCAAGGCCCAGGTCTTTGATATTTGGTATGAAGCTTCATCTAGTGGTCCCCTACCAAGATTGTTCAAATGAAAGTGCCGGGGCCAAAAATGCCTCCACCCCGGGGCCCTTTGGTTTTACATGGGCTTATATAGGGAAAATCTTTAAAAATCTTCTTCTCTGAAACTACAAGGCCCAGGTCTTTGATATTTGGTATGAAGCTTCATCTAGTGGACCCCTACCAAGATTGTTCAAATTGTACTGCTCGGGCCAAAAATGCCCCCGCCCCGGGGCCCTTTGGTTTTACATGGGCTTATATAGGGAAAATCTTTAAAAATCTTCTTCTCTGAAACTGCAAGGCCCAGTTCTTTGATATTTGGTATGAAGCTTCATCTAGTGGACCCCTACCAAAATTATTCTAATTATAGTGCTTGGGCCCAAAATTGCCCCTGCCCCGTGGCCCTTTGGTTTTACATGGGCTTTTATAAGGAAAATCTTTAAAAATCTTCTTCTCTGAAACTGCAAGGCCCAGGTCTTTGCTATTTAGTATGAAGCTTCATCTAGTGGACCCCTGCCAAGAATGTTTAAATTATAGTACTGGGGCCAAAAATTTCCCCGCCCCGGGGCACTTTGGTTTTACATATACTTATATAGGGAAAATCTTTAAAAATCTTTTTCTGTGAAACCACAAGGCCTAGGTCTTGATATTTTGAGTGAAATTTCATCTAGTGGACCTCTATCAAGATTGTTCAAATTATAGCCCTGGGGCCAAAAATGCCCCCGCCTTGAGACCCTTTGGTTTTACATAGACTTATATTGGAAAATCATTAAAAATCTTCTTCACTGAAACTGCAAGGCCATGTCTTTGATATTTGGTATGGAGCTTCATCTGGTGGACCTCTACCAAGATTGAACAAATTATAGCCCTCGGGCTTCAAATGCCCCCGCCCAGGGCCCTTTGGTTTTACATAGACTTATATAGAGATAATCTTTGAAAATCTTATTCTCTGAAACAGCAAGGCCCAGGTCTGTGATATTTGGTGTGAAGCTTCATCTAGTGGACCGCTATCAAGATTGTTTAAATTATAGCCCCGAGGCCAAAAATGCTTCTGCCCCGGGGCCATTTGGCTTTACGTAGGCTTATGTAGGGAATATCTTTAAAAAAATCTTCTTCTCTGAAACCGCAAGGCTCAGGTCTTTGATATTTGGTGTGTAGCTTCATCTAGTGGACCTTTGCCAAGATTGTTCAAATTATTGCCTTTGTTGATATTTGGTATGAAGCTTCACCTTTTTAGACCTCCCTCAATATTATGCACATTCAGGGCTTTAGATAAGGCTGCGTACCGCGTAAATTACGAAAATAATTGGGAGGATACTCCTTTTTTTCAAATCTGCTGCGTATCATGTACGAAAAACAAATTAGCATTACGCATTTAATATTTTTTGAGAGCGTATTTGGAACGCACATGAAATAAATGACGTGTGTAATAAAAGGCGGGAAATTCTCACACGGGAAAATTATGCATTCATAAATTATTTCAAGGGAATCAAGTTTTATTGGGGTTGGGGTTACGGTCCTTTCAATATTATATCACATATAGAGCCGATCCGATCATTAATCAGGTGGGCGTAAACCGGAGTAATCTGAACTACAGTAAGACGAGCGAGCAGTGAAGTCTCGGATCAGTCAGCGCATGCGCTCAAGCCTTCATTAGCCGTATTGATTGGATGAGCAGGTCATTGCTCAACAGTATCGACAAGCATCAGTCTGCGCATCGCTGATTTTACAAGCTGGGTTATCCAAACGGACTTGCGTAGTTGTTGCGCATGTTGTTCTGACTTACATAGTGGTTGCGCATGCTGATCTAAGTCGAGTATCGTGCGACCAGTGAAGACTCGGATTAGCCTGCGCATCATTGCAAACTGCTCAGTCTTCGCTGACCCCAAGAGCCTTTTGAAGGGCTACTCAGAGATAGGTGAGAAAAAAGGTTGCCCGGGTTGCGCATGTTGATCTGGGTCTTTGCAAGGTGTTGTGCGACGCAGCTCGGTATACACACTGTTTACTTGTAATACTGTCGCAGAATGATCAAGCCGCGGGGATATTGCAAACACTAGCTTCGCATTTTGATCAGAGTCTTTGCAGATCATTGGCAACTAGTGAAGACGCACGTTCAGCCCGAGTTCTTAAACGTCAAATGACATGGATAATTATTGAGTAGTCTCCCTTGAACAGATGACTTATTCAGTCATCGGTTATTTTTTTGTATTGCTTTAATAACATGCTTTCAGATGAATCAAACAAATAAATTTTTATTTAAATATTATAATTCTATATTAAAAGATACATAGAAGTTCAATGTTCAAATGTTTTTTTAAATAATAAACGTTGCTATTGCTTCGACCCAGTACACCACTTACTTGTGAAATGCATGTAAATATAAATGTATATAATTCCAGTAGAGATTTTAGTACCATTAGCTTCACTAACGTGTGAGAAACCATTGATCATAACGATTTTGATGGCATTTCATAAACCATACAATGGTGCCCAAATTTTATCATGCAAAAGTGCCCTGCCCAGCCTAGCGCCCCTCTGCCCTGAAATTCTAGCTGGAGCACTGCAATACTTAAGTTCTTATCAGCTGATCAGGAGTCTGTCTCTGTCGCACTTTTTGTGAAAGAAAAACCTGACAGATTTTTGACCCAGTAACTGGTTCCGATTATAACATTGCCTGTAAGGAAACACGATGGGTCCAACGATCGAAGGGTGGAAGAAAATTAATATCCATGGACAATATATGATGAAATTGAGAATATGGTTTTGAAAAGGAATTATAAAAGTTTTAAAGAATATGAGTTTCACTCCATATCTTGGACAATAAAGTGAAGCTGATTTTCTAAATTTTTAGAAACTCTTTGGCCATTGAAGTCCTGCTATCCGCCAAGAGAACTGAACCCCAAAAGTTATATTTCGCTGTCAACAAACTGCTCAGAAGGGATTTCAATATGGTATTGTTTTGTCTGATTTGTGGCCAGGCATACTGCTTGTTTTCTAATAGACACAGATATTGAATATGTGTATCTATAAGAAAACAAACAGTACACCTGGCCATAAATCAGTCCATAAAAACATTGTGTCGAGGCTGCAAAATAAAGTTTTTTGGTTTATTTTTCAGTACTCTTTAGAAATTTCTCGTTACTCCTTTTTTTAAAAAAGGACGAGTACTGTACTCTTTTGAAAAAAAAATTATCTAAAGCCCTGACATTATAACCCTAGGGTCAATAATGGCCCTCTGGTTAGCTCACCGTCAAGTAGTGACGAGGTGAACTTTTGGGATCACTTTTTGTCCGTCGTGCGTCCGTGCGTGCGTCCGTGCGTGCGTAAACAATTTCTTCAAACGACATCTCCTCCTAAACCACTGATCAGATTTTGACCAAACTTTACAGGAATGATCCCTAGGTGGTCCCCTTTCAAAGTTGTTCAAATGGTTCCGGCCTGTTGCACATCTAGGTCACAGGAGCCCCCCCGGGGCCATTTGGCTTATGTAGGGAATCTTCTTCTCTGAAACCGCAAGGCCCAGGTCTTTGATATTTGGTGTGTAGCTCCATCTAGTGGACCTTTGCCAAGATTGTTCAAATTATAGCCTTTGTTATACCCCGCCACACGATAGTGGCGGGGTATTATGTTATACCCTCCGGTGTCTGTCCGTATGTCTGTCCGTCCGTCCGCACTTCGTTTCCGATCGATAACTTGAGTATTTTTTCACGGATTTTGTTCAAATTTTGCATACATATTTGTATTGGGGATGAGTGGTTTGGGATTGTTAATGGGCAAAATCCGTTAATTTTTAGCTATTTTAAGTTATTGCCCTTTTCAGTATCTGAAAAATGGTTTTTGGCCTCTAATCCCCTTACTATATGGAATATCTGGATGAAACTTCACAGATATATAATGGACTAAACGGTACATATTGTGACCAAGGACTGCTACTCTGGCTGTTCCAGTTCTTGAGTTATCTGCCCTTGACATATTTAAAAAATGCATTTTAGACTGTAGTTCGTTTATCATTTACAATATCTTGCTGAAACTTCATAGATATGTAGTAGATGAATTGTTATATACTGTGGCAAAGGAACATGACTCTGGCTTTCCCAGCGATTGAGTTATCTGCCTTTGAAATATCTGAAAAAAGGGATTTTGGCCTATAGTTCATTTATTATTTGAAATATATGGATAAAACTTCTACACCCTCTAATGTCTGTCTGTCTGTCCATCCATTTGTGTGTCCGTCCATCTGTCTGTCTGTCCCTTTTCAGTATCTGAAAAATGGTTTTTGGCCTCTAGTTCCCTTACTATATGGAATATCTCGATGAAACTTCACAGATATATAGAGGACTTAATGGTTCATATCGTGGCCAAGGACCGCTACTCTGGCTATACCAGTTCTTGAGTTATCTGCCCTTGAAGTATTTAAAATGCATTTTAGACTGTAGTTTCTTTATTATTTACAATATCTTGCTGAAACTTCATAGATATGTAGTAGATTAAATGTTACATACTGTGGCAAAGGAACATGACTCTGGCTTTCCCAGCAATTGAGTTATCTGTCCTTGAAATATATAAAAAAGGGATTTTGGCCTATAGTTCATTTATTATTTGAAATATATGGATAAAACTTCTATACCCTCTAATGTCTGTCTGTCTGTCCATCCATTTGTGTGTCCGTCCATCTGTCTGTCTGTCCCTTTTCAGTATCTGAAAAATAGTTTTTGGCCTCTAGTTCCCTTACTATATGAAATATTTGGATTAAACTTTACAGATATATAGAGGACTAAAGGGTACATATTGTGACCAAGGACCATATAGAGGAGTAAAGGGCACATATTGTGGCCAAGGACCACTTCTCTGGCTGTTCCAGTTCTTTAGTTATTTGCCCTTGATGTATTAAAAATCAATTTTAGACTCTAGTTCCTTTATTATTTGCAATATCTTGCTGAAATTTCATAGATGTACAGCAGACTAAATATTACATATTGTGGCAAAGGTACATGACTCTGGCTGTCCCTGCCCTTGATGAGTCTGAAAAATGGAATTTGTGTCTGTTGGTCAGTGCATACAAAACGGAATTTGTGTCTGTTGGTCAGTGCATACTTAATGGAAATCCATCCAGCCATCTGTGTTTTATTTCCAGTCAATAATTTGAACATTCTTTGCTGAAGCTGCTGCTATCTAATAGAGAAAAAGGTGAGATAGTACATCTACCCATGCTAGAATTAATTTGTGGATTTAGTCCCTGTGAGAATGCCAAAAGATCACCCACAAACATCTAAATTTATGATTGGCTGCCATTTATGCTTAATCCTTTTGATTGAAGCCTAATCAACCTCACCCTTGGAAAGTGCAGTAAAAGCCTAACCAAATAGATGCCTAAAATAAAGGCCCTTCTTAGTGGTTAACCAGTACTTAGTGCACATACTTCATGGCTGCCCTTCTTGAATCAGCGGAAGGAGCACAATGACCGTAGAAATTACTTCATGATCAGTCTTCACGAAAGAATATAGTCAGACAGGCAGTACATCGAAAAACATGAAATTCTTACATGTACCACATAAAGATACATGTTCCACAGCCATTTAAGGTAAATACTTGCCTCCATAATTTTCTAATAATGTCAACTTATTGAGTTGCCTTCCCATCAAATGTCTGAAAAATGGATTTTTACATATGCTTCCTACATCTTCTAACAACTTAATCCACTCACATTAAGACATTACACTTGCGGATCATATCTCTGCTATCCCTTTTCTAGTTATTTAGCCTTGATATATTTTCAAATAAGTTACATTGCTTAGCAGTGGCGGGGTATTATGCAGTGTCTGCGGTGCTTTTATTGATATTTGGTATGAAGCTTCACCTTTTTAGACCTCCCTCAACATTATGCACATTATAGCCCTGGGGTCAATAATGGCCCTCCCCAGGGCCCACTTGTTACTCTATGGATCAGGTGAGCGATCCAGGGCCATCATGGCCCTCTTGTGATTTATATTAGGATCACTTTTTGTCCGTCATCCGTGCGTAAACAATTTCTTCAAACGACATCTCCTCCTAAACCACTGATCGGATTTTCATCAAACTTCACAGGAATGATCCTTATGTGGTCCCCTTTCAAAGTTGTTCAAATGGTTTCGGTCTGTTGCACATCTAGGTCACAGGAGCCAAAAATAGAATTTTTTCACCCAAAATTTAAAAAATCTTCTTCTCTAAAACCGCAAGGCCCAGGTCTTTGATATTTGGTATGAAGCTTCATCTAGTGAACCCCTACCAAGATTGTTCAAATTATAGTGCTGGGGCCAAAAATGCCCCCGCCCCAGGGCCCTTTTGTTTTACATGGGCTTTATAGAGGGAAAATCTTTAAAAATCTTCTTCTCTGAAACCGCAAGGCCCAGGTCTTTGATATTTGGTATGAAGCTTTTTAGTGGACCCCTACCAAGATTGTTCAACTTATTGTGCTGGGGCCAAAAATGCCCCCATCCCCGGGCCCTTATGTTTTATATGGGCTTTATAGAGGAAAAATCTTTAAAAATCTTCTTCTCTGAAACCGCAAGGCCCAGGTCTTTGATATTTGGTATGAAGCTTCATCTAGTGGACCCCTACCAAGATTGTTCAAATTATAGTGCTGGGGCCAAAAATGACCCCGCCCCGGGGCCCTTTGGTTTTACATGGGCTTATATAGGGAAAATATTTAAAAATCTTCTTCTCTGAAACCGCAAGGCCCAGGTCTTTGCTATTTAGTATGAAGCTTCATCTAGTGGACCCCTACCAAGATTGTTCAAATTATAGTGCTGGGGCCAAAAATGCCCCTGCCCCGGGGCCCTTTGGTTTTACATGGGCTTATATAGGGAAAATCTTTAAAAAATTTCTTCTCTGAAACCGCAAGGCCCAGGTCTTTGCTATTTGGTATGAAGCTTCATCTAGTGGACCCCTACCAAGATTGTTCAAATTATAGTGCTGGGGCCAAAAATGCCCCCGCCCCGGGGCCCTTTGGTTTTACATGGGCTTATATAGGGAAAATCTTTAAAAATCTTCTTCTCTGAAACCGCAAGGCCCAGGTCTTTGCTATTTGGTATGAAGCTTCATCTAGTGGACCCCTACCAAGATTGTTCAAATTATAGTGATGGGGCCAAAAATGCGCCAACCCGGGGCCCTTTGGTTTTACATGGGCTTATATAGGGAAAATATTTAAAAATCTTCTCTGAAACCGCAAGGCCCAGGTCTTTGCTATTTAGTATGAAGCTTCATCTAGTGGACCCCTACGAAGATTGTTCAAATTATAGTGCTGGGGCCAAAAATGCCCCCGCCCCTGGGCCCTTTGGTTTTACATGGGCTTATATTGGGAAAATCTTTAAAAATCTTCTTCTCTGAAACCGCAAGGCCCAGGTCTTTGCTATTTGGTATGAAGCTTCATCTAGTGGACCCCTACCAAGATTGTTCAAATTATAGTGCTGGGGCCAAAAATGCCCCCGCCCCGGGGCCCTTTGGTTTTACATGGGCTTATATAGGGAAAATATTAAAAAATCTTCTTCTCTGAAACCGCAAGGCCCAGGTCTTTGCTATTTAGTATGAAGCTTCATCTAGTGGACCCCTACCAAGATTGTTCAAATTATAGTGCTGGGGCCAAAAATGCCCCCGCCCCGGGGCCCTTTGGTTTTACATGGGCTTATATTGGGAAAATCTTTAAAAATCTTCTTCTCTGAAACTGCAAGGCCCAGGTCTTTGTTATTTGGTATGAAGCTTCATCTAGTGGACCCCTACCAAGATTGTTCAAATTATAGTGCTGGGGCCAAAAATGCCCCCGCCCCTGGGCCCTTTGGTTTTACATGGGCTTATATAGGGAAAATCTTTAAAAGTCTTCTTCTCTGAAACCGCAAGGCCCAGGTCTTTGCTATTCGGTATGAAGCTTCATCTAGTGGACCCCTACCAAGATTTTTCAAATTATAGTGCTGGGGCCAAAAATGCCCCCACCCCGGGGCCCTTTGGTTTTACATAGGCTTTATATAGGGAAAATCTTGAAAAATCTTCTTCTCTGAAACCGCAAGGCCTAGGTCTTTGATATTTGGTATGAAGCTTCATCTAGTGGACCTCTACCAAGATTGTTGAAATTATAGCCCTGGGGCAAAAAAATGCCCCCTCTCCAGGGCCCTTTTGTTTAACATAGACTTATTTAGGGAATATCTTGAAAAATCTTCTTCTCTGAAACCACAAGGCCTAGGTCTTTGATATTTGGTGTGAAATTTCATCTAGTGGACCTCTATCAAGATTGTTCAAATTATAGCCCTGGGGCCAAATATGCCCCCGCCCTGAGACCCTTTGGTTTTACATAGACTTTTATAGGGAAATCTTTAAAAATCTTCTTCTCTGAAACTGCAAGGCCCATGTCTTTGATATTTGGTATGGAGCTTCATCTAGTGGACCTTTAAAAAAAATCTTCTTCTCTGAAACCGCAAGGCCCAGGTCTTTGATATATTTGGTGTGTAGCTTCATCTAGTGGACCTTTGCCAAGATTGTTAAAATTATAGCCTTTGTTGATATTTGGTATGAAGCTTCACCTTTTTAGACCTCTCTCAACATTATGCACATTATAATGGCCCTCTGCAGGGCCCACTTGTTACTCTATGGATCAGGTGAGCGATCCAGGGCCATCATGGCCCTCTTGTTTTTTATTGTTTTGGAGTGGGTCCAGTTATTGAAAGCATTAAAATGTTATCTGTACGAGCAAGTACAACACTCTGGGTCCAGTTGTTCAAAGCATCCTTAGCTTAACGAGCTCCTTATTGGTCAAATTGTTAACTGTTCTAGCAAGTTTAATATTTAAAATTTTGGTATTTTTGCTGAAAAAAATGTGAGCAGCTTTTGCATTTGCAAAAGCTGCTCACGTTTTTTCAGCAAAACTATTAGCATATTTGCCATAATAAATGATCAAAGTTTCAATGATATGTCAACTACAATGTCGTTCAGTTTTGAACAACTGGCCCCTGGTATTTTTGCTGGTAAAATGTGAGTAGTTTTGGCATTTGCATAATGCTAGCATACTTGCCATATTAAATCATCAGGGCCCAGTTGTTCAAAGCTCATTAGCTTAACCCTTCTCTTGCTGAATATTCATTTTAGCCACACCCATCTCTGACTTTGAACCAATCAGATAACTTGATGTAATTTATTCCTACAAATTCATAAACTGAATGTAAAACAGTGCAGATCCTGATCAGAAGCCATCTGATCTGGATCTACACTGTTTCCAAAGATATGGGTTGTCGTGAACAGCAGGATAAGAGTTAACAAGCTGGTTAGTGGTCAAGTTGTCAATTATTCTAGCAAGTACATCAAAAAAAAAAAAAAATTCTGCTGAGATAATGTGTCGGAGAAGATTTTGCATGTGCAAAAGTTACTCACATTTATTCAGCAAAAACATTGATCAAAGTTTTAACAATATGTTAACTAACAGCACTGTTAGTTTTAAAAAACTGGCCCTGACTTGTAATGAAACCATCACGAAAACACGCCTATATAATTTTGACCCCCTTGAACCCAACTTTTATATAGTAAAACTGGGGTTTCCGGGGGTATACCTTATTTTTCTTATTTCTGCTCTAAAATATAGATTGTGGGTACTTCATCGAGGCGGTTCTAACAAGTGCCCACAATCTATATTTTCAGCAGAAATAAGAAAAATATCACAATTTTTCATCTTAGAATTTTCATTTTTTCGGAGATAAAGGTTACAATGTATTTGTATAGGCGTGTTTTCGTAATGTTGATCAAAGTTTTAACAATATGTTAACTAACAGCACTGTTAGTTTTGAAAAAACTGGCCCTGACTTGTAATGAATCATTGGCTGACAAAATCTTTAGTTTTGAACAACTGGCCATTGGTCAAACTGTATTCTAATGCACTTGTGTATGTAACGCAACGTCTGATTGGATAACGTCAAAAATTTGCGACAGTATATTCTGCGATATACTGTCGGGAACCCGACGTCATCACGTAACGTCGCTTTTCATTGGCTGAGATTTGGTTTTACGCAGCTCACAGCGTTTGCCGTTTTGTGCAAAATAATACAGTTTTTATCAAAACAACCAAATAAGTGCATTAGAATGGGGATAACTGTATTGCAAAATTGTCATTTGGGAAGGTAAATCGGCGGTTTTACGGTCGCAAATTGCGTTTTACGGCTCCGCTGACGCGTCACGATAAAACGAAATTTCCGACCGTAAAACTGGCGGTTTACCTCCCCAAATGACAATTTTGAATACAGTTATCCCCTAAATTGCAGTATGTCAAGCCAGTCAGTTAACCTTGCAACCACTTTTTCTGGGCAGAACAGTATCATGCTCTCAGTGCAAGAATTCTGCACCAAGGAATTCCAGTATTTATTGGTTTTGGTTTTATGGTCCTTTCAAGATTATTGCACTTAATTTGAGCAAATCCTTAATCATATGGGCCCCGTCAAGCGATTTTGGTACTTATGGCCTATGTGAGCAGTGAAGGTTCAGGCGAGCCTGCGCATCCTCGCAGTCTCGCCAGAACCTTCGCTGCTCGCTCATACAAGCAGTGAATCAAGAGGAACCTTCAGACAGAAAGCCATATCCCCGGCCCCTCTGAATGGCTGGGCATGCGCAGTTAAAATTTGTCATGACGGAATGCTCGAAGACACAAATTCGCTTGTCGGGGCTCATATGTGGGTGAATTTGAGTACCAAGAGAAAAACCACCTGACCTTCAGTTCCAGAACATGGTGTCTCACGTGACCTGAGCAAGGCTCAAACAGCAGCAGTGAGAGATCTGATGGTTAAGTATCCAGTATTTTAAAACACAATGGGTGGGCCCAATGTGTGGGCCCATTTATATTCTTAGAGAGAAGTGAACATTGTGTGCCATCAATTGATAGAAGTCTTACGCTTTCTCTTTAAAGTTATACCCAATCTCTAGAATTACTGAGTCAAATTTCTGTTTGAAAATTCCTCAGCATTTACAAACCACTCAGCCAATTACCATTCACCTAATATATTAGCCATTTTAAAAGTGCGACTTTAGGTTGAGCTTTTTTCATAATTTATTCAGAAAATGGCTCAACCTTCTGTTAAAAGTGAAGGCCCTGATCAGATGCTAATTCTTCAGCATTTGCTCTGGGCCTTCACTGTTTATCAGAATCCGGTTTTTGGGCTTTCTTGTATATAATGGGTAAAAGGAGATATTTGAGAATTATGGCCTTCCATTTAGTTGACAAGTAGCTAAAACCACTACACTAGATAGACACAAGACTCATCAAGAAAACTGAAGCTGGAGATGGCATTCTGGATTTTTTGTTTTGGTTTGAAGTTAATGGCCCAGTCAACACTATTAAGGTAATGTTAAGCCTGTCATTTACCTTACCACACTATCCTGGTCTGGCTTATACATGACTGGTTAACCAGTAGAGTACATGTTCTTTTGTCAGAAAATGACAACTGCCCTTCTTGAAAACGCAAATGGAAAAAATGACAGAAAATACCGTATTCGGGCGTGTATTACCCGTTTTTTTTCCCTCAAATTACAGGCCCAAGTTCAGGGTGCGGGTAATCCGCCCGAATTATTTTTGGACCATTTTATTTTTACTTTTGTCCGCTGAAAATACGATGCATCTCGTGTTATGCTCTATCCTTTTACGATTCCTGACATAAAAAACGTTTAATTGTCCACTCAATTTTACTTACACATGAGTAATATAACAATCTCCATTACTAGCAAGCCCGATTGTTGTGAGTATTATTCCTAAAACTCTGATTTTAAACGAAATAAACAAGCAAGTTCAATGCGAACATCAAAGTTTTCCGGCATCAAAACCGCCGCCCACAAACCACCGCTACAGTTTTTTTCTGCACGCGATCGGTAAATGACGTCATCGGACCCCAGCAACCACACACGTGTCTATTGTTTTATCTTAATGGGGCGTATCTCTCTCATAAAAATTGTTTGGAAACGGTAAAAATATTCTAGATAGCAAAAGGGTTGTGGAAAAACAGCGTTTTCCGTAAGCTCCGTGTCAATATCAACAACAGCATACAGATGTGTTAACACAAATTAAAGCATTCACATTTTCTCGCCAAGCGTCTGCTATTTGACGCCAAAACATAACCATTTACGAGACAGTAGAATAGTGGTAGCAACTCGTCTTAAAAGCAATTAAATAATTTTCACATTGATTGCGGATTAAATTTTATGATTGGGGAATAAACGCAAATTAGAGACATAAATTGACCATATTTTCACACCTTATCGACAGGCACCGCAGGGTGCCAATTATATGACAGGGATTAACAATAGTGTCATAATTGAACCGTTATAAATCATCAAACAGTGTAAATCCTAATCAGACGCCTGCGGCGTCTTTCTGATGTGTCTGATCTGGGACTGCACTGTTTGCCGATGTCCCAAAAAAGAGACGTTTCCGGCGCCTTTCTGAGGTGTCTGATCTGGGACTGCACTGTTTGCCGATGTCCCAAAAAAGGGCCGCGGGCATATGTGGGTTAATAAATAAATTACAATGGTGAACAGATAAAGGTTTTTCAACATTTTAATGCAAAATAAATGCTTTCTGGTGATACTCGCACGCACGTGCATTTTCCCGCCTTTTGAAGACGATCGCGCGTTCCGTTCTGTGTTACAAAAGCTGGCCAAATTCTTACTTTTTCTCACTTACGCATCCACCAAAATTTCAGCAAATGTTCCATGCGGGTAATACAACAGAATAACAGTTTTTCCCCCAGATTTTGGCAAAAAAGGGGGGTGCGGGTAGTACGCAAATGCGGGTAATACACACCAGAATACGGTATTTCCTGATTAACCTGGATGAAAGAATGTTGCCAATACGACAGAGATCATGATTACCAGTCGATTGTAGATTCCTTGATTGAAATGTGAGTACCACAAAGAATATCATCATCTCTAATTTTACAAGGCAAGTACCTCAGACCTCACCATGCTGAATATTTTTAAGTACTACACTCCTCCCATTTTCAGCCACATCACGAAAACATGGCTATATAACTCAAGTAAATATATTGTATACATGAACAGTCAAACTTCAATGGTTCGAACACCTTTGGAACCTCTAAAATCTTTTCGAGACGGGTAGTTCGAGCCATCGAGTGTTACGGCCAGGAAACAAAACAGCATACTCTTGGACATCATTTCGGCGTTCTATAATGAAAATGTATGCTGTGTGTACTCAAACCAATCGCCTCATCGAGGCGATTCTAATGAGTACACACAGCATACATTTGCAAGCTAAAAGACTAATATCTCCTAAATCATCCCCCACTTTTTCATATGAAGAGGATTGCCCTAGGGACTCAAGAAGGGGTTCGACTCAACCATAGTAAACAAGCCATCGGTGTTCGAGCCATTGAAGCTTTACTGTATGATTCTATATCACATTTTTCATCTAAAAATTTCATTTTGTGGCAATAAATTTAACCTACATTTTTATAGGCGTTTTCGTAATGATCTGCGTTGCATGATTTCAATATTTACCATGGATTCACAAGCAGACTGGGGCCAGTTGTTCAAATCATAGTTAGCTTAACAAGCTCGTTAGAGGTCATATTGTAAACTGTTCTAGCAAGTTTAATATTTAAAATTTTGGGGATTTTTTCTGAAAAATGTGAGCAGCTTTTGCAAAAATATTAGCATATTTGCCATAATAAATGATCAAAGTTTTAATGATACATTAACAAACGACGTCATTAGTTTTTAACAACAGGCCCAAGACATGATCAGCTGGCTTCTGAGCTGATCTGGATCTATACTGTGTAAAACTAAGGATATATAGAGGATCGTACATGAGTGCTCATGTATTATTGATTTTATTAAACGAGTTTAGGAAAAGGGATAAAATGCAAGGCTCTGCAAAGCATTTTATCCCGTTTTTCAGCGATTTTAATAAATTCAGTAGTACATGAACATGAATGCAAGATTCCATTAATCATATGGCATTCAAAACGGAATCAATTCATGATTTTTATGCAAAAATATCAATATTCCGCCATTAGTAAATGCGGCGTCATTAATGATGTTGTACATGTAACGTAAAGGGGCGTTTCTAACTAATTTGCATATATAATCCACTAGATGATTGCGGAATTTATTACATGGCATTATTACACTCTCGGACATGTCATGTGATAAATCGGGGTTCAACATGGCGAGGGTTAACCATATGAACGCTTCAGTGTATAAAATTGATTTCATGTCCTGCCAACATTTAGGTCTTATGGAGACAGGAATTAGTCTTAAATTAACCATTCCTAGTTTACATGGACAGTAAATTATTCACCATGCCTGAAATATTCTGTTAATCATGGACTAACATGAAGAAGAAAAACAAAAGAATTGGCTTCTGATTTATTTATTTGAGTAAGTAACGAGGCAAAATAATAGAAATCTATAACAGAACTGTTTAACATACCAAGAACAAATTATACATACATATATGATTATGCTCTGCATATTTAATTTTTTTGTGTATCAAAAGCAACATTGTGTAATAACTAGACACGTCTCACCAAGGGAGGCTACTCTAACTCTAGGAAGCATAATTTGCTGCTATTTCTCACAGTGGGACAACTGTGAAAGGAAAGAATTTGCTCCCAAAGGGAGCAAATTCTTTCCTTTCACGGTAGTCCCTAAACACAATGAAATTCAAAAACAGGGAATTTCATCTAAAAGGAGTCCCCAAATTTGTAGGGATTAACAGATGAGAATCCATCTTGCATTTACTTAAGTGGGCTCCCATTGAAAATTGTTGGAAAATGTTTCAACTTCATTTATCTTAAAACCTGGGCAAAATGTTGAAACAATTCTGACAGGGGAAAGTAGCTGAACTATATACTTTTGGCAACGGTCATGTTGATAACAAATGTTTTCGAGATGCTTTGATTCAACATGATCAATTCACATACATTCCAAGATTGTTTATTTTTTTGTTGTTGTTGTTTTAAGACCCTTTCCAGATGATTTCACTTATTTCCAGTCGATCGTTAATCGAAGGAGGGAAAAATCCTGAAAACTAAAGAGAAAAACACCTGACCTTAAGTTGCAGAACTTGGCATCTCGCATGTGTCACCCAAACAAGTCTTGAACCCACAGCGGTGAGAGACCCAATAATTAAGAATACCCTTTAGGCCAACGGAGCCCCGTTGAAATTTGGTATTCAATGGTTGTGTAGTTTAGGAGATATGCTCCTAACAAGGGATTATAACTGAAGAATGGCACAGTGCAACACAAAATGCCCCTCCCGAAATGTGATGAGGGCATAAAAATCTTCACCAGCCACCCCTAAAGACATGGAATTGCAGAAAAAAATCTTCCCCAAGAACAAGTTTGACTTAGCCATCTGTAAAGAAGCCACCCGTTATTGAAGTTTCACAGTAACTTCCACATTACAATAACACACCCGTGTGACTTAGTGCATTCTTTCATATCTCCACAGTGGCTACTTTCCCGATGAAAATTTGTGATATTTTTCTTATTTATACACCAAACATAGGTTGTTGGTGCTTGTTAGAACTGCCTCGTTGAGGCAGTTCTAACGAGTACCCACAACCTATGTCTAGGAGCATAAAAAACAAAATAGTGTATTTCCCTGTAAACCCGTTTTCTCTATATAAAGTTGGGTTTAGAGGCTAGTTCATTTCACGGACTTGTTCACCTGATGACATACTTCTCACCCTGCCCCCTCCCCAACCCCAGACCTCCACCCTGCCCCCTCCCCAACCCCAGACCTCCATCCTTCTTTGGTCTCTTTCTACATCTTGTAATTACCTTAAACATTGGACCCAATTTCCAAATTCAGTATTTGTCCTAAAAACAAGACAAATTGCATGCTTTTCCTCGGACTTGTCAGAAAGGTGATGTGATAATGGCATACAGTAGAGACCCAGATCAGACTGCTCTATTACTAATTAGGATCAGTCTGATCTGGGTCTAAACTGTTGCCCAGAAGCGTGGGTCCCAGTATTGCAGGTAAAAACACGGTACCCTGTATTCTACTGGCCAAAATACTCTCAGTTTCAAAAGCAAAACAATTTTTTTTATACAGTGTCAATAAAATACATACAAAAAGAACTTTGTAAATTTATACATTCTTTTTTTACAAAAAAGTTTTGTGCATATTAACAAGTGTCTGAAAGCATAATAGTCCTCAGGAGTATATGAGCCCCGCCAAGCGAATTTTTGTCTTCGAGCATTCCGTCATTATAAATTTTAACTGCGCATGCCCAGCCATTCAGAGGGGCCAGGGATATGGCTTTTTGTTTGAAGGTTCCTCTTGATTCACTGCTTGTATGAGCGAGCAGCAAAGGTTCTGGCGAGATTGCGTGATGCGCAGGCTCGCCTGAACCTTCGCTGCTCGCATAGGCGATAAGTACCAAAATCGCTTGACGGGGTCCATATAATGTCTAACAGTTCATTCCTGCATTTTAAATATGAGCTAGGGCATGACAAAACCTAGAATAAGACATATACGCCCAACAAAGACTCTGATCAGACTGCGCGGATGCTGTGCACTCTAAGGATAGCTAAGGGCCCAATGCTCCTTCATGCAGCAAGAGAAGTCTCTGGTTAGACTATATGGATGTGCAGGCTGATCTGAGTCTTCGGTGGGTGCACGTCTTATTGTAGGTTTTGTCACACGCTGGCTCATAAAATGACAAACCAATCTATATTTTATGGATTGGCAAAAGCGTGCTTTAATATAATCAAAACAACAGCCATAAAATTTATATAATACAAATAGAACTCTTTGTCATGCAGTTCATTTAACATAGTGTTGCAGATAACATGGATTAACCTTTTATGTACCAAATGGAATCTTACTCCTTATATATAGCACGAGTCCATTTCAAAATTTAGGGGTGTCAGGTTGTACTTTCTTCAAAATTATTTAGGAAAATGGCTGACCTTTTTGCAAACTGTGTAGGCCCTGATCAGATGCCGCATACTGCGGCGTCTGATCTGGGCCTGCACTGTTTGCCAGGCTACCCGTTTTGGGGTTTCTGGTACTCAATCGGTTAATATTATCAAAACAACAGCCCTCAAATTTATAAAATACAAATTGAACTTTTTGTCACACTGTTCATTTGTTTGTTTGTATTGGAGTTTAACGGCCCAGTCAACACTATTTAGGTCATTTTTGAGCCGGTCAGTTTACCTATCAACACTTTCCTGGGCAGGCTTATAAGTAAGCGGTTAACCAGTACGGTGCACATTCTTTCGCCAGAAACCGACAACTGCCCTTCTTGAATCAGCGGAAGGGAGAGAATGACCGTAGAAAAGATTTCATGATCAATCTCCACGAAAGAATGTTGCCGACCCCGGCGGGAGTCGAACCCGCGACCTCCTGATCACCAGTCAGACGCGCATCCGACTGAGCCACTGAGGCCGGCACACACTGTTCGTTTAACATAGTGTTGCAGATAACATGGATTATCATTTCATGTACCAAATGGAATCTTCCTCCTTATATAATATTATAGGAGTCCATTTCAAAATTTAAGGGTGACATGTTGTGTTTGGTGTCAAAATTTATTTGAAAATGGCTGAACATTCTGCAAACAGTTTTGGCCCTGATCATACGCCACAGAATGCGGCGTCTGATCTGGGCCTGCGCTGTTTGCCAGGGTGCCCGTTTTGGGGTTTCTGGTATAAAATGGGTTATGATCCAAAAAATTATATAGAACAATAACTCCACCGAAGGCTGTGTCGTGCCTGCGGAGCTGCAAAGTCGCTGACCTATGAAATATAGGTCAAGGTCAAATCTGGATGCTTACATTAAAGTTGTCATCCCTAGGTGTAACTTTGTACAAAGCATCATTAATGAAGCTCTTATAGTTCTTAAGGAATGGAAATGACCAGTAGGGTGAATGCTAGGGTTGACACAATAGTTCACAAAGTTAACCATGAAACATAGGTCAAGGTCAAATATGGATGATTGCATTTAAATCGCCATCTTATAGTATTGTGATGAATTCCAGTTCACTTTCTTGCCAGGGCTGGAAAAAACACTTGTCTGCTTGCCAAGGCAAGTGGTTCTTGCTGGAAGACAAGAAAAAATTTGCTGGGTGACCCCCACCCCACACACACACTCACTTTTTTTTGATATGTGAGAAAAAAAAATATTTTAGAGTTATATCCCCTTGCCTTAAGGTGTGTTGGTGCCGTTGTCCATCTCTCTCCCCCTCTCTCTCTGGATTTGTGATCATTATGCAGTACTGGCCATCCTCCAACTAACATGGAATCATAAGCCAATTGTCCAGGGGTCAGTTATTCAAAACTAATGATGTTGTTAAGTAACAAATTGTTAAAACTTTGATTATATATGGCAAATATGCTAATATTTTTGCTGAAAAAATGACAGCAGCTTTTGCAAATGCAAAAGCTGCTCTCATTTGTTTAGCAGAAATACCAAAATTTACTTGCTAGAATTGTTAACAATATTACCATTAAAGAGCTCGTTAAGTTAACGATGGTTTGAACAACTGGCCCCACCCATATATAGTTACAGGAAATATTTAATAATCGTGTGACGATTACAGGTATGATTATTCTCTTCTGGTGAATGAATGTCAATTGATGTGTCACCAGTAACAATTCAATTCTGAGTCTGATTCTGAATTTTCTCATTTATCCATAGAGATGTGTTACCAGTAACAATTCTGAATCTCATTCTGACAATTTTACTCATTTTTCCAAAGAGACGTGATTGTTTTTATCTCAAAAGTACAGATAAGGATTTGTACTGAGAAACATTTTGGGATTATTTATCTTATTTCTCAAAAAAAAATACATGTTTGAATTGTGAGGGGGTTCTAACAAGTAACCAAAACATATGTTTCAAGAAATAAGTTAATTATCCGTTTATTATTCTTTTAGCCTGGCTCCAATCAAGACAAAGTACACCTCTTTAGCTATATTTCAACACATATTAACTCGCTCAACGAAGTCTGAGAAACCCTTTCTAACTTAAGATTTTGATACAAAAATATAACATTTTATAGAGACTGAATTATCTGTAGGACGGGAGCCAGTCTACCATCCTCCTTAGTCCTCCTTTTCTGGAGCTATGGCTGTGTCCCTGCTCAATTCATAGTTCATCATTCAAAGCACTTTTATCTTCTAAGTCTGTAACTCTCTAGAATACAAATCTTGCTCCTGAAGTGTCCAGATCGCCCAGTGATCCACTCCCTCCCCCACCACCACAGGATCCCCCAGAGGAGCTGCCGTCGTCATCGTCTTTCCAGTTATTATACCAGTTGAAGTTGTCAGCCTTCTGTCGTTTTCTAGTCTTGGCGGAGTTCTCTTGTTCCTGGAAAATACACACAAACTCCAGGGTTTTTCCTAGTGCAACTTTGCGACCGGTAATCGGCCCCTATTTTTCCCAATTTAGAGACAGATATTCCCAAATTTTATAACAAATTTCCAAATTTCTGGTGTTATGCTACATTTTGATAAAAATTTCCTGAAAATTGAACTAAAATTGACAAAGTTACAGCTAATTTAAATTTCCAACTATAAATATTAGCGAGCTGTTTTTCCCAAACCCAGCAGCCCCTGGACCCTGATTCTGAAGGGTAGGAAAATCCCTGAACTCTTTAAAGCACTATTAATGGGATCCAAAGCAGAAACCATGTCTGTCAAACAACCATGTTTTATCCAAACAAGCCCCCCGCCCATCGGGTCTTGAAGAAATAGATGGGCTGCATGATGCTTCCACGCAGAGCTGAAACCGACCCACACACGATTACTGGTAAACCGCTTAGAGGATCTAAGCCTGCCCAGGCAAAGTGGTGCGAGTCGGTCCGTCCATGCTTATAAACCCTATTGGGCGACAGGGCTTGAGATGTCATTTCATCTCAATGTCGGGTAAAAGTCCCACAAAATTGGAAGCAACGTCACGAAAATGACCTTTACAGTGTTGACGCCTTGACGGGAGCATTAAACCTAAAATCAAACAAACAAACACAAATATAGCCATACAAATATGTATAGATTATATAGAAAAATGACCAATTATGGTCATTTTTCTATATGAGCCCCGCCAAGCGAATTTGTGTCTTCGAGCATTCCGTCATGACAAATTTTAAATGTGCATGCCCAGCCATTCAGAGGGGCCAGGGATACCGCTTTCTATCTGAAGGTTCCTTTTGATTCACTGCTTGTATGAGCGAGCAGCCAAGGTTCTGGCAAGATTGCGCGCATGCCCAGGCTCGCCTGAACCTTCGCTGCTCGCATAGGCGATAAGTACCAAAATCGCTTGACGGGGCCCATATTATCTGTGCATTTTTGGGATCCATACTAAGGTCATATGGAGACGGGACCTTGGTTTTAAGACTCATCCAAAAGTCTGCCTAAGTATTGTGACAGACTGGCCTAAGCAAACAATGTAGACCTAGATGAGATGCCGCAAAATGGGTCTACACTGCTTGCCACTCATGCAGCTATTTTTTGTTACACAACACTTGGTAGTATAAATTGTACTTGTTCAAGTTTAGAACAAGTATGGTAAGGAGTTGAAGTGTCTGAATATTATGGGTAAATACGGTAGGGAAGTGTTTTTGACTCTCTGTTAACCCATAAAATGCCTATCACAACAATTGTCTTCTGCTTTGTCGTCTGCCGGTTACTTTAAAAGTCATTTTTGCAAACAGTGTGGACCCAGATCAGACTGCTCCTCTAGGAGCAGTCTGATCAGGGCCCACACTGTTTGCCTGTATGAAAATTATTTTTAAAAAGATTCAGCAGACGACATAAGCAGATGACATTTTCAGATGTACTTTTTTTCGTCGTATTAAGGGTTAATGTTCAATTTACCTGCAGGTACAATTTATTATCTTTGCTCACTGCTGCCCTCAAGTCTGAGCGTAACGGTTGCTCAATTCGCCCTGATGATAGACTGTGCTCGGGACTAACACTCAAACCCTCCATGTTTTCCGGATCTATTTTCCTGTATATCAACACATAAGCCGTGTCCTTCGTAAACCTTTGTGTCACATTACTGAAAGAACTGTAACTTGCATACGATACCCGGTTATCATTAAACAAGAACCATTTGTCTTCCAAGAAGTCTATTTCATCTTCATTTGAGCAATTTTGCAGATTCTCATACATCGATTTTGCATTTTTTGGCATTGAATGTCGGGCATAACAATAGTAATGTCCGCAATCAGAGGACGTGCCAGAATGAATCACAACAGAACACAACGAGTACACATCACAGCAATCTGCATCCATGTCCTGACCACAGGCTTCCAACTGTACAGCGACCTCTGATCTTAAGGATTTCGTCCGTTGTCTTCTGGATGCAACTCTTTCTTCATCATTCACAGGAAGTAACAATGTCTTTGGGTACTTCACTTCCCGGAATATTTTGGATCTCGCATGAAGTCTTGTGTCATAAGAAAACCGTAGGAGTGTGAATATCAAATATTCTGGAGTCTGTGTGATGTTAATTTTTCTTTCTGCATCTTGTAAGCTATCACAAATATTACAGTGGTATTTATTGTCACCCAACAACTTTTCTGGCTTCAAGTAATGTTTCAGTAAGTCTGTCAAATGAAGACAATTTGTAGTTTCAGATGTCGACTGTGTCGTCGTCACAGTACTACTGCCTGTTGACCTTGTAGCCATTTTGTTATCACCTCCGATCAAGGATTTCTGCCCGGTCACTTGATAATCGGGAAAAGCTAATGGAATATCCATAAACATTTCTTCACAGAACGATTCTGCATGACAATTTGAGCAAACTACACTTGTGTTCATTTTCCCGCCAAAATTTTGTTCTATCAATGTCCTCTGCTTTTTGCCATTCACAGATTTTGAGCTCTTCGGTGATGAACTACTGCCCTTTGGACTTCTTTCTGGGCTTTGCCTTCCCAGAAAGCTTTGTTCCTGCTCGTGTAACCTGTCGAGCAGGTATTTCAGAAACTCAGAACAGTCCTGTTGGAATCCCGGTGAAAACCATGGTGGACGAGAGACAGCCAGGAAGTTCACAGGAGCGTAAGCTGGTCTCTGTAATAGATCGAAAGGCCAAATAAATACAATATTATGTGAATGGGTTTCCCAATTTTGTGTGACTTAGAAATGTTTTGCACCTTGATCACAAAAAAGAATAGTTCAAAGTATGCTTTTTCTGTGGTACAATGTGTGTTCTTTGATGATTTGGGGGATATTTTTGTTATTTCTCTATCCAAACGAACAGTAAAATTCCTATATTAAGGCCACCTTTTGGCCTGTTCAAAAGTGGTCTTTAAGACCACTTTTGAACAGTCCCAAATGTGGCCTCTAACTAGAGAACACATAGAAAGAATAGCTGAAGCCTTTTTAATATGCATATAAAAGCATAAGTCTGAATTTTAGCTGGTCTAAATAGCGGAATTTTACTGTATACTGTGGATACTTGTTTGAATCACCTCATCTAGGTGATTTTAACAAGTACCCACAACATATTTTTCTGACAAGAAATGAGGAAAAATATCTGTTCATCCTCCTTATCCCATTTTGTACTGGAAACCCCAAAACGGATAATTGGGAAATAGTGCAGGCCCAGATCAGACATCGAAGAATGTGGAATCCGTCTGAGCCTATACTTTGCAAAATGTTCAGCTATTTCCCCAAATGAATTTTGAAGAAAACACAACCTGCACTCCCGAATTTTGAAATGGACTTGTGCTATATATAAGGTGGATGATTCCATTGGTACAAAATGGGTTATCTGTACGGAATGGAATCTTCCCCTGTATATGCAGCATGAATCCATTTTGAAATTTAGAGCTGTCGGTTTCAGTTATTTTCAGAGATGCTTTTAGAAATGTATTTCAACAGAAAATGGTTGAACTTTCTGCAAACAGTGAAGGCCCTGATCAGATGCTACCTTCTGGCCCTCTGATCTGAAGCCTGCAATGTCTATCCATGACCCGAGGTTCCCATACAAAATGGCTTCATCATCCTGACAAAGGACGAGTCTGAACGGGGTAATGTGACATTCTGCCATTAACTGTAACACAGCTAAGTGTTTTGTCAAATTTTCTGGGTCAATTTTTCAGTCTAGCTTTTGTACTCTAAACTAGATCAATAAGCTATCAATAAACATAGTTTAGACTGGGTATCTGTCAACAAGTAGATAGGTATCTATCTACCAGTAAAAAACCATGTACCATACAATTTTTGGCCTGGTTCCAGATTTTGTTCTTTTTACAATCAATTAAAGTATACATTACAGAAAACCAGTCAATGAATTGCACAAGCACATGAAAAAATCAATGTGAATATGGTGTCAACAGTAGAAGGCTCACTCTATGGTTTGTGACCGACTTGTTCTACAGGTAAGATGGTTATTTCATTAACCCTTTATCCTGCTGAATAAATCAATTTAGCCACACCCATGTCTGATTATGAACCAATCAAATCACTTGACAGTCATTCAAATTTGCTAACTAAATGAAAAAGTGTAGATCCTGATCAGATGGCTTCTGAAGAAGCCATCTGATCTGGATCTACACTTTTTGTCAATGTAATTGAAAACATTATACATTTTTGCCATGGTTGTTTAACTTGCACAGTTTCTGCTCTGCACCATAACAACACTGTTATAAAGATTTTGTGGGTGTGTGTTTGTGTGAGAGTTTTACATCCCACCAACTGCTAAGATCATACAGAGATGGGACCTTGGTTTAAAGACTCATCTGAAAGTCTGGAGAAACCTGGGATCGAACCCACGACCCCTGGTTTATGAGGCGAGTAGCATAACCACAATACCACAGGGGCATATATAAAGAGGTTGTAGTGACATGCAACAATGTATTTGAAATAGAACAAATGTGTTCTTTTTTAACCCTTATCTTGCTGTTCACGACAACCCCTATCTTTGCAAACAGTGTAGCTCAGGATCAGATGGCTTCTTCAGAAGCCATCTGATCAGGATTTACACTGTTTGGCATTTAGTTTATGAATTTTAGCAATAAATTATATCAAGTAATGTGATTGGTTGATAGACAGAAATGGGTGTGGCTTAAATGAATATTCAGCAAGATAAGGGTTAAACCCTAGCACAAAATTTGCCTGAAACCATATATTTTATGAACATGCCTGTTGAAAGATTAAAACATATCTCACTTACCTGCGAAAAACTCAAGAAAGCAAAGACATACTGCAGTTTCACCACCAGGGCCTGTTCCTGTGAGGGTTTGTGGGCCAGTAGACCACCTCTGAAACTGTATCAAAATGAACAGGCTAAAGATTGCTGAAAAACTGTACGGCTGAACTTCAATGGCTCAAACACCCTTGGAACCATGAAACTTTGCATAACCCTTTTCGTACCAAATGGAATCTTCCTCCTTATATAAAGCAGGAGTTCATTTCAAAATTTAGGGGTGTCAGGTTGTGTTTTCTTCAAAACTGATTAAAGAAAATGGCTGAACTTGTCACAAAAACTTTAACCTTGATCATAACTTCAAAAGTATTTGACCTAGCCCCGTGAAACTTCACACACTTATTCACCATCACAAGGGCTACATTCTGACCAAGGGCCATAACTCTTGTTGTTTGGCCAAGTGAAAACTATTCAGTTCACGTCAAACCAGTCAGTAAACCTAATCACACTGTTCCTTTGTGTGTGTGTGTGTGTGGGGGGGGGGGGGCAAATTTCTTTTAGGCTTAACCAGGACAGTACACATTCTTTTGCTGCTCTTCTCGACTATAGTAAATATTCCATTCACCATTTTTACATTATTGCTGGCTCCCAGCTTACACTTTATCAATATTGGGAAAACAGATAACCAGACCCCCCTGACCTTGAAAGGTCAGAAGGGGGGGGGGTCCCCCAACACTGATAATCTTCAGACTAGGAACCAGCAGATAATGCAAATAAGGTGAATGCTCAAACTCAATGGAAGAAACCCTTTCCACAAGTTGGAAGCACATCCCTCTGAGCCACAGGGCCTATAATTTCTTCTTTTATTTTTCTTCATAATTTTTCTTTTGGCCCTTTCAAGATTGTTTCACTTTTTTGGACTCAATAGTTAATCAGATGTGGACAAAAACCAGGGGCCAGTTGTTCAAAGTATCATTAGCTTAACGAGCTCGTTAGTGGTCAAATTGTTAACTTTTCTAGCAAGCACAATATCGAAAATTTTTGAATTGTTGTTGAAAAAATGTGAGCAGCTTTTGCATTCTGTTGAAAAAATGTGAGCACTTTTGCTAATGCAAAAGCTGCTCACATTTTTTCAGCAAACATTTCAGCATATTTGCCATATTTAATGATCAAAGTTTTAACAATACATTAACTAATGACATCATTAATTTTGAACAACTGGCCCCAGAGTACCCAGTGAAAAAACACCTGACCTTCCATTGCAGAATATTGCATTCTCTTCACATCAGGAATACTCCTGACCACCAGAAACATAATGATACTCTTAAAGTCTCAACCTACCTGTCACACATATACAGGGCCTGAATCACACTGTTCATGTAACACGTGTTCCCCAGATTAAACAGTCCTGTCTTGCCCATCTCTGCCTTCTGCTGGTACGACCTGGGCGCGTAGGTCATGTTGTCTCGATGTGCCGTCCATTTTGATTCCAGAAGCTTGAACTTCACAACATCAGGGGAAGGCTTTGGATACTCCTACAGTTGAAAAGAATGTGAAATGAAATAAGCTCCATTGTAAGAAACCTATCTTAGGGGTTTATGACCAGGACCAGAGGTTATAAAACTTTTTTCATGCTCAACCCACTTGAGCATGAAATTTGTCCTGCTTATAAATTTTAAAATGCCAACGATTGTTGGCATTTTAAAATTTATGAGCAGGATAAATAACATTCTGTGCTGACCTGAGCTGGAAAATTTCCTGATTTGATTGTATTTTAACTGTCATGAGCATTACAAATTTAGAAATGTTTTATAACCTCGGGGCCTGGTCCCGAGGTTGTAAACTTTTTTTTTCATGCTCAACTAGGCTGAGCATGAAATTTATAATGCTCTTAAATATTAAAATACAAATGAAAGAGGCAATTCTCCTGACCAGATTACCACATAATGTTTTTTGTCCTGCTTATAAATTTTAAAATGCCAACTATTGTTGGCATTTTAAAATTTATAAGCAGGACAAATTTCATGCTCAGGTGGGTTGAGGGTGAAAAAGGTTTTATTACCTTGGGGCCAGGTTAGACACTAACCAGCCTGCTCAGCTGCACGGACTAGCCAGAGTCTAGATCTAGAAACTAATGGTATTGTACTTCCCATGCAGCAAACACAAAGGTCCTGATCAGACTGCACATTAGCACAGTCTGATCTGCACCTTTGTTGTTTGCAAATGACGAAACAGGTTCTCTCATGTTCATGCTCAAATACATGTGCATGTACCAGTATAATGGGTTGTTATGAGCATGTGTACATGTACAAAGAGGCTTTACTTAGCTAAGCAACTAGTGTCTGCACTGGTTCGGCTTTACTGATATAGCTCTATATTGTAGCTTCTACATCACAACTGATGAGAACATACAGAAACCTTTTTATTACACTGCTCTTTATAGCATGCCTATAGATATATGAGTTTGATAACGGTTCTTCAAAAGTTTCTATCCAAGCAAATATATGTATGTATAAATGAAAATACAGTCAACTCTCGTTATCTCGAACCTCACGGGACCGGATAAAAAAGTTCCGAGTTATCTGTAGTACGAGATAACCAAAGTGTGACGTCACATGTATGTCAGAACACATTGTTTGCCGTGATATGCTTGGTATTCTTGGCAATTCTTACATGAACGGTTTACTGAGTTTTTAAAACTTGTTTATGAAAGTACTGGAGCTTGTCAGAGTATAGCGTTTATGAAAAAAAAAAATAAATAAATAAAACTGATAGATTTCTCACGTATTTTCTTGTCTTTTAAATTCCTACAAATCTGGGTTTCCAAATACGCTAAATATAGCTAGATACTAAACAGACTGGTTCCCGCTTGTGAATGCAACGCTTATATTACTTCGGATATAAGTCATTCAGAAGTTTGACTCATCTCCCCTCTAACTGATTAACCGTCACTATGGCAAACAGTTTAGGTCCTGCCGCGAAAGCTCGTTATGAGCCATCCCTTTTGGATCTACACTGTTTGTACATGGATTAAGAATCAGACGGGTAAACAACGATACAAGTGAATTGTTCCGAACAACTGCGTTTTTAACACGCCCAGATTATCACAACTTTTGTCACTTTCTTTGACATTTCTGCAAGAAAGACAACGCCGCCTTTTATCACGGAAATCTTGCAAATCATTGACGCGAGACGGTGTAAGATTAAAGGTTGAGCACCATGTGTCAGTCTTTATTACACGCACATGATTTTCTTAGTAGCCGAAAAGGTGTGTGCTAATTTTAATTGGAAACGCACCTGGACAAATTGGATAATTAACAACATTGTGAGTATTGATGAATTGTTTTCTAAAGGCCTATTACAAAATTGAAGGACCGGACGCATGTTTTTTTGTTTTTTTTTTCGTTACGTCAAGAATCCCGGTTCGAGATACGCAGCAGTAAAAACAGTGAAAAATACATTCAGGGACTGAAAATGATGGGCGAGATAGCCGAAGTGTCGACTTAAAAGTAGTTCGACACATGCGAAGTTGAAATACAATAAATATATAGGGGAAATGTACGGGACTTAGAAATCGGTTCGACATAAGCGATAGGGTCGAGATAAGCGGGGTCGAGATAATGAGAGTCAACTGTATACAGAATTTGGTTATTTTTCTGTATCATCTCTGCATTTTGATTTGCATACCAAATGGGTGTTTCCCTACATACCTTTTGTTTGGACAAGTTTTTTTTTGATTGGCATTCAACAGCCTGGCAAACATTATTTTGGTCTTAACAAGCTGGTCAGTTTACCTAAAAATCACTTTTCATGGGCAAGCTTATACATAAGCAATTAATAAGTACAGTGCACATTCATTTGCCAGAATGACAACTGCTCTTTTTGATCAGTGGAAGGGACAGAATGACTGTAGAAAAGATTTCATTATCAATCTTCATGAAAGAATGTTGCCGGCCCAGTGGCGATCGAACCTGCCACTGAGCCACAGAGACATACAGTTGTTTCTCTACAAACATTGTTTCAGACAACCAGAATAGTGAGGTTGTGGTGAACAAAGAGAGAACTGATATTACCTGCTTTCTTTTCCTTTTCCTACATACTAATCCTTTAGGTTTTGTAACTCTCATTTTTTTTTAAAGAAAATCAAACCTGACGTCTTGAATAACTAAAACGCAACAATCATCTAACAGAAAAGAAAACCGAGGCTAGCCTATGTACGAGTTTCTTTCAGTTGTGAAATATGTGTCACATGACTTTACTATTCCTAACTATGACATCGACAAAATGGGTTGCGTTTGATTGTTCACACGGATTCACAAGCCCATGAGCATACAAGATCCACAGAAGGTACATGTACGTGACCCAAAAGACATGTAAGGTAAGGATGCCTGTTCCAGCTCTATTTAATTTTTCAAGAGGAACCAAGTCAGGAAAATTCCTTTGCTGCTGAGCAGTACCATCGACAAAGAACTATCAGGACGACGGCATCATACATGTACCAAGCCAATGCCACTTTACATGCGGTTTTGCACTACTCGAATGCAACCAGTTTAAAATAGCGATTACACATTTTGTGCTATTTTCTGCCAGCCATGTATATGAGCATGTACTGTGTTTAGCAACCTGCTGATATTTACAAGAATCCACACCAGCAGTCAGATCACAACCTTTGCTGTCCAAGTGACATGACCATAGAGCAAATAATGACCGCAAAAGTGCACATATAGACAGTGACCCTTCCCTAGCTGTTGGAATAAGCCAGCTGTTCAGTTTACTAAAATACAGTGTATAACAAAGCTTATTAGGGTTCATCTGATGGCATGCCCATCCAATACAAAAATCCACATTAATAGTTTACAATCATATCTGGTGTGCAACAAAACATAGTTAATATAGAAAAATTTATCATAGTTTTTCTGTATAATTTATACTTTTTTAGAATCTATCTTTTAACCATTTTATATACAAAACCATGTGATAACAAATTGCAGTACAAATAGGCTTATAAGTTTAATTGTATTCATGGCTCTATATCTGAACTTTTCACTGGAGGGGCTACATTTTGGTAACACGAAGAATCTGTTCTCTCTGGAACAAATTTGCAGAGGGAGCAATTTGCAAACTGTTTCCTTCAAGGGTAGGCCCCCATGAGAAACAATTATAGTCAAACTTCGATGCTTTGACCTGCCTCTATCTCGGTCATATTTCCGTGGTCCCAAAGGTATTCAAGCCATTGACATTCGACTATACCTGGAAATCAGAACAGGGTATTCTTGCACACCAGATAAGGAAATCTGTGCATGGGACAGAATATAAGAATCTTATATAGGTGTGGGGGATGGCTGGAAAAATCCATCCCTCGGGATCACTGTCCGGCATGTATCCACCCCTCACACCCATGTAGGATTCTTTTCCTTGCATACCTTCCATTTCTGAGTCAGGATTTTTATACTGCAGTCACTTCTGCTGCTTACATCCACCATATTGTGATGGCATTACAGTGATGTTTAGTGCTGTGACGTCAATCATAACAACAGTGCATATGAGGTCATATTCAACCAATGCATTTATCAAACATGCGAGAATATTTGTTTTTGGGTAAGAACAGAATTTTTATCCTAAGCTAAAACTATGGATTTTCCTTGTCTGGTGTGCAAGAAATGTTGTTCTTACCCTGGTGTTCTTACTCAGGGATAGGATAAAAAATGGAATATTTTCAGTGTTTGATATGCACTAGTTGATTTGTTTGTTTGTTTGATTTAGGGTTTAACGTCCCCGTCAACACTGTAAAGGTCATTTTGGAGATGTTGCTTCTAATATTGTGGGATTTTTACCTGACAATGAGACGAAATAACATCTCAAGCCCTGCCGCCCAATGAAACCATTATGGTTTATAAGCATGGACTGTCTGTCTCGCACTGCTTTGGCTGGGAAGACTTAGGTCCTCTAAGCGGTTTACCAGTACTCATGTGCGGGTTGGTTTCAGCTCTGCGTGGAAGCATCATGCAGCCCATATATTTCTTCAAGCCCCAATGGGCAGGGGCCATGCACTGGTTGAAAATGACCTCATATGCACAGTCGTTGAGGTTGATGTCATAGCGGGGACGAACATCGGCAATGGAAGTGACTGCATTATTAAGAAACCATGTGCAGAAATGAAAGGTATGCAAAAAAAAAAAAGAATCGTATGTGGTGTGATGAGGGGTGGATAGAAAATCTGCCGCGTGATACCAGACAGCAACCCTCAGAACAGATTTTTCTATCCAACCCTCACACCCATGTACAATTCTTATAATCTCCCTCAGAAACATGTTTATTCAGCATAATCACCCTCAACTTCTGAATCAACAGATTCCTTAACCTTTGACTGGCTGAATATTTATATATGCAACACCATTTATAATATCAACCAATCAGATTACTTGATGCAAATTATTGCAACAAATTCATGAGCTGACTGAAAACAATGAAGATCCTGATCTAACGGCTTCTTCAGAAGCCATCTGATCTGGATCTTCAGTGTTTGAAAGATAAGACATATCCGGGCTCAGCAGGACAAGCGTTAATAAAGCATGGTGCTGGGGAAACTAGAACACAGGCTATATCTCACCTTGATGCTTTCATAGACAGGATCATACAGCTCTGGGAAACCGGCATGTAGATACATCAGAATATGTAGCAGCTCTGCCAGACGTGTCATCATGTTCTGGCTGTGTGGTGTGTTGTCTCCTTTGAGCAGACCAACTATCTTTGGAACCATGGGTAATATCTGTAGAAAAATTTTGTTAAAAGAATTTAACTCTTATCATGCTGTTCATGGCAACCCATATCTTTGGAAACAGTGTAGATCCAGATCAGATGGCTTCTGAAGAAGCCATCTGATCAGGATCTACACTGTTTGACATTCAGTTTATGAATTTGTAGGAATAAATTACATCAAGTAATCTGATTGGTTAAAAAGTCAAGAGATGGGTGTGGCTAAAATGAATATTCAGCATGAGAAGGGCTAAGATGCTTTCGCGCATATCAAAATCAATATTCTCCAGCAAACTACGCCAAACCAAGCTAAAAGTAAATGAAAATTCTACTGCACTTGCATATGAAACGCAACTTTTGATTGGATAACGTCAAAAATTTGCGACAGTATATTCTGCAATATACCGTTGAAAACCTGACATCACGTAACAACACTTTTCATTGATTGGCTGGCATTTGGTTTTACGCAGCTCACAGGGCTTACCGCTTTGAGCCAAATACAGTAAAATTCCTCTATTAAGAACACCTTTGAGACTGTTCAAAAGTGGTCTTTAAGACCACTTTTGAACAGTCCCAATGGTGGTCTCTGACCAGAGGACATTCTATGCAGAAAACACAAAGAAAGAATAACAACAACGTACTAAATAAGCTTGTTAAAGCAGAATTAGTCTTAATTTTAGGTGGTCTTAATAGCAGAATTTCACTGTAGTATGATTTTTAACAAAACATGTTCATAAGTGCATTAGAATGGGAATAACTGTCTTGAAAATTGTCATTCAGGGAGGTAAATTGTAGGTTTTACAGTCGCAAATTCAGTTTTACAGCTCCGCTGGTGTGTCACCATAAAACGAAATTTCTGACCATAAAACTTTACCTCCCCACATGACAATTTTGAATACAGTTATCCCCTAAATGTTCTTTACTTTGATAAATGAGCCAGCGCATGACAAAACCTACATTAGACCGGTGTGACCAGCACAGACTCAAATTAACCTGTGCACCCATCCACTATGACAAGACCTTTTGCTTATGTCTCTTTGCATAGATAATAGCCTATAGAAGGTACATGCGATCAGCGAAGACTCTGATCAGACCGCACAAATGTGCAGGCTGATCTGAGTCTTCACTGGTCGCTCAAGACTTCTTGTAGATTTTGTCACGCGCTGGCTCAAAATTATATAACAGCAGGTTATGTTTACACCAACAGAAGCCCTGCATTACAGAAATAAACAGTTGTGTTTGTTTGGAGTTTTATTAGCCCTATCAACACTAGTCAGGTCACATCAAGCCAGTACACTTTTTCTAAATACACCACAACGGCACAACCTCATTATAACATGGTTGGTTATAACACAGTTTGTATATAACACGGTTTCAAGATGGATCCCAAAAATGTATAGATTATATAGAAAAATGACCATAAATGGTCATTTTTCTATATAATCTATACATTTTTGTTGGTTGTTTAACTATCCCGGTTTCTGCTTTGGACCCCATTAATAGTGCTATAAAGAGGTTGTAGTGTACCTAAGTGATTAACTAGGATGGTGCACATTTTTTAGATAGAAAATGACAACTGGCCTACTTGAGTTTTTGTTTATTCGGTTTTAAGGCCTTTCACTTATTTTGAGCAGATTGTTAATCAGAGGTGGACGAAAACTGTAGAACCAGAGAAAGACCACCTGACCTTCTGTTGCAGAACATAGTGTCTCAAATGTGACCAGATGTTGTTGTTTGTTTTACGGCCCTTTCAAGATTATTTCACTCATATCGAGCTGATCGTTAATCAGAGGTGGGCGAAATTTTAGTACCCGGAGAAAACCCACCTGACCTTCCGTTGCAGAATTGGAGTCTCACATGTGACCCGAATGGGGCTCGAACTCACAGCGGTGAGAGACCTAATGATTAAGAGGCAGCACTCTTATCCACTAGGCCACGGAGGCCCGTTCATGTGACCAGAGCGAGACTTAAAACCACAGTGGTGGGAGACCTAATGATTAAGAGTCAACACTTTAACCCACTAGGCCATGGAGGCCTGTTGCCTTCTTGAGGAACCAAGATCCTTACTTGATCTCGTTAAAAAAGGTCATAAAAGTAATTAGGTTCAACTGTAGTATTGAGATAATTTCTAATTAATAATAAACATAGTATACAATATGAGAAATTTCCTCATCCCCATGTTATCAATCACAATTCAGCCAAAACAGGTGAAAAGGTATCTTCCCACGTGCTTGGATACCGTAAAAATACTAAAAATCGGACACCTTGAGGCTTTGCTGTAATTATTCACCTAAAATTTCATGATCCAGCAAGGAGTCCCAAAGGTGCACATGGAATGGCAAACAGTGTAGACCCTGATCAGACTGCTCCTTCAGGAGCAGTCTGATCTGGGTCTTCACTGTTTGCTTAGCCTGTTTGTAGACCCTGATCAGACTGCTCCTTCAGCACTGTTTGCTTAGGTATCTGTCCCAATATTTAGGATCATTAAGGTAGTGAAGACAAAAATCAGACTGCATTTATTCAGTCATAATACACTCTTCTCTGTTTGCCTTAATCCGCCCTCGCCCACAGGGGCTTGAAGAAATATATGGGCTGCATGAAGCTTCCACAAAGAGCTGAATCCGGCCCGCACACTAGTACTGGTAAACCGCTTAGAGGATCTAAGCCTGTCCAGGAACCGCGGAGCGAGGCGAACCGTCCACGCTAATAAACCCTATTGGTTTCATTGGGCGACAGGGCTTGAGATGTCATTTCATCTCAATGTCAGGAAAAAATTCCAACAAAATTGGAAGCAACGTCTCCAAAATGACCTTTACAGTGTTGACGGGGACTTAAACCTCAAATCAACCAACCAACCAACCGTTTGCCTTAAGAAGCTCTGGCTTAAGTCCTCTATATCACGCCCGGTGAAGACTCAGATCAGCCTGCACAAATGTGCAGGCTGATCTTGATTCATCACTGGGAACACAAGTATGCAAACCCAATTTTTGCTTAACCCACTGTATATTAGTGGACTCTTCCATTGCTATATAATGGGCAAGTCCATAAGTCATACAAGGGGTGTCAGGCCTGTTTTTTCCGTTTTTATTCTATTTTTGACCGAAAATTCTGTCAGCAAATAGTGCAGGTCCAGATCATATGCCGCCTTCTGCGGCGTCTGATCTGGGCCTGCACTGTTTGCCAAGGTACCCGTAAGGGGTTTCCCGCATACAATGGGTTAACATGGCTCAATAAATGTCAGCTGATTTGTTATGTGAGTTATTAGGAGACTGAAAATCTAGTCAATCATTTCTTTTACTTAAGAAGTGGTTTCATAATTAAATCTGAAATAGTAAAACTCATTATATTCAAACTTAAGGTACAAATAAATTCATCAAGCAAGTTTACTTCAATTACCATAGCAAGGATAATTAATAGATAATTTTTTCATATTTCTCCATGGAGCAAATGTTGTAGTGGGTTCTTGTAAGAATTGCCTCATTGCAAGCCTGTATACAGCTACAGATATGTATGCAAACAGAGGGGAAAGAGTGATTCTAATGCACTTGTGTATGTTACGCGATGCTTGATTTGATATGCTGTAGGAAACCACACATCATGATGTAACGTCATTTTTTATTGGCTGGTATTTGGTTTTACGCAGCTCACCTTTGGTTTGTGTGGGGGCGGTAACATCATAGTGTAGTTTATATTTTCTTGTCCTTTGGGATCATTGATTCCATTTTGGAATTTTGAAAATATTTGAGGGCCACTGATGAGGCCTAAATGGTCGAAACTAGCTAGTCTGGTCCAGAAAACATGTACATATTTGACGTCACTACAGCTGTTGTCTGGGAATGTGCGGTGGCAGTAAAAAGTCTCCCTGCCCTACATCATAGTGTAGTTAATATTTTCTTGTCCTTTGGGATCGTTGATTCCATTGTGGAATTTTGAAAATATTTGAGGGTCACTGATGAGGCCTAAATGGCCAAAACTAGCTTAAGCTAGTCTGGCCCAGAAAACATGTACACTCCATATTTTCCAGTTCTGTGGTGTATTCCTTGCTTCCAAAGGATAACCCTTTCTAGAACATATTATAACAAAAAATTACGCATAAACCTAGCTAAGAAGTCTACCTTATGGAAGGGATCTGGTGAGTGCTGGAAACTCAGCAGCATATGGCACACAATGTTCATCCCAGGTTCCCTCACTGGTGGGTACTGTAACTTCTCAAAAATCTGAAAAATAATAGGTGGCTAATGAGTAATAAAAATGTTCACAAAGAAAAGCATTTTGGGGCTAGAAGGTACCTAAATAATTCATTCTTCCCCTCCTCACCAACCATCCCACCATCTCCCCACAACAACTACAAAAGCCCCCCCCCCCCCCCCCCAAAAAAAAAAATTGAGAGCTGATCATAAATTTTTTGATACAGCTAAACCAAAACTGAGTTAGGGTGAACTCTAGGGTGGTCGCAATATTTTACAAAGTCAGTGAACCATGAAATTTTGGTCAAGGTCAAATATGGATGCTTTCATTTAAGTTGACATCCCAAGATTCAAGTTTGTACCAAATATCATTAATGAAGCTCTTAAAGTTTTTGAGAAATAAACTTGAACATTAGGGTGAACGCTAGGGTGGTCGCAATATTTTACAAAGTCAGTGAACCATGAAATATAGGTCAAGGTCAAATATGGATGCGTGAATTTAAGCTATCATCCCAAGATACAAGTTTGTACCAAGTATCATTACTAAAGCTCTTATAGTTCTTGCGAAATAAACTTGACCATTGGGGTGAATCTAGGGTGGTCGCAATATTTTACAAAGTCAGTGAACCATGAAATGTAGGTCAAGGTCAAATATGGATGCTTGCATTTAAGTTGCCATCCACAGATACAAGTTTGTACCAAATATCATTAATGAAGCTCTTATAGTTCTTGAGAAATAAACTTGACCATTAGGGTGAAAGCTAGGTTGGTCTCAAAATTTTTCAAAGTCAGTGAACCATGAAATATAGATCAAGGTCAAATATGGATGCTTGCATTTAAGTTGCCATCCACAGATACAAGTTTGTACCAAGTATCATTAATGAAGCTCTTATAGTTCTTGAGAAATAAACTTGACCATTAGGGTGAACGCTAGGGTGGTCGCAATAATTTACAAAGTCAGTGAACCATGAAATGTAGGTCAAGGTCAAATATTGATGCTTGCTTTTAAGTTGCCATCCACAGATACAAGTTTGTACCAAGTATCATTAATGAAGCTCTTATAGTTCTTGAGAAATGAACTTGAACCTTTGGGGGAATGCTAGGGTGGTCGCAAATGTTGACGCCTTGACGAACGGACAGAAAACCAGGTGCCTATATCCCGCCATGCTAATAGCAGGCGCGACAATAAAAAGAAAATTATTCCCAATATATAGTAAGACCTGCAGTTATGGAAAATTGTTCCCAGCGACTCAAGAATGGGTTCGAGACCACAGTGATAAACATGTCATTAGTGTTGGAGCCATCAATGTTTCACTGTATATGTACCAGGGTATATACATGCTGACTCAAAAGCTGCTAAATGCAGAAAGGGAATGCTGTGTTCAGGATAGGTAAGAATGCTGTGTTCAGGATAGGTAAGAATGCTGCTCTGACCAGTCTTTGAGCCCCCATGTCTGACAAGTGATTTTCATTGGGCATGGCCAAAATATGGTACCCAGAATGCTGCCTCACTCAGCACTCAGCTACTGCACTTTTACTTCTTGGAACCCAAAAGGAGACTTAAAACCGCTTAGAGAATGTAAGCCTGTCCAGGAACCGCGGTGCGAGGCGGAGCGTCCATGCTAATAAACCCAATTGGTTTCATTGGGCGACAGGGCTTGAGATGTCATTTCATCTCAATGTCGGGTAAAAGTCCCACAAATTTGGAAGCAACGTCTCAAAAATGACCTTTACAGTGTTGACCGGGACGTTAAACCTCAAATCAATCAATCAATCAATTAAGATTAATGCAGTTACTTTGCAGGGCCGGGCAAATCCAAGTTTCAACCCCTTGAAAGGGCACAGGCAGACCGCAGCGTCTTCAAAATTGCTTGGAATTACATTAATCTCAACATATTCAATATAGTTTTCTGGCAAAGTGAAACAAAAAAATCACTTGCCAAATCAAGATTTGGACTTGTCCTGACAAATGGGCAATGGATTTGTCTGGCCCTGCTTAAGCCAAAGAAAAAGCGCTGTAATTTACTCCATTCTACCCTTGTTAATTTAGATTATATGGACAATTAATTACAGTCAGTCATGGCCCTGAGTCGACCAAAGAAAGTGCTGTAATTTTACCCCATTCAAACCCTTAATAATTTAAACTATAAAGTTGATTAATTACAGTCAGTCATGGCAGTTTTACATACTTTATACCTAATATGAAACTCATTAGTATTATCTTAAAAGCATCTTGTAATAACATATTTTTTCATGTTCTTTTTTTTTTTTAGTGTATCTTTCCGTCTTCTCAAAAAAACGTCTGACTTATAAAACATTCACCTCAAAATGAGAACTAGTACAGTGCAAGCTATGAAAAACCTCCTCTATGTCAAAAAATATGTCACTTCTCCAAATACACCAAAAATCTGCTATTAAGACAAGAAAAAATCACGACTTATTTTCCTTTTAAACACATATTTGACCCATTGCATGCCAGACACTCCTAAAGGGATACCTTGGCAAACAGTGCAGGCCCAGATCAGACGCCGCAGAATGCGGCGTCTGATCAGAGCCTGCACTATTTGCTAACAGAATTTTTTGTCAAAAATAGAACAAAAACCAAAAAAAATAGGCCTACCACCCCTTATATGACAAATGGACTTGTCCAACAAATAGCTACGGAAGAGTCCACTAGTATACAATGGGTTAAAAGGCTTCAACTGTTCTTTCTTTGTTTGTTCTACACCCAGAATCCTCTGGTAAGAGACCACTTTTGGCACTGTTCAAAAGTGGTCAAAGACCACTTTTGAACAGTCCCAAAGCTGGTCTTAATATATAGGAATTTCTCTGTATGCTGAGTATTAGTGTAAAAATTCACCCAAAGTTAGGGGAAAAGATGCATCTGGGGCTAGTTGTTCATGTAACTAACAATGTCGTTTGTTAAAGAATCATTAAATCTTTGATCATTTGATATGGCAAATAAACAAGTATTTTCACTGAAAATGTCACAACTTTCCAGTAAAATTAGCAAAAAACTGTAAGCTACTCATTATTTTCCAGCAAAAACACTTTACTTGCTAGAATTGTTACCAATTTAACCACTAACAAGCTCGTTAAGCTAATGATGCTTTGAACAAATGGGCCCTTTTTGGGGGCTTACTGATCGTACCTTTTTAAGACATCTAAGAAATTTTCATCCTCTTTTAGGATAATTTTTAAGAGTTTAAGCTTTTCCTATATAAAAAAAAATAAGTTAAAAGATGTTTGTCTACCTACTGATACTAAAATTCTGTGACGTTTCCGGAAACAAGACGTTTTTTTGTTTTTGTCCTTACAAAAGTGAAGTTTTGTGAAAAGTGAACAATACCATTTTGTACTTTTTTCGTCTTTAACTTCATAACATGCTACAACTGTATTCTATTAACTCTTCAGGTGCTGAAGAAAATTAGAGAGCAGACAACAACCTATTTTTTTATAATTTTTTTCTTTCAAAATAAGGCTTGACATTTCATGGGGATCATCGACCCAGCTTCACATAGAGGATTCACATGGAATGTCAAGCCTTATTTTCACTGAAAAACAACAACAACAACTGAAAATGTTGTCTGCTACTCTGCTTAGCTCTTTGAGGGTTAAAACCGTAATAGTCGGCTGTTGTAATCCATCTTCTAACAAGATACATTAAATCTATCTTCTTCTTAAATATTGAAAAGCCTCCGTGGTGTAGTGGTTACAATACTCGCCTTGTAAACCAGAGATCCCAGGATCGATCCCAGGCTTCTCCAGACTTTCGGATGAGTCTTTAATTCGAGGTCCCATCTCCGTATGACCTTAGCTGTTGGTGGGACGTAAAACTCAAACACTAACTAACTCTTCTTAAATATTGGGACAGACATGCCTATGCAAACAGTGCAGTGCCAGATCAGACTGTCCCTGGGTCTGCAGTGTTAGCCATTACATCTGCACTTTTTGGACTGTTTGCTGGGTCATGAAGCAATTTGTTAAAATTGTAAGGGGATTACAGAAAGTCCTCAAAGTGTCCGAATTTTTAGGATTTATACAGTATGCAGGTTTATCATTTATGTGTGCTTTTTTTTTTTTGGTCATTTACTGTTGTTTAAAGTTTTCAAACTTTTGGATGCGAGAATTAAGTGGTTTTTTTTCCCAGTTTAGCATTTTTCTTTCTTTGATAAAATGAATCACAACATTTTGATCAAGTCTACTTCAAGCCCCCACCCATAGGGTCTTGAAGAAATATATGGGCTGCATGATGCTTCCACGCAGAGCTGAATCTGGCCTGCACACTAAAACTGGTAAACCGCTTAGAGGATCTAAGCTCGTCCAGGAACCCAGGGCGAGGCGGACCGTCCATGCTAATAAACCCATAGGGGCTTGAAGAAATATATTATATGGGCTGCATGATGCTTCCACGCAGAGCTGAATCTGGCCCGCACACTAGTATTGGTAAACAGCTTAGAGGATCTAAGCCTGTCCAGGAACCGCGGTGCGAGGCGGACCGTCCATGCTAATAGACCCTATTGGTTTCATTGGGCGACAGGGCTTGAGATGTCATTTCATCTCAATGTCGGGTAAAAGTCACACAAAATTGGAAGCAACGTCTCCAAAATGACCTTAACAGTGTTGACGGGGACGTTAAACCTCAAATCAAACAAAACAAATCAAGTCTACTTCAAACAAACACCCCTTCCATGGGAGAATAGCAATAACCTAGAACTTTTGGTCTCCCTTTTCATAATGGGAGTGGGGGCACTCTAAAAAGAAAGGATTTCACTTCTACATGGAACATTCTTGAAAGGAAGAATCTGCCCCAAGAGATCTCAACAGGGCCACTCTTACAGAAAAGAATTGGCTCACAAATTCTTTCTCATAAGAAATGTCATATTATAAATAGAATCTTTCATTTGTGCTCATTTATTATTAAATTTATTGAAAGGATAAAATGCTCGGCAAAGCCTTGCATTTTATTTCTTTTCCTCAACTTGTTTAATAAATTCAATAATACATGAACACTCATGAAATACCTTCTATTTATCAGTAATGTATCCTCTTTACTCATCATGGGCCAGTTATTCAAAACTAACAATGTCCTCAGTTAACATACAGTAGAACTTTGATGGCTCGAACACCCTTGGCTCATTTACCATGAATATGTCGAACCCATTCTTGAGCCCCTAGCGAAATCCTCTACATAAGAAATAGTGGGGGATGATTAAGCAGATTTTAGTCTTTTATCTTGCAAATGTATGCTGTGTGTACTCATTAGAATCGCCTACACACAGCATACATTTTCATTATAGAACACGGAAAAGATGTCTAAAAGAAACTCGTTACGCCGCCTGGCAGTCATCTCAGTGGCTCGAACTACCCCTGTCTCGACAGATTTTCGAGGTCCCAAAGGTGTTCGAGCCATTGAAGTTCGACTGTATTGTTAAAAGTTTGATTAATGGATAATCGCAAATATGTTTTTATTTTTGCTAAAAAATGTGAGTAGCTTTTGCAAAAGCTACTCACATTTTTCCAGCAAAAATACAATCGTAGTTGATATTGTACTTGCTAGAACAGTTAACAATTTGACCACTAACGAGCTCGTTAAGCTAACAATGCTTTGAACAACTGGACCCTTATCTAGAGCTGTAGTAAGTTACCTGGTCAATCTTGTTTTCTGTAACTGCAATCAAAATGCTGTACTTCTGCACAGAGGCCAGACCCTTTAGAAATCCTATCACCCATTGGTCAACATACTTCGACGTAGGCCATTTCAACCAATCAATGATTCTCTGGATGGCAGTTGTCATACTGTTGTTATCGATATTGGAATCACGGATCACGTTTTTGATGACGATGTTTATCATCTCTTGCGGAATATACTGCACCAATGCACCAAGACAGAATGATGGCTCGACATCACCACTCGACGATATTATACTGAAAATCACTTTCAGTGATTCAAGAACAGTTGCAGAGTCTGTGTGATTCCACACATGCTCCACAAGGGAGGCAACAACATTAACGTCTCGGATAAAAGTAATAGCTTCACTCCTTTCATCAGGGCAGCACAAACTAAGGGACTGAATCAAGCTTCTACAAAAATCAGGAGTTGACTCCCCTTTAGGAATGCACTCTGGGACCTCTAACAACAACGCCGAAAAATTCCTCAGACATTCCAAAAATGGATGCTCACGGACATAGTTCGATGCTTTAGCCTCTATTACAGTACAATGTTGTCTATAAATAGCACACGTCTGTAGAAGTCGCATACATTCAAGTATGTACACAGGCACTTTTCCAACATTTTTACATTTCTTGGACAGTAAAGTCAACAGATAGTCTTTATGAAAAAAGTGCTCAAATATGGCTTTATTATGTTTTGCCCATGAAATAAAAATGTTAAACCCATGAACAGTTTCCAGGTCACTCTCTCCATCCAGGAACCATTTTGTTGTCAAATCAAACACCGACCATACAGCATCCGTCGTCTGCACCTGTGACCCTCTATCGGCAATTGCCTGGAGAAGGTTTTTCTTCATGGGGTCAGGGTGGTTGGAATCCAGGATGCCCTTCAAGATGACATCCATCTTCTCTGCCCCCTTCTTGTCTCGGCGAGGCTGAAAATAGACAAGGGAATTAAGTCATTAGAGATATGCCTATAAGTCATTTGTATGCTGCCCCACTCAAACCTTCAAGTGATGGCAATGAAAATGACTTAACCCTTATCTTGCTGAATATTCATCTAAGCCACACCCATTTTTGTCTATCAACCAATCAAATTATGTGATGTAATTTATTGCTACAAATTCATAAACTGAATGCCAAACAGTGTAGATCCTGATCAGATGGCTTCTTCAGAAGCCAACTGATCTGGATCTACACTGTTTGCAAAGATAGGGGTTGTTGTGAACAGCAAGATAAGGGTTAAGACTTTATCTGAGCTGAGTCAATAAAGAAAACCTATTTTTGACATTTATGAACAACAAAGGTGGAGATCAGACTGTGCATCCGCACAGTCTGATCAGCATCTTTGTGTTCACTGCTTTAATAAACACATTTTGGTTCTTTATCATGACGATAACACATCCATGCAACATAGTGCATCCAAAATGGTGTCTTTACTGGTGGAAATCTGTGATAATTTTCTTATTTATACCGAAAACACAGGTTGTGGGTGCTTGTTAGAACCGCCTCATTGAGGCGGTTCTAACAAATACCCACAACCCATGTCTTAAAAATAATGATTACCCCTAGAAACCCCAGTTTTCTCTATATAGAGTGGGGTCTATCACGGTGGTAAAATTTCAAGACTCATGCTAATTGCATTGCTCCAGATACTTTTTTCATCAGAAAAGTACTGATATTTTTCTTATTTCTGCACAAAAACACATTATGTCGGCGAGGCGCTTCTAATGAATACCCACAACATAATATTATGTTTTCGTGCAGAAATAAGAAAAATAATTTGTGGATACCCATCTGGGCCTATTGTAGTGGGTGTGGCCTGGGGCAGCCCTGTTTGTATCTTACCTGGTGGAAAATCCAGAAAGACAGGCTTTCTCAGGACAGGGCTCAGTATGACATTGGCGTTTTGTTAGGATTCTCGTAAAAATCCTTAAAATTCGGACACCTTGAGAAATTGCCATAATTCTCCAAAAAATTTTAACAAATTTGTTTCCTGATCCAGCAAGGAGTCAAAAACGTGCAGATGGAATGGCACACAGTGTAGGCCCTGATAAGACTGCTCATGATCTTGGTCTACTGTTTGTTTAGGTCCATCTGTCCCAATACTTAGGATCACACAGTTTTGTTTGATTTGAGGTTTAACGTCCCCATCAACACTGTAAAGGTCATTTTGGAGACTTTGCTTCCAGTTTTGTGGGACTTTTACCCAACATTGAGATGAAATGACATCTCAAACCCTGTCGCCCAATGAAACCAATAGGGTTTATAAGCATGGACGGTCCGACACTCACACCTCTTTGCCTGGGCAGGCTTAGATCCTCTAAGCGGTTTACCAGTACTCTTGTGTGGGTCGGATTCAGCTCTGCGTGGAAGCATCATGCAGCCCATATATTTCATCAAGCCCCGATGGGCGGGGGAATAGGATCACACAAAAACCTATATTGTGGGTACTTGTTAGAATTGCCTGATTTAGGATAATTACTCTTATACTCGTATTAGTATTGAGACATACAGGCCTTAGCAAACAGTGCAGACCCACAGATCAGACTCTCCTTCAACTGCTCCTGAACAAGCAGTCTGATCAGGGTCTACACTGTTTGACATCCCATCTGCACTTTTTGGACTCCACTCTGAATCGCAAAACAAATTTGTTAAAATTTTAGGAGAATCACAGTAAGTCCAAAAGGTGTCTGAATTTTAGAATGTTTACTGTAAACATGCAAGCTTTAAGTCCTCAGTGATGCAGTGGAAAGTCATAAAATTCAGATATGGAAAATGACTGCATGTGAGATTAAAATTCAAAGTTTATTTTAAAGGTTAATATCTGCAAAATTCCCATTAAAATGGATTAAAAAATTAGAAGTAGTTTTATATTGCTTTTAATTTTCTTTGATTTTAAGGTGATAATGTCATCTTTGTAAATTTATTGCAAATACTGGTATGGGAATTTTACATATTTAGGCAGTTACACCTGAACAAATTAGCAAGTTCATTTGTAGAGAGACCTGTTTTGCTTGTTTGATTGATTTGAGGTTTAACGTCCCCGTCAACACTGTAAAGGGCATTTTGGAGACGTTGCTTCCAATTTTGTGGGACTTTTACCCGACATTGAGATGAAATGACATCTCAAGCCCTGTCGCCCAATGAAACCAATAGGGTTTATAAGCATGGACGTTCCGACTCGTGCACACCGCTTTGCCTGGGCAGGCTTAGATCCTCTAAGCGTTTTAGCAGTACTCGTGTGCGGGTCGGATTCAGCTCTGCGTGGAAGCATCATGCAGCCCATATATTTCTTCAAGCCCTGATGGGCGGGGGCTCTCAAAATGGGTTAATATAGCATTTATGAACAGTGACACTGGATTTATTAATGTTGTACAGAAATACTATCTGTAAAGTCAGTGTCTTATTGCTTTGAACCCTATATGTCACACATTATTAAATTACCATGTAAGACCTCAAAAAATATAATTGATAATGTTAGGACATAGTAATTTTTCATATGACACTGACTTATTATGGTGTAATTATTCTAAATATTTTGTCATTTTTAATCCATATCATTTTAATTATCCTGAAATTTTGAACAAGCTCCTTTCATTATCTTCCAACGACCAGCGACCAGTTCTTCAAAACTAACGATGTTATTAGTTAACATATTGTTAAAACTTTGATCATTTGATATGGCAAATATGCTAATATTTTTGCTGAAAAAAATGCGAGTAGCTTTTGCATTTGCAAAAGCTGCTCTCATTTTTCAGCAAAAATCACAATATATAAGATATTGTACTTGCTAGAACAGTTTTGTTTGTTTGATTTGAGGTTATAACGTCCCCGTTAACACTGTAAAGGGCATTTTGGAGACGTCGCTTCCAATTTTGTGGGACTTTTACCCGACATTGAGATGAAATGACTTCTCAAGCCCTGTCGCCCAATGAAACCAATAGGGTTTATAAGCATGGACTGTCCGACACACACCGATTTGCCTGGGCAGGCTTAGATCCTCTAAGCGGTTTACCAGTGCTCTTGTGCGGTCGGATTTCAGCAGGATAAGAGTTAAACCTCTAAAACTACCATTTTTAGCCGTTTTTTTTTAATTAAGTCAATTCTGCACACAGATTGCTGGTGCTCATTAGAACCACCTCATTTTCTAACAAGTACCCACAATCTATGTTTTTGAGCAAAAATAAGAAAAACAATACACAGTGAAACTTCGTTAACTCGAATACGGATAATTTGTTCATCATGGCTAATTCAAACTCACTTTTGGGTCCCAAGAAAATTGTTTCTATAGCTCCAGAAATCCGAGTGTTTAGGTCAATTTATGGAGGTTTGTTTCATATTGACTTTAAAATGTATGTTGTGTGCACTTATTAGAATCGCCTCATTGAGGCGATTCTAATGAGTACACACAGCATACATTTATTTTAACTCTTATCATGCTGTTCACGACAACCCCTATCTGTGGAAACAGTGTAGATCCAGATCAGATGGCTTCGGATCAGGATCTACACTGTTTGACATTTAGTTTATGGCTTTGTAAGCATAAATTACATCAAGCAATCTGATTGGTTCAAAGTGAGAAATGGGTGTGGCTAAACTGAATAGTCAGCAAGAGAAGGGTTACAAAAGGCGAAAATATATCCTTAGGTCATCCCCATTATGTCTCAGGTAGCAGTAGCAGTAAGCCTCAATAACTTGAACTACCCCTGTTTCGAAAACAATTTCATGGTCCCGAAGGTGTTAGAGTTATTGAAGTTCGAGTGTATAGCCCTATAAACCCATCTTTTCTATATATAGAGTGGGGTTTAAAAGGGTGTTCATTACACAGACATCTTAACCTGATGTCAACAGTAAATTACAGCAAACATACACATTAACCCTTTTTGTACCAAATGGAATCTTCCACCTTATAAATAGTAGGAATCCATTTCAAAATTTAGGGGTGTCAGGTTGTGTTTTCTTCACGAACTATTTGGAAATTGGCTGAAAATTTTGCAAACAGTGTAGGCCCTGATCAGACGACGCGCCGCAGAATGCGGCGTCTGATCTGGGCCTGCCCTGTTTGCCAGGGTTCCCTTTTTGTGATTTCCTGTACAAAATGGGTTAAAATGGAAACTGGACCACTTTTCAGGCTCTTTTCTCAAAATTTGACAAAAAAGTTGAAAATAAATATCAAGTTTAGGTGATAAACTTTTGAACATAATACACACATTGATTTTTTTAATTTATTTTATGGTTAAGAGACATCTCAAAAATGTCCAAATGACATTCATGTTCTTTTTTTTCTCTCAAAAAGATTCAGCAAAAACAGTCCGTAAAGTATGTCATAGGATACTTAATAAGCATGCATTACAAGCTTGTGGGTGCCGGGGTCGGCAACATTCTTTTGTGGATATATCAGATCATGAAATCTTTTCTACGGTCATTCTCCCCCTTTCACTGATTCAAGAAGGGCAATTGTCAGTTTCTGGCGAAAGAATGTGCACTGTACTGATAAACCGCTTACGTATAAGCCTGCCAAAGAAAAGTGTGGATAGGTAAACTGACCGGCTCAAAAATGACCTAAAATAGTGTTGACTGGACTGTTAAACTCCAATACAAACGCGCTTGTGGGCGACACTGCACTCTGTCATATCTCTTTAAACTTAAAAGCAGTTTTGGGGCGGTGCAGCAAAACTGTGATACAGTCTTACTTCTGCTACAAAAATAGATTGTGTGTGCTCATTAGGACAGCCTCTATGAGAAAATAGAGATTAACATTTCGGGTAAACAAGAATATAAGAACCTTACATAGGTGTGAGGGGTGGATAGAAAATCTGTCCCCTGGGGGTCACTGTCTGGCACCTTGAGTCATCAAGCTGAGTGATGCAGTCCATTTAAAAATTTAGGGGTGATGGGTTGTGTTATCTTTAAAATTTATTTGGAATAAAGCTGAATGTTTTGCAAACAGTCTAGGCTGTGATCAGACGCTGTGTTCTGAGGCGTCTGATCTGGGCCTGCACAGTTTGCCAGGGTACACGTTTTGGGGTTTCCAGTAGAAAATGGGTTAGTATAGCCATTTTTATCATATGACGTCGCATACAAGAATGTAATAACGCCATGTAATTAATTCGATAATCCATTAGTGGATTAAATAAGCAAATTAGTTAGATACGCCCCATAATGTTACATGTACACCGTTCTTAATGATGTCGTCTTTACTAATGGCGAAATATTGACATTTTTGTAAGCAAATCTTGAATAAAATGCATTTTAAAGGTCATATGATAAATAGAATCTTGCATTCGTGCCCATGTATTCACATTTTATCCCTTTTCCTCAACTCGTTTAATAAATTCAGTAATACATGAACACAAGAATATGTAAGATCCTCTATGTCAACAATTTATTAAACTCGTTGAGGAAAAGGGATAAAATGCTCGGCAAAGCCGAGCATTTTATCCATTTTCCTCAAGTTGTTTAATAAATTCAATAATACATGAGCACTCATAAGATCCTCTATAAAACCCTTGTTTTCCCTCTATAAAGTGGGGTTTACAAGGCTGTTCATTACAAAGATTTGTAAACCCTGATCATCCTGAATAAATAGAGGATCTTACATGAGTGTTCATGTATTATTGAATTTATTAAACGAGTTAAGAAAAAGGGATAAAATGTGAGGCTGTTCCGAGCATTTTATCCCTCTTCCTCAATGAGTTTATGGAGGATCTTACATGAGTGTTCATGTATTATTGAATTTATTTAACGCATGAGCAGGAAAGCAAGATTCTATTTATCATATGACATTTAAAGCACATTGTATTCATGTTTGTTTACAAAAATGTCAATATTCCGTCGTTAAGGACGTCGGACATGTAACGTCATACATGGACGTATCTAGCTAATTTGCATATTTAATCCACTAGTGGATTATCGAAAATATTACATGGCGTTATTACACTCTCAGACGCAACGTTATATGATAAATTAATTTTGAAATATCCCCCAATCAAATTACTAGATACAATTTAATTATTCAATTCACAAACTGTAGACAACCAGTGTTACTAAGATCCTGATCAGATGGCATCTATAGAAGCCATCTGAACAGGAACTACCCTGTTTGCAAAGACAGATTTTATCAGCGGGATATTGAGGGTTAACATGATAAATTAAAAGATATTGATATCATTTGATCATTAACCGATTGACACTTATGACCCATAAAGAGGGATGATGCGTCGTTAAACACGAAATCATCATCTTCATCATCATCATAGTGTCGGGTTAAAGTCCCACAAAACTGGAAGCAATGTCTCTAAAATGACCTATATAGTGTTGATGGGGACGTTAAACCTCGAATCAAACAAACAATCTAATAAGTACCCACAAGCTCTGAGCAAGAAAAAATGAAAATAATATATACCCTTATAAACTTCATTTTTCTCTGCATAATGTGGGGTATATAAGCGTGTCCAATACACTGGCTTGTTATATAAAAAATCCCTCTATTTTTCCATGTAAATTTTCGAACATTTCACAGAAATGACAACCACAGCTAGGATAATATCAATCAACATCTTTTTACACCCACCCATAACTTAAGGTGAACCACCTTTCAGGACCCAAAACCTCTCCTTGTAAAATATATCACAATTAATTATTAAAAGCTTTTTTAGTACAAACAGATATATTTACCCAAAAAGTCCTAAAAATTCGGACACCTTGAAAACTTGAGGTAATTCTCTTAAAATTTTAACAAATTTGTTTCATGATCCAGCAAGGAGTCCAAAAAGTGGAGACAGAATGACCAACAGTGTAGACCCTGATCAGACTGCTCCTTCAGGAGCAGTCTGATCTGGGTCTGCACTGTTTGCTCAGGCCTATATGTCTCAATACTTCGGATCATTAAGGTAAGCCTTGAAGCATCAATAAAAATCTAACTACCAGACATGATTTTTCAAACTTTTCGTATTTTGCAATTTTTCAGGGAAAATACAGGCTTCACATTGTGTGTGTGTGTGTGAATTCGGGTTTAACGTCGCTTTCAACAATTTTTCAGTCATATCACGACGGTGTCTGGTTGCGACAGGGAGCTCAATGCTCACGTTTATAGTGCTGCCTCACTGAAGTATCATGTCCCAGACACATTACATGATACCACACCCAGTCACATTATCCTGACACTGGATCGACCAGTCCTAGCTCTACCCCGTAAATCTGAGTGCCAAGCGAGGAGCAGCTAGTACCATTTTTAACGACTTTGGTATGTCGCGGCCCGGGATCGAACCCGAGACCTCCCGTTCCCCGGAGCGGACACTCTACCAACTGAGCTATCGGGGCCGGTCAGGCTTCACATTACATATATACAAGCAAATAATGTCAATGCTGATTTCTTCTGAAAAATAACAAGACCAGTTTAGAATGTCATCTGCATAGATATTTAGCTTGGTGCAATAAGTGTTAATTACCCGGATTCACTCCCATGTTTATATGGTGTTACATGGTCTGAAGATTTTTGGGTTGACAAAATGGATAAAATTAATTTAGTAAAAAAATATGTTTTCTTTTGTGGTTATTAATTTCAGCTCTAATTGTGTGTTCACATGATCCCAGGTTGGTGAACTCCTCATCTTGTTTATGGTTTTGTTTGTTTCATTTGATGTTTAACGTCCCCGTCAACACTGTAAATGTCATTTTGGAGACGTTGCTTCCAATTTTGTGGGACTTCTACCCGACATTGAGATAAAATAACATCTCAAGCCCTGCCGCCCAATGAAACCAATTGGATTTATAAGCATGGATAATGCGATTCCCTCACTTTGCCTGGGCAGGCTTAGATCCTCTACGCGGTTTACCAGTACTCGTGTGCGGGTCGGCTTTAGCTCTATTTCTTCAAGCCCCGATGGGCGGGGGCCGATCTTGTTTATGGTAGTCTCCATTATTATAAATCATATTGATAACGCAGCCATGCTGCAAAAAGGCTTTCCCCTAGAGGCTCTTTAACCCTTATCATTCTTTGCCCCCCCGACCATCATAACTTTAGCAATCAATATATTTGGGATACTTTAGTGAGAATATTCTTACTTTATCTTGAAAATGTATGTTGTGTGTACTCTTTAGAATTGCCTCATCGTATGTTGTGTGTACTCATTAGAATCGCTTCGATGAGGCGATTCACAACATACATTTATTTTTAAGTGAATCCAAAAGATATCTGTTGAATGTCGCCTGACCTGGCACAACAATTAACCTTAAATGGCTCAAACTAAACCTGTCAGTTGAATAAAATTTCATCATGACCAGGTCCCAAAGATATTCAAGCCGTTTACCATATTCCTCCCATTTAGCCCCCCTGCTCCTATAAGCGCCCACTCACTGTTTTTCCAAGAACAATATAAGCGCCCTCAATCTGCTAGCTTTCAGAGGAACAAATAGTTTGATTTACCTAATATAAAGATTTCAACCTTTCAATCATCGCTGGATCTGGCATAAATCGTATCTTGCAATCTTGCAAGGTATTAAACCCCCTGCTCTCACAGAGTGTCTGTGTTGACTGCTGGTTACTTTACATGTTACCATTCCACCATATTTCATGAATTCTAATCAAAACACTACTGCATGAAAAAGATTTTAAACTCACAGTTTTGGTAAACTTTTTGTTCCTAATAAGGCCCCCTCTTTTTTCCAGATTTTAAGTGCCCCGTGTGCTAAATAGGAGGAATACGGTAACTTTGGCAACAGCTCTACACATATTCTGTTAATTAAGCTCCTTGAGTTTGACGTCTGTTTACAATATTTTGGGGTATCAGGCAGCATTTTTCAGAAATTTATTCTGAAATTTAGTAGAACTTTCAGCAAACAGTGAAGACCTTGATCAGCGGAGGTAATGCAGCATCTGATCTGGACCAGTACACTGTTTGGTAATTACATGTTTTATGATTTCCTAGGTATAAATTCATTTAACTCTTATCCTGCTGAATATTCAGTTTAGCCACACCCATTTCAGACTTTGAACCAATCAGATTACTTGATGTAATTTATACTTACAAATCCATAAACTGAAGGTCAAACAGTGTAGATCCTGATCAGATGGCTTCTTCAGAAGCCATCTGATCTGGATCTACACTGTTTCCAAAGAGATGGGGGTTGTCGTGAACGAGTTAAAGATTTTCATGTTTACGTGGTATTGCACGGTCTGAAGACTTTGATTAATGAAATTGATACAAAGTATTTGTTAAATTATGTTGTTGTTTTTTTCTTTTTAAACTTTTGTGGTTAGTCATTTCAATTTAGCATCTTAGATATCTAAGGTGGATGAACCCTTGTTTTGGGCTCCACCATGCAGATCAAATTATTTCTTCATTTCGACAAAGTAGTCAATGGCGTCATATAAAAACTAAGCATTTTTTAGACAAACCTTTTTCACATACATTATGGTTATGCACCTGTACGACAAAGTGCATTCTTTCATTTCTACAAAATGGCTACTTTTCTGATGAAAATTTAAGATATTAAACATAGATTTTGGGTACTCCTTAGAACCACCTCATTGACATGATGTTTTTTTTTCAATTATAGACTGTGGGTGTTGAGTGAGTGAGTATTTGAGTTTTACGTCCCACCAACAGCAAAGGTCATACGGAGACGGGACCTCGGTTTAAAGACTCATCCAAAAGTTTGGAAAAGCCCGGGATTGATCCTGTAATCCCTGGTTTACAAGGCATACATGTACACCGCGGAGGCTTCTTTAGACTGTGGGTGTTGTGTATCTTGAATCACTCAGGGTTGTCCGACTGATATTGGCTTACAGTTGCGAAAGAGCTGCTGTCTTGCACCAGGGGACGGTTGTTAATTCTTCCGTTTCTACACTTTCATTAATTTTCCTGTTGCTCTCACCGTGTCCCACATTTTCATCTCCTCTACCATTCATACTAATTCTCTTATCCCTTTCTCTGGGGGATGACACAAAATGACCCACAAGGGTGTACGTGTTGTTAAACCCTGAACACAATCAATCAATTGAGCAAATAATTTTAGAAGGTAACGTCCTTCTTAATGCTTACACTTGTTAACCAAGGCTGTCCAAGCAAAGCAGTGCAAGTTGGACCATCCATGCTATTCGTTTCATTGGGCAATATGGCTTGAGATGTCATTTCATCTCAATGTCAGATGAAAGTCCCACAAAACTGGAAGCAGCATCTCCAAAATGACCTATACAGCTATTAAGTGTTGAGGGGGGATGTTAAACCTCAATCAAATAAACAAAACAAACAAACACCTGTTAACCAATTTGTTACAATACTAGTTATTATTTTTGAGAGACCCATTTGTCAATGAAGGGGTGTTAAATCTAATTTTTCATTTTTCTTCCATTTGTGGAGGGAGAGTCCTGTTAGCAAACAGTGAAGACCCTGATCAGATGCTGCATGCAGCATCTGATCAGGGTCTTCACTGCTTGCCTAGGGTATGTCCCTTTTGCGGGTTTCCAGGTAATTATCTTTTTGAAACTTTTATCAGTTATAACTTTTTCGGTTCATTATCATTGACAATAACTGCGTTGACAGTAAGGATTTTCTTAACACCTCTGAAGAGGTTTGTCATCTGCTTGAAGAGCGACAGGAGGTCCAGTTAAGATAAACATCGTCACATCAGCATATTTATCTTCTTCTTTATCCTTGGAGATACGACTATTTCTACTAACCCGTTAATGACAACCCCTTTGGCCTCTGTCCATAGGTGCTTGAAGAAATAGATGGGCTGCATGATGCTTCCACGCAGAGCTGAAACCGACTGCTTACGAGTACTGGTAAACCGCTTAGAGGATCTAAGCTTGCCCAGGCAAAGCGGATGTGCGAGTCAGACCATCTATGCTTATTATTAAATCCTATTGGTTTCATTGGGCGACAGGGCTTGAGATGTCATTTCATCTCAATGTTGGGTAAAAGTCCCACAAAATTGGAAGCAACCTCTCCAAAATGACCAATAGTGTTGACTGGGACGTTAAACCTCAAATCAAACAGACAACCCCTACCTATTCAAACAGTGTAGATTTAGAGCATTTTATGGCTCAAAGCCATCTGATCAGGCTCTGCAATTTTTGTCATTAAGATTGTGAATTTGAACGAAAACATTATATATTATGTAATCTGATTGGCTAATAGTCAGAAATGGGTGTGAAAATGCTATCTGCTCATCATGATTAGCTCTTTAAAAGTGCATTATTGAGCTATCCCGAAAAAATGCTTCCAAAAATAAAATACATATAGCCGGTATTTTTCTTTAAAACAATACAAATTAATGCATTTTATGCAAAAATGCGAACAATTATGAAGACAGGTAAACGAATTTGAGAGGGATTCCCTAACTAGGTTTCGAACACTAGTTAGATCTATTTTTAGTTCGTGACAAAAATAGAATCCCCATAAATGACGTTATGCGACGTTCATTTTTGGCCATTTTTGCTTAGGCCATGCCTGAATCGGAAAAAAATATGACGCTGAATACCATGCCATAAGTATTGACACTCAGAGACAATACTGTCGCCATGTATGTGTAAAGTGACAGATTTATTTTTAGAACAGAAATTCCGAACACATGTTCAGAGCGAAGGGTAAACACGAATGAAAACGACCATTTTCACAAGTTCTGAAGCTGTATTTGGCTCCAAAAGTGTACACATGACAAAAGAGTATGCATTGAAGATAAAAACCAGAAAAAAAAATTTGAGACCCGGTAGCTCAATAATGCACCTTAAAGGGTTAATTCATTCCTTAATTTAAATTCACTGTCACAGCTCGAAAAGAATGCAATCAAATTTTGGGGCCATCTTCAATCTGTAATTATATGTGCCAGTCTAGGTCATGTGCCGGAACACGACAACCCTGACACAGCCTTTTGATGACCTTGCAAATCATAAATTTACATATTCATAAGCGATATCAAATTACCTTTCTGTATTAAAGCCACCAAGCGATAATTGTCAAGTTTTTATCTAAATGGTCACCGATAAAGATTAGTTTCGCTGGTATTCATATATTAGTATGTTTGTTTAACTATTATATTATCATCTTACAGCTTTATACACCCAGTCTTGTGAAATAACCCATCATTTTTGAATTACCAATTCAAAGTTGTTAGGTGCAACCCCCCAAAAAACAAGTCCACTACAAGTTGTAGCACAACCTCATTGGGGTCCATTGAAGAAACCTTACAGTGTTGAGGGGGACGTTAAACCTCAAATCAAACAAACAAACAAATAACCAATCATCATCAGACCATTTAGATATACAGTAAAATTCCTATATTAAGACCACCTTTGGGACTGTTCAAAACACAGAGAAAGAATAACCGTAGCCTACTAAATAAGCTTTTTAAAGCAGAATTAGTCTTAATTTTAGGTAGTCTTAACCCTTGTCCTGCTAATCCCGGATATGCCTTATCTTTGAAACAATGTAGATCCAGATCAGATGGCTTCGGAAGAAGCCATCTGATCAGGATCTACTTTGTTTGTCTATCAGATTGTGAAATTTTTGTAATAATTTGCTACAGGTAATCTGATTGGTTGATAATCGGTAGTGGGTGTGGTATATATGAATATTCAGCAGGACAAGGGTTAATTTTAGGTGGTCTTAATTTTAGGTGGTCTTAATTTTAGGTGGTCTTAATTAATAGCGGAATTTCACTGTACAGAAAAAATATACAAAAAAAAAAAAAAAAAAAAAAAAAAAAAAAACGAGAATGACCACTTAAAGTTTGTGTTCAATAAGAGACTGTTTTATCCATAGCAGAGTACGAGGGTAGGCTGAAAAGTTCTGAGCCTGGCCAAGATCCAATGGTTTGTCCATACTGAAAGTGCCTTATTTTTGAACATAGTCTCCCTTCCTGTCCACACACTTCCTCCAGCAATGCTGGAGTCCTTGGATCCCAGTGGTATAGAAGGTCTCATCTTGGTCCTTGAAAAACTCCTCCACAGCACCTATCACCTCCTCGTCTGACCAAGCCATGTGCCTTTTCATGTTTGGAAACAAGAAATAATCTGATGGAGCTAGATCAGGTGAATACGGAGGGTGATCGACAAGTTTGAAGCCATAGTCATGCACAGCAGCCATTACGACAACCGATTTATGAGCAGTCGCATTGTCCTGATGGAACAAGACCCCTTTTGTCTATTTTCGGGGTTGTTTAGCCTTAATTGCTTTTCGCAATTGTTTTAGCAGATCTGCATAATACTCCCCATCAATTGTTCTGCCCATTTGAAGGTAATCTATGAATATTATACCCTTGGCATACCAGAACACTGATGCCATCACCTTCCCTGCAAAGGAGACGACCTTTGCCTTCTTTGGAGGGGGTGAGCCAGGGTGCTTCCATTGCATGGATTGTCTTTTGGTCTCTGGCTCAAAGTGAAGAACCTAACACTCATCCTGAGTGACAAAACGGTCAAGAAAACCATCTTGGTCTGCTTCAAAAATAGCCAAGTTGGCTTGTGACAGGTTCAGTCTGGTCAACTTTTAGTCAGGCGTCAAAAGCTGTGGCACCCATCTGGCGGAAACCTTCGGCATTCCTAATTCTCTGTGTAGAATGTTCTCTACTCATTCACGGGAGATGCCAACAGTGTTAGCTAACTGATACACAGTTAAACGCCTGTCATCCATCACGGCCCTGTGCACTTGGCTGATGGTTTCCTCAGTTGTTGCCGTTGTGGGTCATCCACGGGAGATGCCAACAGTGATAGCTAACTGATTCACAGTTAAACGCCTGTCATCCATCATGGCCCTGTGCACTTGGCGGATGGTTTCCTCAGTTGTTGCCGTTGTGGGTCGTCCACACCGGTCATCATCTTCAAGGCTGTCCTTGCCCATCTTAAAATTTGCTGCCCACCTTTTCACGGTTGCATACGAAGGAGCATCATCCCCTAATGTAGCAACCATATTGGCATGAATGTCCTTAGGAGCTAACCCCATTTTATGGAGGTACTTGATGACAGCACGATGCCAGATTTTGTCCATTTTCTCCAAAACGTGCTAGTATAAATTTTCAAAGTCAAGAATTTCTACGTTATTGCAGATAAACTTGAACTCATTTGAGTGAAATCATGTAATAAAGGTTTGGATTTAATGAATAAAAAATGTCATGGCTGTTCGATGCCTGCTTCTTGGTCAGGATCAGAACTTTTTAGCCTACCCTCGTACAGTGAAATTCCGCTATTAAGACCACCTAAAATTAAGACTGGTTGCAGTTAATTCTTGCTTTGTGTTTTCTGCATACAGTGTCCTCTGGTCAGAGACCACCTTTGGGACTGTTCAAAAGTGGTCTTAAAGACCACTTTTGAACATTCCCAAAGGTGGTCTTAATATATGCATTTTACTGTACAGCAAAAATCCTATATTAAGACCACATTAATGACTATTGGAAAGTGGTCTTTACGACCACCTTCGAACAGTCCCAACATTGGTCTCGTAATATAGGAGATACTATAGGTGTGGAAAACACACAGAAAGAATAACTGCTCTTTTAAAAGCAGATTTAGTCTTAATTTTAGGTGGTTATAGCGCCATTTTACTGAATTTGGAAGTCATGAACTTAACCCTTTAAGTGCCAGTCCCAAGTAGCAGGCGATATCTTCAAAGTATTTTTTTTTAATTTTCAGACACAATAAGGCTTGACCTAGTATTATAATAATAGACAATGCACATTAACCCTTATCTTGCTGTTCACGCCAACCACTATCTTTGCAAACAGTGTAGATCCAGATCAGATGGCTTCTGAAGAAGCAATCTGATCAGGATCTACACTGTTTGACATTCAGTTTATGAATTTGTAGCAATAAATAACATCAAGTAATTTGATTGGTTGATAGACAGAAATGGGTGTGGCTTAGATGAATATTCAGCAAGAGAAGGGTTAATTTCCAGACACAATAAGGCTTGACCTAGTAATATAATGACACACAATGCACATTAATTAAATGTATCATATCTAAACAGCTTTATGTAACAATGTGATAAATTATAAGTGTTAATGATATGGGACCTCCTAAGGTGCAAGACAGTAATTCAGACAGTGCAAAACCATAATGATATTTCAGATGCATGTTCATGGAAGGCCATACTGGAAAGTCATGTAAAATGTAGAGTGTGGTGTCTATATAATCCTGATGATGAGAGGGGAGACCTAAGAAAATTTGGTAAAGAGTATTCTTTTTCCATTTACATTATTATTTTGTGTGTGTGTATGGGGGTGGGGGGAGGTTCAAGATTGTTATCTCATATCACTCACAAAATTTAACCCATTTTCTACCAAATGGAATCTTCCACCTTATATATAGCAGGAAACCATTTCAAAATTTAAGGGTGGCAGGTTGTGTTATCTTAAAAATTTATTTGCAAAAAACAGCTGATTATGGCTGAACTTTATATAAACAGTGTAGGCCCTGATCAGACATTGCGTTCTGCAGCATTTGATCTGGCCCGGCACTTCTTGTCAATCAGCCCAGATTGATTGAATTATTGATTGATTTGAGGTTTAACGTCCCCATCAACACTGTATAGGTCATTTTGGAGACTTTTACCCGACACTGAGATGGAATGACATCTCAAGCCCTGTTACCCAATGAAACCAATAAGGTTTATAAGCATCATCATGACCGTCCAACTTGCACCGCTTTACCTGGGCAGGCTTGCAACCTCCAAGTGGTTTACCAGAACTCATGTGCAGTCGGTTTCAGATCTGCCTGGAAGCATCATGCAGCCCATCAATTTCTTCAAGCCCCAATGGGCAGGGGCACAGGAGCCGAAGAACCCAGACATTCAGAAAAATCTTGGTTTCTTGAGGTGAACAGATGAATGACATTATTTTTTGCCTCTTTGGGTAATTTTTGTCATCCTGTTTACTTTCATAAACATGACACATTCTGAACAAAGGGTCTTCTATTAACCCTTTTTTGGTCCCCGCCAATCGGGGCTTGAAGAAATAGATGGGCTGCATGATGCTTCCACGCAGAGCTGAATCCGACCCGCACACGAGTACTGGTAAACCACTTAGAGGATCTAAGCCTGCCCAGGCAAAGCGGTGCGAGTCGGCCCGTCCATGCTTATAAACCCTATTGGTTTCATTGGGCGGCAGGGTTTGAGATGTCAGTTCATCTCAATATTGGGTAAAAGTCCTACAAAATTGGAAGCAAAATGACCTTACAGTGTTGACAGGGACGTTAAACCTCAAATCAAACAAACAAATTAAACTCCGTTCAGAAAATCTGAATCATGGATTTTTTCGTTTCTCGCTTTTATACTCATTTTAGCCCATACATCACTATGAGAAAGTTTTAGACCTGACCCTCCGCCGATTTCTCCAGCAAGTCGTATGCCTCTGCGACAGCTAGGAAATGCTGTGATTATATGGAGAAAATTGCAAAATCTATATTTTCTTTCACAGACTAAGACATTCTTACAGGTTCGACACACCCTTTTAAACCATATATAGAAGTGATTACTGCTCATGTACATTACAAGGGCGTATATGTTTTATTTGCACGATCAGCCCATGGAAAATCATTAGCTGTGACATCTGATATCGGTATAATTCTTTTTGACGACTATTGACAGTACATCGCACTAGTGACTTCCCGTTCCTAGTGAACCTCTATCTAGCCATTCGAATATAAGGTGTGTCACAATTGCATATATCTATTTATAAAGTGCGTCACATAGATTTGAATATTTATTATTTTACCTGACAATCATCGTCAAATGGACTTAGTCTGTGCTCTCATTTCTTTGTTTTGCAACTTTCTCCAAATAATCACAGCCTTTCCCGACTGTCGCAGAGGCATACGACATGCTGGAGAAATCGGCGGAGGGTGAGGTCTAAAACTTTCCCATTGTGATGTATGGGCTAAAATGAGTATTAAAAGGAAGAAACGAAAAAATCGATGAGTTTACCCTTTTTATTCCTCCTTATATATTCGAAATTTAGGGGTGTCAGGTTGTGCTTTCATCAAAGTTTACTTTGAAAATGACTGAACTTTTAGCAAACAGTGGAGGCCCTGAACAGACGCCAAATTCTGCAGCATCTGATCTGGGCCTGCACTGTGTGCCAGGGTATCTGTTTGTGGGTTACCAGTACAAAATGGGTTAAGTAAAAGATCAGTGTCTGCACTGTTTGCTAATAGGCCTATCTGTCCCACTTTGGATCATTACAGTACATGACTACATGCCATTCTCCTAAAATAATGGTCGGAAAGAAATGACACCGGGTTGATCAACGCCCAAGGCAGTGAGATTTTATAAGGTCATGCCCGTATTCCGATAACTCAGTCTAAAATTAGTGATCTTTATTAGAATTTTACCTTTCTTTAATTATCACACTAGTGGCTGTAAATTGTAGGGTAGCAGTGAAAATTACAGACATAAAAACATAAAAAGTTTTCTGTAATGGGCTTGGAAAATGGGAAAAAAATTGTCTGTCAAAAGGTTAAAGGATCTTGTACATAAATGCGCGTCACTATGTATATACAGCAGATTGATTTCTGACTCTAAATATTAGGTCTCTCGATCATCACTTTGGGCTTGAGTCTTGCTGTGGTCACATGCAAGATGCCAAGGTCAAGAGTTTTTTCTCCCAGTGCTCCACTTTTTGGACAAAAAAAGTGAGCAAAATCAAAAAAAGACAAAAAATAACAAAGGTGCAACATTTCGTCTAAAATCCTTAATTATTTTTTCGACGAAATGTTGTACCAGACCCGTTTTTTTAGACCAATTGTCGTATTAGATGAAGTGTCTATTAGACGAAATAGGTTTAGACAAAATGTCGTGCACCCTATTTTTCTTACTGTCAACATACAATTGAGTATACATACTCCTGTCCCTTCTCTGACCACCTCATAGGGGCTTGAAGAAATAGATGGGCTGCATGATGCTTCCACACAGAGCTGACACCGACCCGCACATGAGTACTGGACTGGTACTTAGAGGATCTAAGCCGAGTACTTAGAGGATCTAAGCCAGCCCAGGCAGTGCAAGTCAGAGTGTTCATGCTTAAAAACCATATTGGTTTCATTGGGCGTCAGGGCTTGAGATGTCATTTATTTCTCAATGTCGGGTGAAAGTCCCGCAAAATTGGAAGCAACGTCTCCAAAATGGCCTTTACAGCGTTGAAGGGGACGTTAAACCTCAAATCAAACAAATTCTCTGACCACCTTTTCAAACAGGAAATCATCCATTTTCAAAGGATGGTCTTTCCCATTTGCTGAGATACCTGCCCAAAAAGAATCATTTTTTTTTTTTTGTGATTGTTTTCTGAAATTGTCATTGTTGGTGGAAACATCCAAGTTAGTGGAATCACTGCATACGACAGGTAACAATTTGGGACCAGAGTACATGGCAGGAACTGAACTCATTGAGGCTTCAGCTTTGAATAATAATGTGACGCAGCTGCCAAAAACAGATAGAAGTTTCAGACAAAGTTCAAAATTTAGATTTTTCAGTTTAATAAATCAGTCAATATAGTTTTTATATCCAATTCATGAAGTGTAATAAAACAATAAAGCAAAAGTGTTAACCCAAAACATGCCAATCACAACAACTGTCGTCTGCCTTGCCGTCTGCCGGTTACCTTAAAAGTCATTTTTTTTGGCAAACAGTGTGGACACATATCAGACTGCTCCTATAAGGAGAAGTCTGATCTTGGCCCACAGTTTACCTGGGTCCAAAATTATTTTATCAAAATTTGTAAGAAGATCCAGCAGACGATATAAGCAGACTACATTTCTCGGCGTCTTAAGGGTTAAGTCTATAATTATAATATACTGTACATGGCAGGCCCGGAAAGACTGTATATATTTCTCTCATATAAAGCAGATTCCTAATCAGAGATGGGTGAAAGTAATAAATGTCCAGAGAGGCAGAGGCTGGAAATACACTGTTAAAGGTGGTGAAGTTTATCAAGGGCATATAACTCTGCCATTAACTCATTTTGTACCAATTGGAATCTTCCTCCTTATACATAGAACAAGTTGATTTCAAAATTTAGGGGTGTCAGGTTGTGCCTTTTCCATCACGATAACAAGTCCGTGAAACGAAGACCCCCCTAAAACCCAGTTTATATAGAGAAAACTGGGGTTTATGGGGGTATTCATTATTTTTCTTATTTCTGCACCAAGACATAGGTTGTGGGTACTCGTTAGAACCACGTCAATGAGGCGGTTTTAACGAGAACTCACAACCTATGTTTGAAGTACAAATAAGAAAATTATCACAGATTTTCATCAGAAAAGTAGCCATTTTGGAGATGTAAAAATGCACTATGTCGCGCGCGGGTGTGTCATCGTAATGAAATATTTTTTTGAAATTGGCTGAACTTATTATGTGGTTATTAGTTGGACAATCATGCTGAACTTTATACAAACAGTGTAGGCCCAGACCAGATGCCTCATTCTGCGGCATCCTATCTGGGCCTGCACTGTTTGCCAGGGTACCCATTTTGGGTTTCCGGTAAAGAAAAGCCGCACCTAGCAGGAAAAATGTTAAACAGGCAAATTAGCACATACTCCTGCAAAGGCAAAACAGCTAACTTTTAATAATTCACCCCATTCATCAAGCAGTCTTTAAAATGTCTATTTCAGGCACAGAGGCATATCTGATTTATAATAATTCATATTCATAACTTTAAATTATAATTTAATGTTTCATGCCGACAAAAACATTCAATTTCTCACGAATTTAAACGTATTCAGCAGCTCACACAGACTGACACAGGACTCTCCGAAATAACCCATTGTATACTAGTGGACTCTTCCATTGCTATATATTGGACAAGTCCATTTGTTATATAAGGGGTGTCAGGCCTATTTTTTTCCTTTTTATTCTATATTTGAAGGAAAATTCTGTTAGCAAATAGTGCAGGCCCTGAGTAGACCTGCGGCGTCGTCTGATCTGGGCCTGCACTGTTTGCCAAGGTATCCCTTTACGGGCTTCCCGCATGCAATGGGTTAATAATCATTTTTAATTCATCCGGCAGGGGGCTCTTTAAATAGCTTAATAATGGATATAAGAAATATGTAATACAGGCTCGGGAAGAAAAATAATTCAATTCACTATTTCTTAACCCATTTTGTACCAGAAACCCGAAAACAGGTGGTTGGCAAACAGTGCAGGCCCAGATCAGATGCCGCTGAATGCTGCGTCTGATCAGGGCCTAAGCTGTTTGCAAAACATTCAGCCAAGTTCCAGATAGATTTTGAAGTAAACACAATCTGACACCCCTAAATTTTGATATGGACTCCTGCTGTATATAAGGAGAAACTGGTTCCATTTGGTACAAAAAGGGTTAAAGATCAATTTAAGTGGCATCCAGTATAACAAATTCTAGATTGTTCCAGAACAAATTCTAGAATACATTCCAGAACTTTGTTCTAGAATGCCAATTTAATGTTCAAGAACAATTCAAGAACTAGTTATAGAATTGTTCCAGAATCATTTCTTGAATTCCTCATACGCCTGGGTAATGGAGAATAAGTTTGCTTCAAGAAACCTAAGACATTGAGATTGAAACCTCAAAGCCAACTACATTTATAATCATGGACGGTCCGACTCGCACCACTTTGCATGGGAAGGTTTAGATCCTCTAAGCAGTTTACCAGTACTTGGGGGCCACACTTTATGTGCAACTGTTCAGATATATCCACACTGGGATGATCATGATCAACATGTACAGCCTGTTTGGGTTGATTGTTTATGATCTGGGCTTGCACTGTTTACCACAATGACCCATTTTGGACTTTCCCAAATAAAATGCATTAAAGATGTTTACTGTTTAAATTAACTTAGCACAACATCTTTTCAAAGTTTAAAAGCCTTTTTATCAGCAATAAATATACTTTGATATATACAGAAATTATTCAGATACTGATCACTATAATATGAAAATTACCACCCAAACTATTCAAGCATTCTATAACAAATTTTGATTTTTATTTATCCCATTATCCATACCGTATTCCTCCCATTTAGCACCCTATAAGCGCCCCTCGCTGCCCCCTGCCGTCTGATCTGGGTCTGCACTGAATGCTTAGGCCTGCCTGTCTCAATACTTAGGATCATTACACTACAGTATGTTAAATGCAGTTTTTAGCCACTATGAAGAAATAGATGGGCTGCAGGATGCTTCCACGCAGAGCTGAAATCGACCCGCACACGAGCACTGGTAAACCGCTTAGAGGATCTAAGTCTGCTAAGGCAATTTGGTGCGAGTCAGAACGTCCATGCTTATAAACCCTATTGGTTTCGTTGGGCGACAGGGCTTGAGGTGTCATTTCCACTCAATGTCGGGTAAAAGTCCCACAAATTGGAAGCAACGTCTCCAAAATGACCTTTACAGTATTGATGAGGATGTTAAACATCAAACCAAAAAAAAAAAAACACTTCCATTCATTTTCCTCTTTCTCCCCTAACCATCTACTCTCTCTTCTTTTTCTTTTCTCCCTTTCTCTGGGAGATGTCTGATGACACAAAATGACCAACAACCCATTTTGTACCAGAAACCCCAAAACGGGTAGTTGGCAAACAGTGCAGGCCCAGATCAGACGTGGCAGAATGCGGCATCTGACCAGGGCCTACATTGTTTGCAAAACGTTCAACCATTTTCCAAAGCAATTTTAAAGATAGTACTACCTGACACCCCCAAATTTTGAAATGGACTCCTGCTACATATAAGGAGGGAGACTGCATTTGGTACAAAAATCCAACACAATCAATCATATCAAAATCAAAGATGGAGTGAGTGAGTGTTTGAGTTTTACATCCCACCAACAGCTAAGGTCATACGGAGATGGGACCTCGGTTTAAAGACTCATCCAAAAGTTTGTAGAAGCCCGGGCTCGATCCTGCGACCTCTGGTTTACAAGGTGAGTAGCATAACCACTGCACCACAGAGGCTTCTAAATCAAAGATGGAAGTGTTCACTTCCAAGATTCCAGGATGTAAGGTAAACCCTTTTAGTACCGAATGGAATCTTCCTCCTTATCTAAAGCAGGAGTGCGTTTAAATATTTAGGGGTGTCAGGTTGTGTTTTCTTCAAAATTTATTTTGAAAATGACTGAACTTTCAGCAAACAGTGGAGGCCCTGATCAGACGTCGCATGCTGCGGCGTCGGATCTGGGCCTGCACTGTTTGCCAGGGCACCTGTTTTAGGGTTTCTGGTACAAAATGGGTTAAAGATGCAGCCATCCTCTTGTCAACCTCAAGGAATGCAGTGAAAAAGCAGAAAATATGTTTTTCTGACATCAATGACAATATTTGCTGTCATAAATTATACATATTTCACTAGGTCTAGACAAATGACCCATATATCATCATAAATGACATCTGTTTCTTCCATAAAGCACATTATTAACCCTTATCCTGTTGAATAAATTAATTTATCCACAACAATTCCTGACTATCGACCAATCAAATTACTAGTAAGTAAGTAGTCTTTATTTAACCCTTATCCTGCTGAATATTCAACTAAGCCACACCCATTTCTGCTCATCAACCAATCATATTACTTGATTAATTTATTGCTACAAATTCATAAAATGAATGCCAAACAGTGTAGATCCTGATCAGATGGCAGAGCTGAAACCGACCCGCACATGAGTACTGGTAAACCGCTTAGAGTTTCTAAGAATTTCTAAGAACTTGTGTTCATGTATTTTTAAGAACAACTGTATTCTTAGAAAGTTCTTAAAGACTGTTCTTGAATAGTTCAAGAAAAAAAGTTCTTTAAAGAGTTCAAGAACTGTTCTTGAACTGTATGAGAATTTCATTCTTGAACTGTTCAAGGATATTTTTCATTATTTGTTCTTAAAAATTGTCCAATTTAACATTTCAATGTTCTTGAACTGTTTTTGAACACTTTAAGAGCAATTCATGTTCGGTTCTTGAACTTTGTTCTTGAACTGCATGTGAAAGAACTTTTCTTGAATTGTTCTTAAAAAAAATTTGCAGGAAAAATTACAAATAAATACATAAAAAAAATAATAATAAAAAAAAAAATTTTTTTTTTTTTAATAAGTTTAGCCCATTTGTTACTGAATGAAATCAGAATCTCCCACCCGTCCCGTAAGAGAAATTGATATAAGATTGGTTGAACTTTCTGCAGTCAGTAAAGACCCTGATCAGGGCATGTGATCCAGGTTTAACACCTTATTCAACCCTACTTTTGCAAACAGTGTAGACCCAGATCAGATGGTGCTCTGTAGCATCTGATCTGGGCATGCACTGTTTGCAAGGGTACCTGTTTGGGGGTTTCCAGTACAAAATGGGTTACATCCATAAATTGCAGACTTGTTTTAATGTTAAGCATCAGTAAAGTTCAAGATCACAGGAAAATTTGTTTACCCCCATCCTGTCATTTTCTTTTTTATTTTGATTTATGGGCCTTTCAAGATTATTTTACTTATATGGAGCCAAAAGATAATCACAACTAGACAAAAACCATAGTACCCATAGAAAATGTTTGAAGACGACCTTCCGTTACAGACCTTGGCGTTTCACGTGATCTGAGCAAGGATTGAACTCACAGCACTGAGGGACCTAATGTTTACTTAACAAATAAGCCACATTTTTCAACATTTACCCCTTATTTTAACCCTACTTTTTGCAAACAGTGAGGATCCAGATCAGATGGCTTCTGAGAAGCCATCTGATCTGGATCTACACTGTTTGCCATGCAGTTTGCGAATTATACAAATATATTATATCAAGTAATTTGATTGGCTAATAGTCAGCAATGGGTGTGGCCTAATTATTTTATGCAGCAGCATAAGGGTTAAACAGGGATAAGTACATGTAGTTCTATGGTCATTGACATTCCCTTCCGCTGATTTTTGTATTTCAAATTTACAGGGAGAAAATTATTTAGGGTAACGCCCACTTCTTGTACATCATATCATGCCCTTTCTGAATTATAGCTAATATAATCTGACATGAGACTGGCGACCTCTATCATCATAATTTCACACCCTACTGAATGCATAAAATTATCTTTGCCGTTTTCCAAAGAGGTCGACATTGTTATTCAATACATAGAGCTTGGCATATTGCAATTCAGATGCCGAAAAATCATGAGAAGTTTAAGAAAACTGATCTATTGGGCAAAAACATTGACTGATTTATTTGGTCAGTCTCGTCAAATTGCATCAACTATATTGTGTCACCAGCATGACATAATTCTGTCAGTCAGCATCTGTTTTGTCGGGCATTAAATTTCAGTGTAATGAAACACAAGATCAACACTTATGACTCAGTAAATGACTACTGGTAGCTGACCATTAGTCCTAATAAAAATAAACAAAAAAGTCCCATTCAAAACACACTTTAACTGACACAAAAATCTCTGTTGTATGTATCCGCTCAACTTTGATAGCAGGATCATATTCTGGCCGACACCAAAGGCAGATGGTATCCTGGGCCACCTTAAACCCTATCCTGCTGAATAAATCTATTTAGCCACACCCATTGCTGACTATCAACCAATCAAATTACTTGAAACACTATATTCATTCAATTCACTAACTGCATGACAAATAGTGTAGATTCTGATTCAGAAGCCATCTGATCTGGATCTACTATGTTTGTAAAGGTAGAGGTTGTCATGAACAGAGTGAAACGGGTTAAACCTTATCCTGCTAAACGTTTGCAAACAATCCTAATGGCTTCTGATCTGTATCTACACTGTTTGACATTCTGTTTGTGCACTGAATGAATACATTATATAGAGTAATTCGACCGTGTCAGTCAGAAATGGGTGTAGACAAATTAATTCATTCAGCAGGATATGGATTATAGAATTTGTTAGTGGGTAAACCATCACTTTTCTGTCAAAAATAAATATCAAAAATGTCATTTTGCTGAAATGAAGTTATTGTTGTTGTTCTTTTCTGCCATACTGAATGACTAAATGAGCCCCGCCAAGAGAATTTGTGTCTTCGAGCATTCTTTCATGACAAATTTTAACTGTGCATGCCCAGCCATTCAGAGGGGCCAGGGATATGGCTTTCTGTCTGAAGGTTCCTCTTGATTCACTGCTTGTATGAGCGAGCAGCGAAGGTTCTGGCGAGACTGCGCGGAAGCGCAGGCTCGCCTGAACCTTCGCTGCTCGCATAGACGATAAGTACCAAAATCGCTTGACGTGGCCCAAATAATGACTGCAGTTGCTTTGAACAAGTGGGACCTGGCCATTACATAAGAGCACAGCTCCATTTTTCATCTGAGGAAGTACTGTTATTTTTCTTATTCCTGTACAGAAAGTTAAAATGTTGTGGGTTTCCATAAGTAGTGCCTAGGCCAGATGCTTCTGATGAAGGCCCCCGACCATCAGGGATCAAGAAAAAGATGGGCTGCATGATGCTTCCATGCAGAGCTGAAACCAACACTCGAGTACTGGTAAACCGCTTAGAGGATTTAAGCCTGCCCAGGCAAAGCGGTGCGCGTCTGTCCGTCCATGCTTATAAACCCTATTGGTTTCATTGGGCGACAGGGCTTGAGATGTCATTTCATCTCAAGGTCGGGTAAAAGTCCCACAAAATTGGAAGCAACGTCTCCAAAATGACCTTTACAGTGTTGACGGGGACGTTAAATCTCAAATCAAACAAATAAAACAAAGCTTCTGATGAATATCCACAACACCAGGCAAAGCGGTGTAAGTGTCGGACCGTCCATGCTTATAAACCCTATTGGTTTCATTGGGCGACAGGGCTTGAGATGTCATTTCATCTCAAGGTCCAGTAAAAGTCCCACAAAATTGGAAGCAACATCTCCAAAATGACCCTTACAGTGTTGACGGGGACGTTAAACCTCAAATCAAACAAATAAACAAAATCTGAGGAAGTACTTTTATTTTTCTTATTCCTGTACGGAAAGTTAAAATGTTGTGGGTTTTCATTAGTATGCTTCTGATGAATATCCACAACGTGTGTTTTCGTGCAGAAATAATAAAAAAAAATAATAATATGTGGATACCCTCTCTTATCTGGGGCTATGGTATTAGAAGTGGTTGACAACACTGGTAGTCTATGATGAACTTGGTCATAACCTACATGATTTAAATTTATTAGCTTTAACCCATTTTGTACCGAATATGGAATTTTCCACCTTATATATCGTAGGAGTACCAGGCTGAGTTGACTAAAATGAGAAGGCTGAACATTTTGCTTAACAGTGAAGGCCCAGATCAGACGCCGCATTGTGCGGCGTCTGATCTGGGTCTGCACTGTTTACCAATGACCCGTTTGGTGTTTCCCGGAGCAAAATGGGTTAATATACATAGTTCACAAAATTGGCATTCCACTTGCCATGCAGGATTTTAGAACAGTCAGCAAACAGGAGCTAATGAAATTATCGCTCTGCATGCTGGGTATTTTTTTTTTTTTTTGCAGCAGCCATTTTGAATTATTTTTTTTAATTTTCCCAGAAAAACAGGATTTGATAGGACCAGAGCCTTAGTTATTTGCAAATACATTGTATGCTAAAAATCATTTTCTCATGATGTAACATATATACTAGAATATTGAAGAAGCTGTTCACTCATTAACATACTGATAATGGCAAATGAACAAACACTGAACAAGATAATGATCAGATCAGCTGAGATAAGGGTATTTCTTGTAAAAGAAATATCATTTTACGAAATCGATAACCGTTATCTAACGAACTGGAACATAACTAAAGAGTCTTAAGAGCGTCTGAAAGATTTTAATCGCATCTTGTGAACAGCACCTGACAGGTAAGTTTCGCTGCTCAAACTTTTCCTTTACACTTAAAAAGTTTAAGTCTGTGGCCTTGACCTTAAGGTCATGGAGTCACCTGAAAAAATAAAAAGGCCCACTTTTTATCAGATCACTGCTAATATCACGTTTTAGTGTAATGTCAATAACTCCTGCACTCATTCAAGTTCTGTGGAGACAATGCATTTCAATGCATCCTAAATGGGGTGTTTGGGTGAGGCAAAGTGGTCATGCTTTTCACATCACGGGGGGAGGGGGGCAGGGAAAGGGGCTGCTATCCTTGCAGCAAGGATGTTTTTATTTCCTCTGATTCTTCACAATCAATTGTTTTCCTCTTTCTCACCTGTCCCTCCTTTTCAGCTTGCCTGCCATCTTTCAATGTTTTCTCTCTCTTTCTCTGGGAGGTGACAGGAAATGACACACAAAGGTTAACTTGTTAATTTTTTCATTCAATGCATTTTGGTCTCTTTCCCAGATAATGCCCCACTGTGCATGTGTGTACTGTGTTTGGGGAGGGGGGGGGGGGGGGGGGGGGGGTAAAAATATAAAATCAGGTGTGTGAGGTGCACTATTGTTAGAGTCAGACATCACTGTTCACTTAACCCTTATCTTGCTGTTATAGCTCAGTTGGTAATTTGATTGGTTGATAGACAGAAATGGGTGTGGCTTAAATGAATATTCGGCAAGATAAGGGTTAAATATCATGCGATACAGGCCCATTTTTCATGTGGTAGCTTATTTGTGAGCGAATAAATACATATTTCTTGCCATTTTTTTAGTAAGGGGAAGCAACTTTCATCTCGACTTTCAGCTTACTTTTCTCTGCAATCTGGGTCGCTCTTACGATGAAGCCTACTCCAAAATCAAAGAATTTGCTCCTCAGATGAGCAAATTCTTTGATTTCAGAGTAGACCCCGATTAAAAGAATCATAGATCCAGTAAAAACATTTCCATTCCCCTTAAAGAAAGTACTCAACATCCTCTTCATAAATCGGCCCCTGCCCATAGGGGCTTGACAAAATATATGGGCTGCATGATGCTTCCACGCAGAGCTGAATCGGGCCCGCACACTAGTACTGGTAAACCGCTTAGAGGATCTAAGCCTGTCCAGGAACCGCAGTGCGAGGCGGACCAGTCATGCTAATAAACCCTATTGGTTTCATTGGGCGACAGGGCTTAACCTTTAGCATGCTGTAGGCGCATTCGTGCGCCCGTGAAAATGTAATGGCGCCACGCTGTAGGCGCAATCGTGCGCCGAAATTGACTGGTGTGCTTGGTGCGACTCATAGAAAAGGAGGAACTCTCGTTTTTCGGTGCGGTTTGGCATTTCGGTATCAAATAACATCCGGGCATCGATGAAAAAAAAAACTTGCCGTTTCGATGTTTTTGGATGGATTTTCTTCGGGTTTTCTGGGTAAGGATGCAATTTTTTTTTAGGAAATCGCTACTTTTTGACGAACTTGATCTAATCGAGCCCAAAATATGCTCTGAAAGGGTGTTTTAAACGATTTTTCGACTCAGTCAGCTGAGTGACAGTAGGCTACTTTCGTTTTCCATATGCTTTGAATGGTGGAGAAATCAAGAAAAATACGGGTTTTTGCGTGTTAAAAGTTGCTGAAAATGGTAGTATTTGATAAAAACAATTCAGTCGGACGGAGTATCGATAAAAAAATTAATTCAGCATGCTAAAGGTTAAGATGTCAATTCATCTCAATGTCAGGTAAAAGTCCCACAAAATTGGAAGCAACGTCTCCAAAAAAGACCTTTACAGTGTTGACGGGGACTTTAAACCTCAAATCAAACAAAAATCATTATAACATGGCTTTGGATACAGCTCTGTTTGAAGATGGCTCCAAAAACTGTATTAGATCATATAGAAAAATGACCATAAATGGTCATTTTTCTATATAATCTAAAACATTTTTGTCTGTATATAACATGGTTGTTTAACTAACATGACTACTGTTTTGGATCCCAACAATAGTGTTATAAAGACATACATGTGTAAAAAAATGGTTTACCTTTAAAGTATAGGATTTCGACTTCAGCCAGCTCATTTTGCTTTTTTTCCTTCAGCTTTTCTTAAATTTACTAACTAGAAAACATTTTTTGGGTTATCAAGAACATCACTATGTAGTCTCAAGCTCTGATGAATCCAAATGTTTAAGGTTTTCCGCACATAGAATCAAAGCTGTCACAATTGGTAATAGCTAACAGAGACTTCAGAATATACTAAAGTCCTGTTTATTGGCCTAAAATTGTTTTTTCTCTTTACCTTTCAAAATACATGTTTGTTTTTTGGTATTTACAAATACCTTGAATAAACAGAAGATATGATGGTATGTCGCTCGACCCACAATAAAATTAATGTCCACTGATAAAGTATGTCGTGAACTGATTATTACATGCCGATACACCTTTTTGTCAAATTAAATCACCACACTGATAAATCTCCGATAATAGCCTCCGGCTATTCATCATCCTATCTCTGGGTGGACTGAATGCGTTTAAATTTACGGAGCTCCAGTGCTTCATAACATCTAAATGTTATCACCCGTTTTGTTTACTCAACAGGTAAGCATACCTTTACCTACTGACGAAAACTCCCAGGATTCATAAAAATATAGCAGGTGAAAAATGTCACATAACATGGTTGGCAGAACCAGTAATTCTTACAATCACTGAAGCATAACCCAGATTGATATATACACCCCCAGATTTTTCTCTCATTCTTAATTCTCGTGATGATTACGAAAGTATTTCGTATTTCTCAATCCCACTGCATTTCATCCAACCATAACCCAGAATTTAAAACTTACTGACTGTTTAAATATTTACCTGCGTCACTTCGGTATATGTTTAAAGACTTATAAATTTACTTAACCTAAAAAACTTTCAAAGTCTTTTAGTACAAGATCTAAAGAAGAATATATATAGTCCTTTAATCCCCTGATCAAGTACAATGTGTACACAACAATTGTTGTCTGTTTTGTCGTCTGCTAGTACTTTAAAAGTCATACTTGCAAAGAGTGTTGACCCAGATCAGACTGCTCCACTAGGAGCAGTCTGATCTGGGTCCACACTGTTTACCTGTATGCAAAAATATTTTTTAAAATGTTTGCAAAAAACTTCAGCAGACGACATAAGCAGACAACATTTTCAGATGTAGTTTTTCAGGGCATTTTAACCGTTAATCCCTTGATCAAGTACAAGGTTGTTCAACTATAAATAACTCCTCTATCGGACTTCAGCAGTTTTCAATTTAACTGACAATGAATGAATTATATGTTTTAATATTATGTAAGACGTATATATATTATATAAGTAAAGTTTATTTCCACTCTGCTAATTTTATACACAGACTGTACAATTCCTTTCAGAAAAGATGAATATATATTCCTTTAAATTTCAAAAGGCAGAAAAATGGCAAATATTTTACGCTATACTGTTTATATTTTCAATCCAATTATCAACATACGTAATCGGTAGATTTTTTGCACGGTATTTTGACATACTGTTTACACCAGTATACAATTATAAAGGTACAAAACCATATCCGTCAATAGCACAGGTAAGCTGTCAATAGACACGCAAATCCCAGTATGCAAATCAACAATGCATTTCTAATTCCGAATAAGGAAGCTATATTACGCAACCAGCTGAATAATTATGAACCAGTTTACCCTTTCTTAATTATATGCATGCCAAAATAATAAAGGTCGTTCATTATACGGCTATTATGTCTTATGGTCGTTTTATTATATCCTAAGTATTATTTTACCACTTTAATTGTTTCGTAACTTAACCCTTATCCTGGTATTCACGACAACCCCTACCTTTGCAAACAGTATAGATCCAGATCAGATGGCTTCTAAAGAAGCCATCTGATCAGGATCTACACTGTTTGTCGGCTAGTTTGTGAATCTGAAAGAACTCATTATATAATGTAATCTGATTAGCTGATAGTCAAAAATGGGTGTGGCTAATTTAGATATTCAGCAGGATAAGGGTTAATTCAGTGAACTAAGCAATAATTCAGTGTATTTTTTTTTTACATTTCAGGAAAGCTGTAAATGAAATATCGCAAAATTTTAGTGTGACTTTCTAATCCGTGTCCTGCTGATTTGTTTGTTTGATTTGAGGTTAAACATCCCCGTCAACACTGTATAGGTCATTTTGGAGACACTGCTTCCAATTTTGTGGGACTTTTACCCAACATTGAGATGAAATGACATCTCAAACCCTGTCGCCCAATGAAACCAATAGGGTTTGTAAGCAAGGGCGGTCCGATTTGCACCGCTTTGGCGGGACAGGCTTAAATCCTCTAAGCAGTTTACCAGTAATCGTGTGCAGGCCGGTTTCAGCTCTGTGTGGAAGCATCATGCAGCCCATCTATTTCTTCAAGACCTGATGGGCGGGGCTGGCCCTGTTCTGCTGAAGCAGGACATTTGTCTCCCTTTACATCATATCACTTGATTTTTGATTAACTTTCACAATCACTACAATTCCATACATCATTTTTAAATATTTTGTTCTTATTAATGAAAAAAATTACAGTTTGACATTTCACCCCGCCCATTGGGGCTTGAAGAAATAGATGGGCTGCATGATGCTTCCAGGCAGAGTGTAAACCGACTTGCACACGAGTACTGGTAAACCGCTTCGAGGATCTAAGCCTGCTAAGCCTGCTAAGGCAAAGCGGTGGGAGTCGGACCGTTGCCTAACGTCATATATGGGGATTCTATTTTTGTCACGAACTAAAAATAGATCTAACTAGTGTGCGAAACCTAATTAGGGAATCCCTCTCAAACCCATTTGCCTGTCATCATAATTGTTCGCATTTTTACATAAAATGCATTCATTTGTATTGTTTTAAAGAAAAATACCGGCTATATGTATTTTATTTTTGGAAGCATTTTTTCCAGATAGCTCAATAATGCACCCTTAAGAAATATTGTAATGATCATAAGTATTGTGATAGATAGGCCTAATTGGAAACAGGATAGATAGACCTAAGCAAACAGTGAAGACCCAGATCAGACTGCTCCTGCAGGAGCAGTCTGATCAGGGTCTACACTGTCTGCTTTTCAATCTACACCTTTAGGACGCCTTGCTGGATTGTGGGACAAATTTGTCAAAATTTTGGGAGAATTTACTGTAAGTCCTTAAGGTGTCAAAATTTTGAGGATTTTTACGATACAAAAACTGCCATCTCCCCAAAAATTTTCTGTATCACTCTTAGGGTTAATGAAACTTCTATTATTAAACATCTCAACACTTCCTTATTATAAGATGTATTTTATTTTCCAAATCAGCCGAATATTGAGAAATTTTATCCTAATATAGTGACCAAAATTTATCAGATTTCATCGGCAAACAACAGGAGGACATGTAGACATGTCCATTCACCTCACACATCACTCAAGCTTGACAATCTACAAATAAACAGGTAATTTTTATGTTCTTTGACTGCCCGTTGAACACCACCGAGGTGTGATACACGGGAAACTTTCCCACCGTCTGTCAATACAGCGTCTATCGTTTAATCTCAAAATTACCTGTACCTGCTCGACTCTGAAGGCATCAAGCAAAAGTTTAGCAGATGACATCCCAGCCTGTCTATATGGTGTCTGTCTCATACCTACAAAATTCTTATATCCAGTGCTACACAAAATTCAGCAGACATTTTAGTTATTTTTTCCAAAGAGGGCTAGTTAATTTTTCAGAGAAAATCAGGGTTGACATTTCAAGTGAATCGTCAGTAGACAATTCACATGAAATGTCAAGCCTTTATTTGTTTGTTTGTTTGTTTGATTTGAGGTTTAAAGTCCCCGTCAACACTGTATAGGTCATTTTGGAGGCGTTGCTTCCAATTTTGTGGGACCTTTACCGGACACTGGGAGGAAATGACATCTCAAGCCCTGTCGCCCAATGAAACCAATAGGGTTTATTAGCATGGACCGTCCACCTCGCACGGCGGTTCCTGGACAGGCTTAGATCCTCTAAGCGGTTTACCAGTACTAGTGTGCGGGCCGGATTCAGCTCTGCGTGGAAGCATCATGCAGCCCATATATTTCTTCAAGCCCCTATGGGCGGGGGCCGCAAAAATTACCTGTACCTGCTCGACTCTGAAGGCATTAAGCAAAAGTTTAGCAGATGACATCCCAGCCTGTCAATATGGTGTCTGCCTCATACCTACAAAATTCTTATATCAAGTGCTACACAAAATTCAGCAGACATTTTAGTTATTTTTTCACAAAGAGGGCTAGTTAATTTTTCAGAGAAAATAAGGGTTGACATTTCAAGTGAATCGTCAGCAGACAATTCACATAAAATGTCAAGCCTTTAATTTCACCGTAAAATAAAATATTTTTTACAGTGCTGTCTGCTCCTGTTATGCTGCATGCATTAACCCTTAAGAAGCCGAGGAGAACTACACCTGAAAATGTCGTCTGCTTAAGTCGTCTGCTGAATTCTTTTGCAAACTTTTTAAAAATATTTTTGCATACATTACAGGCAAAACAGTGTGGGCCCAGATCAGACTGCTCCTACAGGAGCAGTCTGATCTGGGTCCAAACTGTTTGCAAAAAATTGCTTTTAAGGTAACCGGCAGACGGCAAAGCAGACGACAATTGTCGTGATTGGCAGTGTATGGGTTAACAATAAGACAAACTGTCAACCATATCAAATATATTAGATAAACAATTACTAGCTGCTTTGTACATTGAAAATATATAGACATTTTAAGTCGCCCATTCATAATTTTGTTTTCAATGTAAACTAAATGTTTGCAGACTTGTTTACCTATTATTTATTACCTGCCTATATTCGAAAATGAAGAACAGAATGACATGTCAGCCAAGATCAATGTCTTGACAAACAGAATAAAAAGACTCAGGGTACGGTAAAAATCCTAAAAATTGGGACACCTTGAGGACTTGGCGTAATTGTCCTAAAATTTTTAACAAATTTTTGTTAAACGATCCTGCAAGGAGTCCAAAAGGTGCAAATGGATTGGCAAACAGTGTAAATCCTGATCAGATGAAGGAGCTTTGACTGTGTAATTCTCCTAAAATTTTAACAAATTTGTTTCACAATCCTGCAAGGAGTCCAAATTGACAAACAGTGTAGATCCTGATCCTTAAGGAGTAGTCTCATTTGGGCCTAAGCACAAAATCTGAAGGAGCAGTCTGATCAGGGTCTACACTGTTTGTCATTCTGTCTGCACCTTTTGGACTCCTTGCTGGGTCATGAAAGAAATTTGTTAAATTTTTAGGAGAATTATAGCAAGTCCTCAAGGTGACAGAATTTTCTGTTTTTTTTTTTTTTTTTTGTTGTTTTTTTTTTTTTGTTGTTTTTATGGTAATCATCGCAAAAGCCCTCTTCAACCCACAGGTTATCCAAAGAGAAATAAACAAGAATCCTTGTCATGCTGGGTGTATGTGAAGGCTGATCCGAGTCTTTGTATGTCGCAAACATCTTACTGATGATTTTGTCGTATGTGGAGCTAGATTGATCATCATCTGGATCCCCAAACTGATAATATGGGCTCTTTTGATTTCATTTACATGTATTTTGGTGTCATAACCCTTTCAAGATTTCAAGGTTGTATCATATATTATATATTAAGTCAATCATTAATCAAAGGTAAACAAGAGGGCCCAGAGGGCCCTGATTCGCTCACCTGAATGTCACGGTCTCTAGTACATTCTGTATAGGGCATTTTGGAGATGTTGCTTCCAATTTTGTGACTTTTACCCAACATCGAGATGAAATGACATCTCAAACCATGTCGCCCAATGAAACCAATAGGGTTTGTAAGCAATGATGGTCCGATTCACACCGCTTTGCCTGGCAGGCTTAAATCCTCTAAGCAGTTTACCAGTACTAGTGTGCGGGCCAGTTTCAGTTCTGCATGGAAGCATCATGCAGCCCATCTATTTCTTCAAGCCCTGATGGGCGGGGCTGGCCCTGTTCTGCTGAAGCAGGACATTTGTCCACCTTTACATCATCATCATCATCACTTGATTTTTGATTAACTTTCACAATCACTACAATTCCATACATCATTTTTAAATATTTTGTTCTTATTAATGAAAAAAATTACAGTTTGACATTTCACCCCGCCCATTGGGGCTTGAAGAAATAGATGGGCTGCATGATGCTTCCAGGCAGAGTGTAAACCGACTTGCACACGAGTACTGGTAAACCGCTTCGAGGATCTAAGCCTGCTAAGCCTGCTAAGGCAAAGCGGTGGGAGTCGGACCGTTGCCTAACGTCATATATGGGGATTCTATTTTTGTCACGGACTAAAAATAGATCTAACTAGTGTGCGAAACCTAATTAGGGAATCCCTCTCAAACCCATTTGCCTGTCATCATAATTGTTCGCATTTTTACATAAAATGCATTCATTTGTATTGTTTTAAAGAAAAATACCGGCTATATGTATTTTATTTTTGGAAGCATTTTTTCCAGATAGCTCAATAATGCACCCTTAAGAAATATTGTAATGATCATAAGTATTGTGATAGATAGGCCTAATTGGAAACAGGATAGATAGACCTAAGCAAACAGTGAAGACCCAGATCAGACTGCTCCTGCAGGAGCAGTCTGATCAGGGTCTACACTGTCTGCTTTTCAATCTACACCTTTAGGACGCCTTGCTGGATTGTGGGACAAATTTGTCAAAATTTTGGGAGAATTTACTGTAAGTCCTTAAGGTGTCAAAATTTTGAGGATTTTTACGATACAAAAACTGCCATCTCCCCAAAAATTTTCTGTATCACTCTTAGGGTTAATGAAACTTCTATTATTAAACATCTCAACACTTCCTTATTATAAGATGTATTTTATTTTCCAAATCAGCCGAATATTGAGAAATTTTATCCTAATATAGTGACCAAAATTTATCAGATTTCATCGGCAAACAACAGGAGGACATGTAGACATGTCCATTCACCTCACACATCACTCAAGCTTGACAATCTACAAATAAACAGGTAATTTTTATGTTCTTTGACTGCCCGTTGAACACCACCGAGGTGTGATACACGGGAAACTTTCCCACCGTCTGTCAATACAGCGTCTATCGTTTAATCTCAAAATTACCTGTACCTGCTCGACTCTGAAGGCATCAAGCAAAAGTTTAGCAGATGACATCCCAGCCTGTCTATATGGTGTCTGTCTCATACCTACAAAATTCTTATATCCAGTGCTACACAAAATTCAGCAGACATTTTAGTTATTTTTTCCAAAGAGGGCTAGTTAATTTTTCAGAGAAAATCAGGGTTGACATTTCAAGTGAATCGTCAGTAGACAATTCACATGAAATGTCAAGCCTTTATTTGTTTGTTTGTTTGTTTGATTTGAGGTTTAAAGTCCCCGTCAACACTGTATAGGTCATTTTGGAGGCGTTGCTTCCAATTTTGTGGGACCTTTACCGGACACTGGGAGGAAATGACATCTCAAGCCCTGTCGCCCAATGAAACCAATAGGGTTTATTAGCATGGACCGTCCACCTCGCACGGCGGTTCCTGGACAGGCTTAGATCCTCTAAGCGGTTTACCAGTACTAGTGTGCGGGCCGGATTCAGCTCTGCGTGGAAGCATCATGCAGCCCATATATTTCTTCAAGCCCCTATGGGCGGGGGCCGCAAAAATTACCTGTACCTGCTCGACTCTGAAGGCATTAAGCAAAAGTTTAGCAGATGACATCCCAGCCTGTCAATATGGTGTCTGCCTCATACCTACAAAATTCTTATATCAAGTGCTACACAAAATTCAGCAGACATTTTAGTTATTTTTTCACAAAGAGGGCTAGTTAATTTTTCAGAGAAAATAAGGGTTGACATTTCAAGTGAATCGTCAGCAGACAATTCACATAAAATGTCAAGCCTTTAATTTCACCGTAAAATAAAATATTTTTTACAGTGCTGTCTGCTCCTGTTATGCTGCATGCATTAACCCTTAAGAAGCCGAGGAGAACTACACCTGAAAATGTCGTCTGCTTAAGTCGTCTGCTGAATTCTTTTGCAAACTTTTTAAAAATATTTTTGCATACATTACAGGCAAAACAGTGTGGGCCCAGATCAGACTGCTCCTACAGGAGCAGTCTGATCTGGGTCCAAACTGTTTGCAAAAAATTGCTTTTAAGGTAACCGGCAGACGGCAAAGCAGACGACAATTGTCGTGATTGGCAGTGTATGGGTTAACAATAAGACAAACTGTCAACCATATCAAATATATTAGATAAACAATTACTAGCTGCTTTGTACATTGAAAATATATAGACATTTTAAGTCGCCCATTCATAATTTTGTTTTCAATGTAAACTAAATGTTTGCAGACTTGTTTACCTATTATTTATTACCTGCCTATATTCGAAAATGAAGAACAGAATGACATGTCAGCCAAGATCAATGTCTTGACAAACAGAATAAAAAGACTCAGGGTACGGTAAAAATCCTAAAAATTGGGACACCTTGAGGACTTGGCGTAATTGTCCTAAAATTTTTAACAAATTTTTGTTAAACGATCCTGCAAGGAGTCCAAAAGGTGCAAATGGATTGGCAAACAGTGTAAATCCTGATCAGATGAAGGAGCTTTGACTGTGTAATTCTCCTAAAATTTTAACAAATTTGTTTCACAATCCTGCAAGGAGTCCAAATTGACAAACAGTGTAGATCCTGATCCTTAAGGAGTAGTCTCATTTGGGCCTAAGCACAAAATCTGAAGGAGCAGTCTGATCAGGGTCTACACTGTTTGTCATTCTGTCTGCACCTTTTGGACTCCTTGCTGGGTCATGAAAGAAATTTGTTAAATTTTTAGGAGAATTATAGCAAGTCCTCAAGGTGACAGAATTTTCTGTTTTTTTTTTTTTTTTGTTGTTTTTTTTTTTTTGTTGTTTTTATGGTAATCATCGCAAAAGCCCTCTTCAACCCACAGGTTATCCAAAGAGAAATAAACAAGAATCCTTGTCATGCTGGGTGTATGTGAAGGCTGATCCGAGTCTTTGTATGTCGCAAACATCTTACTGATGATTTTGTCGTATGTGGAGCTAGATTGATCATCATCTGGATCCCCAAACTGATAATATGGGCTCTTTTGATTTCATTTACATGTATTTTGGTGTCATAACCCTTTCAAGATTTCAAGGTTGTATCATATATTATATATTAAGTCAATCATTAATCAAAGGTAAACAAGAGGGCCCAGAGGGCCCTGATTCGCTCACCTGAATGTCACGGTCTCTAGTACATTCTATTTTTAGCTCTGGTAGCCTTCTAACGATCTTAGCTATTTTTGTAGGGTGTCACCAAGGCAACATTCCTTTGAAGTTTGAATCAAATTGACCCAAGGGTTTAGGAAGAGTTTGCATTTGAAACAAATTTACAATGTTGTTCTATTTTTAGCTCTGGTGGCCATATTGTTCATCGAAGTGAGACCATTTTAGCTATTTTGGTAGAGAGTCATCTAAGCAATATTCCTATGAAGTTTGTATGTAATTGGCCCAAGGGTACAGGAGGAGTTGTCGTTTGAAGATTTTTTTCTATTTTTAGCCCTGGTGGCCATCTTGTTTATCAGTGGAATGATTTTAACTATTTTGGTAGGGAGTCACCTGGGCAACATTCCCGTGAAGTTTGAAGCAAATTTACAATGTTTTTCTAATTTTAGCTCTGGTGGCCAATTTGTTCATCGGAGCGGGATCATTTTAGCTAATATGGTAGAGAGTCAACAACATAATATTCCTGTGAAGTTTGAATCAAATTGGCCCAAGGGGTAAGGAGGAATTGTCGTTTGAAGAATTTTTCTATTTTTAGCTCTGAGGGCCATCTTGTTAGTCAGAGCGGAACAATTTTAGCTATTTTGGTAGGGAGTCAACGACATAATATTCCTGTGAAGTTGGAATCAAATTGGCCCAAGGGGTAAGGAGGAGTTGTCGTTTGAAGATTTTTTCTACTTTGAGCTCTGGCGGCCATCTTGTTCGCTGTGTTGAACGATTATAGGTAATTTGGTAGGGAGTCACCTAACTAACATTCCTGTGAAGTTTGAATCAAATTGGCCAAAGGGTTGAGGAGGAGTTTGCGTTTTGACGTAAATTTACAAAGTTTTTCTATTTTTAGCTATGGCGGCCATTTTGCTCATCAGAGGGAAACAATTTAGTTATTTTGGTAGTGGGTCATCTAAGCAACATTCCTATGAAGTTTGAATGAAATTGGCCCAAGGGTAAAGGAGGAGTAGTAGTTTGAAGAATTTTTCTATTTTTAGCTCTGGTGGCCATCTTGTTAGTCAGAGCAGAATGATTTTAGCTATTTCTTTAGGGAGTCAGCTACATAACAAGTTTGAATCAAATCGGCCCAAGGGTTAAGGAGGAGTTCGTGTTTGAAGCAAATTTACGATGATTTTCTATTTTTAGCTATGGCGGCCATTTTGCTCATCAGAGCAGAACCTTTTCAGCTATTTTGGTGGATGGTCACCTAAGCAACATTCCTATGAAGTTTGAATAAAATTGGCTCAAGGGTACAGGAGGAGTTGTCCTTTGAAGATTTTTTTCTATTTTTAGCCCTGGTGGCCATCTTGTTTATCAGTGGAATGATTTTAACTATTTTGGTAGGGAGTCACCTGGGCAACATTCCCGTGAAGTTTGAAGCAAATTTACAATGTTTTTCTAATTTTAGCTCTGGTGGCCAATTTGTTCATCGGAGCGGGATCATTTTAGCTAATATGGTAGAGAGTCATCTAAGCAATATTCCTATGAAGTTTGTATGTAATTGGCCCAAGGGTACAGGAGGAGTTGTCGTTTGAAGATTTTTTTCTATTTTTAGCCCTGGTGGCCATCTTGTTTATCAGTGGAATGATTTTAACTATTTTGGTAGGGAGTCACCTGGGCAACATTCCCGTGAAGTTTGAAGCAAATTTACAATGTTTTTCTAATTTTAGCTCTGGTGGCCAATTTGTTCATCGGAGCGGGATCATTTTAGCTAATATGGTAGAGAGTCAACAACATAATATTCCTGTGAAGTTTGAATCAAATTGGCCCAAGGGGTAAGGAGGAATTGTCGTTTGAAGAATTTTTCTATTTTTAGCTCTGGCGGCCATCTTGTTAGTCAGAGCGGAACAATTTTAGCTATTTTGGTAGGGAGTCAACGACATAATATTCCTGTGAAGTTGGAATCAAATTGGCCCATGGGGTAAGGAGGAGTTGTCGTTTGAAGATTTTTTCTACTTTTAGCTCTGGCGGCCATCTTGTTCGCTGTGTTGAATGATTATAGCTAATTTGGTAGGGAGTCACCTAACTAACATTCCTGTGAAGTTTGAATCAAATTGGCCAAAGGGTTGAGGAGGAGTTTGCGTTTTGACGTAAATTTACAAAGTTTTTCTATTTTTAGCTATGGCAGCCATTTTGCTCATCAGAGGGAAACATTTTAGTTATTTTGGTAGTGGGTCATCTAAGCAACATTCCTATGAAGTTTGAATGAAATTGGCCCAAGGGTAAAGGAGGAGTAGTAGTTTGAAGAATTTTTCTATTTTTAGCTCTAATGGCCATCTTGTTAGTCAGAGCGGAATGATTTTAGCTATTTCTTTAGGGAGTCAGCTACATAACAAGTTTGAATCAAATCGGCCCAAGGGTTAAGGAGGAGTTCGTGTTTGAAGCAAATTTACGATGATTTTCTATTTTTAGCTATGGCGGCCATTTTGCTCATCAGAGCAGAACCTTTTCAGCTATTTTGGTGGATGGTCACCTAAGCAACATTCCTATGAAGTTTGAATAAAATTGGCCCAAGGGTACAGGAGGTGTTGTCCTTTAAAGATTTTTTTCTATTTTTAGATCTGGCCGCTATCTTGTTTGTCAGAGCATAACGATTTTAGCTATTTTGGTTGGGAGTCATTTGGGCAACATTCCTGTGAAGTTTGAATCCAATTGGCCCAAGGGTTGAGGAGGAGTTCGTGTTTGAAGCAAATTTACGATGTATTTCTGTTTTTAGCTATGTCGGCCATTTTGCTCATCAGAGCAATACTGTTTGAGCTATTTTAGTAGAGGGTCACCTAAGCAACATTCCTATGACGTTTGAATTAATTTGGCCGAAGGGTACAGGAGGAGTTGTCATTTAAAGAATTTTCTATTTTTAGCTCTGGTGGCCATTTTGTTCACCGGAGCGGAAACGTTTTAGCTATTTTGGTAGAGGGTCATCTAAGCAACACTCCTATAAAGTTTGAATGAAATTGGCCTTAAGGTATGGGAGAAGTTGTTGTTTAAAGATTTTTCTATTTTTAGCTCTGGTGGCCATTTTGTTCAGCGGAGCAGAACAATTTTAGCTATTTTTGTAGAGGGTCACCTCAGCAATATTCCTATGAAGTTTTATTGAACTTGGCTCAAGGGTTAAGGAGGAGTTAGCATTTAAAGCAAATAGTTGATGCTGCACGACACAAGAGGGACTACGGACATTGACCTATCACAATAGCTCACCATGAGTACTTCGTGCTAAGGTGAGCTAACCATGAGTACTTCGTGCTCAGGTGAGCTAAAAAAAACCCATCTGTTTTCCATTACAGAACTTGTGCTTCACAATAATGGGACTGGACTAGCCTAGAACCCACAACCACTAGGCCACAGAAGAGGCCCATAATATAATGGACTATATGCATCGTAAAAATCTTAAAAATTTGGACACCTTGAGGACTTTGAATATGCGATTGCGCATATCAGTTTCTCTGAGGAATTAGCATGTGATGCTGAATCACATACCCATATCACACCCTAAAATCCATATCACATACCCTTTATCATACCTCTGACGTAACAATCTTCCAAACACTCGCCTGTCTTACTATCACATCACAATTTTTTGCAAACAGTGACGGCCCTGATCAGATGTCATATTCTTTAGCATCTAAATGCATTTCTCTGTTTTGGTATTTATAAATAACCTTGCTTATAGTTGGTTCTAATTAAATACGTATACACACAGAAATTTCTTGTCATTAAAAAAAGTATGTATTAAACAAAGCCAACTATATATTGACCAAGCCCTCGAACAAATGATATTTCAAATTATTGAAATCTTACCATCAGACCCTGATGACCATAGGAGTACAAACCCCGAATAATCAAGGAATTGTACTGGATCTATCAGCTACACACTCTCCGACCGGTCGGGACTTATGTTCAGGGATAGAGACAGGAAATTTCAGCCATGCACCTTTCATATTAATGTCCCCTTACTCCTCTCTCTATCCCGAACACGCAACCTATTAGTTAGCTCAAATACGTTTGCAATTACGGGGCAAAGACGCCCCAAAACTGGCATAAAGAGGACGTCATAACGTCGCACAATTGTCGCACTAATAGCTAACTACGGAAATACATCCATGTTTGGAATGTAACAAGACATACAAATACCTAAAAAGCCTGCGGAGACACCTGGAAACGGCACACAGAGGACTCCGTATCTTATGCCAGCATTGTGGGCTATTATTCACTAGAAAAGATTCTATGTGTGAGCATATTCGTAACAAACAAGAAGGAATTACAGGGGAAAGTCGAAGTGCCAAGGACCCGAACACACGGGACTTCACAATAGAAAAATTAGATAGAATTCTAGGACCTTTCCTAGAAGAGAAATTCAATACAGAACTCTCCTTAAGTGATGATTTATTCACAATGGCCAACTTCGAAATAAAGGTATGTAAATGAAAACAAATAAGTTTCATTTTGACCGTTTATTATAAACAATTTCATACCTTTGCATGTAAACAATCATCTTATACATATTATACTAACATTCTCTCCCCCATCCCACCCGTCAATTAACATAAATTAACAATAAATTGCAAATGCGCCTCACTTCAGTAACCCCACAAAGCCTGTAAATAAACAGCGAAAATGTATTCCCTTTCAAAGACTGACCAAAAATCGGTACCGGTGCCGACAATAAAATACATACGATACATATAAATACATGTATTTAGGCTACCGATAATACAAAGCGGCCCCAAACGGACCAACTAATGCCACAATCCTAACCAAAATAGTAAAGGAAAACGTCGCCCGGCCCCATAGGGGCCGGTGAACGTCTTGTGCCCATTAATAACAATGGATTATGACGTCACCGGCCCCCAGGGGCCGGTGACGACGTTCTCTCCATAACAACGAAATGGAAATAACGTCAACCGGCCCCCAAAGGGCCGGTGACAGTCTTCACAAAGGCAAAAATTGCCCACCAGCCCCCAAAAGGGCCGGTCTACATACATAATGATGGGTAACCATGGGTGACCCAGAGGGTATATAAAGAGCGAAAATCGCACAGCTCGTCACAAATCTGTGACAAGCGCACACATCCTCTGATGAAAGCCTACTATTAGGCAGAAACTAGTTAGGAATTATTCGCAATTATTCGCTATGAGTCACAATGAGCAAGACCATGGCGCGACCAATCTGAGTCGTCAGCCACACACCTCCAGCTTTAATGCACCCCTTCTTCGCTCGGAGACGGATGCGCCGGGTCAGCGTTCCATGGGAGAAGTCCAACACAGACCAACAGCGACATGTCAGTTAGCTCAAGCCTGAGCAATCTGACCCTGACGTCTGCGTCAGCCAGTTCGTCGCGAATTACGGTTGTTCCCAAAGAGAAGAGTTCCAAGAAGAGGACCAGGGAGAACACTTCGGAAGAGGAGCCGTCTAAGAAGTAAGACGCTAAAGTTACCGGCACAGATCCAACCGGCCTATAAAGAAGCCACAAGAATCCTATCGAGGCTTATCAAGAAGGTTCGAATGACGGAACACCAGCGCGACACCCGAAAAACGGGATACGCCGGTTGCAAACCATTTCAACCTCCTTGACCAAGCCCTCGAACAAATGATATTTCAAATTATTGAAATCTTACCATCAGACCCTGATGACCATAGGAGTACAAACCCCGAATAATCAAGGAATTGTACTGGATCTATCAGCTACACACTCTCCGACCGGTCGGGACTTATGTTCAGGGATAGAGACAGGAAATTTCAGCCATGCACCTTTCATATTTATGTCCCCTTACTCCTCTCTCTATCCCGAACACGCAACCTATTAGTTAGCTCAAATACGTTTGCAATTACGGGGCAAAGACGCCCCAAAACTGGCATAAAGAGGACGTCATAACGTCGCACAATTGTCGCACTAATAGCTAACTACGGAAATACATCCATGTTTGGAATGTAACAAGACATACAAATACCTAAAAAGCCTGCGGAGACACCTGGAAACGGCACACAGAGGACTCCGTATCTTATGCCAGCATTGTGGGCTATTATTCACTAGAAAAGATTCTATGTGTGAGCATATTCGTAACAAACAAGAAGGAATTACAGGGGAAAGTCGAAGTGCCAAGGACCCGAACACACGGGACTTCACAATAGAAAAATTAGATAGAATTCGAGGACCTTTCCTAGAAGAGAAATTCAATACAGAACTCTCCTTAAGTGATGATTTATTCACAATGGCCAACTTCGAAATAAAGGTATGTAAATGAAAACAAATAAGTTTCATTTTGACCGTTTATTATAAACAATTTCATACCTTTGCATGTAAACAATCATCTTATACATATTATACTAACATTCTCTCCCCCATCCCACCCGTCAATTAACATAAATTAACAATAAATTGCAAATGCGCCTCACTTCAGTAACCCCACAAAGCCTGTAAATAAACAGCGAAAATGTATTCCCTTTCAAAGACTGACCAAAAATCGGTACCGGTGCCGACAATAAAATACATACGATACATATAAATACATGTATTTAGGCTACCGATAATACAAAGCGGCCCCAAACGGACCAACTAATGCCACAATCCTAACCAAAATAGTAAAGGAAAACGTCGCCCGGCCCCATAGGGGCCGGTGAACGTCTTGTGCCCATTAATAACAATGGATTATGACGTCACCGGCCCCCAGGGGCCGGTGACGACGTTCTCTCCATAACAACGAAATGGAAATAACGTCAACCGGCCCCCAAAGGGCCGGTGACAGTCTTCACAAAGGCAAAAATTGCCCACCAGCCCCCAAAAGGGCCGGTCTACATACATAATGATGGGTAACCATGGGTGACCCAGAGGGTATATAAAGAGCGAAAATCGCACAGCTCGTCACAAATCTGTGACAAGCGCACACATCCTCTGATGAAAGCCTACTATTAGGCAGAAACTAGTTAGGAATTATTCGCAATTATTCGCTATGAGTCACAATGAGCAAGACCATGGCGCGACCAATCTGAGTCGTCAGCCACACACCTCCAGCTTTAATGCACCCCTTCTTCGCTCGGAGACGGATGCGCCGGGTCAGCGTTCCATGGGAGAAGTCCAACACAGACCAACAGCGACATGTCAGTTAGCTCAAGCCTGAGCAATCTGACCCTGACGTCTGCGTCAGCCAGTTCGTCGCGAATTACGGTTGTTCCCAAAGAGAAGAGTTCCAAGAAGAGGACCAGGGAGAACACTTCGGAAGAGGAGCCGTCTAAGAAGTAAGACGCTAAAGTTACCGGCACAGATCCAACCGGCCTATAAAGAAGCCACAAGAATCCTATCGAGGCTTATCAAGAAGGTTCGAATGACGGAACACCAGCGCGACACCCGAAAAACGGGATACGCCGGTTGCAAACCATTTCAACCTCCTTGACCAAGCCCTCGAACAAATGATATTTCAAATTATTGAAATCTTACCATCAGACCCTGATGACCATAGGAGTACAAACCCCGAATAATCAAGGAATTGTACTGGATCTATCAGCTACACACTCTCCGACCGGTCGGGACTTATGTTCAGGGATAGAGACAGGAAATTTCAGCCATGCACCTTTCATATTTATGTCCCCTTACTCCTCTCTCTATCCCGAACACGCAACCTATTAGTTAGCTCAAATACGTTTGCAATTACGGGGCAAAGACGCCCCAAAACTGGCATAAAGAGGACGTCATAACGTCGCACAATTGTCGCACTAATAGCTAACTACGGAAATACATCCATGTTTGGAATGTAACAAGACATACAAATACCTAAAAAGCCTGCGGAGACACCTGGAAACGGCACACAGAGGACTCCGTATCTTATGCCAGCATTGTGGGCTATTATTCACTAGAAAAGATTCTATGTGTGAGCATATTCGTAACAAACAAGAAGGAATTACAGGGGAAAGTCGAAGTGCCAAGGACCCGAACACACGGGACTTCACAATAGAAAAATTAGATAGAATTCTAGGACCTTTCCTAGAAGAGAAATTCAATACAGAACTCTCCTTAAGTGATGATTTATTCACAATGGCCAACTTCGAAATAAAGGTATGTAAATGAAAACAAATAAGTTTCATTTTGACCGTTTATTATAAACAATTTCATACCTTTGCATGTAAACAATCATCTTATACATATTATACTAACATTCTCTCCCCCATCCCACCCGTCAATTAACATAAATTAACAATAAATTGCAAATGCGCCTCACTTCAGTAACCCCACAAAGCCTGTAAATAAACAGCGAAAATGTATTCCCTTTCAAAGACTGACCAAAAATCGGTACCGGTGCCGACAATAAAATACATACGATACATATAAATACATGTATTTAGGCTACCGATAATACAAAGCGGCCCCAAACGGACCAACTAATGCCACAATCCTAACCAAAATAGTAAAGGAAAACGTCGCCCGGCCCCATAGGGGCCGGTGAACGTCTTGTGCCCATTAATAACAATGGATTATGACGTCACCGGCCCCCAGGGGCCGGTGACGACGTTCTCTCCATAACAACGAAATGGAAATAACGTCAACCGGCCCCCAAAGGGCCGGTGACAGTCTTCACAAAGGCAAAAATTGCCCACCAGCCCCCAAAAGGGCCGGTCTACATACATAATGATGGGTAACCATGGGTGACCCAGAGGGTATATAAAGAGCGAAAATCGCACAGCTCGTCACAAATCTGTGACAAGCGCACACATCCTCTGATGAAAGCCTACTATTAGGCAGAAACTAGTTAGGAATTATTCGCAATTATTCGCTATGAGTCACAATGAGCAAGACCATGGCGCGACCAATCTGAGTCGTCAGCCACACACCTCCAGCTTTAATGCACCCCTTCTTCGCTCGGAGACGGATGCGCCGGGTCAGCGTTCCATGGGAGAAGTCCAACACAGACCAACAGCGACATGTCAGTTAGCTCAAGCCTGAGCAATCTGACCCTGACGTCTGCGTCAGCCAGTTCGTCGCGAATTACGGTTGTTCCCAAAGAGAAGAGTTCCAAGAAGAGGACCAGGGAGAACACTTCGGAAGAGGAGCCGTCTAAGAAGTAAGACGCTAAAGTTACCGGCACAGATCCAACCGGCCTATAAAGAAGCCACAAGAATCCTATCGAGGCTTATCAAGAAGGTTCGAATGACGGAACACCAGCGCGACACCCGAAAAACGGGATACGCCGGTTGCAAACCATTTCAACCTCCTTGACCAAGCCCTCGAACAAATGATAGTTCAAATTATTGAAATCTTACCATCAGACCCTGATGACCATAGGAGTACAAACCCCGAATAATCAAGGAATTGTACTGGATCTATCAGCTACACACTCTCCGACCGGTCGGGACTTATGTTCAGGGATAGAGACAGGAAATTTCAGCCATGCACCTTTCATATTTATGTCCCCTTACTCCTCTCTCTATCTCGAACACGCAACCTATTAGTTAGCTCAAATACGTTTGCAATTACGGGGCAAAGACGCCCCAAAACTGGCATAAAGAGGACGTCATAACGTCGCACAATTGTCGCACTAATAGCTAACTACGGAAATACATCCATGTTTGGAATGTAACAAGACATACAAATACCTAAAAAGCCTGCGGAGACACCTGGAAACGGCACACAGAGGACTCCGTATCTTATGCCAGCATTGTGGGCTATTATTCACTAGAAAAGATTCTATGTGTGAGCATATTCGTAACAAACAAGAAGGAATTACAGGGGAAAGTCGAAGTGCCAAGGACCCGAACACACGGGACTTCACAATAGAAAAATTAGATAGAATTCTAGGACCTTTCCTAGAAGAGAAATTCAATACAGAACTCTCCTTAAGTGATGATTTATTCACAATGGCCAACTTCGAAATAAAGGTATGTAAATGAAAACAAATAAGTTTCATTTTGACCGTTTATTATAAACAATTTCATACCTTTGCATGTAAACAATCATCTTATACATATTATACTAACATTCTCTCCCCCATCCCACCCGTCAATTAACATAAATTAACAATAAATTGCAAATGCGCCTCACTTCAGTAACCCCACAAAGCCTGTAAATAAACAGCGAAAATGTATTCCCTTTCAAAGACTGACCAAAAATCGGTACCGGTGCCGACAATAAAATACATACGATACATATAAATACATGTATTTAGGCTACCGATAATACAAAGCGGCCCCAAACGGACCAACTAATGCCACAATCCTAACCAAAATAGCAAAGGAAAACGTCGCCCGGCCCCATAGGGGCCGGTGAACGTCTTGTGCCCATTAATAACAATGGATTATGACGTCACCGGCCCCCAGGGGCCGGTGACGACGTTCTCTCCATAACAACGAAATGGAAATAACGTCAACCGGCCCCCAAAGGGCCGGTGACAGTCTTCACAAAGGCAAAAATTGCCCACCAGCCCCCAAAAGGGCCGGTCTACATACATAATGATGGGTAACCATGGGTGACCCAGAGGGTATATAAAGAGCGAAAATCGCACAGCTCGTCACAAATCTGTGACAAGCGCACACATCCTCTGATGAAAGCCTACTATTAGGCAGAAACTAGTTAGGAATTATTCGCAATTATTCGCTATGAGTCACAATGAGCAAGACCATGGCGCGACCAGTCTGAGTCGTCAGCCACACACCTCCAGCACCAACTATATATTGCTTTGCTTTTCACTGAAAATTTTGCTTTGTTGTTTAAGAGAGCTGTAATAATAAAACCATAATTCAACAATTTTTTAAAAGGACAACGGTTGGGAAATATATGGTGAGGCTGATATGGCATTTTTCATATCATACCCCACATCAGACCTCGACCTATATCAGCCCTCTGGCTGATATCCCTTTACCACTCGGATAAGCGTTTTTAAGTATCTGCACCCCATCCCCCTCCATTTTAAGCCCCAGAAGCACCTAAGATCTGCATTCCTAACCCTGGATAGTTATGTTTGCTTTAAGATTTGTTGGGCAAAAAAGTGACCTGTTTTTTCGCGCACCTCCCCACTAAAAATATTCTGGGGGAGATTGAGGGGGGGGGGGGGGGGGGGCACTCCCCCCTCACATCCCAAAACATTTTTGGTGTAGGGCCCAAGTGGCAGCTAAAATTTATATCTGAGGGTGTCTGGGGTCAAAAATGCCTGACAATTGATGCTGATAAAACATGCTGCAAACAGTGAAAATTGCCAGTGCCAAACACCTTAATTGTTGCCTTGAAAGCTGTGTTAAGATTAAAATTTGGTCAAAAATTCATGTGAAAACACACTTTTTGCCAACTTTGAGATGCCCCCTCTTTACCATGACAACAATGATCAACTCATGAAAGAATGCATTTGAAAGGTTACTGCCCAATGAACATTCATACCGAGTTTGGTGTAAAACAGACCATCCATTATGAAACAATGGCTAGTTGAAGTTGCTGTCGGGTGCAACACTGTGAAAATCAGCGAAATTCACAAAATCCCTGAGTGGTAAAGGGATATCAGCCCTCTGCCCGAGGGCTGATATGGGTCGAGGGCTGATGCGGGGTATGATATGAACAAGAGCTCTGCAAGCAGGGCATTATACGCCCGTGGCAATTGGTAAGATGGACCATATATATACTGACTGTTGTACAAGTTTGGGTTTGTGGAATGTAAACAAGGAACAAGATGTGCTCCATATATTCTTATCTGGCACTATTAATAACCCTCAATGGCTAAAACTACCTGTCTCCAACAAATTGTCATGGTCGGTAATATTTTGTGGATCATAACCTCAAAATAATATACGCATAACTCTGGCAATAAGTGGTGGATATTGAAATATTATGCGCTGCTCCACATCATAGTCTAAGTTTCAGCTTAATCAGATGTGAAATGTGGGAGAGATTATCCAAACAAAATATGTTTAGAAAAATATGTGAAAGGGGAATAAGTCTGGTAATATTTGGCGGACTGTAACCTCAAAATAATATGCACTGTTCCATATCATGGTCTTACTATATGTAATGCTTCAGCTTCATCAGATGTAAAATGTAAGAGGAGTTATCCGGAAACGGGATGTTTAGAAAAATCTGTGAAAGGGGTATAACTCTTGTAATATTTGGCAGACCGTAACCTCAAAATAATAACTGTTCCATATCATGGTCTTACTGTATGTAAAGTTGCCCCCGCCCATAGGGGCTTGAAGAAATATTTGGGCTGCATGATGCTTCCACACAGAGCTGAATCCGGCCCGCACACTAGTACTGGTAAACCACTTAGAGGATCTAAGCCTGTCCAGGAATCCTGGTGCGAGGTGGACCGTCCACGCTAATAAACCCTATTGGTTTCATTGGGCGACAGGGCTTGAGATGTCATTTCATCTCAATGTCGGGTAAAAGTCCCACAAAATTGGAAGCAATGTCTCCAAAATGACCTTTACAGTGTTGACGGGGACTTTAAACCTCAATTCAAACAAACAAATACTGTATGTAAAGTTTCAACATAATCGGATCTATATGTAGGAGGAGTAATCCAGAAACAAAATGTTTACAGAATTTTTTGAAGGGAGGGGCATAACTCTACTATTATATGCACATCATGGTCTAATTATATATGAAGTTTCAGCTAAATCAAATGTAAAATGTAGGAGTCATCCCATCCGGAAACGAAAAGTTTACAAAAAAAATTCAAAGGGGCATAACTCTATTATTATTTGGTGGACCATAACCTCAAAACAATATGCGCTGCCCTACATCATGGTCTATGGATGAAGTTTCAGCTTGATTGGATGTAAACTGAGGGGTTATCCAGAAACGAAAAGTTTACAAAAGATTTCAAGGGGGCAAAACTCTTTTATTATTATTTGGTGGACCGTAACCTCGAAACATTATGCGCTGGGGTCTAACTATGTATGAAGTTTCAGCTTGATCAGATGTAAACTGTAGGAGTTATCCGGAAACAAAAAGTTTACAGATGGATGGATGGAGGGACAGACAGGGGGCGTATAAAAATGACATATGATAATCTATAATTTCATCCGCAGTAAGGGCTGTAACACTGTAAATATTGACTCTTAACCCTTGACCTGCTGAATATTTAAACATGCCACACCCACTACCAATTATCAACCAATCAGATTACGGTACTTGCTGCAAATTATTGCAAGAAATTCACAATCTGAATGATAAACAATGTAGATCCTGATCAGATGGCTTCTTCAGAAGTTGAAGAAGCCATCTGATCTGGATCTGCATTGTTTGAAAGTTAAGACATATCCAGGCTCAGCAGGACAAGGTCTAAAATCACCGTTCAACAGTAGATTAAATACAGCTCTTAAACACCTTCGTGATCCCATAAGCAAATGTAAAGAACAATGTTTGTCCAAACTTACTTCATATAGTTTTCAAATATTTGCAAAACTAACAGATTAAGGAAAATTTTAACCCATATTTCAAGTGTGTTGTTTTAGAATCATAAAGGATTTAAGGCTATTTGATATTTGTTTCATATGAGGTTTAACGTCCCACTCAGCACTGTACTGGCCATTGACATTGCTTCCAATTTTGTGGGACTTTTACCCAACATTGAGATGAAATGACATCTCAAGCCCTGTCGCCCAATGAAACCAATAGAGTTTATAAGCATGGATGGTCTGACTTGCACCGTTCTGCCAGGGCAGGCTTAGCTCCTCTAAGCGGTTTACCAGTACTCGTGTGCTATCCGTTTCAGCTCTGCATGAAAGCATCATGCAGCCCATCTATTTCATCAAGCCCAGATGGGCAGGGGCCCCCAAAAAATATTACAAATTTTCATAAAAAAAAAATTAAGTTTTGAAAGATATGAAAGAAAAAATTAAGTCAAATGGAAAGTGGCCAATTGACGTTGTTCCAATATTCAGCACTTTGTTAACTATTTGATAGATACCCAAGCACATGTACCCAATTAAAATCTATTGTGATAACTATGACAACCAACTGAAATGCTTAACCCTTATCCTGCTGAATAAGTGTTAATTTGCCACACCCCTAAGTGACCCCTTTCTGACTATCAACAAATCAGATTGCTTGAAATAATGTATCAGATGACTTCTTCACTATTTGCAAAGGTTGGGGTTTTTTGTTTGTGTTGAGGTTTTACATCCCGAACAGAACTATTTTGGTCATTTTGGAGTATTGCATCCAATTTTGAGGGGCTGTTACCCAACAATGCCTAAAGAAACTGTTAGGGATAAGGAGCTGTCCAACTGGCAATACTTTTTCTGGGTAGGCTTAGCCCTTCTAAGTGGTTTACCAGCACTCCAGTTTGGTCGGTTCAAAATTGCACCCAGAATGCTTTGTAAGATTTTGCAAAAGCAAAAGCTACTCACATTTTGTTCAGCAAAAACATCAGTCTATTTGCCATATTAAATGATAAAACTTTAAATGATATGTTAACTAGGCCCAGACCAGTATAATGTACAGTAAAATTCCTATATTAAGACCACCTTTTGGACTGTTTAAAAGTGGTTTTTAAGACCACTTTTGAACAGCCCCAAAGGTGGTCTCTGACCAGAGGACACTACATGCAGAAAAGACAAAGAAAGAATAACTGCAACCCACTAAATAAGCTTCTAAAAGCAGATTTAGTCTTAATTTTAGGTGGTCTTTATAGCGGAAGTTTACTGTATTTACAAGTCGTGTTGACCTCCAAAATGTGCAAAGTACTGTGTTCTAGACAAACATTTTTGGAAATGCCCATGATATGCACCGACTGCACTTACAGGAGCATGTGGGGTAAATTAGTTGACTGTGGTACAATATTGAAAAGTGGTCAAGGTTATCTGTAACACAAGAGGGCCAAGATGGCCCGGAATTGCTCACACGATTTCAAGCCGAAAATCATGTGGATATTTAAACTGATAGCCGGCCTCGGTAGCTCAGTTGGATGCACGTCTGACTGGTTATCAGGAGGACGCAGGTTAGATACCTGCCAGGGTCGGCAACATTCTTTCGTGGAGATCGATAATGAAATCTTTTCTACCATCATTCTCTCCCTTCCGGTGATTCAAAAAGGGCAGTTGTCAGTTTCTGGTGAAAGAATATGCACTAAACTGGTTAACCGCTTACGTATAAGCCTGCCCAGGAAAAGTGTGGATAGGTAAACTGACCAGCTCAAAAATAACCTAAATAGTGTAGACTGGTCCATTCGACCCCAATACAAACAAACAAACAATTTGCCAGCCATCTTATTCCATGAAGCATAACTGTTGCACTTAGGTAGATGGTCACCTGGGCAATATTCTTGCGAAGTTTGAACGAAACTGGCTTTAAGAGTTCAGGAGAGGTTGTTATTTAAAGGTTTTTCAATTTTTAGCTCTGGCAGACATCTTTTTCATTTAAGGGGAACCATTTCGGCTGGTTTGTTAGAGAGTCATTTAAGATGCATGTCTGTGAAATTTGAAAGGTATAGAAGGTCCGGCCATCTGTTTGGCCTAAATAGCTGATTATTGAATAATTTTTTCTCTTTCTATTTTTAGTTCTGGTGGCCATTTTGCTGATCCGAGGAAAACAGTTTTAGCTATTTTGGTAGAGGGTCACCTGGGCAAAATTCCTTTGAAGTTTGAATGAAATTGGCCCAGGATTATGGGAGGAGTAGCTGTTCATTTTTCTGTTTTTAGCTCTGGCAGCTATCTTGTTCATTTTAGCTATTTTGGTAGAGAACCATTAAGGCAACTTACTTGTGAAGCTTAAATGAAATTGGCCCAAGGGTTTAGGAGGAATGGTCTTTTAAAGCCAATTGTTGACAGACGAGCACACAAGGAACATTCACTTGGTGCTCAGGCGAGCTAAGCTAAAAACAGTTCAGCATATAAATTTTTGAGCATGTGATTTCGAAAATTATTTCAATAAAAATACCTGTGAAGTAATTCAATATATTCTTACCTATTTTATATCTTCTATTGTTGCAAATTTGAGACTAATGTCAACATAACACGGAAACCAGTTCATCCGTGTCAGATGGAGGCCATTTTTAAGTCTGGTGTCAGTTGCTGTATGATGATACGCTGTTTTTCAAACCTGAAAGTATGTCAAAACATCTTCGGTCAATGTACTGACAACACTGAGGGCTAAGTTGTTCTTGAGAGTACAGTATTCGACCTATTTACCGCACATGCTCCTATAAGCGCACACCCACACTTTTTCTGGGAAAAAATACATAAGCACACACTTTACAGTAACCTCCCAACAAATTCATATTGAGTTTTGCTGCATCTTTGACCCTGACAATCATATGTATATGTGGTGAACCCCTATGCTGAAATTCAACTCTATAAAATAATCATATCTGAAGCTTTTTTTTCGTATTTTTTTTTCGTATTGAGTCTGCACTTATTAGGTAGATTTTTCACCACAATATTTTCATACAATTTTGAAAGAACTACGCGCACAGTGCGGTAAATAGGTCAAATACAGTATTTGTTTTGTTTGATTTGAGGTTAAACGTCACCGTCAACAATGTAAAGGTCATTTTGGACACGTTGCTTCCAATTTTGTGGAACTTACAGCCGGCATCGAGATGAAATGACATCTCAAGCCCTGCTGCTCAATGAAACCAATAGGGTTTATAAGCATGGACAGTCTGACTCGCACCGCATTGCCTGGGTAGGCTTATAACCTCTAAGCCGTTTACCAGTACTCATGTGTGGGTCAGCTTCAGCTCTGCATGGAAGCATCATGCAGCCTATCTATTTCTTCAAATGGGCGGGGGCTGTTTCTTGACAGTAGGCTGGGAAAATGGTCCAGGCCCTGAGGCTATATAAAATTTTTCATGCTCAGCTCAGCTGAGCATGAATTTTAAAATGCTCATAAATGTTAAAATACAAATGAAAGAGGCAATTTTTCTGCCCAGAACAGCACAGAATGTTGGCATTTTAAAATTTATGAGCAGGACAAATTTCATGATCAATTGAGTTGAGCATGAAAAAAGTTTTATTACCTCGGGCCCTGACCGAGGACTAAGAGGGTAAAATATAGTACCAGATCAAGAGTGATTTGTTTGTTTGATTTGAGGTTTAACCTCCCCGTCAACACTGTAAAGGTCATTTTGGAGACTGTCTTCCAATTTTGTGGGACTTTTACCCGGCATCGAGATCAAATGACATCTCAAGCCCTGTTGCTCAATGAAACCAATAGGGTTTATAAGCATGGACCGTCCGACTCGCACCGCTTTGCCTGGGCAGGCTTAGATCCTCTAAGCGGTTTACCAGTACTCATGTGTGGGTCGGCTTCAGCTCTGCGTGGAAGCATCATGCAGCCCATATATTTCTTCAAGCTCCAATGGGCGGGGATCATCAGATCAAGAGGGATATTGGGCATAATGTCTTTTATGAAAGACTATTCTTACGTGTACACACTACATACGTTTTCATAAAATCAAACAACCCCCCTAAATTATCCAGTTCAGGGATATCTGGAGCTCTGGAGACTCAAAAGTGAGTTCAAATTTACCCTTCTCCTGCTTAGCACGACAACCCCTATCTTTGCAAACAGTGTACATCAAGATCAGATAGCTGAAGAAGCCATCGGATCAGGATCTTCACTGTTTGTCATACAGTTTGTGAGTTCAAATGAATAGTATCATTGGGGACCAGCCAGCCCCCTATGAATAAACAAGAGGGCCCAATGGCCCTATATCGCTCACCTGTGTACCAGAAAATCATTAATGTAGAAGACCACTTGACATTGCTACATACTAAATATCTAAGCTCAGGCAAAGCGGTGTCCATGCTTATAAACCCTACTGGTTTCATTGGGCGACAGGGCTTGAGATGTAATTTCATCTCAATGTCTGGTAAAAGTCCCACAAAATTGGAAGAGACATCTCCAAAATGACCTATACAGTGTTGACGGGGATGTAAAACCTCAAATCAAACAAAATCTGTGCCTTATGGTTTTGGAGAAAAAGATTTAATTTTTTTCCAGTGTAAGTCTATAGGAGCTAATGAGCCCTGGGGCTTGGCCAATTTTGACCCAAAGGGCACGGTTGGCAGGATTTATGTAGGCGACCATTTTGTGTTGCTATATACTAAATATCTAAGGTCTGTACTTCATGGTTTCAAAGAAGATGTTTGAAGCTTTTTCCATTATAAGTTTGTTGGAGTTTAGGGGCCACAGGATTTGGACCCCAGGGGCATGATTGGCAGGATTCATGTAGGCGACCACTTGACATTGCTACATGCTAAATACCTAAGCTCTGGGACTTATGGTTTCAGAGAAGATTTTTGAAGATTTTTATCCCCATTTTAAGTTGCTTTTTTTTTTTTTTCATTATAAGGGCCCTGTGGTTTCAGAGAAGAAGATTTTTGAAGTTTCTCCAATTGTAAGTCTGTGGAAGCTAAAGAGCCCTTAGGTGGGGCCAATTTGGATCCCTGGGGCATAACTGGCAGGATTTATGTAGGTGGCCACTTGACGTTGCTACATAATAAAAGTCTAAGCTCTGGGCCTTATGATTTCATAGAAGAATTTTTCAAGTTTTTTTCCATTATAAGTCTATTGGAGGTGATGAGCTCGGGCGAGGCCAATTAGACCCCAGGGGCAGGGTTAGCAGGATTTATGTAGCTGGCTATTTTATGTTGCTAGATACTAAATATCTAAGTTCTGTGCTTCACAGTTTCTGAGAAGAAGATTTTTGAAGCTTTTTTCCATTATGAGTCTATGGGAGCTAAGGGGCCCCGGGGCGTGGCCCATTTGGACCCCAGGGGCATGATTAGCAGGAAATATGAAGGTGACCACTTGCCGTTGCTACATGCTAAATATCTAAGCTCTTGGCACTGTGGTTTCAGAGAAGAGGATTTTTGAAGTTTTTTTTTTCCATTATGAGTCTATGGGAGCTAAGGGGGTCCCAGGTTGGGCCCATTTGGACCCCAGGGGCATGATTGGCAGGATTTATGTAGGTGACCACTTGTCATTGCTACATGCTAAATATCTAAGCTCTGGGCCCTGTGGTTTCAGAGGAGAAGATTTTTGAAGCTTTTTTCCAATATGAGTCTATGGGAGCTAAGGGGCCCCGGGGCTGGCCCATTTGGACCCTACGGGCATGATTGACAGGATTTATGTAGGTGACCACTTGCCATTGCTACATGCTAAATATCTAAGCTCTGGGCCATGTGGTTTCAGAGAAGAAGATTTTTGAAGCTTTTTTTCCATTTTGAGTCTATGGGAGCTAAGGGCCCTGGGGCGTGGTCCATTTGGACCCTAGGGGCATGATTGGCATGATTTATGTAGGTGACCACTTGAAGTTGCTACATGCCAAATACCTCAGCTCTGGGCCCTGTGGTTTCAGAGAAGAAGATTTTTGAAGCTTTTTTCCATTATGAGTCTATAGGAGCTAAAGGGCCCCGGGGCGTGGCCCGTTTGGACCCCAGGGGCATGATTGGCAGGAATTATGTAGGTGACCACTTGCCGTTGCTACATGCTAAATATCTAAGCTCTGGGCCCTGTGGTTTCCGAGAAGAAGATTTTTGAAGCTTTTTGTTCCATTATGAGTCTATGGGAGCGAAGGGGCCCCGGGGCGTCGCCTATTTGGAACCCAGGGGCATGATTGGCAGGAATTATGTAGGTGACCACTGGCCGTTGCTACATGCTAAATATCTAAGCTCTGGGATGTGTGGTTTCAGAGAAGAAAATTTTTGAAGCTTTTTTTCCATTATGAATCTATGGGAGCTAAGGGGCCCCGGGGTGTGGCCAATTTGGATCACAGGGGCATAATTGGCAGGAATTATGTAGGTGACCACTTGCCATTGCTACATGCCAAATATCTCAGCTCTGGGCCTTGTGGTTTCAGAGAAGAAGATTTTTGAAGCTTTTTGTTCCATTATGAGTTTATGGGAGCGAAGGGGCCCCGGGGCGTCCCCCATTTGGAACCCAGGGGTATGATTGGCAGGAATTATGTAGGTAACCACTGGCCGTTGCTACATGCTTAATATCTAAGCTCTGGGCCCTGTGGTTTCAGAGAAGAAGATTTTTGAAGCTTTTTTTCCATTATGAGTCTATGGGAGCTAAGGGGCCCCGGGTTGTGGCCAATTTGGATCCCAGGGGCATGATTGGCAGGAATTATGTAGGTGACCACTTGCTGTTGCTACATGCCAAATATCTCAGCTCTGGGCCCTGTGGTTTCAGAGAAGAAGATTTTTGAAGCTTTTTTCCATTATGAGTCTATAGGAGCTAAAGGGCCCCGGGGCATGGCCCGTTTGGACCCAAGGGGCATGATTGGCAGGAATTATGTAGGTGACCACTTGCTGTTGCTACATGCTTAATATCTAAGCTCTGGGCCCTGTGGTTTCAGAGAAGAAGATTTTTGAAGCTTTTTGTTCCATTATGAGTCTATGGGAGCGAAGGGGCCCCGGGGCGTGGTCAATTTGGACCCCAGGGGCATGATTGGCAGGAATTATGTAAGTGACCACTGGCCGTTAATACATGCTAAATATCTAAGCTCTGGGCCCTGTGGTTTCAGAGAAGAAGATATTTTAATTTTTTCCCATTGTAAGTCTATGGGAGCTACATGTTGCCATGGCAACCAGAATTCCAATCTGATCAGCACAAAAACCTGATGCAGCCTTTCCCCCTACCTGATGATGCTTCTCATGAAATTTGATCAAGATTGACCATGGGGTATTAGAGATATACTTATTTGAAATTGTTTACGGACGCACGGATGCACGCACGGATGCACGCACGACGGACGACGGACAAAAAGTGATCACAAAAGCTCACCTTGTCACTACGTGACAGGTGAGCTAAAAATGTATCAAGTAGTTTCATTCGTTGATGGTCAGAGATGGGTGTGGCAAAATTAGTTATTCAGCAGGATAAGGGTTAACCATGGTAAATGTGCCATTCAGTGTTCAAGTCATGGAAGTATCACATGGAAACACTGTATTTGAACTAAGTTAACTCAAAGAAGAATCACAACAATTGTCGTCTACTGAGCTTTGCCGTCTGCTGGTAACTTTAAAAGTAAATTTTGCAAACAGTGTGGACCCAGATCAGACTGCTCCTCTAGGAGCAGTCTGATCTGGATCCAATCTGTTTGTCTGTATGCAAAATATGTTTGAAATGTTTGCATGAAAATTCAGCAGACGACGTAGACAGACAACATTTTCGGATGAAACGTTCTCAGCATATTAAGAGTGAACTGTTCATTTCTCGTCACAGCATCGCTGAAGTCCTTGGAAGAGATGACATTTATGAGAACACCTGATTTTTATCACATTATCATAGCAATGGTGTACTGTTACATATTATAATACCAGATCATCCATGCAATGGCATTGATAAACGTTTGTCGACTTTATCATCCAATCTACATGGTTCGGGAGATCACAAAAGCTTGATGACAAGGAGTCAAGCGAGATTAAATCTTTCCACAACTTGTTTTTGAAATTTAAATTTATATTACAGTAAAACTATGACCGCTTGAACACCTCTGGACCATTGAAATGTGTTCGTAGACCATAGCAACAGATAAGGTACATATTTTGTGATAATTGAAGGATAGTTTTTGTCAATTCTCCATAAAAACCTATGTTGTGGGTATTCATTAGAACCTCTAATGAATACCCACAACAAAGGTTGATATTGGGAAATAAGGAAAACTATCGTTTAATTCTAACAAAATCCCCGCGACACGTTTTCAGTATCTGCCGGGGTCGGCAACATTCTTTCGTGGAGATTGATCATGAAATCTTTTCTACGGTCATTCTCTCCCTTCCGCTGATTCAAGAAGGGTAGTTGTCAGTTTCTGGCAGAAGAATGTGCACCGTACTGGTTAACCGCTTACTTATCTATTTAGCCTGCCCAGGAAAAGTGTGGATAGGTAAACTGACCGGCTCAAAAATGACCTAATTTAGTAAATAGTGTTGACCGGGCAGTTTTTGTTTGTTTGTTTGATTTGAGGTTTAACGTCCCCGTCAACACTGTAAAAGTCATTTTGGAGACATTGCTTCCAATTTTGTGGGACTTTTACCCGACATTGAGATGAAATGACTTCTCAAGCCCTGTCGCCCAATGAAACCAATAGGGTTTATTAGCATGGACGGTCTGCCTCGCACCGCGGTTCCTGGACAGGCTTAGATCCTCTGAGCTGTTTACCAGTACTAGTGTGCGCGCAGAATTCAGCTCTGCGTGGAAGCATCATGCAGCCCATATATTTCTTCAAGACCCTATGGGTGGGGGCTTAATCAATCATAGTGTCAGGTCAGGGGGCACAATAGGGATACTTTTTCGATTTTCTTTAAAATAAATTGTTATGTTTACTCATTGAGGTGATTCTAATGAGTATACACAACAAATATTTCAAAATAATATAAGAAAATTCTCTGTAAATTATCCCAAATACACTGCTATCTGAAGTTATTAGAATTTTTTCTACGGGCTCAAGAACGAGTTCGAAACAGCCATCAGAGCTCTCACTAGGATTTTGAAAACAGGATTCCAGGAATCCTTTCTTGTAAAAAGTAGGATTCACAGATAAAAAGTTGGATTCCCACATAAAAAGTTGGAGTTCTGATCTTGATCGCGCATAGAACATAGACAAAAACTTCTTATTATCAGGCTACACGTTCATATGAAAAAGTGCATACTTTCATGGCTCCCAAACTCTTTTTTTCGTTCCAAACATGTAGATTGTGGGTACTAGTTAGAAATATTTCAGATGTGTCTATCCCCCCCCCCCACCCCCCAAATGCAGTTGCTCAGATTTATTCTCACACTTCTAGTCAAATAATGCCACATAAAAATAAGGTTGTATTATGATAACAGCAGATATAATGTAAACCCAGATCAGAAAAGCAGCATTGTATTTAGCTATATTTGTGCTTTCAAATTCGGACGTATGTACGTGAGAGTAGCTCAATTATTTTTAATTGGTGTAAACAAATACGTAGGGGAAGCATCCTAACCACGTCTGACTTCCTGTAATTGATAAAAATGATTGTATTGTGAAGAATTACATACATTTTTGTCACCAGTAAACGTCGAAACACACTTTGACCGAGCGATAAAAAGTACGATCGTGTAGTCGCGAAAATACATGACATTGGTAATTTGTCAATTATATCGTCTTCGCCGTAACCCTGGTTTATCTAAACGTGATATTTTACCGACTCATGCTAATCCGTTGATGATATGAGCTAACATCAATTAGTAAACTAATTAATTGTAATCCGTAATAACACGGGGATTAGCGCGGCGAGATTAAACAGGTACAATCATTTTTAACATGTGCCGCAAACCGACCACTTTCCAATATCGTCTCTCCCACTGACAGGTGCAAAAATACCTGTCAATATAGGTCACGCCTACTGATTTGTGGCATGTGCGCTTTCAACATAAAAAGCGGCGCCGCATTTGATCTTTTATTAGTATTGCATAAGCGGCCTAAATTAGCTTCTGAATTTACCGCTTCTGTAATTTTGGACGTGTGTCGCAATAAAAACATGCGTACACAAGAATCGCCGGTTGTGAATTTTACGCGTACAACGGCAAAAGTTGGCGTAAAATACGCAGAACCCTGCGTTTCCGAGAGCTCTGGCCATGGTACCAAACATGTACATTCCATATTTTCCAGTTTTGTGGTGTTTTCCTTGCTTTCAAAGGATAACCCTTTTATAGAACATATTATACATAAATCTTTATTGGCTAAACATGACCCAAATAGTGTTGAGTGGGCTTTTCAGCTAAAAAACAAATACAAAGCAAAACAGCAATTATACAGCAAAACTGAAAATTTCTTTTGACTGAAACAGTTTCTCGTTGACATCCTACCAGACCTTTAAATTTCAAGACAATTTCCCTATTGAATTTGTTAGATTGTTTGATTTTGTTTGTTTGATTTGAGGTTTAACGTCCCCGTCAACACTGTATAGGTCATTTTGGAGATGTTGCTTCCAATTTTGTGGGACTTTTTCCTGACACTGAGATAAAATGACATTTCAAGCCCTGTCGCCCAATGAAACCAATAAGGTTTAAAGGTATGGACGGTCCGACTCGCACCGCTTTGCCTGGGCAGGCTTAGATCCTCTAAGCGGTCTACCAGTATTTGTGTGCGGTCAGTTCTAGCTCTGCGTGGAAGCATCATGCAGCCCATCTATTTCTTCATGCCCCGATGGGCAGGGGCCGTTGTCAGACTGTCAAAAAGTGATCTCATTACAGGGATAGTGTGAAAGTAATCACTGCCCGTAATAGTGAGACCGTCATAATTTTACTGTTATGGGTGGTCTTGGGATCAGTAGTTGGAAATATAGTCCAACCTGTGTTAAGCAAGCACCTCAGGGATGATCAAAATGTGCTTGCTTAAGACAGGTGCTTGCTTAATACAGGTGAATATCAACGCATTTGCCCTTTTCAGGAACTAAATGCATGCTTGCTTAAGACAGGTTGCTTGCTTAATAGAGGTGGCCACTATGACAGGTTTGACTGTATGCAAAGTTTATGCTAGAATTACCAAACATTTAATGGCAGTGAAGCTTAGCTGTTGTCCAATTAGCTGTTGTCTGATTCTATAAATAACAAGCAATTCGTTGAATTGATATCCCCCGCCGAATGGGTTTTTCGTGTAGAATGGCAAGAAAATATATCTGGCCAAAATTGAGGATGGTTCTAAGAAGCAAACTAGAGACAATGAGGAAGGGCCCCGCTGAACATTTACTCCCTAGATGAGAGGCTGTACCCTGACCTACTGACCTAATTATCAGTAGAGATTAACTTGTCTGTCAAAGTTGAGGTTTATTTACCTGTTATGTGGTTTCAAGGATACCAAAATAAAATTCGCGAATATTAAAAAACCCCGATATAATCACCGAATAGACAAAATTCCTCAATTTCATTCATTTAAGGGGAAATAACTCTGGATAAAAAAGTCAATCCAGGTAAATCCGAAAAAAAAATTGCACGTGCATCACGGCAGCATAATAATACATATTTATTTCAAGTTTCATTTTATTCCATGCAATAGTTGCTGAGAAGCGGTTCCAGACAAAGTGAGACGACAAAAAATCCAGAATTTTAATCATTTAAGGGGCCATAACTCTGGGTGTAAAAAGTCAATCCGAAAAAAATTTGTGCGTGCATCACCACAGCATAATAATACATATTTCTTTCAAGTTTCATATAATTCCATGCAATAGTTGCTGAGAAACAGTTCCCGACAAAAAAGTGAGACGACGAAAAATCCAGGATTACAATCATTTAAGGGGCCATAACTCTGGATGTAAAAAGTAATTCCGGAAAAAAAATGCGCATGCATCACCACAGCATAATAATACATATTTATTTCAAGTTTCATTTAATTCCATGCAATAGTTGCTGAGAAACGGTTCCGGACAAAGTGAGACGACGAAAAATCCAGAATTTCGATCATTTAAGGGGCCATAACTCTGGATGTAAAAAGTCAATCCAGAAAAAATCGCCCGTGCATCACCGCAGCATAATAATACATATTTATTTCACGTTTCATTTAATTCCATGCAATAGTTGCTGAGAAACAGTTCCGGACAAAGTGAGATGACGAAAAAATCCAGAATTTCAATCATTTAAGGGGCCATAACTCTGGATGTAAAAAGTCAATCCGAAAAAAAATTGCGCGTGCATCACTGCAGCATATTTCAAGTTTCATTTAATTCCATGCAATAGTTGCTGAGAAACGGTTCCGGACATAGTGAGACGACGAAAAATCCAGAATTTCAATCATTCAAGGGGCCATAACTCTGGATGTAAAAAGTCAATCCGAAAAAAAATTGCGCGTGCATCAACACAGCATATTAATACATATTTATTTCAAGTTTCATTTAATTCCATGCAATAGTTGCTGAGAAACGGTTCCGGACAAAAAAGTGTGACGGACGGACGGACGGAAGGACGGACGTTCTCACGAACGGATACTTAAGTGGCTAGGCGTCGGCATATTGACTTCTTAAGCGGCAAGCCACCTAAGAGCAAATTTTTGCCACTTAAGTACCCAAATAACGGAATAAACCCCATTTGGACCTACGAATATATACTTAAGTGTCAAAATGTCCAAATTTTTTGCCCCCTAAATGTCGTTTCGTTGGTGCGGACGGACGTAAGGACGGACGGACGGATGCACGGACGTTCTAACAAATCCGGTTTATGGGCTTTTCCCATTATAAACTCCCATAGAGAAATTAAGCTCCTAAGCCGAAAAATAGCCCCTAAGCAGTAAGGTTTATGAGTTTATAGTGTTAACTTAACGGAATAAACCCATAAGGTTGGACAAAATATAACCCCTAACACTTATATGTTTGTCCGGACCGACGTTCTCACGAACGGATACTTTAGTGGCTAGGCGTCGGCATATTGACTACTTAAGCGGCAAGCCACCTAAGAGCGAATTTTTGCCACTTAAGTACCCAAATAACGGAATAAACCCCATTTGGACCTACGAATATATACTTAAGTGTCAAAATGTCCAAATTTTTTGCCCCCTAAATGTCGTTTCGTTGGTGCGGACGGAGGGACAATGCCAAAACTATATCCCTCCGCCTTTGGCGGGGGATAATAAAATAGCAAAACCAAGATCTTTCATGAAAGAGACAGGACTGGTGGTCAAACTTTTTTGTACAAAATGGAATCTTCCTCCTTATATTTCTTCAAATTTATTCGGGAAATGGCTGAACTTTTAGCAAACAGTGGAGACCCTGATCAGACGCCGCGTTCTGCGGCGTCTGATCTGGGCCTGCACTGTTTGTCAAGGTACCCCTTTAGGGGTTTCCGTAGACTTATAAAGTCTGATGAGATGTGAGTTTTTCACAAAGTAATCCTTAGATGAAAATATATACCCCTTCCTCAAATCTCTCTCTTGAGCTCTCATCACATCAGAGTTGATGTTTGTGTCAGGATAAAATAAAATCTGGCCTTGCATGGTGGCATAATATAAAATATGGAATGCATGAGCACACCTATTAACATCTAGGACTTTTATAAGTCTAGGGTTTCCGGTACAAAAAGTGTTAAATTTAAAGAATAATTTCATTATTGAATATGTCAGACTGTCCAAAACAGGTCTCATTACAGGGATGCAGATGGTGTGAAAGTAATAGTGAGACTGTCATAATTTTACTGTAACTGGTGGTCTTGGGATCAGTAGTTGTAAATATGCAAAGTTTATGCTTAAGTGACAGAATTATCAAATATTTAATGGTAGTGATGCTTAGCTGTTGTCAGAGTAAAAAATAGCAAATCTTGAGGAAAACCCCAGATCTTTCATGAAAGAGACAGGTGGTTAAAGCTAGACAGCCATTATGTCATTTACAACAGGTTAAGTGACAGGCATCGTTTCCTCCATCATAAAAAAAACAGTCAGAAATAGCTGTTTTTTTATCACTACCTCAAAATGCTATTAAAGTGATTCATGCATAGAATGGGGAGGAAAACAAAAGTAAAAACCACAATACCAGTAATTTACCTACCGTAAAAATCCTAAACAAAAGCTGTCACTATAGGTGACCAATGCGTCCCATGGGAGCCAATTTCTGAGTTTTTACAAAATTTCAAGGGGAGATAATTCAGCCAAAAAAGACAACTGAGTTATGGCCCTTGATCAGAAAGTAGCCCTTGTGTTTGTGAATAAGTGTGTGAAGTTTCATGGGGCTAGGTCAAATACTTTGAAGTTATGGTCAAGGTTAAAGATTTTGTGACGGACAGACAGACAAACAGACAGGGCAAATACAATATGGGTGGGGGGGGGCTAAAATATTGGGACAGATTAAGGACTAACTGTAATTCTCCTAAAATTTTAACAGCTTTGTTCCAATAGGTGCAGATAGAATGGCGAACATTGTAGACCCTGATCAGACTGCTCCTTTAGTCTGATCTGGGTCTGCATTGTTTGCTTAGACCTATCTGTCCCAGTACTTTGGATCATTACAGTGATATAACTGTTCTTTATAACAATGTTCATTATAATACAGGTTTGGATATAACATAATTTCAAGACTAATCTAAAAGTATATTTGTTTGTTTGTTTCATTTGAAGTTTAACGCCCCGTCAACACTGTAAAGGTCATTTTGGAGGCGTTGCTTCCAATTTTGTGGGACTTTTACCCAACATTGAGATGAAATGACATCTCAAGCCCAATAAACCAACAGGGTTTATAAGCATGGATGGGCCGACTCCCACCGCATTGCCTGGTCATGCTTAGATTCTCTGCATGGAAGCATCGTGCAGCCCATCTATTTCTTCAAGCCCCGATGGGCGGGGCCTAAATCCAAAAGTAATACATGAAAATGACCATAAATGGCCATTTTACAAAATAATCTATATATTTTTGTTTGGGTATTACAAAACATGGTTGTTTAACTAACTAAGTTTCTACTTTAAACCCCAACAATAATGCTATGTTGCTGTGTATGTATCTGTTAAAGTTTTTTTTTTCTCACATGTGACCCAAGCCAGACTCAAACTTAAGTTCTTTCTAAGAATAATTAGAAATAAAAATATGACATTTGTTCTTTTAATACAGGAAGAACTTGTTTTTCTCTTTCTTTTCATAATTATGACTCCCACCGCATTGCCTGGGCATGCTTAGATTCTCTGCATGGAAGCATGGATCGCTCATCTGATCCACAGAGTAACAAGTGGGCCCCGGGGAGGGCCATTATTGACCCAAGGGCTATAATGTGCATAATGTTGAGGGAGGTCTATCATACCAAATATCAACAAAGGCAAAAATTTGAACAAGGCATCGCATGCGATACAAATCCCCTTGCACTAGACCACTCCATGTGTGGAAAACACTGAAATGGCAAAAGTCCAACTTGCTTGAGATATTATCATATGCAAATTTTGTGTAAAGTTTGTTTAAAAATCCATCAATAAATTACATTCCAGAGTGATGACAATGTTTCTCTAAAAATAGCCATAGTGACCATGACTTGAGGCCATGACCACGAAAGCAGATCTTGCTCAAGATATTATCATAAGCATCTTTTGTGTGAAGTTATGTTAAAATCTGTTAATAAATGTAGGCGGTAAAGTGATGAAAAAGTTTTTCTAAAAATAGCCACAGTGACCTTGACCTTGAGGTCATGACCTTGAAAGTCAAAGCAACTCAAGATATTATCATAAGAAACATTTGTGTGAAGTCCTATTAAAATCCATCAATAAATGTAGGCGCTAGAGCGATGACAAAGTTTTTCTAAAAATAGCCACAGTGACCTTGACCTTGAAAGTCGAAATAGCTCGAGATATTGTCAAAAGGAACATTTGTGTGAAGTTATATTGAAATTGATGAAAAAATGTAAGCGCTAGAGCAATGACAAAGTTTTTTCTAAAACTAGCCACAGTGACCTTGACCTTGAAAGTCAAACTCGCTCGAGGTATTGTCATAAGGAACATTTGTGTGAAGTTATATTGAAATCAGTGAAGAAATGTAGTTGCTAGAGTGATGACAAACTTTTTCTAAAAATAGCCACAGTGACCATGACCTTGAAAGTCGAAATCACTTGAGATATTGTCATAAGGAACATTTGTGTGAAGTTATATTGAAGGTGAAGAAATGTAAGCATTAGAGAGATGACAAAGTTTTTCTAAAAATAGCCACAGTGACCTTGACCTTTGGGCCTTGAACTTGAAAGTCAAACACGCTCGAGATATTTTTACAAGGAACATTTGTGTGAAGTTATATTGAAATTGGTGAAGAAATGTAGGCGCTAAGGCGATGACAAAGTTTTTCTAAAAATAGCCACAGTGACCTTGACCTTGAGGTAATGGCCTTGAAAGTCGAACTCGCTCGAGATATTGTCATAAGGAACATTTGTGTGAAGTTATATTGAAATCAGGGAAGAAATATAGGCGCTAGAGCGATGACAAAGTTTTTCTAAAAATAGCCACAGTGACCTTGACCTTGAGGCCATGACCTTGAAAGTCAAACTCTCTCGAGATATTTTTATGAGGAACATTTGTGTGAAAATATATTGAAATTAGTGAAGAAATGTAGGCTCTAGAGCAATGACAAAGTTTTTCTAAAAATAGCCACAGTGACCCTGACCTTGACGTCATGACCTTGAAAGTCGAACTTGCTCAAGATAGTGTCATAAGAAACATTTGTGTGAAGTTATATTGAAATCAGTGAAGAAATGTAGGTGCTAGAGCGATGACAAAGTTTTTCTAAAAATGGCCACAGTGACCTTGACCTTGAGGCCATGACCTTGAAAGTCGAACTCGCTCCAGATATTTTTATAAGGAACATTTGTGTGAAGTTATATTGAAATTGGTGAAGAAATGTAGGGGCTAGAGCAATGACAAAGTTTTTCTAAAAATCGCCACAGTGACCTTGACCTTGAGGTCATGACCTTGACAGTCTAACTCGCTCGAGATATTGTCATAAGGAACATTTGTGTGAAGTTTTATTGAAATTGGTGAAGAAATGTAGGCGCTAGAGTGATGACAAAGTTATTCTTAAAATGGCCACAGTGACCTTGACCTTGAGGTCATGACCTTGAAAGTCGAACAAGCTCGAGATTCATAAGGATCATTTGTGTGAAGTTATATTGAAGTTGGTGAAGAAATGTAGGTGCTAGAGCGATGACAAAGTTTTTCTAAAAATAGCCACAGTGACCTTGACCTTGAGGTCATGAGCTTGAAAGTCGAACTCACTCGAGATATTGTCATGAGGAATCTTCGTGTGAAGTTATATTAAAATCGGTCAAGAAATGTAGGCGCTAGAGCGATGGCAAAAGTATGTACGTACGTATGTACGTACGTGACAAATGCTATATCCCCCCTCACAACTATGTTGTGCGAGGGGATAACAAACTTGGCAAAGGTCCACTAGATAAAGCTACACACCTAATATCAAGACCTGGGCCTTGTTGTTTCAGAGAAGAAGAATTTTTTAAAGATATTCCCTACATAAGCCTATGTAAAACCAAATGGCCCTGAGGCGGGGCATTTTTGGCCTCAGGGATATAATTTAAACAATCTTGATAGAGGTCCACTAGATGAAGCTTCACACCAAATATCAAAGACCTGGGCCTTGCTGTTTCAGAGACAAAGACTTTCAAAGATTATCTCTATATAAGTTAATGTAAAACCAAATGGGCCCCGGGGCGTGGGCATTTGTGACCCGAAGGCTATAATTTGAACAATCTCGGTAGCGATCCACTAGATGAAGCTCCATACCAAATATCAAAGACATGGGCCTTGAAGTTTCAGAGAAGAAGATTTTTAATGATTTCCCTATGTAAGTCTATGTAAAACCAAAGGGTCTCGGGCAGGGGCATTTTTGGCCTCAGGGCTGTAATATGAACAACCTTGATAGTGGTCCACTAGATGAAATTTGACACCAAATATTAAAGACCTGGGCCTTGTGGTTTCACAGAAGAAAATTTTTAAGATTTTCCTTATATAAGTCTATGTAAAACCAAAGGGCCCTGAGGCGGGGGCATTTTTGGTGTCAGGGCTATAATTTGAACAATCTTGGTAGAGGTCCACCAGATGAAGCTTTAGACCAAATATCAAAGACCTAGGCCTTGTGGTTTCAGAGAAGAAGAATTTCAAGATGTTCCCTATATAAGTCTATGTAAAACCAAAGGGCCAAGGAGCGGGGGCATTTCTGGCCCCAGGGCTATAATTTGAACAATCTTGGTAGAGAGCCACTAGATGAAGCTTCATACCAAATATCAAAGACCTGGGCCTTGCAGTTTCAGAGAAGTGGATTTTTAAAGATTTTCCCTGTATAAGCCTATGTAAAACCGAAGGGCCCCGGAGCGGGGGCATTTTTGGCCCCAGCACCATAATTTGAAAAATCTTGGTAGGGGTCCACTAGATGAAGCTTCATACAAATATCAAAGACCTGGGCCTTGCTGTTTCAGAGAAGAAGATTTTTAAAGATTTTCTGTATAAGCCCATGTAAAACCAAAGGGCCCCTGGGCGGGGGCATTTTTGGTCCAAGCACTAAAATTTGAACAATCTTGGTAGGGGCCCACTAGATGAAGCTTCATACCAAATATCAAAGACCTGGGCCTTCTGGTTTCAGAGAAGAAGATTTTTTTAAGATTTTCCCTATATAAGCTCATGTAAGACCAAGGGCCCGAGGCGGGGGCATTTTTGGCCCCAGCACTATAATTTGAAAATCTTGGTAGGGGTCCACTAGATGAAGCTTCATACCAAATATCAAAAACCTGGGCCTTGCGGTTTCAGAGAAGAAGATTTTTAATGTTTTTACCTATATAAGCCCATGTAAAACCAAAGTGCCCCGGGGCGGGGGCATTTTTGGCCTCAGCACTATAATTTGAAAATCTTAGTAGGGGTCCACTAGATGAAGCTTCATACCAAACATCAAAGACCTGGGGCTTGTGGTTTCAGAGAAGAAGTTTTTTAAATTTTCGGTGAAAAAATCTATTTTTGGCACCTGTGACCTAGATGTGCAACAGACCGGAACCATTTGAACAACTTTGAAAGGGGACCACCTAAGGATCATTCCTGTGAAGTTTGGTCAAAATCCAATCAGTGGTTTAGGAGGAGATGTCGTTTGAAGAAATCACGCACGCATGCACAAAAAGTGATCTCAAAAGCTCACCTTGTCACTACGTGACGGTGAGCTAATAAAATGAACCAAAAGTCTACATGAGGACAGAGTTGTCAATTATTTTTTAAGACTATTTAAATTCTATTTAGGCCATCTTAATCATATGAGCTCAACTGTTTTGGCTATTTTGGTAGGGGGCAACATAAGCAATGGAATGAAATTGATCCAAAGGTCATTTAAAGAATTGGCCTCCACCAATCGGGGCTTGAAGAAATAGATCGGGCTGTATGATGGTTCCACACAGAGCTGAAACTGACCACATATGAGTACTGGTAAACAAAACCTAAGCCCACGAAAAGTGGTGTGAGTCGCACCGTCCATTTGGTTTCATTAGATGGCAGGGCTTGAGATGTCATTGGATTTTGTTTGTTTGATTTGAGGTTTAACGTCCCCATCAACACTGTAAAGGTCATTTTGGAGACATTACTTCCAATTCTGTGGGACTTTTACCAAACATTGAGATGAAATGACATCTCAAGCCCTGTCGCCCAATGAAACCAATAGAGTTTGTAAGCATGGACGGTCCGACATTCACACCGCTTTGCCTGGGCAGGCTTAGATCCTCAAAGTGGTTTACCAGTACTTGTGTTGGGGTCGTATTCAGCTCTGCGTGGAAGCATCATGCAGCCCTTATATTTCTTCAAGCCCCGATTGAGATGTCATTTGATCTCAGTGTTGGGTAAAAATCTGCCAAAATTGGAATGAATGTCTCAAAAATGACCTAAACAGTGTTGACGGGGACCTTAAACCTCAATTCAATCAATTAATTTTAAATAGGACTTGACCAAAGGTCTACATACAGGCAAAGTTGTCTATTTTTTAAAGATTATTTATACATGTATTGTATTTTCTGGTGGCCATATTAATCATATGTGCTCAATGGTTTTAGATATTTTGGTAGAGGGTAACATACATGTATTATTATTAACCCAACATTCTTGTGAAGTTTGCATGAAATTGTATCAAAGGCAATTTAAATAAAACCTTAAGTTAAATATGGTCTATAGTAGTCGCAGGTAAGATTGACTAGGAGCTAATCAGGTGTTGTCAACATATGTCAAATTTGCTGAGTCCACCAGAAGATTCGGTAGAGTGCCTTTTGCATGCATTATGCAAGCAGACGGCCATATACGCCACAGCTTTGTTTGTGTTACAGTTGAATTCACACAATCGGGAGACTTGCTTTCCTTTTTGTTAATACATCATTCCAATCTGTGACTATATATATATACATGTATACCGTTATACCAATAACCCAAATTTTAATACCAATATGCCTTGCAAATGATTTTTCATTTATTAATTGAGCTGGGATCTCAAGGACTCAAGGTCAGATACACTTGTGTAACTACTGAAATATGGCAGCTAGAGTTGTTACTCTTTGTCACAATGTGTAACTGTTGAACCAAGGGACAAAATGCTTTTCTTTTTCTTTTTTTAGATGTAAAGGGCAGATAATTCCTGAAATAAGGCATCAAGAGTAAATATACCTCATACATAGCTCAGAGGATCAAGGGACATTTTCTTTATTTCTTGCTAAAAATACAGTGAAAATCCGCAATTAAGACCACCTAAAATTATGACTAATTCTGCTTAAAAAAGAATATTTAAAAGGTTTCGGTCATTCTGTGTGTCTTCTAGAAAGAGACCACCATTGGGACTGTTCAAAAGTGGTCTTAAAGACCACTTTTGAACAGTCCCAAAGGTGGTCTTATTAAAGGAATTTTACTGTGTGTGTTGTGGGTACTTGTAAGAATCGCCTCTAACAAGGCTGAGTGAGTGTTTGAGTTTTACGTCCCACCAACAGCTTAAGTCTTACGGAGACGGGACCTCGGTTTAAAGACTCATCCGAAAGTCTGGAGAAGCCCGGGAATTATCCTGCGACCCCTGGTTTCCAAGGCGAGTAAGGTAACCACTACACCACGGAGGCTTCTAAATCTAACAAGGTTGAAGGATAAAGGGATAGTTTTCTTTAATTCTTGTTAGCAACATATGTTGTGTGTACTTGTTAGATCGCCTCACTGAGATGATTCTGACAAGTACCCTCAACATATGGTTTGTTTGTTTGATTTGAGGTTTAACGTCCCCGTCAACACTGTATAGGTCATTTTGGAGACATTGCTTTCAATTTTGTGGTACTTTTACCCGATAATGAGATGAAATGACATCTCCTGTCCTATCGCCCAATGAAACCAATAGGGCTTATAAGCATAGACGGTCCTACTCGCACCGCTTTGCCTGGGCAGGTTTAGATCCTCTTAGCGGTATACCAGTACTCCTGTGCGGTCGGTTTCAGCTTTGTGTGGAAGCATCATGCAGCCCATCTATTTCTCCAAGCCCCGATGGGCGGGGGCCGTCAACATATGGTTTAACAGAACAATAAGAAAATTTATCAAAAGTGATCCTCATTTCTCCTCCAATATGCCGCTATGACATACCTATATACATGTAGTAGAAACCTTCAGCAACAATGATGGCCCAGCAACGATATCACACTGAGTTTCACAACCCTGAAAATAAATCAAAGCATTGACTGCACTGGTGGATTGGACCCGAGTCTTCTAGTAGTCCCTACAGCCATTACAAGAACACATATTCTAACACAGCGCACCTATATAGGCAATGGAAAAAACTGTGTTTTATTCTGCAACAAATCACGGCAAGGAAGAGCATGACATCATTAAAAACTGCCAATTTATGATGTCACTAGTCGATTTCCTTGGCGTTAGACGGTATAACATCATTTTCTCGCATCGAAAACGTAAGAAAAGGATACAGATGCATGTGTTTCAGTCGATAATTTTAGTGGAATTTCTTCTAACAATGCGAAAGGTTGTGAGATTTTGAAGGAAACAACAACATTACTGCCGATTTTCAGCATGTTAGAATCGAAATAGATCAGCTCTAGTGTGTGATTTGTTGAGTAATAAATCACAGTTTGTCGGTCAGTTGTAAGTACACAAATCATGCGTGCTACTTTACAACTGACCGACAAAATGTGATTTATTACTGAACAAATCACAGTTAGAGCTGATCTATTTCTTAAATATACATTGTACTGAATGCACTAGCGGACTGGTTGTTTCCGAGCGTACTAGTAGTCACTACAGCCATTACAAAAACACACCTATTGAGTATTCAAATATTTGTTTGTTTGATTTGAGGTTTAAAATCTCCTTCAACACTGTATAGGTCATTTTGGAGTTGTCGCTTCCAAATTTGTGGGACTTTTATCCGACATGGAGATGAAATGATATCTCAAGCCCTGTCGCCCAATGAAACCAATAGGGTTTATAAGCATGGACGGTTCGACTCACACCGCTTTGCCTGGGCAGGCTTAGATCTTCTAAGTGGTTTACCAGTACTCATGTGCGGTCGGTTTCAGCTCTGCATGGGAGCATCAAGCAGTCCATCTATTTCTTCAAGCCCCGATGGGTGGAGGCCGCCCTATTCAAATATACACTGTATTGAAAAGTTTACCAACAAAAATGTAAAATTATATAAAACTAGAAATGTGTCAATACAACACAAATGCCCCCGCCCAGGGACCTACCTCCCCCACCCCCAATCACCTTAAGGTAATGCGACAGGGGCGGGGTTATGGCTGAATGAAACTTTTTTCATCATTCCAAATACGTAGCAAATCCATCACATGGTTAAAGAAATATGAGCTCTCAAAAATATAAGATTAAAAAATTTCTATGTCTGTGACCGTGACCTTCAGTTAAGGGGTGGGGGTTATGGCTCAATGAAACTTTGGACCTGCAACTATTGTCATACCAAATATAAAGCAAATCCATTATAGAGTTTGGAAAATATAAGCTATTTAATTTTGAAAATTTCTATGTCTGCGACCTTGCCCTTGAAGTCATAGGCATGGGTAGGGGTATTACTGAATAAATCTTTGGACCTCCATTAAACCAAATATGAACCAAATGAATTATAAAAGTTAAAAGTTCAATGTGGTACAAATACCTTATCCTGAGTGTTAAACATTAAAAATTTCTAAGTCTGTGACCTTGACCTTGAGACCATGGGTAGGTGTGGGGGTATTGTTGGATAAAACTTTGGACCCCTATCTATCATCATACTAAATATAAACCACATCCATTGCATGGTTTGAAAAATATGAGCTCAAGTTCTACCCTGACCGAAAACCTTAACCTGAGTGTTAAACATTAAAAATTTCTAAGTCCGTGACCTTGACCTTGAGACCATGGGTAGGTGTGGGGGTATTGTTGGATAAAACTTTGAACCAATATCTATCATCATACTAAATATAAACCACATCCATTGCATGGTTTGAAAAATATGAGCTCAAGTTCTACCCTGACCCGAAACCTTAACCTGAGTCTAACAGGATTACGTACGTACGTACACACTTTCTTACATTCCGACGCACGTACGGAAAACCTAAAAACTATATGCCCCCGGCATCATACGATACTATATGCCCCCGGCATAAAAAAAATCTGATATTTATTTTGTCATATTTCTGCTCAAAACATAGATTGTGGGAACTCGTAAGAACCACTTTGGTGTGGGTGTCCTAAAGAGTACCTACATGTACAATCTATGTTTTTGAGCAGAAATAAGAACAAGAGGGTCATGATGACCCTGGATCGCTCACCTGTTCCTTATTGCACAACTGAAATGGTAGGGGGGTTGATCCCTTTGACATCGTGGGTCAAGTCCTAGCACACCAGAAGATGAACAGGCTCAGTTTAACTATCAATGACTCATGTAGACAAGGAGGACAAGGGCTGTGCAGGGGTGGGTGGGGGGGATCTGAAACGGATTTGGGTTTTCACTGCTTGCCAATGTCACAGCACATAAGTCCAGTCCAGGTTCTACAGATAACCCCTAACACTGCACTCAGATATCACAACAACAAGAACATCACTGCTACAAAATAACAATTACCTAGCTTTCATAAAACACTTTTAACACATAAAATGAGTTTACAACATTATGTAACAGGCATCTATAAACTTTGTCATAAAACTTTAACCAAATGTAAACTTTCTAAGTCCATGACCCTGAGGTCTAGGTCACTGTGGGTGGGGAAGCGACATGCATCTCAAAATCTTTGGACTGGTATGAAACATTGATGCAAGTATCAACTGAATTTGTCTTAGAGTTTACATTATACAGACATCTATAAACTTTGTCATAAAACTTTAACCAACATAAAATTTCTAAGTCTGTGACCTTGACCTCAAGGTCATTGTGGGGGGTGGAACATGCATCAATGAAATCTTCAGACCAGTATGTAACTTCAGTGTAAGTATCAACTAAATCTATCAAAGGGTTCAGAAGATACAACCTCTTAGAAACTTTAACGCAAAACTTTAACCAAGATGTAAAATTTCTAAGTCTGTGACCTTGACCTCAAGGTCACTGTTGGGGGTGGGACATGTATCAATGAAATCTTTAGACCAGTATGTAACTTCAGTGTAAGAATTGACTAAATCTATCAAAGGGTTCAGAAGATACAACCTCTTAAAAACTTTAACGCAAAACTTTAACCAAAATGTAAAATTTCTAAGTCTGTGACCTTGACCTCAAGGTCACTGTGGGGGGTAGGACATGCATCAATGAAATCTTTAGACCAGTATGTAACTTCAGTGTAAGTTTCAACTTAATCTATCAAAGGGTTCAGAAGATACAACCTCTTAGAAACTTTAACGCAAAACTTTAACCAAAATGTTAATGGACGGACGGAAGGACAGACGGAAGGAAGGAAACATGGACGAACAGCAGAACGAAAACTATGTACCCCCATAGCATACTTCGTATGCCCGGGGTATAATAATCTGTAGGGGTATGGATCTGTCTGTAAGCCAATGGGTGTGAGGTTCTAGTTTGTCTTTGCAGGGCTGTGAGGTACTGGTCTCTGGGAATAGTGACAAGGTCATGCGTGATTTTGTACATCAGAGAAAGTTGATTATCTATGCGGCTTTGGTCAAGACTTCTCCACTGGAGAGACTGCAGCATGGCAGTCACACTTGAGGTTCTGTTGTAGCCTCTTTTGACCCACATTGCTGCGCAGCGTTGAACTTTTTCGACTTGCTGAATGGCAGTGTCTGTAAATGGATACCATTTTTGTCTGCTGGTCACCATAAAATTCATTTTTGCAAACAGTGTGGACCCAAACCAGACTGCTCCTGTGGCGAGGTAAAACTGATTTAAGCTGCCAAGTAAAAAGTTTTTACTGATCATTCCATGGTGGTTCTTCTGTCATTAGGGCTGGCTAATCGGAGCTGAAAAGATAATCGGTTATCATTCCTGTCACTGCGATCGATAATCGGTTAGTGATCACTGAAGATTTGGTCATAATTTTACCCGTCTGAGCATGACTCATACCACATACTGTACTTTGCCATGTGTATTTGAACAGACAGGCCTGGACAAACAGTGTAGACCCAGATGAGACGCCGCAGAACGCGGCGTCTCATCTTGGTCTGCACTGTTTGCCACTCATACAGCTATTTTAGGCATAACTTTGGGTAGTAAATTGTACTTATCAAATAATCGATTGCAAGCAAACCAGTGATGATAATCATTTTTCAGGAATTTATCGATTGAAAAATCGGTTATCCGATTAATCGTGCCAGCCTAATCTGTCATGGTTTATTGTTTTTATAGTTTGTCTGTTCATGTATGTATTGCTAACCCTTGACCTGCTGAATATTTAAATATGCCACACCCACTACCAATTATCAACCAATCAGATTACTTGATGCAAATTATTGCAACAAAATCACTATCTGAATGACAAACAATGTAGATCCTGATCAGATGGCTTCTTCAGAAGCCATCTGATCTGGATCTACATTGTTTGAAAGATAAGGCATATCCGGGCTCAGCAGGACAAGGGCTAATATCTTTTCATTTGGATAGCAGTTTAGCCATTTTGTGGGAAAGTGATTGTCCTTTTCGCTTGTCACATGTGATATTTTCAGTGTTCATAAGCAGCGTTAAAATGCTTTGTAGATAAACAACAACAACATTTCATTATAGTGAAGTTATGTTTGTATTTCCTTTCCCTTTGATTACTTGGATGGGAGATGTGGGGTAAAATTGTCAATTCCTGATCACTGCCTTCACTTTAATTTTTTATATGGACATCACAAACGTAACTTTGCTTGCATATATATGTGGAACCTGGGGTTCCTTGATAAAAAAAGTACTGAAGCACGATAGCTCAGTGGTTAGTGCACTTGCCTCTGATGCTAGAGTTCCCGGTTCGATCCCCGGCAGCACGATAAAATTTCGGTGTCCAAAAGCGCTCCATCGGCATCATTTGCAGGAATGAATGTCATAAAGTGCACCGTCCTTCGGATTGTAGCATTAACTGGAGCGGTCTACCTAAAGACTGCAAAGACACACAAAAGACAGGGCCAAGTCCCAAAACAGACATCAAATGGCATTTTGGATAACCAAAGACATTATAGCAAAGCGCAAAGACGGACAAAGATGCACAACGAGGGGCAAAGATGGGGGCAAGTCCCAAAACAGACATCAAATGACATTTTAAAGCCTTATGTAGTCATTAACAGATTCTAATGAGTACTATTAGTGATTGCCCTAAAGCGGAACAGCGGGGCGCGGCGTCCCGGTGCCCTAAATTCCCGCCCTCTTGCCCTAAAATTTGAAATTTTTGCGCCCCGCATTGCCCTTTACGCCAATTAAATGTGCCCTGCAATCACCGTTTATCCAATAATCACGGGACAGTCATGCGTAATTACCGACATGCAACAATCGCAATAAATACACACTATGTAAAATACCTGTGTTGTGTTCAGTAGAGTGTATAGTATGGTTCCCGTTTTATTCACGTATACAAATGGCAATAACCAGGAAATTTATTAATGACCGAATTTGTTGACAAGAGGTCTCGATCATCCAAATTTAGGGCCGAAATTCGGCCCCATTCCGAATGCCTAAAAGTATCCAATTTCCGGAATACAAATTTCCAATCTGGCCAAGCACACTTTGTCCAAGAAATGTTGCAGTTCTTCTAAAACTCTCTGAATAAATGCATGATGTACAGTTTCAGTAATTTAAGGTTTACCAAATTTTTCTTGTCCTTCATTCTACGATGTAGTTTTTACGTAAGTACCCCACCCACTACATTACGGATGTTGAGGGCCTAAATATGCTCACTCTAGTTTTTTTTTGCAAGATATTTCGTTACAAATAAAATAAATGATGATTTTTTGACAATCTGAATAAAAAATATTAAAGTTTTGCTTTAGAACAAAGTCGCCAGATGCACTGGAATGTGTGTCCTCCTTCAGGTCCGTCACTACTTTTTTTATTAAGGTAGCAATCACCAAAAATGTCATAACAAAATGCCTTTTGTTTAGATGATGGGAGAATTGACCAAAACGTTTAAAACTACAATCATTCTGTGCAATAATATTTTATGTTCTATGTTTTGTGTCTTGTATGAACTTGATTTAATGTAAGGAGGCCCTGGTACTTCTGTCTATCTCTATCTTCCGATTTCGCTTTAACCCTAGGAGGGGGACACAGAAGGGGCATGTTATGTACATACACTCAAGTTTTGCAGGATGAAAACCTACACCGTAATCATTTAATTGCGGTAGGGTTCTTTAACCTGCACATGGATGGAGCATGAGTGGAGCGTGATAGCTCAGTGGTTAGTGCACTTGCCTCTGATGCTAGAGGTTCCGGGTTCGATCCCCGGCAGCGGCGATAAAATTTCGGTGTCCGAACACGCTCCATTGGCATCATTTGCAGGGATGAATGTCAATAAGTGCACCGTCCTTCGGATTGGGACGTTAACTGGAGGCCCACTGTGCAGGGAGAACCATCCCCTGTGCAGGTTAAAGATCCCTACCGTAATTACATGATTACTGTGTAGGCTTTCATCCTGCAAAACCTGGAGTGTATGGAATATACACCTGCGGTAATGGTCAAATGTGACCAACGCAGTTTCAGAAGATAGATAGATGGGTCTCACTGCACAGGGGGCCTCCAGTTAACATCCCGATACGAAGGACGGTGCACTTTATGACATTCATCCCTGCAAATGATGCCAATGGAGCATGTGTATGAAATTTTATCACCACTGCCGGGGATTGAACCTGGGACCCCTAGCATCAGAGGCAAGTGCACTAACCACTGAGTTATCATGCTCCAGATGATATTCATAGTTACCGCATTTTGTATTCATAGTAGAATTATCCTAGTTTAAATCTTTTGGATAAAATTCTTACTACAGTCACGGTCAAGAAGTGTCTGTTAAGTATTATTATCTTACCTAACAATTTACGGGCCCTTAAATATTGATCCGGATCCCAAACATTTGAAAGATTTGGCTCTGTGGCTGGTTAAGGTTTATCCCTGTTGTTTATTCCACAGTCTGGCATCTATAGGCCTGCTCTTCAAATAACAATGCCATTAAAGAAAACCTTTCAGTGTTTGTAGTATATTTCCAAATTTCAGTCAAAATAGCGATAATTTTCCCAATTCTAAAGGTCCCATCCCCATTCCCTAAAAGGGGTGCAAGAGCCCTGCCTTACCCGCTTTGGCAAGAGTCTGTGTAAGGTGTGCCCTTTTGATATGCAATGCCGCGTCGCAAAAATGCCCTTTTTTGGAGTAGCACCCTGCCCTAATTTCAGTCTGCGGGAAACGCTAACTATGACACAAAGATTGTTCATTCTCGTTATTTTATTGTTGTGTTTGAACCACCTCTATGATAATGAGCACTCTGGCACAAAGGTTCTTCGTATACATTATATTATTATTATGTCTGCTCATTAGAATCACCTAAATCTTATTGTTTAGTTATTTCATCCGGAAAATGTCTGATGAGTCTGCTCATTAGAAGTGACTCGATGCGATTCGAATGAGTACTCTGACATGACGGTTTTTCGTATTCGTTATTTTATTATTGTGTCTGCTCATTAGAATCACCTCAATCATTGTGGTTTAGCTATTTCATCCGGAAAATGTCAGATGAGTCTGCTCATTAGAGTCGCCTCGATGAGGCGATTCTAATGTGTACTATAACATAAAGATTACTTTTCTAGAACTATTCCCCAATGGAATAGTCTTCCCTCCTCTGCGGTGAATGCCAAGTCCGCAGAAGAGTTCAAAGCCCGCACAGTGTAAGATTGGGTCTCAGAGGTATGCGTTTTAGGATACCTCTGTTATGCAGATTGTAAATAGTTTTAAGGACGCATCCAGTGCCTCTCTTTTTTTTTTCTTTTTTTTTTCAGCTAAATTCTAAATTTAGCCACCCAATCAACTGAGGTAATGGCCAGATATGACCGACTCAGTATAAGAAGATAGATAGATAGATAGATAGATTGTTCATTCTCAATCAACAAATTTAGCTCTTGCTTGCAACCGACGACGAGAGAGCGATGAGGGGTGGGGGTGACGGGGTATTTGAATATTATTATGTGTCATTGCCTGACTTTGCTTGTCTTTTTGTGTCTTTGCATGCCTTTCAAACTTAAAGAAAAATCTTTTTTTTTCCTATTCATTTATATCTATTTCATATCTGCCTTTATATTTATTTGTTTTTTACTTTTGTGCATGTCTTTGTGTTCTATTTGATGTCTCTGCATATCTTTGCCCGTCTTTTGTGTGTCTTTGTGTGCCTTTCAAACTTAAAAAAAAATCATTTTATTTTCCTATTCATTTATATCCACTTCATATCTGCCTATATATTTATTATACCCGCTTTTTCGAAGAAAAATCGGGTATATTGTTTTCGTACCACAGTTCGATCCGGCGTCAGTCCGTCCGTCTGTCTGTCCGTCACGTTTCTTGTGATTGGATCTCCTCTGCAACCACTGAAGTTACACTTTTGAAACTTTGCATGTGTATAGTACATGGAATGTAGATGGCAGTGGGCAACTTTTTTGTGACCTTGACCTCAACATGACCCCAAGGTCAAAGGTCAAAAATTATGATTTGCCATATCTCCTAAACTATTGGAGTTACACTTCTGAAACTTTGCTTATTGGATGGTCCTCGGAATATAGAATATGTCAGGTTACTTTTGGTGTGACCTTGACCCCAAGGTCAAAGGCCAAAAAGTATGATTTTGCCATATCTTCTAAACTATTAGAGTTACACTTCTGAAACTTTGGTTATTGGGTGGCCCTTGGAATATAGAATAAATTTGGATACTTTCGGTGTGACCTTGACCTCAACATGACCCCAAGGTCAAAGGTCAAAAATTATGATTTGCCATATCTCCTAAACTATTTGAGATACACTTCTGAAACTTTGCTTATTGGATGGCCCTTGGAATCTAGAATATGTTGGGCTACTTTTGGTGTGACCTCGACCCCAAGGTCAAAGGTCAAAAAGTATGACTTTGCCATATCTTCTAAACTATTGGAGTTACACTTCTGAAACTTGGTTATTGGATGGCTGTTGGAATATAGAATAAATTGGGATACTTCAGGTGGATTCAACATAACCCCAAGGTCAAAGGTCAAAAAGTATGACTTTGCCATATCTTCTAAACTATAAATGTTACACTTCTGAAACTTTGTTTATCAGTTAGAATGTTCTTTGCAACTTTTTTTAACTTACATGTAGTTTTGGCTAGCTAATACATAGTCATTAGTGTTATTAATAGAAAAAGCGGGTATTTGCGATGGTATACCATCGACTGCAGATCTAGTTTGTTTTTTACTTTTGTGCATGTCTTTGCGTTCTATTTGCTGTCTTTGCTTAACTTTGCATGTCTTTGGTGTGTCTTTGCCCATCTTTCAAACTTAAAAAAATCATTTTTTTTTCTATTCATTTCTATCTATTTCATATCTGCCTATATATTTAATTAATTTTTTACTTTTGTGTATGTCTTTGCTTTATATTAGGTGTCTTTGTGTATCTTGGCTTATTTTGGTCTGGGATGGGGTCTTTCAGTATATTTTATGTGTCTTTGCCCTATTTAAATGTCTTTGTGTGTCTTTGCGTACTTTGTCCGTTTTTAGGTAGACCCTAACTGGAGGCCCCCTGTGCAGGGAGAACCATCCCCTGTGCTGGTTAAAGAACCCTACCGTTATTACATGGTCACTGTGAAGTCTTTCATCCTGCAAAACTTGGAGTGTATATAATGTAACAATTCTGTACACCTGCGAGTAATGGCCAAATGTGACGGTAACAGTAGAAAGAAACTTGTTGGACTACTGATTCAATAAACACCGAGCGGCGCCCACTGAGCTATCAGACTCGGCGCCTCACACTCTATCTTTCACACCATTTATTAAAATCAGATTTTATAGCCACTACACTGTAACAGAGGGATCCGGGGCGATACACTTCCAACATAGTGGTAAACACTTGGCCGCGAAAACCCATGACAAAGGGTTTATTCGTTGGATTCGAGCAGTCCACAGTTACCGTTAGAGAAGGTTTTTGTATTTTTACCTGTCATTGGAATTTTCAACATTTGATTACAACAGGAATGCCCAATAACCTCTTAAAATAGAAAAAGCTTTGTTTTGTGTGTCAGTCAGCGCCTGTGTGTAAAATCCAGCACCCTATGCCGACGGGTAGGTATAATATGCGAAATCAAGTTGATTTCGCGAAATCAGCCCGATTTAGCGAAATCAACTCATAAAATCAACATTTTTAAAAACAGACAAAAAATTGTTATTGCATATTATCTAGAATGTTATTATACATTTATGAGCCAAGTTTCATGAGAAAATTTGAATATTTAGTATGTATTTGATCGGAAATCCTATTCTGCCCCTTGATTTCGCTGGTAATCACATGTGCGAAATCAACTCATTTTAGCGAAATCAATGTATAAAATAAATATTTCCCAAAACTGAATAAAACGTATTTGTGCATATTATTAACAATGTTGTTAAACATTTATGAGGCAAGTTTCATGATGAAATTTGAATGTTTAGTAAGTTTTTTTTGGGAGGAAAATCTATTCTGCCACTTGATTTCGCTGGAAATCACATGTGCGAAATCAATTCATTTTAGCGAAATCAATGTACAAAATAAATATTTCCCAAAACTGAATAAAAATGCATATTGTTAAGAAAGTTGATAAACATTTTAGGTCCAAATTTCACGAGAAAATATAAATATTTATTAGGAAAATTTATTCTGTCACTTGATTTCGCTGATAAGCACATGTGCGAAATCAACTCCGAAATCAATGTGTAACAGCATTTGTTTTCCAAAAACGATTAAAAAGTCGTTTTGCCTATTATTAAGAATGCTGGCAGTAAACATTTATGATCCAAGTTTCATCTGAAAATATTATGGTCTGGAATAAAAGACGCATATCAAAATATTGCTAATTGATTAGTCAAACGAAATCAAATAGCAGCTGAAATCAACAGACTTAATTACTCCAATACTTGTTATCTGCTTTTTTCATCATCATCATCATCATCATCATCATCATCATCATCATCGTCGTCGTCGTCGTCGTCCATGTCGTCGTCCTTCTCCTCCTTTAGCAAACTGATCAGACGCCGCATTCTGCATTCTGTGGCGTCTGAGCTGGGACTGCACTATTTGCCATGGTACCCCTTTAGAGATGTCAGATTGTATTTTCATCAAAATTTAATTGGAAAATGACTGAACTGTTAGTAAACAATGTAGGCCCTGATCAGACGCCGCATTCTGCGGCGTCTGATCTGGGCCTGCACTGTTTGCCACGGTACCCCTTTCGAGCTTTCTGATACTCAATTGGTTAAATTGATTGCATTTTCATCAAAATTCAATTGGAAAATGACTGAACTTTTAGCAAACAATGTAGGCCCTGATCAGACACCGCATTCTGCGGCGTCTGATCTGGGCCTGCACTGTTTGCCACGGTACCCCTTTCGGGCTTTCTGATAATAAATTGGTTAAATTGATTGTATTTGTATCAAAATTTAATTGGAAAATGACTGAACTTTTAGCAAACAATGAAGGCCCTGATTCTGCGGCTTCTGGTCTGGGCCTGCACTGTTTGCCACGGTACCCCTTTCGGGGTTTCTGATACTGTATAATTGGGAGTATTTTGTTCGGATACAATATAATTGGGATTATCATTCCTTCATTTTGCTATTAAGGCAATCATAATTAAATTTTAAAGACATCTTTCTGTACTTCACACAGCAGGTAAAGAGATTAACGAACACTCGCCAAGAAATATAATCAAACTGCGGTTTTTTGACTTTCACACGTTATTACCTGTGATTGTGTGAATAACAAACACACTGTTTATTCACTCCTGTCTATCTGTCCATCTATCTATCTAGCCGTCCGTCCATTCGTCAGTCAGTCAGTTCGTTTGTCCGTCTGTCCGACGATGCACCCGTCAAATTAGTGCTTATTTGATGCATTTTTTTTTTATCAGAAATAATAATAATAATAATAATAATAATAATAATAATAATAATAATAATAATAATAACAACAACAACAACAATTTATTAACGCATCCGTGATAAATAACAATGAAATACGCAGATTCAATTATATTGAACATTTTGCCACCTTACAAATGAAAATTTTCTGGCGAAAAATTCCGCTTTCTTCATATTTGTGCTCTAAACATAGATTATGGGTACTCCTTCTGACTGGACCAGTGAGGCCGTTCTAACGAGTCATATTCTATGTTTTGAGCAAAAACTAGAAAAATAATTTACAGCCCTGTAAGCCCCAGTTTTTCTGTATACAAATGGGGTTTGAGGGGATCGAAATTATACAGGCGTGTTTTGGTGATGTATCGCCCGGTCTTTCTAATGATATTTTCCTTTATCTCTGCTTCTTGTTTGTTTTGGTGATAAAACGCCCAAAACAAAAGCTAGAACTCAATATCATTATTTTCTCATAAAACGGTGGCTCATAAATGCAGAACAACATTATTAACCCTTTTTGTATCAAATGGAATCTTCCTCTTTATATATAACAGGAGTCCATTTCAAAATGTAGGGGTGTCAGGCTGTGTTTTCTTCTATTTTTTTTTTTTTTTGCAAACAGTGTAGGCCCTGATCAGGCGCCGCGTTCTGCTGCGGCGTCTGATCTGGACCTGCACTGTTTGCCAACTACCCCCATTAGGGGTTTCCGGTACTGAATGGGTTAATACACATGTATAAAAAAGTTTTAGTTGGTTTTGGGGGAAAAGGTTATTTTATTGCACATTGATTTCGCTAAAATGAGTAGATTTCGCACATGAGACTGCAAGAGAAAGCATGTGGCAGAATACATTTTCCTATCAAAACACCTACTAAATGTTCAAATTTCATCATGAAAGATCGCTCACAAACGATTAACAATATTTTTAATAATATGCACACATATGTTTTATTCAGTTTTGGAAAAAAAAGGTATTTTATACATTGATTTCGCTAAAATGAGTTGATTTCGCACATTCGATTGGCAGCGAAATCAAGTGGCAGAATAGATTTTCCTCTCAAAAACATACTAAATATTCAAATTTCACCATGAAACTTGGCTCATAAATGATTAACAACATTCTTAATAATATGCACCAATATGTTTTATTCAGTTTTGGGCAAATGGTATTTGATACATTGATTTCGCTAAAATAAGTTGATTTCGCACATGTGATTACCAGCGAAATCAAGTTTCGATCAAATACATACTAAATATTCAAATTTTCTCATGAAACTTGGCTCATACATGTATAATAACATTCTAGATAATATGCAATAACAATTTTTTGCCTGTTTGTAAAAATGTTGATTTTATGAGTTGATTTCGCTAAATCGGGCTGATTTCGCGAAATCAACTTGATTTCGCACATTATACCTACCGTATGCCGACGGGCGGTCTCACTATAAAGCGACAAGAAGCGTCAAGAAGCGACAAGAAGCGACATGAAGCGACAAGAACGTTTTTATACATTTTTTATATACATCTAAGGCAGATTTGATCTTTTATAACATTTTCAATGCTTCCTGGTATATTTTTGTCAACACAAGTTCATTAGATGCCCTTAAAATTTGCTCCGAACAACTGTGCAATCCCGACTCTGAAAAGCTTAGACAAGTATTGAGCGACAAGAAAGCGTCAAGAACATATTTTAACACTTGTATTCGATCTTTCTGGTAATAAGATAAGACCAGACATTGGCAAACTTAAATGTGTAATTTTGTGTCCATACAAGTTCCTTTAAAAGCCCATAAATGCTTATCAGATCCATAATAAGGACCTGTCGTCTAGGTTTATCGACTGATGAAAAAGCGCCATGAAGGGATTTTAACTTTTGTTTCGCTAGATACTAGCCTACATGTGATAAATTTCATAAGATATTTATATATATACATAAGCATTCATATGAAGAGAAACAAAGATTTACGAATAATTCTATTTTTAAGGCTTTATTATGCAAAAACGGTGCCGGTCAAGTGTCTGGAAACAAGAAAGCGTCAAGAAAAAAACGACGATTTCCACACGTATTTTTTCTTGATTTCTGACATACGCAAAGATCCACATATCATTATTGGTTCAATTTGTTCATTTATAATACTTCTCGAGAAAAAAATCCACTTCGGACCCTTATAGTTAAAGGAAAAGTTCCACCTTCTGCTGGTTGTTCGCTACCAGGAAAAAGCGACAAGAAAATATATCACGGCCCAAATCGTTAATTACTTTCACTCAGTTTGAGTAATTTAAGTTGAATTACTCAATGGCTTGCGGGCTATGAAACTGATAAAATTAATAAGCGTGTATTTCTTCATAGCACCGCCAATTTCTTTCTTTTCCCTCCTTTATTTTAATTTTCTTTATTTCTTTCTTTCGTTCTTTCTTCCCTCTCTTTCTTATATAGTAACAAATAAATGCACTTATTTGAGATATTTCATTCTTTTCCTAAAAAATATTTGTTGAGGGTTTTGTTTGTTTGTTTGATTTGAGGTTTAACGTCCCCGTCAACACTGTATAGGTCATTTTGGAGACGTTGCTTCCAATTTTGTGGGATTTTTTTACCCGACATTGAGATGAAATGACATCTCAAGCCCTGTCGCCCAATGAAATCAATAGGGTTTATAAGCATTGACGGATCGACTTGCACCGCTTTGCCTGGACAGGCTTAGCTCTGCCTGAAAGCATCATACAGCCCATTTATTTCTTCAAGCCCCAATGGGCGGGGGCCGGATTTGTTGAGGGTACGTATTAGAATCCTGTGGGAGTAAGTTGCAATGAGACCCACCACATGTTTATATATGCAGCCCATATATTTCTTCAAGACCCTATGGGCGGGGGCCGAAGTGATGGCGTGTATCATTAATTGAAGCGCTGGTTAATTACTGTCACTCAGTTTTGAGCTATTCTAGTTGAATAACTCAATGGCTTGCGAGCTGTGACTAGCGTTAATTGCGATCGACCGAACAGATCAGTAACATAACATCGCTCAACCTTCTTTCTTACTTTCTTTCAGCAGCCTCATTGAGCCGGTTATAACTAGTGCCCACAATCTTGTATTTGAAGAGAGAGAGAGAGAGAGAGAGAGAGAGAGAGAGAGAGAGAGAGAGAGAGAGAGAGAGAGTGTGTGTGTGTGAGAGAGAGAGAGAGAGAGAGAGAGAGAGAGAGAGAGAGAGAGAGAAGAAGAAGAAGAAGAAGAAGAAGAAAACGTCATTACGTTTTTTCGACGTTGATACGATGTTGAAAACACATCATGTGCCAACTTTCTTTCTTTCTACCTTGTCTTTCTTTCAGCAGCCTCATAGAGTCGCATATAATGAGTACCCACAACCTTGTATTGGAAGAGAGAGAGAGAAAGGTCATGACGTTGTTTCGACGTTGATACGACGTTGCAAACACGTAATGTGCCAACTCTTCAGTACTCCCCTCGTCAAGTTATTTATTCTTGTCGCTTTTTTTCAGTACTCAACGCGTCCCGTTATTTCTTCTTGTCGCTTTTTCATGTCACATTACATAAACCACGTCAACGAGTCCGTGTAATGGATATTCATTAATCCAACTTATTTTTTTTCTCCCCAGAACCATAGTTTGTGGGTACTCATTAGCACAGTCTCGCGGAGACCGTTCAAACGAGCACACTTAATCTTTATTTTTTGGTCGCTTGTCGCTTTTTTCAGTGCTCGCCTCGTCCCGTTATTTCTTCTTGTCGCTTTTTCATGTCACTTTACATAAACCACGTCAACAAGTCCATGTAATGGATACACATAAAATCCAACATTTTTTTTCTCCATAGAACCATAGTTTGTGGGCACTCATAAGAACTGCATCACGGAGGCCGTTCTAACGAGGACCGACAATGTATCGTATTCATGTTTAATTTTGGTTGCTATGCAAAATTTTCTTGTCGCTTTTTTCAGTACTCACATCAACCCATTATTTCTTCTTGTCGCTTTTTCAGCTGATGGGGTTATTGGTCGGTTTGACTATTTTCTTACCGACTGATTGTCTTTTTCGCATTCTACTGCCTGAAAGGCATAATTAAATTTAATCCTTTGGGTTCTTCTTTGCGCAGCCCCTAAGTTCTTGTCGCCTTTTGAGGACTCATATAGCCCCGTTGAAATTTCTTGTCGCCTTTTTAGCTCCCGTGTTTCAGCTCTCGACGTTATTGTGCGTTTTTTTTTTCATTTTTTTTCTTATCAGCTGATTATCTACCTTGCGATGTATTGCCCGGAATGGATATATGATTTTGATGGTTCTTCATCTTTGTGTAATCGCCATTTAACCTTCATGTCGCTTTTTTATGGACTCATGAAGTTTCGTGTCGCTTATTCAGAACTCAATTTATCGGGCGATTTGCATGCTTTCGTACCCCTTGATGCGTCTTCTACGGATTAATGCATAAAATACATACTAGAATATGTTCCATACACTTCATGACGCTTCTTGTTATCGCTTCAACTGTGAAAAATCTTCTTGTCGCTTTTTCTAGCACTCAAATCGCACCGTAATTTCTTCATGTCGCTTTTTCACCACTCAAGATGCTTGTGCGGTTTGCCTTTCTTCTTGCAGCATGTTAGTCTTCTACACATTTTAATGCATATTGCATATAAGAGACATAAATATATATGACTTCAATTCGAGAAAAACAATACTTATATCTAACATTTACTCTTTGTCAGTCGAAACATTTTCTTGTCGCTTTTTCTCAACCGAACGCGGTTATGCACGCGATTTTTATTTTTTATTTTACACAAGAAAATGCAATATTTCTTGAACTATTCAAACCTGATCCTTTGAAATACTTAATTTATTTATGAATTCATAAAAAATCTAATACAGGAATGTATATTTCAAATGGAATATGATCATGACGCTTCTTGTCGCTTCTTGACGCTTCTTGTCTTTTCTTGACGCTTCTTGTCGCTTTATAGTGAGACCCCCGACGGGTGCGTAAATTTACCGGAACGGACTTAATTACCAGAACGGTGACAGGACATCTCGGCCCCTAACAAACTCGGCCCATGACAAACTCGGCCCCTAGCAAACTCGGTCCCTACAAACTCGGCCCCTGATAAACTCGGTCCCCAAAATTAGAATATGTATATAATAATGTTGGAATTGACTTATTCTCAAACTATTACACATATTTTAATGTACATATGCCTAATTATTTTCATTTTTGACAATTTTTCCAATTTTTTGGAATAGGCGAGTTTTCTTAATGATCCATCTGATCAGGATCTAAACTGTTTGCCATTGTTTGATAGTCTTAGCGAAGGAGGTAGTTCTAACAAAGTAGGTCACAGGTCAAGGTCACAGGTCAACTATTTTTATACCCCCGGCATACGCAGTATGCCATGGGGGTATATAGTTTTCGTATTTTCTGTGTGTGTGTGTGTGTGTGTGTGTGTGTGTGTGTGTGTGTGTGTGTGTGTGTGTGTGTGTTTGTGTGTGTGTTAACATTTTCGTGTCCGCTCCATAACTTTTGAACCGCTTGACATATTTTCATGAAACTTCTCATTAATGTCAAACACCATGAGACGACGTGCAGAACACATGAACCGTAACTCTTGCTTTTCTACTTTCAGAGTTATTGCCCTTTGTATGTTTTAACTTGCATTTTCGTGTCCGCTCCATAACTTTTCAACCGCTTGATATATTTTCATGAAACTTCACATAAATGTTAAACACCATGAGACGATGTGCAGAACACATGAACCGTAACTCTTGCTTTTCTACTTTCAGAGTTATTGCCCTTTGTATGTTTTAACTTGCATTTTCGTGTCCGCTCCATAACTTTTCAACCACTTGATATATTTTCATGAAACTTCACAAAAATGTTAAACACCATGAGATGACGTGCAGAACACATGAGCCGTAACTCTTGCTTTTCTACTTTCAGAGTTATTGCCCTTTGTATGTTCTATAAATATAGATTGTGGATACTCGCTAGAACCCATTGACAAGGCGATTCTAACAAGTACCAACAATCTATGCTTTTGAGCAAACAGATTGCATCGACGACGCGGTTCTTACAAGAACCAACAATCTATGTTTTTGAGAAGAAAAAATAAAAAATAATATAAACCCTTGTAAAGCCAAGTTTTCCTGTATAAAAGTGTGGTTGCAGATGGTCAAAATTATATAGGCATGTTTTCGTGATGTCACTTAATTGCAATACCGTCCCAATTACAGCATCGGTTTCTGCGATCTTTTACCGTGGATAAGGTTTCGTATTAAAAACGATAAATTTGCCAAAACTTTCTGTGAAACTATCTAGATCCACCTTCCAAATTGATTATCGGAAACAAAAAACATAGTATTTTAGGACCTAAATGCTGCTAGAGACTGAGTTTTTAGGGACGGAGTTGAATGGGGGCCGAGTTTGCTAGGGGCCGAGTTTGTCAGGGGCCGAGTTTGCCAGGGGCCGAGTTTGTTAGGGGCCGAGATGTCCATAAATCACCAGAACGGACCGGAACGGACCAATTTCACCCTGGTTTCCACACTATTCTTAGGACATTTATGCAAAATATACACTATTTTAATCTCATGCCCCTTTTCACAACAAATGTCAAATGTGACATACAAAATAGAAGTGAAGGAAATGATCAGGAATCGATACAATTAACACACAGCTCCCACCAGAGACACCAAAGGCAAAGAAACACAAACATGGAACAACAGACCCTAATGGAAGCATCAATAGCGGGAAGCCAAAATGACAGTTACTTTCCCACAAAATGGTCAATTCGCTATCCAAAAGAAAATAATATAAGCGACACAAACATCCAAAGACAAACCATAACAAAAATAAACCGCGTCAGAAGAACCGCATTGGAACGGTCAGTGAAACGAATTCCACTAGGGGGGGGGGGTGGGGGGGGGCATGTTAAATCGATTTTACGTGGCTACAATCCTCGCTCTTACTAACGCCGCGATTTCAACAAATAAATTGTTCAGTCCGCATGAAGGCCTCCTAACTCATCAGTGCAACATCCCCCTGAACACAAAAATAAAACAACCACAGAGCTGAAACAAGGATGAGGACTCAACAGCAAGAAGCCACCGAAGTGCTGGGGCAAAAGAAAACCAACAGTTAGACACCGATGGGCCCGACCAGAGACAGAGCATCAGGCACCAACCAATATAACATAGAATTAGATTCTCTCTAATTCTCAATAAGCCTTTACGCTGGAACCGTCATAGAATCCGAGGCCTGATCCACCAGCGCGTGCAATTAAAGGGGGAAGCAAAGTTGTCAACCGTGATTGGGTTAACTACCATGCATGCAAACTGTCTTATAACATTTATGTTGTAACCTATCTTTTTATATCGAAGACTGATTTTACGAAATTGGGTGCTGAAGTCATTGCGGTTATATATATTTCTGAATTTATATACTAAGTCACCATAAAGTTCGGGATCCGATAGACCTTAATGCAGAAGAGATTTAAGTCCAATATTGAATTTTGAAATTAAATCTGAATGACGTCTATAAAATTTTGAAAAGACTTTGCAGTTAACAATTTATTACGAGTGTTGAAGTCAGTTACATGACTTCACACTCTGGCAAATCGAATTAATTGCGAAATATAAACGCCATATGATGGCGCACGAGGAATACCATCGTCCAAAAAAGGAAAATTTACAATCTCAAAATCAAAATCATCGCGTTTATAATAAATTTTTCAAGAAACAAACCCATCTACACGAAGTCTCTCTAATAATAGAACAAAAACAGATCAGCCACAAGGGATGCACAATTAGTTGTTCGACGGAATACCTACAATTTTTTCTAAATAACTTAATAACCGGGACTTCCGTGGAGTGTAGGTCATGTTTGCTGATGTTGGCTCGGTGGGGGGCGCCTATAAGTCCGTGGGTGGGCTTCTCTTGCCTGATGCCTCCAGTTGACCTGTCTCATAGGCTACGTCGGTCGGTGTGTGCTCGGAGGGGGATGTGCTGTGTTTGCCGGGCCTTGTCCATCATCCGTTTCGGTTTCTGAACTTTGGGGTTGAGACACACTGATGAAGATTAAATATCAGAAAGGCCTCTGTGTCACTAAATTTGGTATAGTTACGCCTTAATTAGTACCAAATCTTATGTAAATATTGTTAAGTAGAAAGGTGAGAGCTTCACTAACTTTCTGACATCACCATAAATTATAATTTTTATGCTCTTCAGAAGTGAAAAAAGCATTTCTTACATTACATGCAAGATAGAGGGAGTCTCCCCTGTGAAATGTCAATTCAATTAAATCATTAAGTTTTTCTTGTATAAGATTATGAGGAAGTGTAGTGTAAAGGGTGGAAAAATCATAAGTAGACAGACTTTAAGCCCCCCAGTGGAAATCTTCCACTGACCGTTCCAAGGCGGCTCTTCTGTGGCGATTTATTTATGTTGTTGTTTGTTACTTACTGTGTGTATCACTTGTGTCTTTTGGTTTTGGATGACCATATGGCCATTTTGTGGGAAAGTAACTGTCCTTATGGCCTTCCTTTGTTTGGGTTTCCATTATGGTCTGGTCGCTTAATGTTTGTATTTCTTTCCCTTTGGTGTCTTTTATGGGTGGAGTAAGTTAATTGTATCAATTCCTGATCTTTGTTTTACTTCTACTTTGAAGCACGAGAACGTCTGGATTTCAATTTATTTAAAACTTCATTAGATTTTTTTATAGACCAAAACAGATTTCAACCCGATCTTTCGAAGACTTTGTCGCAATATTTTATCACATGCTTTTTGATGGCAGTAAAACACGAAGTCAATAATTTGGAGAGTTCAGTGGTGGTACAAGAGCTTGAACTTGCAATAAACCGTGCTTTGTTTGGTCTTTTATGAAGTTTAGGTAACCAATATAACGTAGGAAGCTTGTCTTGGCCTTCTGTAACACAGACAACCAACGTGGTGGCTGGATGACAAATGTGGTCATCAACTAAAGCCCTCTCTAAAGCTAAAGGCTGAAGTTCAAAGGCCTTAGTACCACCGAGTTCTTGCTGAAGAGTGTTAACATAGAGAATCCATCAAGCAACGACCACATTGTTAGCGGCCTTATCTGCTAGAGCCAAAACAAACTGTCCTTTTGGCTTCCCGCTATTGATTTTTCCATTAGGGTCTGTTGTTTCATGTTTGTGTTTCTTTCCCTTTGGTGTCCCTGATGGGAGCTGTGGGTTAATTGTATCGATTCCTCCACTGTTATTTTTCTTATGAAATTCTTGAACACCTAGTTTAAGGTGACGTAAAGACGTCTTAGGTTTAGGCGGCAATAAGTTCGTATTTTGAGAATAAAAAGAAATGCGTTTGTTCATTAATTTCACTACAAGCCATATTCGCAATAATCTCACCCAGTGTCAGAGCCACCACAATCACTCTCCCTAGTGGTGTTTGGAGCAGAAATAAGTTGAAAAACATTACAGATATTCTTCTAAATAGTTATTTCTAGAACCAGATACTCAGGCATTCTAATGCATACAGATATATCGGACATGGAGGTGTTCATTTGATACAAATATCTTAATTATCATTACGATAGCACATCCGTGTGTCACTGTCCATTTTTTCATATCTCCAAAATGGTGATTTTTCTTTTGAAGATCTGTGATATTTTTTCTTATTTATACTGCAAACATAGTTGGTGGATGCTCGTCAAAACCGCGGGGCGGTTCTAATGAGTACTCACAGTATATGTTTTGAGCAAAAAAGGAAACTAATGAATACTCCCGTAGACCCCAGTTTCTCTTTATACGTGGGGTTTGTGGGGTCTTCATTTTCACAAATATGTTAACTTGATGTTTTTTTCGCTATTTTGAGTCATATTACATTTGATTCTCGTCATCTCAAACCTGATATCTCAAGCTACTATTTTAGTGAAACTAGATTTTGGCCACTTTTGTTTCAGTTTTCTATTTGTTCAATAAATTTCAAATCCTTTTGGTCTCAAACTACTGTAATTTCAAATAAAAAAATCCAGCCCCTTGGAGTTTGATAATTTGATAATAATCTAATGGGTAGTTGTTCTCATGATCACAAACACAAAAAAAAAATAGATAAATAAAAATAACAAGACACTCTTTCAATAATTTGTCAGTCGATTTAAATTCCGCCAGTTCAAAGCGAAAGCGATCAAAGTGTATTACAGTGAAGATCTTTGTAAAACAAACCGAAAGTGTGCTTAAGTAATCCACTTACCTTATGTGTAGATAATCTAATTATCATATGTGTTGATAAGACGATGTGTCGGTCTTTTAATAAGGTGTGAAGGTGTAAATGTCGAAATAATGCACGTCAGCTTAATACTTAAAGGATCGAAAAAATCATATAAATAAATAAATATACATGTACATTGTAAATAAAAAAATAAATAAATAGGAAATCGAAAAGAAAAAAAGGCCGCAACATAGCTTTTGGCTGTTCAGATGTGATTTTGGAAAGTGTTTCTTATTTCTTCTTTAACTACAGATTGTGGGTGCTCGCTAGGAATGCCCAGATTAGGAGAATCTAGTGAGTATCCGTAACAGTACAACAATCTATGATCAACAGCAGAAATGAGAAAAAAATATCCCACAATGGGTTCTTGGGGGTGACAAACGTACCAACAGGATAAATAAACGAATATAATCACGTTATCAAGTGCATGTAATGAACACCCTATTTTATCTAGAGAAAAATAGCGTTTGCAAGGATATAAGTTTGGTTAATCTCGTCCAAAATTATCAAAAGCAATTGTATCAGTAGATATGGTCATACTGAAATGTAACAATGTTTAAGTTTCATAATATTACAAAAGGTAATGAAAGGACTTTCAAAAATGGTATTTATTTAATGATCAACTCAATATGCAGGTAAAAAAGTAAAAATAAAATGCATAAAGTGGGAAAAATGGGTCCGTTCCGGTACGTTCCGGTAATTAGGTTCGTTTCGGTAAATTTACACACCGAATAGTATAGAATAGAACAGAATTTTATTTCTTGCTTAGGCCAAAAAAAAAAAAATAGTCGTGTTTCCGGTTCCCCGACCGACCCTGCATTTTTGGCGCCGACTGGGGACTTTTTTTTCAAGCCAAAAAAAAAAAAAAAAAAAAAAATGTGAGGTGCGCCCGATTCAGGCAGAAATTCGAAGTCCGATTCGGTCCATTATCGCCCATTCGGTTTCATTACGTTTCCAACCTGGCGGCGCCCGTCGTCTGGTCTTCGGTAAGCGTGATCATCACCATGGGAACGAAACAGACGCTCGCCAGCTCGCCAATGCGAGTATGAAAATCTGATGGCGAGTAGAATTCGCGGCGCGCTTGTCTGACCTGGAGAGTGTGAAATTTGAAAGCAGTTTGTCACCTTCGCTAAGTTGATTGCAGCTCATGTTTATTGCATGTTTACTGTTATACAATAAGGGTGTTAAGCTGATTTGATTGTTTGGATAATTGCCAAGTGATTAAGGTGACATTAGGATTTATCACTAGTTACCGTGTTAACACTCCTGGATTTTCTTCTTAGTACCGTGTTAACTCGCAGCAAAAAAATCTAGAAGTTTGGAGAAAATATGGTGTCCAAACAACACCCGTGTTAAATCCCAATTCGTGTTTTAACCCATTAACCTAAAACATGGTGCGTTTCCGATTTCCCGACCGACCCATCAAATTTTCGCCGTAATTTATATTTTCGCAAATTCGAAAAGAAAAGAAAAAGCGGCGACCAATCCGTTAAAAAATCCCGATTTTCATGCGTATTTTTGTGTTGGAAATAAGCAATTGCCTGATTGCCCGACACGAGTTAAAATCGCACCCGGCAAGTTCAATTTCGCGGTCGGGTGTCTGCCAGGCAACACGAAAATTTTGATTGCAATTTGTCCCAAGGTTTTCGGAAGCGCAAGATGCATTTTATAAAACACTGTCTAGGATGCATTAAAAAGGACAATGCTGCACAATATTTCTTGCGATATGACCCCTCTCTATAATCAGATTACTTTTCTTTGAAGTCTTTTGTGACAATAAAAATTATACGAAACATGTTTGACCACCTGCAGCGATAGTCTAATCAGCCACGTGTCCGCGCTTCAACAATCATAAATAATGCAGGCAGTTTTTAATATGTACTGTTGCGTAATCTCGCAAGTATTTTCGCTAAGGATATCCATGAACAGACAGATGCACAGGATGATCGGAGTCTTCGCTGGTCGCACGTTTAGATTTTGTCATGCCGCGCTGAATTTTCTACCGTCATTTTTGAAGGTGCATTTGTTGCAGTCTGAAATTTTCCCGCGTTTTTCAATAACAACATAGTTTGCACACACGGTTTTTGCATGCAACTTTTGGAAAACATGACAGTAAAACCTGTGCGATAGGCGTAGACACAGATCAGCGCAATCTTATCAGTCTTTTGCTGTTGGTACGAGTCTTTCGTAGTATGGCCTCTGGGATAGTCAGAGAGCAGCAAATGAAGAGCTAGATGAACAGGCTGATCTTTCGTTAAAAAAAAGTTGTTTTTGCTGAGTGCTGGCTCATTTACATGTAAAATGTATACGGAACGAGGGTGGGATGCAGTTTAACGTGTTGTAATATATGCGGCCCTTTCTGCATCTGACAAAAACAGGATAGCTAATGGGTGCTAGGAAGTCCTAGTGTGTGTCATTAGAAATGCTTCCCGAGAAATGCACTGAATGCGTATGCGCACATAGAAAAGACTCAGATCACCTGGAAATTCTGCCGTCTGATCTGAGTTTACTGTTCAAAATGTTTCTTTTCTCGGAAAGCTTAGACACTGGCGCTGATCAGACTGCCCGCATATGCCATAGTCTTCGCTACACGCACATGATAACACTGTCAGGCAACCTTTCACACTCAATTGTTTAATTGGTGTCACTTGCACTTGTTATCAAAACACTTATTTCTTAAAGTGAGATAATTAAGTATAATAATTAGAGGGATTAGCAGTCAACTAGCTAGGCATACTGTAGCTCAATATTTAAATTGCGTATGATAAAATCTTTCCTACTGACCCTAATTTGGTTTGGAAAAAAGCCGTCAAATATCTGATGAAATCCGAAACAGAACATTTTTTAAGACGGAGCTGTATTTTGTTCTGGCGAGTGTAAAATTAGTCTTGGCGAGAATATTTTAATATTCACTCGCCAAGTTCGGCGAGTGTAAAAAAAGTAGCTTCTTTCCCCGCAGACAGAATCAACATTTGCAGCTGAAAACTACCGTAGGAAGCATTAGTAAATAAATTTAAAATGCAGACTTCACATGTGATCGCCAATAAAATGCATGTGGTCCTTTGAAACTGATTAAGGATCAGCAACAAAACAGACAGATCTGAGTCGGTCATACTTGGTCATTACCTCTCATGGCTAATGGACAATCCTACCCTGATCCGAAAACTTACAAGTAGGTATCCTTTTTTTGTTATCCGGTTATAAATGGAAAAGGGTGGTTTCTATGAATGCAGGCACTTGCTAAATATGAGTCATAGTTACCAACCCCAGCCCTTTTCTAAAGTCTTTATTACCCACGCTATCTGCAAGTAGTAACATTTTCAGGGTTACTTCATAGTTAGCCAGTCTGAATCAATGAAAAGTAGAAACCCACCCTGAGTTGATAAAGATAAATGCACTGTATTGCCTCTGGAAAATGACCCTGAATGGTGATTTACTGTTGACATATCCTTTAACCCTTTCTTTTCTTTCTGCATATAATGCAACACCCCCTCACGAGGATTACATGCAGGTATACATTACATACACTCCAGATCTTTTACTTGCACAGGGGACAGGGGATGGTACTTCCTGCACAGTTTGCCTCTAGTTAACATACCGATCCGAAGGATGGTGCACTTTGTGGCATTCATCCCTGCAATTGATGCCAGTTGAGCATATTCGGACACTGTCATTTTATTACAACTACCGGTTATTGAACCGGGGGGGGGGGGGGGGCTCTAGCATGATAATGATAGCCAAGTGCACTAACCACTGAGCTACCACAGGCCACATACAATAAGCAAACAAGTTCAGCTGAATTGACCACAGACATTTGTTTTTCATTAGAACCTTGGACTCGTGTCTCTTTTGTCATCAGCTGTTGTGTAACACCCCTGCAGTAGACGTACACTCATAGGTTCAGATGTATACAAGCCTTTGATGTGTGTTATAAGGCATAATTTCAGCTACTTCAGGTGTTGACGATGTTTAGGAGAGAATATATATTCTCTTGTATGTCTATTACATTGTCAATTCTCGGAAAGGAGGCTTTCAAATTATTAAAAAAAAAAAAAAAAAAAAAAAAAGAAAAAAAAAAGTAAAATCGACCTACCGACCCTGTTTTTTTCTGGCCAGGAACCTGAAACACAACTATTTTTTTTATTGGCCTTAGGGTTAACGGCAAACATGCAAAAAAAAAAAACAGCGATATAATAATATTAATGCAGAATATACTGACAAAGTATATTCTCTCTCTCTCTCTCTCTCTCTCTCTCTCTCTCTATGAGCCATAATGCCGACCTATGTTCATCCTCGGACGGCTCATCCCCATTGAAAGGCTGAACCTTTTGACACACATACCTAAATTTTCTTGCTTTCTTTTTCTTTCTTTCTTTCTACTACTGCGGTCGGTCACATTTTTAACGGTCCGTTTAATCACCGGATCGGGCGTAATCACCAGATCGGACCCTTATTTTTCCTTTGTATAGTATTTATTATTGCCTTATTCGACTGCTAATGTTTTTTTTTTACGTCATCCTCGGACGGCTCATCCTAATTGAAAGGCTGAACCTTTGGACACACTTTCAAAAATGGTATTTTTTTGATGATCAACTCAATATGCAGGTAAAAAAGTAATAATAAAATGCATAAAGTGGGAAAAATGGGTCAGTTCCGGTACGTTCCGGTAATTAGGTTCGTTTCGGTAAATTTACGCACCGAATAGTATAGAATAGAACAGAATTTTATTTCTTGCTTAGGGTTAACGGCAAACATGCAAAAAACAGCGATATAATAATATTAATGCAGAATATACTGACAAAGTATATTCTCTCTCTCTCTCTCTCTCTCTCTCTCTCTCTCTCTCTCTCTCTCTCTCTCTATGAGCCATAATGCCGACCTATGTTCATCCTCGGACGGCTCATCCCCATTGAAAGGCTGAACCTTTTGACACACATACCTAAATTTTCTTGCTTTCTTTTTCTTTCTTTCTTTCTACTACTGCGGTCGGTCACATTTTTAACGGTCCGTTTAATCACCGGATCGGGCGTAATCACCAGATCGGACCCTTATTTTTTCTTTGTATAGTATTTATTATTGCCTTATTCGACTGCTAATGTTTTTTTTACGTCATATTGTCTTTCCATCTATTAATAACACAGAAACACGTAGGTCTAGAAATAACCTGATATTTAGGCAGGATCGGTCCGGACATCGTGGTTGAACTTCTATAGTTATTCAGAATTAGAATCACGTTAGTAAGTCTGACAGATCAAGACCCTTAAAAATGCTTCTTTATGCAGAGAATTGTGTGGTTCATAGTGATGTACATTATTGCTCTTATTCTTGCTCAAAACATAAACGTTGTGTAGCCTTTAGAATGGCCCGTTTGAGATTTTCTAACAAACACCCACGATCTGTTTTGAAGCAGAAATAAGAATAATATGCCATTCTGTCATAAAATTTCATAAGCAAACGTCATCTTCAACGATTTTTTAAGAAGCGTTTCACCACATAGGTGTCGAGCCCCGCCCCTCGGACTTGAAACAATAGATTGGGCTTTATGATGCTTCCACGCAGAGCTGACCGCAAATGAGAACCGGTAAACTGCTAAGAGCTTCTAAGCCTGCCCAGGAAATGTGGTGAGAGTCAGGCCCTCCATGCATATTCATCCTATTGGTTTCATCGGGTGGCAGGGCTTGAGATGTCATTTCGTCGCAATGTCGGGTAAAAGTTCCACAAATCTGAAAACAACATCTCCAAAATGACCTTTACAGTGTTGACTGGGACAAATTGACCACAAATCAATCAAACAAACAAACATTTCAAAGGAGTAAATATATTATATATGCCATCACGAAAACACGCCTTTATTAATTTGACCCCCTTAAACCGCACATTTATATAGTAAAAATTTGGCTTGCATAGGGTTTGCATTTTTTAGAGTTCTTTATTCTGATCAAACCCATAGATTGTAGGTACTCGTTGGGACCGTGAGGCGGTTCTAGCAAGTACTCGCGCTCTATGTTTTAGAGGTTTGTTTGTTTGATTTGAGGTTTTACGTCCCTGACAACACTATTTAGGTCATTTTGGAGACGTTGCTTCCAATTTTGTGGGACTTTTACCCGACATTGAGTTGAAACGACATCTCAATCCCTGCCGCCCAATGAAACCAATAGGGTTTATACGCATGGACGGGCCGACTTGCAGCAAGTTTCCCTGGCAGGCTTAGACGTTCTAAGCGGATTACCAGTACTCATGGGCGGTCGGTATCAGCTCTGCGTGGAAGCATCTTGCAGCCCAATCTATTTCTCCAAGCCCCGATAGACGGGGACGGTATATGTTTAAGAGCAATATAGATCTAAATATGACAAATCTAATAAGAAATGGGCCAAAAACAAGATCCGATCATGCCGGTGTTTACGCCCGATCCGGTGAATCTAACGCCCTTTGTTTGATTTGTGGTTTTACGTCCCCGTCAACACTGTAGGGGTCATTTTGGAGACGTTGCTTCCAATTTTGTGGGACTTTTACCCGACATTGAGATGAAATGACATCTCAAGCCCTGCCGCCCAATGAAACCAATAGGGTTTATAAGCATGGACGGGTCGACTCGCACCGCTTTGCCTGGGCAGGCTCTGATCCTCTAAGTGATTTACCAGTACTCGTGTGCGGGTCGGTGTCAGCTCTGCGTGGAAGCATTATGCAACCCATCTATTTCTTCAAGCCCCGATGGGCGGGGACCGATCTAACGCCCTAATGTGGCCCTAATTTGGCCATTTTGTTTGTTTGATTTGAGGTTTAACGTCCCCGTCAACACAGTATAAGTCATTTTGGAGACGTTGCTTCCAATTTTGTGGGGCTTTTACCCAACGTTGAGATGAAATGACATCTCAAGGCCTGTCACCCAATGAAACCAACAGGGTTTATAAGCATGGACGGTCCGACTCGCACCGCGTTTCCTGGACAGGATTAGATCCTCTAAGCGGTTTACCAGTTCTAGTGTGCGGTCGGTCTCAGCTCTGCGTGGAAGCATCATGCAGCCCATCTATTTCTCCAAGCCCCGATGGGCGGTTGGCCATTACTCGCAGACATTACATTGAAGTAGTTCGATCACGAACCGTGGTTAACCATGGTTAACCAGTGGATTGGTTAACCAGTGATCGAACCCAGTCTGGTTGAATGGGGGGAAAGTCGTGACGTCACTCTGATCCAACCGTTGGTTTCTCTGGTAAACAGTGTACAAGATGGTGGCGAAAAGTTAGAAAAACTGTTGGCCCAAGGGAAAATGCACATTTTAAGTGTTGTTAAAGCATGTTTATTTGTAAAAAGGTGTAAAGTATGCACACTATGAAATATAGAATCGGCACTGCTATTTCTGCGGTGTTCAGAACGGTGATCTTCCTCGTCGTCCAAAAATTCCAATCGTGACATGGGGGCTGCCATGTTTGTTTACCAGAGAATTTCCAGAGGTCTTTCGATCACACCGGTGAAAGAACAAGGGCGGTTTGACTTCCTGTACCATTGTACGGTCAATGATCGAACTGGATCATAGCAGGATAGTATATTGACATACATTTTAGCCAAAACATGTATCTAAGCAGAGTGGCGCAGTGGAAGCGTGCTGGGCCCATAACCCAGAGGTCCGAGGATCGAAACCTCGCTCTGCTACATTTTTTTCTGTTTTTTTTTTTTCTTCTTCTTCTTATTATTATTTTATGTGTGCAATAATTATAAACTATTAAAAAATGAAATAATTAGAACGAGAAAAAGTATTTTTTTTTTAAGTCACGCAAACCTTTTTAAAATCGCTACTACAAAAATACTATTTAATAACCCATTTAGTACCAGAAACCCCTAAAGGGGTACCTTGGCAAACAGTGCAGGCCCAGATCAGATGCCACAGAAAGCGGCGTCTGATCAGGGCCTCCACTGTTTGCTAAAAGTTCAGTCATTTTCCAAATAAATTTTGATGAAAACACAACATGACACCCCTAAATTTTGAAATGGACACCTGCTATATATAAGGTGGTACACACAGATAAAACCTTAATTATTGATTTTTGACCTCAGTCTAATATCACGGTTAATATTGGCTGACCTGGTGTTAATTTGATCTCCGATCAATACAGGATAGTCAATTAATAATTGGTTTTGAATATGCAATACGAACGTGGAATCCATTACGTGAACAAGTTCGTGAAATGAACTCCCCTAAATCCCACTTTATAATAGTAATAGATATTTCCAACTTAATCCGAGTTTGAATCCGATGCCGATAATGGTTAAACGAAAAGTATTTCTAGGGGTTTTCTTAATTTATTTTATTTTATTTTTTTCATTTGAACCCATTTTTTCTTTGTAAATTCTCTCTTCCTAAGCAATTTAATGAATTGTTATAGTATATTTATATATTATTTTCTCTATGCAGACAATGCAGATCATGGGACGTTTAATACGATAACACATCCGTGTGATATAGTGCATTTTTCAAACCTCAAAAAAAAAGTTTGTTTTTTGGATGAAAATTTGTAATAGTTTTCTTATTTACACTCCAAACATAGGTTTTGGGTGCCCGCTAGAACCGCCTCATTGAAGCGTTTCTAACCTGTACCCACAACCTATGTCTAGGGGCAGAAATAAGGAAAATAATGTTTACCCCATAAACCCCAGTTTTCTCTCTATAAAGTGGGGTTTAGGGGGGGGTCTTTATTTCACGGACTTGTTCACATGATGCTTGATCTCAGTCTGCACTGCACTGCAATGTGGAGGGGCTGTGCCCAAACAGAAATAAAACTTTGTTTCATGTATTTGTTTGTTTATTCGATTTCGGGTTTTACATCACCGTAAATACGATTTAGGTCATTTTGGAGATGTTGCTACCAATTTTCTGCAACCTTCACCCAACACTGAGATGAAATGACATCTCAAGCCCTGCCACCCAAACAAACCAAAAGGGTTTCTATGTAGGGACGGTCTTTGCTTTGGCAGGCTTACACACTGTAAGCGGTTTTCCACAGCTTATATGCGGTCGGTTTAAGCTCTGCATGGAAGCACCATATGGGCTGGGCGCACATATTCTTGCATAAATTACTATACTCATCACGTATTGTTTGAGGCCATTGCCAACTGGACTGAAAGCCGCGCTCAAACCACAAAATCCATGATTCGTGTGCTGTTTGAACATGGATTTTGAACTTTTTGATAACACGATACGTGTTTTGCTTTTTTTTTTTTTTTGTTACGTTGGGCGACGTATTGTTGCAGTCCTGAACGTAGCATTTTGTAATAAATGATGAGCAAGCATCGCCATTGCGAGACTGACGTCATTGTTAAGAGTCATGTTGCTTGATGAGTATATATATAGAGAGATTTTTGGCGTTTCGTTGCATTTTGCCTTCTGAATCTTAAAATATGCAAGAATAATGAGCAGCCATGGCCATTTCATTAAAATTACATTTGCCGGGTCTCTCGCGATATATTTAAACTATAGGCCTAGCGGCCTGGAATTCAATCAGCTTCATCCAAACCCGCAAAAGGTAATCGTTCTGTTGTTTTTGGTTTTATGGCCCTTTTAAAAATATTCCATTTATATCATGTCGATGGTTAACCGGAGTGCCGGAGGTGTACAAAACCACCCAATCCGTCTGTTGCATCCCTAAACGTCCGACATCCCTAAGTGTCCGACAAAATTTTAATTTCTCGCAAAATTGTTGGAAACGGTGGGGAATGTTCAATTATGACATCTTAAGGGAAAATTTCGAAAAAAAATTTTTTGGAAATATTCGAAATTTAACTTCAATTTTTTTCTTGTTGGACATTTCGGGGTGCCCCATGCATCCCTAAGTGACCGCCATCCCTAAATGTCCGACAACATGAAAATTGACTAAGAAAGCATTTTTATTGTTAATAATCAATCAATGATAAATAAAAAGACAAATTTAACGTTAAACCTATGTTAAAAATGTTCACCTTTGGAAATAAGCATTGCAATACACGGATCCGAATATACCGTCATCCTTAGATGTCCGCCAGCATGACAAGATCTTATTTTCTCGGGAAGATGTCCGAAACGGTGGAGAATGATCAATTGTGACATTTTAAGTGAAAACTTCGCTTTTTTTTCTCGAAAATATTCGAAATTTAACTTCATTTTTTTTCTTGTCGGACACTTAGGGATGACCCATGCATCCCTAAGTGTCCGCCATCCCTAAATGTCCGACAACATGAAAATTGACTAAGAAAGCGTTTTTATTGTTAATAATCAAACAATGATAAATAAAAAGACAAATTCAACGTTAAACCTATGTTAAAAATGTTCACCTTTGGAAATAAGCATTGCAATATATGGATCCGAATATACCGGCATCCTTAGATGTCCGCCAGCATGACACAATCTTAGTTTCTCGGGAAAATGTCCGAAACCGTGGAGAATGATCAATTGTGACATTTTAAGTGAAAACTTCGCTTTTTTTTTCTCGAAAATATTCGAAATTTAACTTCATTTTTTTCTTGTCGGACACTTAGGGATGACCCATGCATCCCTAAGTGTCCGCCATCCCTAAATGTCCGACAACATGAAAATTGACTAAGAAAGCATTTTTATTGTTAATAATCAATCAATGATAAATAAAAAGACAAATTCAACGTTAAACCTATGTTAAAAATGTTCACCTTTGGAAATAAGCATTGCAATATATGGATCCGAATATGTCCGCAATCTCTAGATGTCCACCAGCATGACAAGTAACTTGGAAAATAGTTCTTACCGCTAATAATGAATAATGATTTATAAAGAAAAAGGTGAAGTAATTAAACCTATGCTAAAAAAGAATACCTTCGGACATATGCATCTTGATTCATATACACCTAAGTGGCCGTTAACATGAAAAACGGCTGATAAAGTAATTTTATCATTAATAATCAAATATTATTAATTTGAAAAGTCAAATTAAAACGTGAAACCTATAATTTATAACTGGAGTTCCATGTGGCATACATAGAGAATCTAACGAGTGCTCATGTATTACTGAATTTATCAAACGAGTTTAGGAACAAGTAAAACATGCGAGGCTTTGCCGAGCATTTTATGCCTTTCCCCGCAACGAGCCTAATAAATTCAACAATACACGATCACGAATGCAAGATTAAATTTATTTTCGGTTTTGGATTTTACGGCCCTTTCAAGATTATTTCACTCATATCGAGCCGATCGTTAATCAGAGGTGGGCGAAAAACCGGAGTACCCGGGAAACACCACCTGACCTTCCGTCACTCGTGACCCGAACGAGGCTCGAACCTAGGGCGGTGAGAGACCTAATGACTAAGAGTCAGCTCTCTTATCCACTCGGCCACGGAGGCCCGTCTCAAGAGTCTATATATCATATGACTTATAAAACGTTCTTTATTCAAACTCTGTATGCAAAAATGTCAATATTTCCGCAGTAAGTACACGCGACGTCGTTAAGGACGTTGTACGTGTATCGTTATGGGCGTATCTAACTAATTTGCATATTTAATCCATTAGTGGATTACGGAATTTATTGCATGACGTTATTACACTCTCAGACGCGACGCCATATGATAAATTAGTTTTCTTACCTCTTCACAAAAAAGAAGCTCGTGGATATCCGTTATAGCCGTACCCCTGACGCGGGTTCTAACGGATACCCACAATCCATGCTTTGGGTTATAATCTTTTTTTTTTAGGGGTGGGGGATCTTACGCATATGATTGAATAGGCGTGATGTCAAACTTGACTCAGTACCTTGGTTGGACCAAAACTGGTTTAAAGTCGTATGCCCGTATTCATCAGCATTAAAATTATGATACACGTATATTTTATATAGTCGCGTAAACTATTTGAACGACAAAAAAGGTTGATACCAAATTAGTGAGATCATAAAACGCCCAAAAAATGAATCCGCTAGCATGAGTCCGCTATCAGTTTATGGTCAAATGCAGCGGTAGTTCAGATTCAGAATAACTTCGTATTGTGTAAAATTGTTACAGAAGTGTATATTGCTTGGAAACTAAAGTTCGGTGTCATACCGGCATCACAGGTAAAGGTGCGAAAATTGCGACAGAAGTAAATGTGACAGTAAACGCAATGACAATATGCAGGTTGTATATCATTTTAACACTATCACCCCCGTCCCCAGCCCCGGCACGCCCCCGCCCCCGGCCTGCAATTCACCAAGATTGAGTAATGGATACGAGACTTAGGTGGGGTATGTATTTGATTTGAGGTTTAACCTTTAGCCTGCTGTTGGCGACAAGCCCTTTCTTTGCAAACAGTATAGATCCAGATCAGATGGCTTCTGAAGAAGCCATCTGATCAGGGTCTACACTGTTTGACATTCAGTTTATGAATATGTAGAAATTAATTGCATCAAGAAATCTGATTGGTTCAAAGTCAGAAATGGGTGTGGCTTAATTGAATATTCAGCAGGTTAAAGGTTAACGTCCTCGTCAACACGGTATTGGTCATTTTTGGAAACGTTACTTGCGATTTTGTAGGGCTTCCCACCGAAGATGAAATGAAATGACTTCTCAAGCCCTGTAGTCCAATTATACCAATAGGGTAAATCAGCATAGACGGTACGACTCGAGCCGCTTTGCCTTTGCAGGCGGAAACCCTCCAAGCGGTTTAGTTTGACGCTTATGACCCACATATAGGGTTGCCGCGTCGTTAAACACAAACTCATCAGGTTTACCTGTACTAGTGCGCGGTCAGTTTCAGCATGAAAGGCATATACAGTTCAGCGTGCATACAAATAGATGAAGAACAGCATGAAAGGCATATACAGTTCAGCGTGCATACAAATAGGTGAAGAATAGCATGCAAGTGAACATTGTCTTTCACAATATAAGTTTTCATGCTACCTACAAATAAAATACACCCTTAATTTTGTGCGATCTACATGTAGGATCACAGACCAGTTTGGTTGTAAAATTTTAACTTTACTCCAACGTTGATATAACACTGCAACAGTTGGTGTCTGCAAAACAAGAGTGTTTGTCCGATTGTCTTTGAGTGCAGGATGGGAAATGGGTCGGACTATTTTATATAATCATTAAAATCTTCCATCTTATGCAAACAGTATACACCCTGATAAGACTACGCGTTCTTCGGCGTCTGATCTGGGTCTACACTGTCTGCCAAGCCCAACAGTTGTTTACTTATGACTCTCTTCGGACATCAGGGTAGTGACAATAACATGGCTCTGTTTGGGTCGATTGTCCATTAGTACGAAAAGCGTTATTGCTTTTAAAAGTCAACGTGAATATCACAGAGTAACTCTTTTTATAGAAAATAGCCGGTGATGTCAGAGTGTTTCGTAAGACTTAAAAGGGTTATCATGGAATGACAGGATGAGCAAACAGTGTAGATCCAGATCAGACGATGCTGAACGTGGCGTCTTATCAAGATATACACTATTTGTTTGAAACAGAAATGTTATAGTTACACCAGACCTGAACAAACGCATTGACGCCATCTGCGAGAATTTTTTTTTTTTGCTGTTTATTCGGGTCCAGGTGACACATTTCAGTCTGAATTTCATGTATATTAAGGAATATCATTCAGTTGATGGGGGGGGGGGGGTGGGGGGGGGGGGTAAGATGATGTCTATTAGCAAATAAGCTACTAATATTACACACAACAAACCAATACGAGGATCTTACATAGGAATTGCGAGATGTCTCTCATCCATGACAACGTATAATTTAAACTTTGTGATGGAAGATGCAGTAAAACCTAAAAAAGGGTCTGTTCTGAGTCTTCGCTGGTCGCTCAAACCTTCTTGTAGACTTTTTCATGCGCGGGCTCATATAATAAAATGGTAACGTTATTTCGTCTATTACATATGAGCCAGCGCATGACGAAACCTAATAGGAAGTCTTAAACGACCAGCGAAGATTCAGATCAGCATGCGCATCCCATTGTCACCCCCTATTGTAATAGAGGATGATTGCACAGGTTGATTTGGTCGCACCGGTCTAATTGTAGAGTTTGTCATGCGCCGGCTCTTATATCGTATGTGTTATGATTGTTAACGATAAAAAGATTTTTTTTCTTTGGTTTTGGGTTTTTCGGCCCATTCAAGATTATTTCACTCATATCGAGCCGATCGTTAATCAGCGATTGGTGAAAACCGGAGTACCTGGAGAAAAACCACATGGCCCAGTTTTCCGTTGCAGAACTTGGCATCTCACAAATGTTTCTCATTTTTTTTAATGTTGTCAGACATTTTGGGTTGGCAGACATTTTGGGTGACCATATTAATTGGGACCCGCTATTAAGATGCTTATTTTCGATCACATAAAACACGCCTAAATTTTTTACCCTTAAACCCCACATTTAAAAGAGTAAAAGTGGGGTTCGCTGGGTTATACATTATTTTCTTAACTCCTGCTCTACGACATAGATCGTTGGTACTAGTTAGTACAGTCTCGGCGAGGCGTTTCGAACAAGTGCCCGCGACATCTGTTTAGAGCAGAAATAAAAACAAATCCTTTTTTTTTCAACAGAAATTTTTCATTTTTTTTTGTTTCAGGCAAATTTTTTAATGTGTTTAAGTAGGCGTTTGTGTAATTTAAGGTAAAGTTTTTAGCACAGGTATAACATATTTTTGTCTTTATCCCTCGACCGAAAAGGTTCGGGGGATAAAGCGATCAGCCTGGCGTCCGTCCGTATACGCAATCTTGTGATGGCCATAACTTAAATACCCTTTGAGATATATTGGTGATACTTGGCATACTTGTACACAAGGTTGAGACGGCGTGTCATGCGTACGAATGGTTTTTGAGTTATCTTCCCTTTCAATAAAATAGAATGACTATCTTGTGATCGCCATAACTCCTATACCCTGCAAGGTATATTTATGATAGTTGGCATAATTGTAGACAAGGTTGAGATGGCGTGTCATGCACAAGAACCACAACTCTTGGTACCATGGTTTTAGAGTTATATCCCCTTCCAATAAAATACTATGACTATCTCGTGATCACCATAACTCCAAAACCCTTCAAGATCTATTGACAATACTTGGCATAATTGTTCACATGGTTGAGAATGTGTGTAATGCGCTTTCTATTTGTGAAAACATTTTCTGAAGGCAATATTGCCTTTTGGTCGGGGGATTTGCCAACCTCTCTGATGTCTATTTTTTTTATAATCATAATTGATAATTAGCGAAAAAAAAAAGAAGAAGAAAAAAAAAAAAAGATCTTAGTTACTTGTCATGCTGGCGGACTTCTAGAGATTGCGGACATACTCGAATCCATATATTCTTATGCTTATTTCGGAAGGTGAAAATTTTTAACATGGATTTAACGTCTTTTTATTTAACATTATTTGAAAATTAATAAACAAAAAAACATGCGTTCTCGTCCAATTTTTACGTTGTTGGACATTTAGGGATGGCGGACACTTAGGGATGACCATATTGGGATCCCTTATCAAGATGCTTATTTCCGAAGGTATTCTTTTTTAGCATAGGTTTAATTACTTCACCTTTTTCTTTATAAATAATTATTCATTATTAGCGGTAAGAACTATTCTCCAAGTTACTTGTCATGCTGGTGGACATCTAGAGATTGCGGACATATTCGGATCCAGATATTGCAATGCTTATTTCCAAAGGTGAACATTTTTAACATAGGTTTAACGTTGAATTTGTCTTTTTATTTATCATTGATTGATTATTAACAATAAAAATGCTTTCTTAGTCAATTTTCATGTTGTCGGACATTTAGGGATGGCGGACACTTAGGGATGCATGGTTCATCCCTAAGTGTCCGACAAGAAAAAAAAATGAAGTTAAATTTCGAATATTTTCGAGAAAAAAAGCGAAGTTTTCACTTAAAATGTCACAATTGATCATTCCCCACCGTTTCGGACATCTTCCCGAGAAACTAAGATTTTGTCATGCTGGCGGACATCTAAGGATGCCGGTATATTCGGATCCATATATTGCAATGCTTATTTCCAAAGGTGAACATTTTTAACATAGGTTTAACGTTAAATTTGTCTTTTTATTTATCATTGATTGATTATTAACAATAAAAATGCTTTCTTAGTCAATTTTCATGTTGTCGGACATTTAGGGATGGCGGACACTTAGGGATGCATGGGGCACCCCGAAATGTCCGACAAGAAAAAATTGAAGTTAAATTTCGAATATTTCCAAAAAATTTTTTTTCGAAATTTTCCCTTAAAATGTCATAATTGAACATTCCCCACCGTTTCCAACAATTTTGCGAGAAATTAAAATTTTGTCGGACACTTAGGGATGTCGGACGTTTAGGGATGCAACATCCGTCGTTGTAAAGTGATCTGTTTACAGCTAAAACATTCTGCGATTTATATCCAAACAATTATTGGCTAGAGTCGATATATTTCTTAAGCATATTCTCATACTCTGTCGAGCCATGATCGAGCACTGGATAGCGCGTCAGGTTTTCAGTAATCTGATTATACGAGGATCGTGTGATATCGAGTCCCTGCCCGGTCACTGCTGTCGTCGAGAGTCGGTGCTAGATTTTTTTTCTGCGGCTATTCTCTTATTTCCTCTCATTGAATCTGTTAATGGCGAAGTACGAGCTAACCGCTTAGAAGGCCCAAACCTGTCCAAAATCTATGCGGTAAGGCTCACTTACAGTGCTCGATACGATCCAAATGTATTAAAGGGATGTAAAACTAAGATGAAATGAACCCTATTCATATACCTCAACACAGGCTGTAGTTGGGTAAGACAAAGGTGACTTGTATCTTTCATCACTGAGGCATCCAAATGATATTGGCTTACAGAGGGACAAGGCCTGTTGTCCTTGCAGCACGTAAGGTTAGAAGGTGAGTGTTGTTGTATCTTCTGGTTCAACACTTACATTAATTCAATTTCCTCTTTCTTCTCTGTCCCTTGCTATCATCTTAGCTACTATCTATTCTATTTGTTTTCCCTTCCCTGGGAGACGACACAAAATGACCTACAAAGGTTGACCCCAATTTGTTTGATTTGAGGTTTAACGTCCCCGTCAACACTGTAAAGGTCATTTTGGAGATGTTGCTTCCAATTTTGTGGGACTTTTACCCGACATTGAGATGAAATGACATCTCAAGCCCTAAGGTTTACCCAAAACTATATTTTCTATCTCTTTTTCCCTTCGCTGGGAGACGGCACAAAATGACGCACAAATGCTGACTGAAAACAATCATTCAATATACCGTAAAACGATTATTTTTATTTGTGGCCTAACAAGAGCAAAAGTCAACCTTACAGTCTAACGAAGACTCTTGACCTACTTCTAGAAGACGAAGACGAACATGCCTCCCCAAGCGTGAAATGGTTTTCGTGACTTGTTACTGTGTCACTAGAATTTAAATAATTTCACGTCAATATTTAATAACATTTTTAGGAATTTTTTTGTGAATTTATTGTTCTAAAAGCAAAACACTACAACACATACATGTAAGCGCATGTGGTAACACTGCGCGGATTCACAGGGTGGCTCTAAACTGAATTTTTAGCGCGCGTCATAAGGTCAGTTTTCGCTAGAAATTATCAACCAATACTTCCGTAGCCGGATGGATGAACGGGCACGTGAAATTTGCGTTTGTATTGTTTGTAGCAAACCATGTTCTCAGTTGATTTCATATGAGATACAAAAAGCTATTCAGAGTACACTTGGCTCTCGTTATATCAAACACTGATATCTAAACTACTACTCAAGACAAACTAGATTTTAACTTGTGCCATATGTGCATACGATTTAAATTCCTTATAGCAAAAACTATTGTAATCTAAAACCAAAGTATTCGGTTCCTTGGGGTTTGACATAGTGAGAGGCGACTGTACTTGGTTACATGTTGTTTTTTTTTTTTAGCGCATAATGCTTAGAAATTAGCGGTGCCCTTCGCTTTCACGGGCGGAACAACAGGCATGTGGAATTTGTCTTTGCCACCATGTGACACTGTCAAATTTTCTGAGATACGTTCTTTGTCAAACTGAAGCATCATATAACCTGACCTAATCGACCAATACTCACAGCATGTCACCGCCCCTTTGGTTCATATATGCTTTTATCCTTATTTGTTTGATTGATTTGAGGTTAAACATCCCCATCAACAATGTATAGGTCATTTTTGGAGACGCTGCTTCCAATTTGTGGGACTTTTCCCGACATTGAGATGAATTAAACTTGTAGAATGCAAGACGTAAGTTAAGACTGTTGTTGGAGGCAGTCGGTAGATATAGCCATAGCTTCTTGTACAGATTGCTTGCAAGCAGCAAAGAACAACATTTTGATGTGGCAATAAATTGATTGTCGGTTATTGATTATTAACATCATTTACTTTTGGGACAGTCCCTCGAAAATCTGGGGCCAGTTGCTTCAATAAACATCGTACGATTAATCTTAAATTGTTCGTACGCACTTTTTTAAAGAACTGCGTACGTCAGTTTCATCAAAACATCGCAAAGTGTTCGTACGAGCTTTTGCGTTTCACTAAACTAAGTCGTAATTTTGAATATGCGCTTAAACAGGGCCACTAATTGTCACATGCGTGATCACGTGCCGTCTTGAAATAGCCGTGTAAAGTAGATAACACGTTTAAAATTATTGTTCCAGTGGGCTTAGATGTATATTCAGAACAAACAACGTTGAATCAATGTTGATTCAATTTTATTTCAAACTTGTATTTCCATTTCTTTATCGTAAAATACAGATTCTAATTATCTGGATCCCCTTCCCACTTAACCACTGGCGAGTTGATCTCTGTCTCTGGGGGGGGGGGGGGGGGGGGGAGTGTCTTCCATGAGTGCACGTGTCTTGTCGAGTTTATTATATTAGTTGAGGAAAAGGGATAACATGTGATATGAGACTTCGTTGAGTCGTTGAGCATTTTCTAAACTTTTCTCGCTCATTTTAATAAATTCAGTAATACAAAAATCGTATGAACTTAAAACACAACAATGCACGATTTTAAAACAAAACGTCAATACATGACGTTGTTTAATAAGGATGCCGCATATAATTGGATGCCGCATATAATTTTACGTTACGTAGCCTCTGTAAATGTTCGTATTTATGTGTATATGTCAGTTTTCAGCTCCGGTTTGTTGTTGACAATGGTCTGTAGCAAATATTTATCCATTGATTGTTCCAGCACACTATATATACTCGCCTGCAAAATTATACACTTACATATACGAAAAGACAGTTCGCAAGACTATGATCCCCCCGCCATCGGCATGATGCCGTGAAGGTTTCTTACATACGAGCGTACGCACATGTATGTATGTACTCCCGTATGGGGTGTACGTACGTGATCCTGTAACATCAGTCTAAGGCATTGTACCAGGAAGAACCTAAACTTTTAAAAGCTCATATTTTCCAGACCATATGATGGAATTGTGATGATAGGTATGGATTAAAGTCTCGTACACTGGCCCTTACCTATGACCTCTATGTCAAGTCATGGACTCAGAAAACCTTAAATGTTGAAATTGTTTAAGAGCTCATATTTCTAAATTCATATGATGGATTTGGTTCAGATTTGATAGATAAAAGTCTAAAGTTTTATTTAGCATTCCCGTGCCCATGCCCATGACCTCAAGGTCAAGGTCACGGACTCAGAATTTTCGATGTCAACGTTTTAAACAAGATCTCTAATTTCTCAACCCATATAATGGATTTAGGTCGTATTTGGTATGATGAAAGATACAGGTGGTTTCTCCGGATAATCCGTTCATTTTTCGCCCACATCTGATTAATGATCAGTTCGAAACAAAATAAATAATCTTGAAAGGGCCGTAAAACCAAAAAAAAAAAAAAAAAACAACGCCAATGTCACAGACTTGGTAATTTATTTTTTTATGAATTTGCTTCATATTTGGTATGATGATACAAACATTTTCCAAGATTTTAAACGAAATTACCCCCATCGATGTCCTCAAGGACAGTTTTCCAGGCGAGCAATGCCGTCTTTTTTAGTTTTTTCCAACATGCTTTTTTTCTTGATGAGGATGGTCCCTGGGCGGGGGCATCTCTGACGTATTGACAATTCTAGTTTTATGTGTCGATTTGAGCTACTATGAGTCTTCATCTCAATCAAAAGTCTAATCGCAGATTGTGGGTAATCGTTAGAACTACCTCAACGCGTCCGTTCTTTTGTTTGTTTGTATTGAGGTTTCTAGTCCCCGACAACCGTTGGTACATGTATTTAGGTCATTTTGGAGACGCTGCTTCCGATTTTTCAGCTCTGAGCGGAAGTACTATGCAGGCCAATCTATTTCTCCAAGCCCCGATGAGCGAAAGCGAGCGTCGGTTCCAGGTAATACTATGAAATATAGATTGTGGGTACTCGTAAGCACAACAACAACGAGGCGCTTCTAACGAGTACCTTTAAAAGAAAACCCCAACTGCAAACCCATACTTAAGTTTATACAAAGGGATGTTTCGAGGGGTCTTCAATGCATGGGCTTGTTTAAGTAATGGGCATGATCTGCGAAGGTAAGCAAAATGGTATGGTATGTTCCATGCATTTAACAACGTTACTAATGAGACACATGTAAGCGTAAGCTTATTTAACATATGCCGCCCGTTATCTTTTTTCAGCTATGGCTGTGGCATTTCCAAAGTTTAAGACGAAAATTTCAATGTACGATGTCTAAATTTTCATCTCAGACATACGACAAAATGTGCGAACATCGCAGATCTCGAGCATTTGATGAAACAAAATTTTTATCGTAAGAACTTCGTACGATCTTTCTAAGACGAAAATACGTCGCAAATGCTTTGATGAAACTGGCCCCTGATTCGAAGTCGTATATCAGATTCAGTTATCGGTATCGGACTAGGTTGGAAATATCCATTAATAATAATAATCGACTTTATTTATAGAGGGTAAAACACATTAAGTAAACACTAATCTTCCATGTGGCCCTCTAAAAACAAGAAAGGTCTAAAACATACAAGCATATTTACAAAGTGACAGACCTCCCCACTCCCCACCCCCCCAACACACACACAATAATACTGTCTCACAGACTCACAGCTAGTTATGATACGTGTACAAAAAGATACAAACCAAATCCAAAATGTGTACTACACATAGAAGAAGACAAACGACAACAACAACAACAAAAAAGGTCATGTAATGTAACTTAAGCAATAAACAAATGTACACCATATCCAAGGCAACAATATTATGTTTCAACCATTTAATGAAATAATTATGAAAAGTGCTCACTGAATCTTAACGTTCCATATGATTGGCCCAGAGTATATTATACTTTGTTTAAATGTTTCCTTTTTAGGTCTTGGTGGAATAAAGTATGGAAAAACTGAAGATCTTAAGAGTGGCATATCTTGATCATAAGTTTTCTGATCAAACAATTCATTAATATATGGAGGTGTTTCGGAGTTTGTCACTTTAAACATAAACTTTGACTTCTTAGAAATAACCTTTCAAACACAGTAAGTATCTTTAAATCTGCCATGCTTTGAAATACGGAAGCGCAAACGTCTCATTAGATCACTACATGTATGTCATCATCCCAGGAATTTTTATATTGAGATAAAGATTTATTTGTCAGAAGTGAAGAGAAATATCTTCACTTATTAACTTGTTTCTGCATATTTATTGTTAGATGATCTCGAGATGTATATTTATTATAAGTATGTATGGAAACGACAATTTAACATAGTATTTATTGCATTTCGAATTTAGAAAATCATTTTATAGCTAAATAAAAGATGTTAAGATATACTTATATGTCATCTTTTTCCAAATATGTATTTTGACATGAGATTATGTTTCTGAAGATCTTTTGAAAATTTATCTCTTCTTTTCTATTTATATCTGGTCATTTTAGAAAGAATGAATTATTATTCTGGAACTTAAATTAAAAGCAAAGCACAACCAGGCAATGTACTGAAGACAAGAACCATAACTCTGACTTTACTATTTTCGGAATTATGGCTCTGGGTACTATAAAAACAGTGGTTTTAACAAATGCAAAGCGACATGCAGAAGAAAAGAACCATAACTCTTACTTTTCTCCTTTCGGAATAATTACCCTTTTGACAATGAAAACAGTGGTTTTAGTAGAAATGCAAAACGATGTGCAGAAAACAAGGACCATAACTCTGGCCCATAACTTCTTTTGAAAATATGACCCTTTGAAAAACAAAAACAGTGGTTTTAGTTATTCCTTGGGTTACTTTATAACCGTCTCATACATTTTCAAGAAAATATACAGAATAGAAGAGAAGGCAACGATCAGGAATCGATACAATTAACTTACAGCTCCCATAAGAGACACCCAGCTCTGCGTGGAAGCATCATGCTGCCTATCTATTCCTTCAAGCGCCGATGGGCGGGGACTGTCGTATACGCCCTGTAACTTGAAAACGAGTTGAGTTGTTTTCATAACACTTTGCCGAAATGTAAAGCCTCCTGAGTCGATGTACAAAAGACAAGAACCATTAATCTGGTTTTACTACTTTTGAAATGACAATCTCAAATTACAGAACAGCATTGAGAAATTACAAAAGTAACCAGTTAAAAGTGCTCAATGGGCTTTGACTCACGAAATGAGGAAATATAAATTATGGTTCCTGAATTCTGCATCTTGTCTTAAGGTGCTTTGATTTCTGTAAATGGTCATAAAATATCCCAAAAAATACTTTCAAATTACATATGAGGCATAAGTATTAAACAAAACCACTACTTTCGATGTTAAATGGGCCATAATTCCAGAAAGTAGTGAAGTCAGGGTGTTCTTGTCTTTTGCACATCTACTTCGTCCTATGATAACCTTCAGTTCTGTAAAGTTTGGTGAACGTATATCAAACAATTTTAAAGTTACAAACAATTTTAAAGTTACATGACAGTCACAGGGAATAACGGAAACCACTGTTTCATTGTCCAAAGGGCCATACGCCAAAAGAAGTTAAGCCAAAGTTATGGCCCTTGTCTTCTTCAAATTGCTTAATTATGCTTAGCATTTCTGCAAAAAATAAGATAACTGCAACATAACGGAATAACTTAAAAAACCATCGTTTTCATTGTTCAAAGGGCCATAATTCAGAATGTAGTAAAGCCACAGTTATGGATCTTGTCTCTTGCACATCGCTTAATGACGCTTGAATTTCATTTGAAATTTTTAAGGATAATGGGTATTCTATTTTTAAATGACCGCTTATATATAGATAACATAAGATAAATTCCAAAAGATCTTGAGAAATATAATGCCATGTAAAAATATATTTTTGGAAGAAGATGACAAATAAGTGTATCTCAACATTTTTTATTTTTCTATAAGATGTTTTTCTTAATTCGAAATGCAATAAATGCTATGTTAAGTTATCATTTCCATACATACTTGTAATAAATAATTTATACATCTCGAGATCATCTAACAACAAATATGCAGAAACAAATTAATAAGCGAAGATATTTCTCTTCACTTCTGACAAATTAATCTTATCTCAATATATAATTTCCTGGGATGATGACATATATTTCGTGATCTAATGAGACTTTTACGTTTCTATGAAATACATTATCAACATTATAATTTAATATTGTCTTACATGCACGCTTCTGAAGTCGCAATATATTCTCTCTAAATTCATTTGAGATGTTCCACAACTAACCAGATTACAATAATCAATGTGGGGTTAAATGTAAATTCTTATAGAACTGAGTTCTTTGTTCTATATTGAGGTATTCTTTAATTCTTGTCAGAAGCCATATATGTCATCATCCCAGAAAATTTTATATTTAGATAAAGATTTATTTGTCAGAAGTGAAGAGAAATATCTTCATTTATTAACTAGTTTCTGCATATTTGTTGTAATATGATATCGAAATGTGTATTAATTATAAGTATGTATGAAAACTATGTACATGGCATTTGTTGCATTTCGTGTTAAGAAAGACATTTTATAGCTAAATAAAAGATGTTAAGATATACTTATATGTCATCTTTTTTCAAATATATATATTGACATGACAGTATGTTTCTGAAAATCTTTTGAAAATTTATCTTATTCTCCCTGTTTATATGTGGTCATTTTAGAAAGAATAACCTATTATCCTGGAACTTAAATTAAACGCAACGCACAATCAGACAATGTACTGAAGACACGAACCATAACTCTGACTTTTACTATAATCGGAATTATCGCCTTTGGTACAATGAAAACAGTGGTTCTAACAGAAATGCAAAGCGACGTGCAGAAGAAAAGAACCATAACTCCTGTGTTACTACTTTCGGAATAAAGGCCTTTTGAACAATGAAAACAGTAGTTTTAACAAAAATGCAGAACGATGTATAGAAAAACAAGGGCGATAATCCTGGCTCATAACTATTTTTGAAAATATGACCCTTTAAAAACCAAAACAGTGGTTTTAGTTTTTCCTTGGGTTACTTTAATAGTTTCATGAATTTTCATGAAACTTTACGGCACTGAAAAACACTATATGATTACATTTGGAAGACAAGACCTATAACACTTGGTTGCTTGGTTTTGTGGTCATGACCTACTGACTATTGAATACAGTGTTTTCTTTTTTTTTCTTTTTTTTTGTTTAATTTACTCGTATACGCCCTGTAACTTGAAAATGAGTTGAGATGTTTTCATGAAACGTTGCCGAAATGTAAAGCCTCATGAGACGATGTACAGAAAACAAGAACCATTAATCTGGTTTTACTGCTTTTGAAAATCTCAAATTACAGAAGAGCATTGGGAAATGACAAAAGTAGCCATTTAAAAGAGCTCAAAGGGCCATAACTCACGAAATGAGGAAATATTAATTATGGTCCCTGATTTCTGCTTCTCGTCTTAGGGTGCTTTAATTTCTGTAAAAGGTCATCAAAAAATCAAAAAATACTTTCAAATTACATATGAGGCAAAAGTAATAAACAAAACCACTACTCTCGATGTTAAATGGGCCATAATTACAAAAAGTAGTGAAGTCAGAGTGTTCTTGTCTTTTGTACATCTACTTCGCCCTACGATGACCTTCAGTTCAATTATATCAAACAATTTTAAAGTACCATGACAGAAACAGGAAAAACGGAAACCACTGTTTTCATTGTCCAAAGGGCCGTCACGCCGAGAGAAGTTATGCCAGAGTAATGGCCCTTGTCTTCTTCAAATTGCTTAATTATGCTTAGCATTTCTGCAAAAAATATACGATAACTGTAACCTAGCGGAATGATTGAAACCATCGTTTTCATTGCTCATAGGGCCATAATTCAGTTGGTTGTTGGTTGATTTGAGGTTTAACGTCCCCGTCAACACTGTAAAGGTCATTTTGGAGACGTTGCTTCCAATTTTGTGGGACTTTTACCCGACATTGAGATGAAATGACATCTCAAGCCCTGTCGCCCAATGAAACCAATAGGGTTTATTAGCATGGACGGTCTGCCTCGCACCGCGGTTCCTGGACAGGCTTAGATCCTCTAGGCGTTTTACCAGTACTAGTGTGCGGGCCGGATTCAGCTCTGCGTGGAAGCATCATGCAGCCCATATATTTCTTCAAGCCCCTATGGGCGGGGGCCGACCATAATTCAGAAAGTAGTAAAACCACAGTCACGGTTCTTGTCTCTTACACACCGCCTAATGACGCTTGAAATCAGTTTAAAAAGTTTCAGGACAATAGGTATTTTATTTAAAAAAATGACCGCAAATATATAGATAACATAAGATAAATTCCAAATGATCTTGAGAAATATAATGCCATGTCAAAATATATTTTGGAAGAAGATGACAAATAAGTGTATCTCAACATTTTTTATTTAGCTATAAAATGTTTTTCTTAATTCGAAATACAATAAATACTATGTTAAATTGTCGTTTACATACATACTTATAATAAACATACATCTAGAGATCATCTTATAACAAATATGCAGAAACAAGTTAATAAGTGAAGATATTTCTCTTCACTTCTGACAAATAAATCTTTATCTCAATATATAATTTCCTGGGATGTTGACATATATATCGTGATCTAATGAGACGTTTGCGCTTCCGTAGAGTTGGTCTATATGACCAGACCAGGATAAATTATTATCAACAGTAACCCCAAGTATTTTATCTTTATTTATACTGTTTAATTCTATGTTATTCAAATTCAGAAACATATTGTTAATATCCAGAATGGCTCTTTTTGATGGGTTGTAGCTTTGTCTTAGAGGTATTTATAACGATACCATTAGCTTTACACCAGTAAGAAAGGTTGTTCAGAGCAGCTTGTAATTTTCTGTCGATTTTTTACCCTGAAATATAGAGAAAACCGGGGTTTACGCGGGTTCCACACCAAACCAGATTACAATAATCAATGTGGGGTTGAATGTAAGTTTTTTTTATAGAACTGAGTTCTTTGTTCTATATTAAGGTATTCTTTAATTCTTGTCAGAAGCCATAAATTTTATTATTTCTGCTCCAAGAGTTAGCTTGTGGGCACTCGTTAGAAGCGCCTCAATGAGGCGGTTCTAACGAGCACCCACAACCTATGTTTGCAGTATAAATAAAAAAAAACTATCACGTAGAAGCCATTTTGGAGATGTGAAAAACATGTACTATGTCGCAAGGGTGTGTTATCGTAATTCGTGCGCGGATCAAGTTCGCTGGGGCGTTAGCACGTGATGCCGTATCACACATAGGGACCCGGTTCATGTTGATTTTGAATTGTTTGTTTGTTTGATTTGAGGTTTAACGTCCCCGTCAACAATGTAAAGGTCATTTTGGAGACGTTGCTTCCAATTTTGTGCGACTTTTACCCAACATTGAGATGAAATGACATCTCAAGCCCTGTCGCCCAATGAAACCAATACGGTTTATAAGCATCGCTTTGCCTGGGCAGGCTTAGATCCTGTAAGCGATTTACCAGTACTCATGTGCGGGTCGGTTTCAGCTCTGCGTGGAAGCATCATGCAGCCCATCTATTTCTTCAAGCCCCGATGGGCGGGGGCCAGCACAATGCACTTATTATTCAATATGAACCGTGTCCCTATGGTATCGCACGCCCATATCACACCCCACACCCATTACCATACATCTGACGTAATAATCTTCGCCAACAAGGCAGATGTCACATTCTGCAGCATCTGACCTGTGCCGTGTAAATGTATTTCTCTCTGGAATTTATTATAGATGTTCTGATTAACTACGTATACACACAGAAATAAAAGTATTATCAAAGCCAATTATAATATATGAGCTTCGATGTGTTTTTAGACGAGCTTTAAACATAAAACCAAAATTCAACATTTTTTTGAAAGGACAAAGGTTGGAAAATATTTGAAAAATAGATTATCATATGCCTTTTGCATATCATACCCCACATGAGCCCTCGACCCATATCAGCCCTCGGGCCGAAGTCTAGGGCTACTACGGGATATGCTATAAAATGTCATATGATAATCTATATATAGCACAAATACTACTAAATATAAAAGCGGTATCGATTGTCCCGAAGTTAATACAATATCCTTCGGCCCTCGGGTTGATATCACTACGATTACACATTTGTGTGATATAGTACATTTTACAAACCCCCAAAATGGCATTTTTTTCTGATGAAAATTTCTGATATTTTTCTTATTTATACTCCAAACACAGGTTTTGGGTGCTAGGTAGAACCGTTCTAACGAGTACCCACAACCTATGTCTTCGAGCAGAAATAAGGAAAATAATGTTTACCCCCATAAACCCCAGGTTTTTATATATAAAGTGGGGTTTAGGGGGTCTTTATTTCACGGACTTGTTCACGTGATGGGGAGTCTCGGGCTACTACGGGATATGCTATAAAATGCCCTATGATAATCTCTATATAGCACAAGTTTTTGTTTGTTCCCCGTCAACACTGTAAAGCTCATTTTGGAGACGTTGCTTCCAATTTTGCGGGACTTTTACCCGGCATTGAGATGAAATGACATCTCAAGCCCTGCCGCCCAATGAAACCAATAGGGTTTATATAAGCATGGACGGGCCGGCTCGAACCGCTTTGCCGGGGCAGGCTTAGATCGTCTAAGCGGTTTACCATTACTCGTGTGCGGGTCGGTTTCAGCTCTGCGTGGAAGCATTATGCAGCCCATCTATTTCTTCAAGCCCCAATGGGTGGGGGTCGCTATATAGCACAAGTACTACCAATCTGTATCGACTGTCCCGAAGTTAAAACAATACCGCGATTATAACTGATTTCGAAGAAATTTAAGGGTATTAAAGCCGTTTTGCGACGTTTTTTGGCGATAACTTTTTTTACTTTTGATATTTGGTCAACACATCCAGCGAGAAAGTTGTAGAGGAGAAGCTCCGCCAATTTCTCGTAAAGGATTCAGCCTCAAGAGTTGTATTTTTTTTTATTTTTTTTTTATTTTGGTTTTACGGCCCTTTTAAGATTATTTCACTCTTATCGAGCCGATCGTTAATCAGAGGTGGGCGAAAACCGGAGTACCCGGAGAAAAACCCCAGAAATGTATACTCTTTGGTCTAATCAGATGGACCGAAAAACGCGGCAAAAAGATAAAAAACTCGACTTTTTTCCAGTCTCCAGGTAGGTAGGTAGGTAGGGTAGGTTTATGTTTGATATGAGGTTTACCCTCCCCCGTCAACACTATTTAGGTCATTTTGGAGACGTTGCTACCAATTTTATGGGACTTTAACCCGATATTAAGATGAAACAATGACATCTCAATCCCCGCTGCCCAATGAAGCCAATAGGGTTTATATGCATGGAAGGTCCGACTCGCACCAATTTGCCTGGCCAGGCTTAGACCTTGGCGGTTTACCAGTACTCATATGCGGTCGGTTTCAGCTCTGCGTGGAAGCATTGTGCAACCCAATCTATTTCTCCAAGCCCCGAAGGGCGGGCGATAAGCAAGTAAAATAAAGTAAATTAATGTGGAATATTAAATTACCGAGGGTTACTCATTTGGTAATCTTCCATGAGGCCCTCGTCGTCTTTTACATCCTCGTCAACACTATTTAGGTCATTTTGGAGACATTGCTTCCGATTTTGTGGGACTATCACCCGACATAGAGGTGAAATGATACCTCAAGCCCCTCCGCCAAAAGAAATCGCTAGGGTTTAAGGAGAGGTCCGACTCTCATCACATTTCCTGGACAGGCTTAGACCTTCTGAGGGGTTACAAGTATTTAAGTAAATGAAATGACATCTCAAGCCCTGTCGCCCAATGAAACCAATAGGTTTTATAAGCATGGAAGGTCCGACTCGCACAGCTTTAAATCCTCTAAGCGAGTAATCGTGTGCGGTCGGTTTCAGCTCTGCGTGGAAGCATCATGCAGCCCATCTATTTCTTCAAGCCCCGATGGGCGGGGGCCATCGGCGTCTTAAGGGTTAACTGATAAGAAAAATGGCATGTTATCCGAAACTTAAACACGGCCAATAACTTTCTTATTTCGGGATGAATTTTTAAAATTAATTCGCAAAACACATGAGATGACGTGTCGTGCGCAAAACCCAGATACGTACCCCAGAGGTCAAGGTCGTATTTAGAGGTCAAAGGTAAAAAAGGTCCGAAACTTAAACATGGTCAATAACCGTCTTATTTCTGGATTGATTTAAAAATTACTTGGCAGAAATGTTAACTATCATGTGACGATGTGTCGCGCACAAAAATCTGGTCCGTATCTCCAAGGTTAAGGTCGTACTTAGAGGTCAAATGTTCAAAAAAAAAAAAAAAAAAAAAAGGTTGGGGGTGGGGGGGGGGGGTGGGGGGGGTGGGGTGGGGCTCTTAAACTTAAATACTGTCAATAAGTTTCTTATTTCTTGACGGATTTTGAAATTAATTTGCAGAAATGTTTACTTTCATAAGACGATCGGTCTCGCGCAAAACCCAGGTTCGTACCACAAAGGTCAAGGTCGTACCTAGAAGTCAAGGTTAAAAAAGGAATCGAAACTTAAACAGGATCAATGGCTTTCTTATTTCTGGATGGATTTTGAAAATACTTAGCATGTTAACCATCATGAGACGATCTGTCGTGCGCAAAACCCAGGTCCGTACCTCAAAGGTCAAGATCGTATTTAGAGGTCCCAAAAAAGGGTCCGAAACTTAAGCACGGTCAATAACTTTCTTATTTCTGGATGGATTTTAAAATTACTTAGCATGAATTTTAACCATCGTGAGACGATGTGTAATGCGTAAGACCCAGACTGGTACCTCCAAAGTCAAGGTCATACTTAGAGGTCAAAGGTAAAGAAAAATGTCTTTTTCCTGTGTCCGGTTATTCTGAATGGGTTTTGAAATTACTTGGCAGAAATGTTAACCATGATGAGTAGCTGTGTCAAGCGCTCGACCCAGGTTGGTATAGCTGGTGCAATTTGACATGAGACTGACTTTTATTCAAAGAATAAATTAGTCAATGTTATCGCCTAACCGGTCGGTTTTCGTAAACTTCTCGTGATTTTTTGGCATCTCGTGAATGGCGACCCATTTATCGACCTCTATGTATTGAATAACAATATCGACCACTTCGGAAAACGGCGAAGATAAATATGTGCATTCAGTGGAGTGTAAAATTATGGTAATAGAGGTCATCATTATCATATCAAACTGCATTAGCTATACCTCCAAGGTCAAGGCCATACTTAACAAAATAATTACCTTAAAATCCATTCCCCGTGGAGCCATATATCTATGCTTTATTTCAGTACTATACTATTCATTTTGTAACCAAAATGAAATTCGCCTAGAATATCTTCACAATAACTTGCAAATTCGAACAAACTTGACAATCACAACTATACTTAGTACATTGATATTGTAATCGAGGGATACAGATTTGAATAAGTCATTTGACTTTTTTCTGAATCCCTTTGTATGATACTTGTATTCTTTGTCAACATTATATGTGTAAAAAATGTATGTATTATACAAAGAAATAAAGTTTAAACCAAGGCCATACTTAGAGGTCAAAGGTGAAGAAAAGTGTCTTTTTCTTGTGTTCGCTCACTACCTTTGTTGTTCCTGGATGGTCTTGGAAATTACTTGGCTGCAATGTTAACCATCATGAGACAATTTGTTGCACGCAAGACCCAGGTCCGTACCTGTAAGGTCAAGGTCATACTTAGTGGTCAAATGTCAAATACTAACATCAACATATTTTCAGGCGGGAGCATCCGTGCCCGATGGACCCATTTCTAGTTTTTCTTTTATTTTGGTTTCACGGCCCTATCTAGATTATTTTTCTTATATCGAAGCGATCGTTAATCAGAGGTGGGGTGGGGGGGGGGGGGTGAATACCTGAGTGCTCGGAGAAAAACACCTGACCTTCCGTTGCAGAACTTGGCGTCTCACATGTGACCCGGGCCAAGAGAGTAATCGGGGGTAATAGGGGTAGAGTTAACGTTGAGCGAACTTGTGTATCTGCAGGGTGCCCAGTACAGCCACATACCCCACATGCACCCAGCGTTTACTCAACAATGAATCAACGTTTTCAACGTTTACTCAATGTTGAGTTGCCTGATGGGTAATTTGTTTAAAAGAGAGAACTTAGAAAGTAAAGACTGTACATTGTGTGTGAGATTATTAGTAAGGATGACACGATTAATCGTATAATCGATTAATCGATCGATAAATTCCACAAAAACGATTATCATTTCTGATTTGCTTTTAATCGGTTACTTGATAGGAACAATTTACTACCCGAAGTCATGCCTAAAATAGCTGGATGTGTGGCAAACAGTGCAGACCATGATGAGACGCCGCATTATGCGGCGTCACATCTGGGTCTACACTGTTTGCTCAGGCCTGTCTGTTCAAATATACATATGGTAAAGTGCAACATATGGTAAGAGTTATGCTCAGACAGAAAGTCAGACAGGTAAAATCATGATAAAAACCTTAGCGATTACTAATCGATTATCTTTCGCAATGACAGGACTGATAATCGATTATCATTTCAGCTCCGATTAGCCAGCCCTAATTATAAGTGTCCTTCATAATAAGCATTTCCGACTGCTCGATCGGAAACGAGGCTAAGCGGAACGGTGTTTATATTCAATAGATTTCTTCTTCTCTTCTTCTCCTTCTTCTTACTGATACTGCGATCGGTCACATGTGACCATTACTCGAAGCTGTAGATTACATACACTCCAGGTTTGCAGGGATGAAAGCCTACACAGGAATCATGTAATTACGGTAGGGATCTTTAACCTGCACAATGGTTCTCCCTGCACATGGGGGCTCCAGTTAACGTCCGGATCCGAAGGACGGTGCACTTGTGGCATTCATCCCTGAAAATGATGCCAATGGAGCATATTCGGTTACCGCAATTTTATTACCGGTGCCGGGAATCGAACCGGGGGCCTCTAGCATCAATGGCAAGTGCACTAACCACGTTAGCTAGATAACGTCTGCGACGACGTTGACGTCAGGACGTTCTACGCCATGACCATGGCAACATAATCAGCGCTAGACGTGCTTCAGAATACGCGGCGTTACTGCAGACATAAATGGCACTGGCATCTATACACGAACTGAAATGAATTACAAAGCATTACCTGCGCCATTGAAAGCTCAACTGATAAAATATGGACACGATAACAGAACAGAATCCAACGCTAATTCCACGAATCGTGCAGAAAAACACATGAGAGAAGCATTCGAATCTGTTGAAGGTAATCTAAATAGTCTAAGTGATTCATTAAAGAACCGCTTTAAATTGCTTCTTATCTCACAGCTAAGCCTATTGCGTTCGAAGGAACGGAAGAAAAATACACCATCGCCACTGACAGGGCCACATCAACATTTGGACGGTAGTTGTTTGGAGAACGAATCCATTTTCATAAAGAGATGCAATCTAAAACCCAAACAGTCTGCAGCATCAGCACTGCAGAATATTGATCTAAGTATTATTCCAGACTTTTATGAATCCGTAGGAAACGGATCAGATCCTGAAAATGAGGTGAATCTGTTTAAAGGGGGGATTAAGCCAAACAAACGTGTAGCCAATAATGAAGACAATAGCTCGACTATAGCTGATTTTGATAGCAACCGCATGTTTGAAAGAAACAGCCCGGTAAGTCCCGTGAGCTGCAGTCCGAAAAGGAGCTGTCTAAAGAAGACACTTACTTCCCATCCAGTCAGCTACGAAAGAGTTACAAAAAGCAATACTCATTCAGATTCAAGAAGCAAATCAGCCTCAAGCAGAATAGGGACGAGTTTGTCTCTGTCTCCAGTTAGAGTGCCAGAACCAAGTCGCCAGATTTCTTCAGCAGAACTAGGCGTAACAACAAGTACAATAGCTACTAGAAGACCTCTTATATCAACGGGAACTATTAGCGATACAGGATTCAATCCTAATGTTTTAGTAGATGCCGGTACACTGAGAAACCGGGAAGATGCCAGCGATCGCCCTAACTCGCCGGTAAATTTGAGTTTAGAGAGGAAACACACTTCTAAATATCAGAGAACAGGATCTCCAGTTAGATTAAGTCCAGCAAAGAAAACATCGCCTTCGAAAAGCGGCGCTCCGTCTCCAATTAGAGTAAGACTATCTTCTCAACTAAACAAGAAATTTGGCGACGCTGCAAAAATACCCATTACAAACACACACGGAGGTGTAAGAGGATACAGAACACCGCGGCCAAGAAGTAAAAGCCCTCAAGAATTCAGATTTAGTTCGTATAAGGGAGACGATAGCCTTGGTAGACGGGTCTCTCCAGCAAAGAAGCACCCTGAAAAAGACAATGAACAAACGGAGAGGGCAGCTGTAAAGCGCAATCAACACTCGGCAAAACAAAGTCCCGTTCTATCGAAATATCTATCTGCTTTACAACAAACAGAGGAAAACATTAGTCCATCATCATTAAGAACAGATGGCAACAAAGAAAAGTTTTTCTCGAGTAATTATAAACCAAATATTGAAGTAAAGGCAAACATCGGAAATGACACCCTAAAACCGCAAGTTACAAAGAGACTCGGACCAAGTCAGCCGCACACTCAAGTAAACAACGGTGAAAATCATGAGCAAATGACTCTTGGGGATGAAGTCAGTAGTGAAACTCATGCTGACCAACAACTTCAGAAGAAATTGCTGTTGAATGCAATAAGAACAATGATTTGCGTGACACACGCTACTGTTCAAAGAATGGCCGAAGAAGACTTTGACTTAGGAATCTGGACAGGTAAGGACTTTGTTAGGTTGGTTGTTGCTGTAGGGTTTTTGTTTGTTTGTTTTGGAGTTTAATGGCCCAGTCAACACTATTTTAGGTCATTTTTGAGCCAGTCAGTATACCCATCCACACTTTTCCTGGGTAGGCTTATACGTAAGCGGTTTACCAGTACAGTGCACATTATTTCGCCAGAAACTGACAACTGCCCTTCTTGAGGGGAGCGAATGACCGTAGAAAAGATTTCATGATCAATCTCCACGAAAGAATGTTGCCGACCCTGACAGGTCTCGAACCCGCGTCCTCATGATCACCAGTCGGACGCGCATCCGACTGAGCTACCGATGCCAGCGCAGTAGGGTTTAACGGTACAGTCAACATTATTATGGGCACTTAGAGCACCCTCTTCTGGACAGCTTGTGCATGTACAGCAGTGGTCAACAAGTACATACAACAAGAGCACCGCAAGCGGGTGCAATGCTCGTCTTTTTTTCTCGTATGTCACAAAGGGAGATAAATCAGTAAAATTGCATGATAGAGTTAGGGTCAATCCGGGTAAACACGGATACGGACAGTTGGATACGAATGCTGATATATCGGTCCCCAGTAATGTGACTTCCCATCACGAAAAACGTCTAAATAATTTTGACCCCCTTGAACCCCACTTTTATATAGTAAAACTGGGGTTTCCGGGGTTATAACTTATTTTTCTTATTTCTGCTCTAAAATATAGATTGTGGGTACTCGTTAGAACCGCCTCATCGTACTCGTTAGAACCGCCTCGATGAACGATAGCCCACAATCTATATTTTGAGCAGAAATAAGAAAAATATCACAATTTTTCATCTTAAAATTTTCATGTTTCGGCGATAAAGGTGAGTGAGTGTTTGTGTTTTACGTCCCAAGAACAGCTAAGGTCATACGGAGACGGGACCTCGGTTTAAAGACTCATCCGAAAGTCTGGAGAAGCCCGGGATCGATCTTGCGATCCCTGGTTTACAAGGCGAGTAGCGTAACCGGCGATAAAGGTGGCAATGTAATTGTATAGGCGTGTTTGCGTAATGCCAACTGTAAGCCAATATCAGTTGGAAGCCCCAGTGGCACAAGATACACGACACCCTTGCCTCACCCAACCACCCCAGCTTTGTCTTGGAGCAGAAATAAGAAAATAATGTATACCCCTGTAAACCCTAGTTTTCTCTATTTAAAGTGGGGGTTAAAGGGTCTTCATCACACGAACTTGTTAAAATGATGCATACCTCCATTACGCAAACACGCCTATTCAAATATGGTTTACCACCAAAACAAGAAAATTTTCATATAAAAACTCTAATATTTTCCATATCTTATGCTTTGAGCAGAAATAAGAAAAGTTTTGTATAGCCCTGTATACTCTAGTTTTACCACATGAAAGTGGGATGTATGGGGTTAAAACTGTATAGGCGTGTTTTCGTGATGTCGAACAGATTTTCATGATTCCAATGAAGTTCGAACCATTGACGTACGATTGTACATGCATTTCAGGTTTTTCTTTTTTTTCTTTTTTTTTTTTTTTGTCTTTAACCCTTTCTCCTCCTTATACATAGCACGAAGCCACTTTAAAATTTAAGGCTGTCAGGTTGTGTTTTCTTCAAAATGTATTTGGAAAATGGATTAACTTTTCGCAAACAGGGTAGGCCCTGATTAGACGCCGCGTTATGCTGCGTCTGATCTGGGCCTGCACTGTTTGCCAATTACCCGTTTAGGGGTTTCTGGTTCAAAATGGGTTACGACCATTTCAAGATTGTTTTCACTGATTTCGAACCGATCGTTTATCAGAGGTGGGCGAAAGCGGGAGTACCCGGAGGTAAAATAAAAAACATGGCCTTCCATTGCAGAACTTGGAGTCTCACATGTGACTCGAGTGAGGCTCGAACGTAATTTCACGCCGATCGAGAAAGATAATCTATTAATTTCAAATAGGAATTTCAGAAGTGTGAAATACGGAACCCTGTGTAACAGGCCGGTTTCTCCCCCCCCCCCCCCCCCCCAGTCAGTTTCTTCCCCGGGGAAGGTCAGTTTCTTTACCACCCAGTCAGTTTCTTTCCCACCGGAATGTTTTAGAACCATAGAGAACAAGTAATTTTTGCCTCACAAATTGTTAAAAATTCGAAAAGAACCCATTCTGAATAAGTTTTGAGTCTTTACAGCTTGAACGGCAAAATTTTCTCTATGCCATAAAATATATGGAGATCCAAGAAAATGTTCATCCCAATTCCAGTAATTTTCTTAGTTTTTTTATGTCATTAATTGTACTAACTAAACAGATATAATAAGCAACAATTCTTTAGTGCTCCAATCTAAATATAATTTGGAAAGTGGGGGTGGGGAAGAACTGGGCCGGCCCATTTCTTTCCCGGGGAAGAACCGGGCCGACCCAGTTCTTCCCCACCCCAGATTTTTCTGTTTACTAAAAGTTCTTTTGATAAATTTTCTTCACTTTAAAAGTCATAAATTGGTATTAACTACAGAGATATAATAAGCAACAAATGTTTGGCCCTTAAATTTTAATAGAATTCGGAGACTGGGGGGATGGGTGGGTGGGGGAGAACTGGCCAACCCCAGATGTTTCTGTTTACTAATAACTCTTTTGATAAATTTCCTTTGTTTTTTTAGGACAAAAATTGGTATAAACAAAAAAGATGTAATACGCAACAAATGTTTGGAGCTGTAATATCAATAGAATTTGGAGGCTGGGGTGGGGAAGAACTGGGCTGGCCCACCCCAGAAGTTCCTGCTTACTAATAATTCTGGTGATAGATTTCCTTTGCTTTTAAAGACATAAATTGATATAAACTAAACAGATATAGTAATCAACGAATGTTTGGAGTTCAAATCTTGATAGAACTTGGAGACTGGGGGTGGGGAAGAACTGAGACGACCCGTTTCTTCCCCACCCCAGATTTTTCTGTTTACTAAAAATTCTTGTGATAAATTTTCGTCACTTTTAAAGACTCAAACTGGTATTAACAAAAAAAGATATAATAATCAACAACTGTTTGGCACTTAAATTTCAATAGAATTCAGAGACCGGGGGTGGGAAAGAACTGGACCAGCCTGTTTCTTCCCCACCCTTGGGTAGTGTTGTACAGTTATGTCAGTTATATTGCTGAAGATGTCTTGAGTGGGAAAGAACTGGCCGATCCGTTTCTTTCCCACCTTTTGAAAGTGTTGTACTGTTAAGTCAATTATGACTTTGAAGGTGTCTGGGGTGGGGAAGAACTGGGCCGGCCCGTTTCTTCCGCACCCCTGGGTAGTGTTGTACAGTTATGTTAGTTATATCGCTGAAGATGTCTGGGGTGGGGAAGAACTGGGGTGGCCCATTCCTTCCCCCACCCTTGGGTAATGTTGTACATGTATTTCATTATATTGCTGAAGATGTCTTGGGTGGGGAAGGACTGAGCCGCCCGTTTTCTTCCCCACCCTTGATAAGTGCTGTACTGTTAAGTCAATTATGAAGTTGAAGGTGTCTGGGGTGGGGAAGAACTGGGCTTGCCCGTTTCTTCCCCACCCTTGGGCAGTGTTGTACAAGTATGTCAGTTATATTGCTGAAGATGTCTGAGGCTGTGAAGAACTAGAGCGACCCGTTTTTCCCCACCCTTGGGCAGTGATGTACAATTAAATCAGTTATGACGTTTAAGGTGTCTGTGGTGGGGAAGAACTAGGCGGGCCCAGTCCTTTCCCACCCCCAATCTACAAATTCTATTTCAATTTCAGCTCCAAACATTTGTTGTTTATGATATCCTTTTAGTTTATACCAATTTTTGTCTTAAAAGGCAAAGGAAATTGATTACATGAATTATTAGTAAACAGAAACCCAGTTCTTCCCGGCCCCATTCTTCAAATTATATTTTGAGTTGAGCCCCAGACAGTTTCGTGCTAATTAAAACTGTTTATTTAATACCAATTTATGTCTTAAAAAGCGAAGAAAATTTATCACAGGAATTTTTTGTAAACAGAAAAATCTGGGGTGGGGAAGAACTGGGTGGCGGGGAAGAACACACCCACACCCAGGCTCCAAATTTTATGTAAATTTGAGCGCCAAACATTTGTTTCTTATTATATCTTTTTAGTTTATACCATTTCATGTCTTAAAAAGCAAAGGAAATTTATCACAAGCATTATTAGTAGACAGAAACATTTGGGGTGTAGAAGAACTGGGCCGTCCCGGTTCTTCCCCACCCCAAGTCTCCAAATTCTATTTAGATTTGAGCTCCAAACATTTGTTGCTTATTATATCTTTTAAGTTTATACCAATTTATGTCTTAAAATGCAAAGAAAATTTATCACAAGAATTTTTGTAAACAGAAAAATCTGGGGTGGGGAATAAACGGGCCAGCCGCCCAGTTCTTCCCCACCCCCAGTCTCCAAATTCTATTTAGATTTGAGCTCCAAACATTTGTTGCTTTTTATACCTTTTTAGTTTACACCATGTTTTGTCTTAAAAAGCAAAAGAAATTTATCACAAGAATTATAAGTAAACAGAAACATCTGGGGTGGGGAAGGACTGGGCCGGCCCAGTTCTTCCCCACCCCCTGTCTCCAAATTCTATTTAGATTTGAGCGCCAAACATTTGTGGCTTATTTTATCTGTTTAGTTAACACTAATTTATGTCTTAAAAAGCAAAGAAAATTCATCAAAGATGCTTGAATTGGGATCCATGTTTTATTGCATCTCCATGAATGGTGTAGCATAGTGCAAATTTTGTCATTCAAGCTAATAGGACCCAGAACTTATTCCGAATGGGCTCTTTTCTGGTTTAAAACAAATTGTGAGCTGATATTATGATATTATGTTGTGCGAACAAGATAATAAGTTGTGCGAACAAGATACAACATAATAACTTGTGCAAACAAGGTACAAGATAATATCTTGTTCGCACAACTTAATATCTTGTGCGCACAATATATTATCTTGTTCGCACAACATATTAGAATAAGTTGCATGTCCCTCCCAGGGTTCCGTAGTTAAAGCTATGCAGAAAGGACATAGAAGCTTTTATTTTATTTATTTTATATTTTTTGAAATAAAAACCAAATTAGTCCTCATTTTTACCACTTACTTTGATGGCACAAATTTCCTAATATGGTATTTAAAATGATTGGCAGATTTATTTTAATGAAGCTTAAACCAAAGTGTCCCTGTTTATTTCGTTACATATTAGACAAGGCCTTTCGCTCCAAGTTGGATACGCCCACAGCGGTGAGAGACCTTATGATGAAGAGTCAGCGCCTTTACCTTTTAGGGCTGGCGCCGAGCAATGGTCTCCCTTTTCACCGACAACGGGGAATAGGGGTACCACCGAACGGCTACGGTGTAGTGCCAGCATGGATTCGTTCCCTGGGACCCCACCAGCTGACGACGCGCGACACGGGGAAACTGGAAAACAACAACTTTACCTGTTAGGCCGCGGATGCCCGTTTACATTTATTTGTTTGTTTGTATGTTTGTTTGATTGCGGTTTAACGTCATCGTCAACACTATTTAGGTCATTTTGGAGACGTTGATTCAAATTTTGTGGGTCTTTTACCCGATGTTGAGATGAAATGACTTCTCAAGCCCTGTCGCCCAATGAAACCAACAGGGCTAATATGCACTGGACGGTCTGACACGCACCACTTTGCCTGGACAGGCTTAGTCCGTCTAAGCGGTTAACCAGTACTCATGTGCGGCCAGTTTTAGCTCTGCGTGGAAGCATCGTGCAGCTCAATCTATTTCTCCAATTCCCGATGGGCGGGGTATTTAACATCATGTCTGTATGTTATTTAGCAATACATAAGAACGTGTGTGGCGTGGAAGCAGAGCTTGAGAATCTTGCAGCTACTTTTACATCGGACGCCATTTTACCTCCCGAGACAACAATGAGAGAAGCTGAGAACAGACTGAAAACGAGGCTTGACGTACTGGTAGGCTATTAACTCATTGTATATCATTATATCCATTGCTATATGTTGGACAAAACCCGTTGTCCTAGGCTTATTTTTACGTTTTTATTCTAGTTTTGGCGGAAAATTCTGTTAGCAAATAGTGCAGGCCATGATTTTGGCGTCTCATCTTGCCCTGCACCTTTGGGGGTTTCCCCGCGTGTAATGGGTTACAATTCTTCTTAGCCTTTTTGTCCTGAATAAAATTGTTTACATTGTACAAAGCAGGAGTCTATTTTGAAGTTCAGGCCTGTTAATTCCAGTTTTACTATAGTAAAAGTGGGATTTAAGGGGTCGAAATTATATAGGCGTGTTTTCATGATGTTGATCCGGGCACATCACGTGAACAAGCCTCCGTGACATGAACACCCCTCTGAACCCCATTTTTATAGAGAGGGAGGGGGGGGGGGGGTGGGTTAAGGTGTTATACATTATTTCGCTTATTTCTCTGTAAGACATAGGTTGTGGGTACGCGTTAGATCCGCCTCGATGAGGCGGTTCTAATGAGCACCCACAACCTATGTTTGCAGTATAAATAAGAATAATACCACAGATTGTCATCGGAAAACTACCCATTTTGGAGAAATGAAAGAATGCAACATGATATACGGGTGTGTTAGCCTATTGATGTACTGAGGCCGGCCTCAGTTGCCCAGTCGAATGCGCGTCTGACTGGTGATCAGGAGGACGCGGGTTCGACTCCCGCCGGGGTCGGCAACATTCTTTCGTGGAGATTGACCATGAAATCTTTTCTACGGTCATTCTCTCCCTTCCGCTGATTCAAGAAGGGCAGTTGTCAGTTTCTGGCGAAAGAATGTGCACTGTACTGGTTAACCGCTTACGTATAAGCCTGCCCAGGAAAGTGTTGATAGGTAAACTGACCGGCTCAAAAATGACCTAAATAGTGTTGACTGGGCCGTAAAACTCCAATACAAACAAATACAAACAAACAATTGATGTACTGATTGTCGGTCTTCAGGGTAATGGGTTAATGTAGTCCGTGGGATCCGGTTGTTCAAAGCATCGTTAGCTTAACGAGCTCCTGAGTGGTCAAATTGTTAACTGTTCTAGTAAGTTTTGTTTGTTTGATTTGAGGTTTAACGTCCCCGTCAACACTGTAAAGGGCATTTTGGAGACGTTGCTTCCAATTTTGTGGGACTTTTACCCGACATTGAGATGAAATGACATCTAAAGCCCTGTCGCCCAATGAAACCAATAGGGTTTATTAGCATGAACGGTCCGCCTCGCACCGCGGTTCCTGGACAGGCTTAGATCCTCTGAGCGGTTTACCAGTACTAGTGTGCGGGCCGGATTCAGCTCTGCGTGGAAGCATCATGCAGCCCATATATTTCTTTAAGCCCCTATAGGCGGGGGCCGCACTGTTCTAGTAAGTCCTATATCTAATACTCTGGTATCTTTGCTGAAAAAATGTGAAGCTTGCTCACATTGTTTTTCTGAAAATATTTGTGTAATGCCATATTTGCTGATCAGTTTTAACAATACGTTAACTAACAACATCTTTAGATTTAACCCATTGTTTGGTAGTAGACTCTTCGATTGTTTTTTGTTGAACCAGTCCATTTGACATATAAGGGGTGTCAGGCCTATTTTTGTTCGTTTTTTTTGTATTTTTGACAGAAAAATCTGTTAGCAAATAGTGCAGGCCCTGATCAGACGCCGCGATCTGCGGCGTCTGATCAGGGCCTACACTGTTTGCCAAGGTACCCCTTTAGGGGTGTCCCGCATACAATGTTCCGGATAATGAGTTAACTCATCCACTCGCACAAACAGGGAGACATTCTTCATTTAAGCCAGTTAATGAAAATAGGTAATTTATCGCATAGACTCGCCCCCGCCCATTGGGGCTTGAAGAAATAGATTGGGCTGCATGTTGCTTCCACACAGAGCTGAAACCGACCACACAGGAGTACTGGTTACCTGCTTAGAGGGTCTAATCCAGCCCAGGCAAAGTGGTGTGAGTCCGACCCTTCAATGTATATAAGCCTTGTAGTTTCAGTGAGCGACAGGGCCAGAGATGTCATTTCATATCGATGTCGGGTAAATGTCCCACAAAATTGGAAGCAGCGTCCCCAAAATGACCTAAATAGTGATGACGGAGACGAACACCAATACCAACGAACAAACAAATTATCGCATAGGCCAGTCTTTACGAAAACACGCCTATACAAATGCATTGTAAACTTTACGGTCGAAAAAACGAAATTTTAAGATGAAAATTTGTGATATTTTTCTTATTTCTGCTCAAAATATAGATTGTGGATTCTCGTTAGAACCGCCTCGAATTTTTTCTTATTTCTGCTCAAAATATAGATTGTGTATTCTCGTAAGAACCGCCTCATCGAGGCGATTCTAACGAGTACCCACACTCTATATTTTACAGCAGAAATAAGAGAAAAAAGGTTTACCCCTGCATGTAAACCCCAGTTTTACAATATAAAAGTGGGGTTTAAGGGGGTCAAAATAATATAGGCATGCTTTCGTGATGAAAGGCTTTACGAAAACACGCCTATTCAAATATACTGAAAATAAAAATTTTCAGACAAAAAAAATCTGATTTTTTTTTCTTATTTCTTCTCAAAATACAAGTTATGGGTACTCATTAGACGTTCCCAAAATACTGTGAGCATTTCAGATGTCCCCAAAATACACAAAATCCTCTGCGTACCCAAATCCGTATGTTTTAGCAGAAATAAGATTATAATGTATACCCCTGAAAACCCCAGTTTTACTATATGTAATATAAAAGTGGGGTTAAAGGGGGTAATACTTATATAAACGTGTTTTCGTGATGCAAGCCTGCGGATAGAGCAGTCTTGACAGAGCCAGGCATGTAGAAAAGACCCCGAGTCATGCGCCTAGTCCTGATAGCATTCCCGTTTCTCTGTCGTAAAATTATTCCTTTTGACTGTCCATTATCCTTAAAGTTAGACTACACACAGTGAAGATTTTTTTCTTTCGTGGACCTGGCAAGAACGCTGCCATCTGGCATTGCAGTTGCTACCTAGCTAAGCACATATCTTTCCAGGACAGTAGTTGCAGTTGTTTCCACTTGCAATTTTAATTTGCGCTTCGTCGGCCCCCGCCCATCGGGGCTTGAAGAAATAAATGGGCTGCATGATGCTTCTACGCAGAGCTGAATCCGACCGCACACGAGTACTGGTAAACCGCTTAGAGGATCTAAGCCTGCCCAGGCAATGTGGTGCGAGTCGGACCATCCATGCTTATAAACCCAGGGCTTGAGATGTCATTTCATCGCAATGTCGGGTAAAAGTCCCACAAAATTGGAAGCAACGTCTCACAGTGTTGACGGGGACGTTAAACATCAAATCAAACAATTTTGCGCTTCGGTTGTAAGAATGTAGTAATACCAGTACATACACCGTATTGATCCTAAGTATTGGGACAGATAGGCAAAAGAAACCAATGCAGACCGAGATCAGGTCTAATCAGGGTCTACAGGGGTTGCCATTCTGTCTGTAATTTTTGGACTCCTTGATGGATCAAGAGACAAACGTGTTAAAATATTAGGAGACTTACAGCAAGTCCGCTGTTTGTGTGAGGTTTGATGTCCCCGTAAGCACCTAAATAGTGTTGACGGGGACGTTAAACCTCAAATTAAAGAAAAGAGTTCGCAGAGCTAGAAGATATCTTTTCGCTTGTCGCCATTCAGTTCTGTTACAAACAAAGAATGCGAAAATCCTTGATATCAGTCTGACCAAACTGCTCACAGATTACCGTAAAAATCCTAAAGAATCGGGCACCTTGATGACTTGCTGTAATTCTCCGAATATCTTATCTCTTGATCCAGCAAGGAGTCCAGTGTATACTGGGCCCCGCCCACCGAGGCTTGAAGAAATAGATGGGCTGCATGATGCTTCCACACAGAGCTGAAACCGACCGCACACGAGTACTGGTAAACCCGTTAAAGGATCTAAGCCTACCCAGGCAAAGCGGAGTCGGACCGTCCATGTTTATAAACCCTATTGGTTTCATTCGGCGACAGGGCTTGAGATGTCATTTCATCTCAATGTCGGGAAAAAGTCCCACAAAATTGGAAGCAAAGTCTCCAAAATGACCTAAATAGTGTTGCCGGGGACGTTAAACCTAAAGTCAAACAAACAAAGAAATCCAGTGTATACAGAATGGCAAATTGTGTAGACCTTGATCAGATCGCACCTCCAAGAGCAGTCTGATGTGAGTCTGCACTGTTCGCTTAGGGCTGCTGTTCCAATACTTAGGATCAATGCGGTACATTATCTCCGACCGTTTAGTCTCTTTTCTGTCGACCTTTTTACGTGCGTCATATTGCGGACCCAGACTCTCTTCTGAGAAACAGGATGAGTTTGAACAACGAAAACATTTCCTCCAAGCCCGTTGTAGAAGAATGGTGCAGTTCATCAGTCTTGTGGCGAGGATTGTGGCCACGTAAAATCGATTTAAGCCCCCCAATGGAATTCGTTTCACTGACCGTTCCAAGGCGGTTCTTCTGTCGCGGTTTCTTTTTGTTATGGTTTGTCTGAAGTTTGGAGGCCTTCGCACGGGCTGAGCAAATTATTTGTCTAAATCGCGGCGGAAGTAAGGGCGAGCATTGTGGCCACGTAAAATCGATTTAAGCCACCCCCACCCCCCACCCCCCCCAGTGGAAATCATTTCACTGACCGTTCCTAGGCGGTTCTTCCGTGGCGGTTTATTTATGGTGTTGTTTGTTACTTACTGTGTGTATCACTTGTGTCTTTTTATTTTGGATGGCCATATGGCCATTTTGTGGGAAAGTAACTGTCCTTATGGCCTTCCTTTGTTTAGGTTTCCATTGTGGTCTGGTCGCTTAATGTTTGTTTTTCTTTCCCTTTGGTGTCTTTGATGGTTTGAGTAAGTTAATTGTATCGATTCCTGATCTTTGTTTTACTTCTACTTAGTTGGTTTCACGAGATGTCATTGACTTCTGTGTTGATGAGGCTTGGATCTTTCCCATTACTCATGCATTTAAGACAGGTTAGTATATTTCGAGCAAATAGGACTCCAGTCAGACTGCACTGGTTGGTCAAAGTCTTACCTGGCCAGTCGGGGCATTATATGACCGGTCAAAGCATTATATGGCCTCGTACAAGTCAACTGATTGCAGAGGATCAGAATTTGTTGTGTTTTCTGGTTTCAGTTTAGCATCAACAAGGGAAGCCGTCGTTTCCTCACATCGGAAGCCTCGAGGCAAGATATCATGGAAAACATCCAGCTACTGCGGTCCAGTGCCTATAAATTCGGTGCCACCACACAGAATGAGATGCTGTTTAGTGAAATGAAACACATAGTTAAGGAGATAAAAAATTTGACAGAGATATTTCAAGTTTGTGGTGAGAGGTAGGTCAACCTACGCGACAGTAATATGGTCCCCGTCAAGCGATTTTGGTACTTATCGCCTATGCGAGCAGCGAAGGTTCAGGCGAGCCTGCGCATCCGCGCAGTCTCGCCAGAACCTTCACTGCTCGCTCATACAAGCAGTGAATCAAGAGGAACCTTCAGACAGAAAGCCATATCCCTGGCCCCTCTGAATGGTCCAGTGCCTATAAATTCCGCAACACAGAATGAGATGCTGTTTAGTGAAATGAAACATATGGTTAAGGAGATAAAGGCTTTGATAGAGATATTTCAAGTTTGTGGTGAGAGGTAGGTCAACCTAGGCGACAGTAATATAACCCGCAAATAAGAGATTATAAGAATGGCTTTGAGGGGTGGAGGGAAAGGTCCGTCCCGAGGGTCAAAGTCCGGCATCACGAGGCTTGCCGAGGGACGGATTTTTCTTTCCACGCCTTACACCATGTAGGAGTCATTTTCATGCATACCTTCCATTTCTGGGCTTGGATTTTTAATACTGCAGTCACTTCGGTTGCAGACGTCCGCCATATTGTGATGTTTAGTGGGGTCACGTAACGTGCTGTGACGTCAACCTTAACGACACGCGTTAGAACAGAATTTCTGTCCCAAGCTAAAACTATGGATTTCCTTAGCTGGTGTGCAAGAGCATGTTCTTATGCATACTACGAGACAAGAATATCCGACAATTGCACAGGGGATTGAAATTAAGTTGTTCCCCTCCTTATACCAACCTGAGGTGCAGTAAGTGCAACACGTGCTAAGGCGACTTCAAACATGCAATTATAATTTCCCATCTCGTAATACATTAAGGGGAATGGGAACACCTTCAGGGGAGGCAACTCCTGCAAAAGTATTTTTGTCTCCCATGTCAGTAGGGGTCAACTCTTCAAGGAATGAATTTGCTCCTGAGGAGCAAATTCTTTCCAATTAGAGCAGACCCATTTTTCAGTGGGACTGGGCAAAAAGAAAAGTGAATGTTGTCTCCCTTTGAAAAATGGCACCCGGTGTTCCCATTCCCCTTAAAAGCACTGAAGATTCAGCACACTATGTATTATCTTTCTTTCTCTTTCTTTTCTTTCTTTCTTTCTTTCTTTCTTTTTCTTTCTACTGATACTGCGTCGGTCACATTTGATCATTACCGCTGGTGTACATTACATACACTCCAGGTTTGTAGGATGAAAGCCTACACAGTAATCATGTAATTGCGATTGGGATCTTTCACCTGCACAGGGGATGGTTCTACCTGCGCAGGGCGCCTCCAGTTAACGTCTCATCTGAAGGAGGTGCACTTTATGACATTCATCCCTGCAAATGATGCCAATGGAGCGTGTTTGGACACGGAAATTTATCGTCGCTGCCGGGGATCGAACCCGCTCCACTCAGCTGTCTTAATAAGTTGTACCTCATTTTCACGAAACAGTGATTAAAGGGCGCAGGCATTTGTCGTATTTTACCATAGTATCGCAGTAATAAGTTATACATACCCGCGGTGAGCCGGACCTAAAAGAAATAAATCAAAACACTGACAACACTGGTGGGTCGATTGTCTCTGAGTTTGTGTTGGAAAAATTGTCCTGAACGGGGACTTAGACTTCAGTTTTACCCTTAAAATCTTTTCTGTAAGCAACCAGTGCAGACCCCGATCAAACCTTGCGTTCTGTGCCGTCTAATCTGGGTCTACACTCTACACTGTTTGCCAAACCCAGCACATGATTCCTGTCTAGATTCTCTAGATGATTCTCTTACGCAATACTCCGACCTCACAGCGATAAAAATAGCAAAGCTATTTTCTATAAATAGCCGTTACCTGGATGTCTAACAACGGAAGGCTACTGTTCTTATTAGCTTTTGGCCAATTGTAAACCAGTCGACCTAACAACCTCAATCTACAGCACTTGGATATTTAATATACTGAATTAGATGAAGACGCTCATGAAACTGCTTCGCAGCAATGTCCTTTGATTAACTATTTTTATACGCCCGCTTGAAAAACGCTCGTATTATGTTATACCCCACGGCTTCCGTCCGCCCGTCTGTAAACTTTTCGTTTCCGGATAACTCCTCCTACAGTTTACATCCAATCACACTGAAACTTCATAAATAGTTAGACCATGATGTGGGGCAGCGCATATTGTTTCGAGGTTACGGTCCACCAAATATTAATATGCCCCTTTGAAGTTTTTTTTGTAAACGTTTCGTTTCCGGATAACTCCTCGTACATTTTACATCCGATTTAGTTGAAACTTCATATATAATTAGACCATGATGTTGGGCAGCGCAAATTGTTTCGAGGTTATTGTCCCCTTTGAAAAATTCTGTAAACATTTTTTTTCCGGATAACCCCTCCTACATTTTAGATCCGATGATGTTGAAACTTTACATACAGTAAGACCCCATTCACAGATTTTCTAAACATTCCGTTTCTGGGTAACTCCTCCTACAGGTTACATCTGATGAAGCTGAAACTTTACATATAGTAAGACCATGATGTGTAGCAGTGCATAATATTTTGAGGGTACAGTCCGCCAAATATTACCAGAGTTATTCCCCTTTCACATATTTTTCTACACATATTTTGTTTCCGGATAATACCTCCCGCATTTTATATCTTATGAAGCTGAAACTTTACGTTAGACTATGTTGTGAAGCAGCTCATATTGTTTCAAGGTTACAGTCCAACACTTATTGCCAGAGTTGTGCCTATATTATTGTGAGGTTATGGTCCACCAAATATTACCGCCCATGACAAGTTGTTGGAGACAGGTAGTTTGAGCCATTGAGGGTTATTAATAGTACCAGGTTAGAATATATGGAGCACATATTGTTCCTTGGTTACAATCCGCCCTCCCAAACTTCTACAACAGTCCGCTCTCTCTTACTAATTGCCACAGGCGTATAATGCCCCACTTGCGGAGCTCTTATTGTTCCATTTGAAAACTTTACATAAGATGAGTTTAAATAGGATAATAATACTTTTCAGTTGTATATTTCTCTTCGTTTAAGGTTTTCTAATCGACTAAAAGGAGGTCTTCTAACCAAATACAGAAACGCCACTGACAATGACGTGGGTCTGTCAGGGTTCCTGCGGAAATGCTTTTTAGGTATGTTCTCTAGTGTCCGAAACGGTTGTTTTTGAAGTATGACCAGCATTGTTTCCTAGTAGTTAACTGATTTTACTGAGAATGTAAGTACAGTCCAACTGCGATGGTTCGAACCCTTTTGGGACCATGAACAATTGTTCGAGACAGCGGTAGTCCGAGACACGGAGGGTTACTATTAGTGCCATAACAGGAGACATAATGAAGATAATTGTTGGATATATTTTCGGTGTTCTTTATTATAAATGTATGTTGTATGTACTCACTAGAATCGCCTCATTGAGGCGATTCTAATGAGTACACACAGCACACATTTGCAAGATAAAAGAAGACAATCTTCCTAACTTATCCCTACGGACTCAAGAACGGGTTCGGCTCATCCATCGTAAACGAGCCATAGGGGTCCGAGCCACTGAATTTCTACTGTATTAGACAGCCCCCGCCCATCGGGGCTTGAATAAATAGATGGGCTGCATGATGCTTCCACGTAGAACTGACACTGAGCGCACACGAATACTGGTAAACCGCCTAGAGTACCTAAGCCTGCACAGAAAAAGCGGTGCGAGTCAGGCCGTCCAGTGCTTATAAACCCTATTGGTTCATTGGTTGACAGGGATTGAGATGTTATTTCATCTCAGTGTCCGGTAAAAGTCGCATAAAATGGGAAGCAACGTCACCAAAATGACCCGAAGTTTACAGTGTTGACGGGGACGTTAAATCTCAAATCAAACAAAACAAAATCTACTGTTTTATATCATATGATGGGATTGATACAGAAACAAGGAGATCTCAGGAAAGTCTTCGGTTAATTTACGCCTAATGCGAGAATTAAATAAGCTGAAAACGGGCCTGAGATTTTTGCCGAGGGAATCAATCCCATCATTGATCATTTTTACTCAACCGCCTACTTTAAAGAAGGCGATTTTAATGGTAAAATTCTTCCGAAGATATTTCCAGCAGGCTGCAAACATTTCAGAAAATCAATTTGCAAAATGGCCCCTTCATACAAATGTAACAAGGTAAAACGAGATAGAGCCTTTTTCATTCTTAGCTTCTAAAGAAAGCGTTGAAACCATATGAAACAGTTCTTCCACTGAGCTTCTGAAATGCATTTTCAATACAATCGTGTTTATGTAGTGGCATCTTTGAACGTAAAACCAGTCCGCCCCCCGCCCATCGGACTTGGAGAAATAGACTGGGCTGCATGATGCTTCCACGCAGAGCTGAAACTGACCACACACGTATACTGGTAAACCGCCCAGGCAAAGTGGTGTGAGTCAGACCTCCAATGCATATAAGCATTTTGCTTTCATTGGGCGGCAGGGCTTTGGATGTCATTTCATCTCAATGTCGGGTAAAAGTCCAACAAAATTGTAAGCGGCGTCTTCAAAATGACTCAAATAGTGTTGACGGGGACATTAGGCCTCAATTCAAACAAACAAGCAGAACTTAAAACCAGTTGTTAATTTCTGAAACCTACATTGCATGTACACTTCGTTCATCGACTCTTAACAGTAGTTTGATGACATGCTGAATGTCCACTTCATTGCAAATGTTCAAAGACATGATATTGAGACTTTAAAACTTTACATGTACAGTCAACCCTCTTTTTACCGGTAATCGTTATAACGGCAAAACTCGTTATAACGGCAATTTGAATGGAATGACTACTTAGCTAAAGGTTTAGCCTCGGTTCCGAGCGGCGTGGGCTTCCCTCGGGTTGGAAATGCACAAATCGAGTCCATAGTCATGAAAGGGTCTTGTAATCTAATATTCTAAGAAACAAATGTTATAGATAGTTGTTCGAATCGCCTCACCGAGGCGATTTTACATAATGTCTACAACATTTGTTTTTTGGAGTGCTAATGGGGAAAAGGCCTTTTATTACCTATGATACTCCTAACTGGGATTCTTTATAACGGCAAATTCTTTATAACGGCGCAATAGTAGGGAACAAATACTGTCATTATATCGAAGGTCCTCTGTACATCTCGGGAGAAACAGAAAAAGTGCTCCCCTATTTTGCACGGGTTACAAAATGTGCAGCAGGATACAGTTTGGGGAGAAAAAGTTCCACTGCAATGTACATGTTTTCCTATATTTAGCAATGGTTGGCAGATTGAGACAGCTTATAAAATGAGCCAGCGCACGACAAAACCTACCGTGAATAAGACATGTGCGCCCAGCGAAGACTCAGATCAGCCTGCGCATCCGCGCAGTCTGATCAAAGTCTTTGTTGTGCGCTCTAAGGATAGCTAAGGGCCCAATGCTCCTTCATGCTTCAAGAGAAGTCTCTGGTTAGACTAAATGGGTGCGTAAGCTGATCTGATTCTTCGCTGGGCGCACATGTAAGTTGTAGGAAATGCTGTGCCCCGGCTCAAATGCTAGAGTGAGACAGCAGTGTGAGACACAGAAATCCCACACTGTCATATAACGCGATATTATTGTACCATGTGTGAGAAAACCCTGTCATTTTTCTCATTGTCTCAATGACAACCTGTCATAAACGGCGCGAACAGAATACCTGGCCCAGAGTTTATAAAACATTTTTTTCATGCTCGACTCAGCTGAGCATGAAATTTGTAATGCGCATAACTATTAAAATACCAACAAATTTTTCTACGGAGATCAGCACACAATGCCATTTATCCTGCTCATAAATTTTAAAATGCCAACATTTGTTGGCATTTTAAAATTTATGAGCAAGATAAATGTCATGCTCAAGTGAGATGAGCATGAAAAATGCTTTAATTATAACCTCTGGACCAGTCTTTTTCCTTTGGATGAAGGGCAATTTTAAACTTTTGCAAAAGAAATCATCATCATCATCATCATCTTCATCACCAATAACAACAACGATAACAGCATCGTCAACATACATGTATTAAAACAACCAAAAATAAAACATTTGGATTCATTTAGGCGTCTTTCACAAATACCTACAATTTTCAGTTTATTCGGAAATTTTTGTCACCATACACTTATTTACATAATGTGGCTAAACACGATTCATATGATACAAGGAATGAGACAAGGACTGAGCGTAGGCTAGGCCTATTTTTGCTCTCTCCTGTCGGTATTACAAATATTCGAGCAACATGAAAATATAATTAAATAATGTAAGTATAATATACCTACAATGAAGAGATATTCCGCGTATTTCCAAAACATCGACATTTCCGGCGCATGACGTCGACCGCCTAATGCCTATATGTTTTTTCACACTTCAGCCCCTTTGACCAGTGAGAATGATGACGATGACGACGATGGACATTGCGTCAGAAAATCTAGCAGTCTAGAAGCTTTGACAAAGTTGTGTTACAGAACATTTGACAGATTATCAGACGTCCAGAAGGCCATGATAATTCTAGTATTGGTTGCCTTAGTGGTGTACATTGTCGTAGAATTTCTGTCCGGAACATATGCGACATTCCGGTCTTTAGGTGAAACATGGAATAGAATTTATATTCTGCGGTACGAACCGCCCGCGATTTGAGAATGGACGTCCACGTAAATAATTAAGCATGTACGCTAGAAAAGATATATTTTGACATGTACGATCAGTGACAACTCAGATTCGCAGTCTGATGTGAGTCGTCACTGGCCGGTTATGTTATTTGTGAAAGACAAGCTTCTGAAATGGTTGCGCGGGGGCGGGGGTGTGGACAGGCTGATTTCAATGTTGGTCGCACTCGCACGTGCTAAGTTATATATTACGTGTTTGCTTGTTTTTGTGAGGTCCCCGTCAACGCTATTTAGATCATTTTAGAGACGTTGTGTCCGATTTTGTGGGACCCGGCATCGAGATGAAGCTCTAACCGAACAAAGAAACCGCTAGGATTTAAGGAGAGGTCCGACTCGCAACACTTTTCCTGGAGAGGCTTTGACGCGGTTTTCCAGTTCTCAATGCACCGCTTTCAGCTTTGCACGTAAGCACCATGCAGCCCAAGCAAAGCCCCGATGGGCGGGGCCGGACGCAATATTTATATTTCATGTGCACGGATTCATGATGTGCTGCTCACGATATGAGACAGAGTTGACTAGTGCTTACTAAGAAGAATATAGAAAAAATGGAAATCACAGAACTTACAGCAGCGAAGACTCATCGACCGGTCTGCGTACTACTTTGCCTGGTCAGTCTTTTCTTGTTACTTGTTGCTCGTTGAATAGCAACACATCCTCGAATGTTTCGTGTTTAATTCAATTATATAATTTTTTTTGCATATTGTAGAACTTCGATGACTTGAACACCGATGGCTCGTATACCATGGCTGAGTCGAACATGTTCTTGAGTCCTTAGGGAATTTCTCTTCAAAAGAGCGGGATAATTAAGGTTTACGAATTTCATCTTGCTAATGTATGCTGTGTGTTCTCATTAGAATCGCCTCATCGAATCGCCTCGATGAGGCGATTCTAATGAGTACACAAATCGTACATTTTTTTTTATAGAAAATCGAAAAGATGACCAAAAATTAATCCCGTTATGCCTCCTGGCAATTACCCTTAGTGGATCGAATTACCCCCGTCTCTAGGCTGCATGATGGGCTGCATGATGCTGAACCACGCAGAGCTGAATCCAACCCGCACACGAGTACTGGTAAACCGCTTAGAGCATCTAAGCCTGCCCAGGCAAAGAGCCGGCACGAGTCGGACCGTCCATGCTTATAAACCCTATTGCTTTCATTGGGCGACAGGGCTTGAGATGTCATTTCATCTCAATGTCGGGTAAAAGTCCCACAAAATACGAAGCAACGTCTCAAAATGACCTTTACAGGGTTGACGGGGACGTTAACCCTCAAATCAAACAAACAAAAAGTATCTAATGACAAGTAATAAACATTTCATGCAGTAAAACATTACTTATTCTGATCAGACAACGTGTATGAAAGGCTATTCGGAGCCTTCCCTTGTGGCATAAATGTGTTCTCTGACTCATATTGTACATTTGATGCAATATATATAACTATTTCATGATGTTTTAATGACTCGAACACCTTCTGGCTCATGAACATTCTTTTTAGGAGACACATCTTCAGGGGAGGTAACTCCAGCAAAAGAATTTTTGTCTCCCATGTCAATAGGGGTCAACGCTTCAAGGAAAGAATTTGCTTCTGAGGAGCAAATTCTTTCCATTAAGAATAGACCCCTTTCTCAACGCGACAGGGCTTATAGAAAAGCGAACAAAAAGTCCCGAAAGTTGGCTCCCTTTGAAAAATGGCGGAAATTGGCCAGGTGTTCCCATTCCCTTTAAGACACCAAGGGTAAATCAAACCTCCAAATCAAGAGGCACAATATGAATGTCTTTTTGATTTTCTTTAAAATTGAAGGTATGTCGCGTTACTCATTTGAATTGTCATGCGGCGATTCTAATGAGCAAACACGCAACACAGCTTTTTTAAGAGAAAAAAGGAAAATTATGCCAAATATATTAATACCTGCAGTTATGTGACATATTTCTTAGAGACTCGTTGATGGCATCACGCAAACTAGACCGTGAAATGAACACCCCCGTAAACCCGCTTTATATAGAGAAAACTCGTTTTTACGGGGGTATACATTTATTTTCTTATTTCTGCTCCAAGACATAGGTTATGGGTACTCGTTAGAACCGCCTCAATGAAGCGGTTCTAACGAGCACCCACAACCTATGTAACAAGAATCGCCTCAATGAAGCGGTTCTAACGAGTACCCACAACCTATGTTTGAGGTAAATAAGAACAATATCAAGTATTTTCTCTAGAAAAGTTACGATGTTTGAGATGTGAAAAATGCACAATGTCTCACGGGTGTGTTATCATAATGGTGTTCGAAAGAGCCATGGTTAGCGAGACATCGGTGTACGATCCATCGAAGCTGCACTGTAATTACTAGATTATTTTGTCATTTAATATTGTTATAACATTTAAATCATAATTGTTAATGTAAATACATTTATTCATTGTCATCAAATTCCTAATCATGTTCATTACAGGTGGGGTGATTCTTTATTGGGGGTATTTTGGAAGCATTTTGTGATAATGTTTTTAATGTCTGTATATTTTTTTAGATTATTATTTATATACATTTAAGATTTAATGTAGAGTTTTGATTTTGTTAATTTAATTTGCCAATAATACATGTAATCCAACTGATAAAAATGCACTTTATTCCAAGTGGACATAATGTTAACAAACATCACGGAAACACGCCTATATAATTCTGAACCCCTTGAACCCCAATTTCATATAAGAAAACTAGGGTTTACAGCCTATACTCTATTTTTCCTCATTTCTGCTCTAAAATATAGACTGTGGGTATACACGTTTGAACTTATTTTCGTTGAGCAGAAATAACAAAAATATCAAAATTTGTCCTCTTAAAATTTTACGTCTTTTCGTGCTGGAGTCTGCAAAGAAATGTGCACCACTATGAATTTTTAATTTATTCCTGGCTGGCAGTTGATTGACATGAAGTTAAGATATTTTGAATGCTGTTTCAAATCAATATGAAATGAGGCCCATCAACGTTTGAACAGATTTGTGTCCACAGGTTAATGAAAGCATGCACTATGTCACATCACATGAACAAGTCCGTGAAATGAAAACCCTCTAAACCCCACTTTATATAGAGAAAACTGGAGTTTTGGGTGGTAAACATTATTTATCTTATTTCTGCTCCAAGACATAGGTTGTGGGTACTCGTTAGAACCGCCTCAATGAGGCGGTTCTAACGAGCACCCACAACCTATGTTTGCAGTATAAATAAGAAAAATATGACGCATTTTCATCAGAAAAGTAGCCATTTTGTATATGTGAAAAAAATGCACTGTCGCACGGGTGTGTTGTAATGACATGGACGTGTTATCGAAAAGCGACATTTTATATCAGGCTGAACTGATTCCACCCTGGAAGAACATCACACCCTTATTCAAGTGATCATTATGATTTCACACCCGTGCGACAGTGCATTTTAATGGCTACTTTTCGGATGAAAATCCGTGATATTTTTCTTATTATTACAGCTAACATAGGTTGTGGGTGCTCGTTAGAACCGCCTCATTGAGGCAGTTCTAACGAGTACCAACAACCTATGTCTTGGAGAGGAAATAGAAAAATAATGTATACCCCATTAAACCCCAGTTTTCTCTATATTAAGTGGGGTTTAAGGGGTGATCATTTCACGGACTTGTTCACGTGGTGGGATTCAGCAGCCACATGCTTATAAACCCTATTGGTTTCATTGGGCAGCAGGGCTTGAGAAGTCATTTCATCTCAATTTCGGGTAAAAGTCCCACAAAATTGGAAGCAACGTCTCCAAAATGACCTTTACAGTGTTGACGGGGACGTTAAACCTCAAATCAAACAAACAAAGCAGCCACAAAGAAACTTCAAAGATTTGAATACCGTTGATCCGTTAACCACGGCTGTTTCGACCTCTTGCTCGAGTATGAAACAGCCAATCACGAAAATACGCCTATATAATTTTAACCCCTTTTGTACCAAATGGAATCTGCCTCCTTATATATAGAACAAGTCCATTTCAAAATTTAGGGGTGTCAGGCTGTGTTTTCTTCAAAATTGATTTGGGAAATGGCTTAACTTTTTGCAAACAGTGTAGGCCCTGATCAGACGCCGCGTTCTGCGTTGTCTGATCTGAGCCTGCACTGTTTGCCACGGTACCCGTTTAAGGGTTTCCAGTCTGAAATGGGTTAACCACCTTTAAGCCCACCTTTAAATAGTAAAACTGGCGTTTACAGGGGTATACGTTATTTTTATTATTTCTGCTCAAAAACATATCTCCCTCAAACTAACTAATGTTAGTAGAACTTGTCACCTAACCCCATTGCTCGATATAGTGATGCAATAAAATATGTTTATATAAAAACATAGCTTGCGGGTACTCGATATAACCGCCTATAATCGCCTAAATACGCCTATATAATTTTAACTCTTTTTGTTCTAACGGTTCTAACGAGTTTCCATAATCTATGTTTGGAGCAGAAATATGAAGAATATAGGAGTTTTTTATTCTGAAAAAATGTTCATTTTTAGGGGTCAAATTTTCCAATATATTTGAATAGGGGTGTTTTGAAATGCAAATGGTAACTGCAGCGGTTCAAATAAACACTGACAATCGACGTTTCTAGGAGAACAAGGATTAAAAAGTTACAAATTTTCATCGGAAAAAATGCCTTTATTAGAGGAATGAAAGACAGCTTTTCGCCTAAAAAAATGGGCTTTCATATGCCTTTTCTTGAAACACCTGAATAGACACTCAAGTTGGACAAATAAACACCAAAGTGAGTTGACGCTTTCTTCCATGAGTCTAAAAAGTCTTTTTTTTTCTATAGAAATTGTGGTTTTCCTTATGAAAGCCCTATCATTTGCCAATCAAAAGGTATGCCCAAAGTTCAAATTTTCAAAAGTAGACAAGGGTAAATGTCACAAGCTCAAAAATTATGTTACCACCTGAAAGGTCTTGTGACAAGGAATGCACATGTGAAATATAAAGTCCAATCACTTACCATTCGGAAGGTTTGGCCAATGTTAAAGCTTTCTTAAAAGTAGGTCAAATGTCAAGTTCAATGCCACAAAGTAAAAAAATTATGGTACCACTGGAAAGATTTGTGACAAGGAATGCACATATGAAATATGAAAGCCCTATCACTTACCCGTCGAAAGTTATGACCAATGTTAAGGTTTTTAAAAAGTAGGTCAACAGTCAAGGTCACGGTCATAAGTTCAAAAATTATGGTATCAGTGTAAAGGTCTGGTAACAAGAAATGCATCTTTGAAATATGAAAGCCCTATCACTTACCAATTGAAAGTTAGGGCGTCTTTAATAAGAAGGTCAAATGTCAAGGTCAAGGTAAAAATTATGATAGCACTGTAAAGGTCTTGCGACAAGGAATGCACATGTGAAATATGAAAGCACAATCACTTACGAATCAAAAGTTATGGCCAATGATATAGTTTGTTAAAGCGTCAAGCGTCAAGGTCAATGTCATAAGGTAAAAGTTTATCACGGAAAAGGTTTTGTGAAAGGTAAGCACATGTGAAATATAAAAAACTATCACTTAGCTATCGAAAGTAATAACCAATGATAAAGTTTTAAAAAGCAGGTCTGACGTCAAGGTCAAAGTCATAAGGTCACAAATTATCATATCACCCGAAAGGTCTTGTGGTAAGAATGCATAGGTGAAATATATTACTAACCAATGGAAAGTAATTGCTAATGTTAAATTTTTTAAAAAGGAGGTCAAACGTCAAGGTCAATGTCATATGTCAAAAAATGTTACCTCTGGTACCATCTTGTAACAAGGAATGAACATATTAAATATGAAAGCCTATCACTTATGGCCAATGTTAAAGTCCTTGAAGACAAACACACATACAGAGAAACACACAAACAGACAAACAGATGGACAGGCAGACAGGACAAAAACTATATGCCAGATTCTGGGGGCATAAAAATTGTACTCTAAACCTTTTCTAACAATTTTCAAGCGTATTCGTTATACAGAGATGTTACATTTATCACGACGTTCTTTGAACTAGGGTTATGTCTCAGTCTGATAACTAATAGCATTGTCCCAGAGCTATAAAATCTAGCGTTAATTTGTACATCGATACAATTCGCGCAAAGGAACATTCTCTCATATAGCAGGTATACCACATTTCGCTTCCTAATTTACCTTTTACACGCACACTTTACTCTTTGTCATTGGTTTTAGCAGAACATAACACAATTTCTCAGGTAAAATAAGATGAAACACGAGGTACATATTTAAACGTACAATTTTTCATTAACGTCAGTAGACGAGAGGAAAATAAAATATACAACATTAAAGAGGTAAGAGCAACCTAGTAACAAGGGAACCTAACGAATAACCTCTATCCCTGGTCGGACATCTGTCCGCTTTGTTAAATGAGCCATTTACAATCAGAACTGAAAATTCTTGAAGAGAACACCGCGCTTAAAACATGTCTTTGCAGCCAGGTCATGTAACTGTTACCGAGCTGTAAGGATTTCTACTTGACATCAGTTTATTTTTTTTTATCATATGATGTCGGGGCTGAGTGTGTAATAACGTCATGATTAAATAAGTAAATAAGCTGGTTACGTTGCATATAATAACCCCTCGTTTTCTTGAGACGAAATGTCAACGTTTTGATAATTGTGGATAAGATGAGATTGCTCTGCCGTTATGATAAATAGAATATTGCATCAGTGCTCCTGTATTATTTAATTTAAGAAAATAGTTGCAAAAAAGCCATAAAATACTCTGCGCAGCCTCGCATTTTATCCCTAATTCTCCACTCGTTTAATAAATCCAATACAACACGAACACTCATGTAAGATCCTCTATTTAACATATCTGGGCCCAGTTGTTCAAAGCATCGTTAGCTTAACGAGCTCGTTAGTTGTCATATCGTTAACCATCTAAGCAAGTATAGTATCTAAAATTTTGTTATTTTTGATGAAAAAATGTGAGCAGAAGCTACATTTGTTTCAGCAAAAATATTAGTATTCTCACCATATTGAATGATCAAAGTTTTAACGATACGTTAGCTAACGAAGTCATTAGTTTTGAACAACTGGTCCCAGATTTGTTAAGCAAAATGCATATTTTACATTCTCAGACGCGACGTCATGTGATAATTAAGGGCTATATTATTAGTTCATTAACAGCAGACTCGTCACTGGAACCGGAAGGACACCTGATTGGTGGGTAGTATAACTCGTCGCCTAGGGATTGGTCATTGTTTTCAACATCGTTTCTCGTTTCGGTACAGACAGGCAGTGCAGAACCAGCTGTACAGTCAGTGCCACGAACCACGCATGGTTCAAGGTAAGTGTTTCTTTCTGTGTTGATATAAGCTGCATTTGTTGCGCATACGTCTGGTTCGGAGGCAGTATGTATATCACGATAGCAATCATTTGGTCGCATTTCTATAGTTCCCGCGTTCGGCACGTCTGTTACTGTCATATAATCGTCCATTTCTTCATCTTTCTTGAGAGGTCCCCAGTATTGACTTGGCTTGATTGATTCCAAAATCTAAACAAAACATAATTGGATAGTTAAAAATAATAAGAAAAAATATATACGAACTAGAGCTGTCAGTGAAACTGACTAGGGCCCCGGCAGCGCTATCAGAGGAGTAGGAAAATTTGTGGACGGACAGACAGACAGACAGACAGACGGACGGACAGAGTGATTACTATAGGGCACCCACACTTTCAGTGCAGGGCCCTAATAATAACAAAGTTATTAATTGGACACAGGAAAGACCCTTTTTTGACCTTTAACCTCTAAGTATGACCTTGACCTTTGAGGTACGGACCTGAGTCTTGCGCGCAACACTCCATCACATTATGGTTAACATTTCTGCCTAGTAATATTTAAATCCATCCAGGAATAAGAAAGTTATGGAGGATAAAAAAAATTGTGGACGGACAGACAGACAGACGGACGGACAGACAGAGTGATTACTATAGGGCACCCACACTTTCAGTGCGGGGCCACATTATGGTTAACATTTCTGCCAAGTAATATTTAAATCCATCCAGGAATAATAACAAAGTTATTAATTGGACACAGGAAAGACCCTTTTTTGACCTTTAACCTCTAAGTATGACCTTGACCTTTGAGGTACGGACCTGAGTCTTGCGCGCAACACTCCATCACATTATGGTTAACACTTCTGCCATCCAGGAATAATAATAACAAAGTTATTAATTGGACACAGGAAAGACCCTTTTTTGACCTTTAACCTCTAAGTATGACATTGACCTTTGAGGTACGGACCTGAGTCTTGCGCGCAACACTCCATCACATTATGGTTAACATTTCTGACAAGTAATATTTAAACCCATCCAGGAATAATAAAGTTATGGAGGATAAAAAAAATTGTGGACGGACAGACGGACAGACAGACCTTTAACCTCTAAGTATGACCTTGACCTTTGAGGTACGGACCTGAGTCTTGCGCGCAACACTCCATCACATTATGGTTAACATTTCTGACAAGTAATATTTAAACCCATCCAGGAATAAGAAAGTTATGGAGGATAAAAAAAATTTGTGGACGGACAGACGGACAGACAGACCTTTAACCTCTAAGTATGACCTTGACCTTTGAGGTACGGACCTGAGTCTTGCGCGCAACACTCCATCACATTATGGTTAACATTTCTGACAAGTAATATTTAAATCCATCCAGGAATAAGAAAGTTATGGAGGATAAAAAAATTTGTGGACGGACGTTCTAACAAATCCGGTTTATGGGCTTTTCCCATTATAAACTCCCATAGAGAAATTAAGCTCCTAAGCCGAAAAATAGCCCCTAAGCAGTAAGGTTTATGAGTTTATAGTGTTAACTTAACGGAATAAACCCATAAGGTTGGACAAAATATAACCCCTAACACTTAAATGTTGGCCCGGACAGACGGACAGACAGACGGACGGACAGAGTGATTACTATAGGGCACCCACACTTTCAGTGCGGGGCCCTAATAAAACGAATAAAAACACTACGGGTTTAAGTTTTCGAACATTTACTTTATCAGCAATAATTTGGAAACCTGCGTTTGGATTGTATTCAAGATTTAAAACTTGCAGTCAGCTATTGTCGAATAGCCAAAATGTTTGGCGAGAAAAGTACTGCAAATACTGTATAGGTGTAAGATAATCTTCTATGACAAGTGGAAACGGATAAGTTTGCGCAGATGCTCAGTTTACTCGAGGCTTTGCTGATCTCTTGAATCATATTTGGTCACATATTGATATAATTGTCCTTTAATGTGTTGTAGCAATGCATCTTTGCATGCTGAACACCATGCAGATTAACCAAAAGTCATTCAAGCGATCAGAAAAGACCACGTTATGTCTAAGTGAATGAACGGCAAAAATATATAGGGAATACCATATCCGGGTCTTTTGATATCAAGTTAATCAGGCAAGGCTTCGAGAACGCTTGTAAAATCGCGAGGCTTGCCGAGCAATTCTACACACGTTCTCAAAACTTGATATCAAATGACACGAGCATTTATCAGTTTATCCCCTGGTTAGTACACCCTTTTAAATTTGCTATTTACGATCAGTTATCGATTGTCCTCATTCCGGTGCGCAATAATCGGTCGATATATTTATCATCAGCTGATCGTAAAAAAGCTCACTTGTCCTTAGATAGCATACCATCATCAGGTCAATGCAATGTGTTGCGATGCAATTAATATAGTGCGTGATAGCTCAGTGGTAAGTGCAGTTGTCTCTGATGCTTGAGGCCCCCGGCTCGATCCACGGTAGCGTTAATAAAATTTCGGAGTCAGAACATGCTCCATGGCAACGTTTGTAGGGATGAATGTCATAAAGTGCGCGGTCGTTCGGATCGGGACGTTAACTGGAGGCCCCCAATGCCTGGAGAGTTATCCCATCTGCAGTTTAAAGATCCCTACAGTTATTACACGATTACTCTTAGGCTTTCATTCTGCAAATCTCGAGTGTATATAAAATACACCGTCTGTGTCCCCTACTGGGTTAAGGCGAAATGGGAATAAAAAGAGAGAAAGAAAGAATAAATATAGGGGTAACTGATAGTTAACTTTACTGTGCGCAAGTTTGAAGACACATTCATAGTGTTCGCGATAATTAGCAAATCATTTTTGGGTCGAGCTTTTAACTATCGATCAAAGTCACCAGTGAACTATATAACAAATTTCCGAGTGACTGTACCTGACTAATAAAGCTAAACCGTGCAAATACATTTGTGAACGAAGTCTTGACAGCTGAACTATTCTTAATGATATGGCGTTGGAGTGCTGCTCATAGAGGCTTATGTGTGAAATATGAAATTGTCTCATGTGCTGGGATTATTGATAAATGGAAATAGGTTTATCTTTAATGTAAAATAGAAGTGGAGGCAATGATCAGGAATCGATACAGTTAACCCACAGCTTCCATCAGAGACACCAAACGGAAAGAAATACAAACATGAAACAACAGACACTAATGGAAACATCAATAGCGGAAAGCCAAAAGGACAGTTACTTTCCCACAAAATGGCCAATAGGCTATCCAAAATAAAATAATATAAGCGACACAAACACCTAAAGACAAACCATAACAAAAATAAACCGGGACAGAAGAACCGCCTTGTAACGGTCAGCGGAAAAGAATTTCACTTGGGGGGCTTTAACCTATATAAGCTTTGGTTCTCAAAGGGGACATTTGCAAGCTGTGAAATAGGTGTCATGATCAGGTTCTTTACTGTTGGCATAAAAAACGAATTTAACAGTTAGATAAAACATTTAAGTCCCTGTTGAGGACATTATTCCAGTCTACACTAAAAAACTATTGGCACAACAGTACTGTCAGTGCTTTAAACGGCACTATGTATTTAAACGTAACAGGATACAGACCGGTATTTTCTTTCTGAGCAACACGTTTACTGCGCCACCAATAACACAGAATACAGGCCCTAAAACCATCATCCATCCCAGAAATTCCGCCCATCCAGGAATTGTTTTACCTCTATAAGCAGCCGGCGAGTAGCTCACCATTGACATGATGAAGATAAACTGAAATTAGAACACATCTTGTTTTAAGTAGTCATACTTAAATTTTTGAAATAATAATAATATTGCGATAATTTTGTTTCTGGACGGAGAATTCACCTGAATTTTAAAATACTTAAGAAAAAATACGCATGCAATGATTTCAGTACATAATTTCATAAAATCGTTCTTCGATATATAGAAAGATTGAGAAAAATAAAAAACTACAAACTAAGAACATGGAAGTTGACCTACTCACGGTAAAGAATAGAAAAATAGAAGTATAGGCAATGATTAGGAATCGATAAAACTACCTCCAATCCAAGACACCAAAGGGAAAGAAGCGCCAATATATGAAAATGCATCCTAGTTAAAACATCACAAGCAGAAAAATAAATTGGCCAAACGGCTATCCATATATATCCACCCCACCTATAGGAAACCCTGAACAATTGACTGAAGACTTGAAAGAATTTAATAGAAAAATACGTCTGGTCGAATACTTTGATGGCACAGAGGATACAGATGAATCATTGGTAAGGAACAAAAGTGATTTTATCCCACCCCCTGAAAGAAATAATGCCGTAGATACATTCATTTCCACCATAGAAGAATTTCCAAAAACACAGTCAAATGCCGTTTCAAAATCAAACATTATAAAATCAGAAGCAAATGCAATTAAATCTTTACAAAATGATCATACCATTATTATTAAGGAAGCGGACAAAGGCGGCGCTACGGTTATCATGGATAGAGAACATTACCTCAAAATGGTAGAAACTACACTAAATGATAGAGAGTGCTATGACCTTCTAACAAAAGATCCACATAAGGAAACAAAACTCAAATATAATAAATTTTTGAAGAAACATCAAAGTAAATTAACTAAAAAGGAATTTGACTATTTAGAACGTTTTGAGGTAAAAGAAAGTCAATTTTATGGTCTACCAAAGATACACAAGAGTAAAACGATAACTGAACAATGCAAACAGACAAACTCTTCCTATGTTGAAGTCAAGGAAGTCAGGGACTTAAAGTTACGACCGATCGTAGCTGGGCCTTCATGCCTCACCCACAGGTTAAGTAATCTCTTAGACATTATCTTTCGACCCTTTACAAACCATGTACAAAGTAACTTGCGAGACACAACAGACTTTCTCAATAACTTACCAAATAGAGTTCCAGCTGATACCATATTAGCTTCATTTGATATTGAATCCCTTTACTCAAATATTCCGCATGAATTAGGCATACAAGCAGTAAGTTTCTGGTTAGAGAAATACCCAGAAACATTAAAAGGTCGATTCTCCAAGGAATTTATATTGGACGGAATTGAGTTAATTCTGGAAAATAATACTTTCTCTTTCAATGATAGATACTATAAGCAAACAAAGGGCACGGCCATGGGCACCAAGTTCGCGCCCGTTTATGCGACACTAACGGTAGGGTATCTTGAACAAAAGCTGTACACAGAAATAGAAACAGCATTTGGTTCGGAATTTGGAACATATTTCATTCAAAACTGGAAAAGGTTTTTAGACGATTGCTTCATGCCTTGGACAAAATCCGTCGAAGATTTAAAACAATTACACACCATTTTAAATAGCTTGCATACAGATCTAAATTTTACATTACAATACAGTGGTGTGCAACAACCATTTTTAGATGTATTGGTAAAGAACCATGATGGTAAAATAGAAACTGATATAAAGAAACCGACAGCAAACAATATCTTTCATTTAATTCTTGTCACCCACGACACACTAAGGTAAACATACCATACAATCTAGCACGCCGCCTTAGAAAAATCGTCTCTGAAGAACGTGTGGTTCAAACACGAATGAAAGAACTAAAAACATTTCTGATTAAGCAGAAATATCCAATACAGATCATTGAACATGGCATAAACAGAGCCATGTCATTAGATAAAACCACTCTTCGGACAGTAAAACAAAAGTCCGAAGAGAACATTATTCCATACGTGTCAACTCACAACCAAAAAGATCCCGAACTGTATAAAGTTATACTGGATCATGTCCCGATTTTAAAAGAGGATGATAAAATGCGAACTATTTTGAATAAATACAAATTAATTAAGAGCAAAAGGCAGCCTTACAGTCTTAAGCGCTTACTTACAAAAGCAAAATTCACATTGAGCAATACTCCAAAAGTTACAAAATGCAATAAACCAAACTGCGGCCTCTGCATTCACTTATTAGAAGAGCATTCAATTTCATTTCGCTGTGGAACAAACTTCAAAATCCACGAGAACATGTCCTGTGACGTAAAAAATGTGATATACGTCATGAAATGCAGAGGCTGTGGGGAGGAATATATTGGCGAAACTGGTAACTTATTACGACAAAGAGTTACGATACATAATCAGCAAATTCGTGACCCTAAGACAAGAATGCTTAAGGTTAGTGAGCATATAGCAAATTGTGCCCTTACTCTGAACCCGAAATATAATATTTTCCCCTTCTATAAGATGTATTCTGAGAGTACATCTTTACGACGGGCAAAAGAAAAACTTTTTATCAATACTCTGAAACCGAAGTTGAATAGACTTCATTGATACGGACACGTGCCATCAGGGTATTCACTGACCAGACCTTGTAATAATACCGTTTTTTATCATTGTTTATGAACGTAACGTTACTGACGCCGGAAGTAACGCCGGAAGTAACGTCGTTACGCATTGTTGCCATGTCAATAACTTAACGTCTTCTTGAAAATCTGTTAGAACAGTGAAACCGGTAGAAGCGTATAAAATATACAAAATTGTGTGGCGATATCGGACTTTGTTGATTTTCTATATATATATATATATATAGACAAATGAATTAGCGCACAAAAATCGGTCGCACCGCAACCGGGACTCGAACCACGGATCTCCTGCATTCCGGGCAGACGTGCTAACCATTACACCACCGCGGCCTTCCGACATTGTACGCTAATTTTAACATTTATAAACCTTTAACGTCATTAGTACTATTTAGAGACCTTTCATTTACCGCCATAGGCGACCCTATCACTTTCGGTTCTTTTAATATATATATATTATATATATATATGTACGAGGACTGTTCGAGAAGTTCGTATATTTTGTTCGTTTGTTCGTAAGGTTTTAAAACAAAGCAAAATAAAACGAAAATTTAATCAAGTCAAATATTTATATACTTAACAACAATGAAAACCTGACACTTAGCACAATGCACAAAAAATATATTTTCTAAACAGCAAATTTTTCAACGGTTTGTAGATTGATAAAGCATTCAAAGTCGTACGATATGGACATGGACAAAACGTTTTCCCCAAAGCTCATAAAGAAGCGCAAGGGTGCTGATCAAACAGCACTACCAATATTTTATATCATTTTACCTCACTGCCTTTAGCAATTAAAAAACAAAACAAAACGACACTCAATTGTGGTCTCCCCTCGTAACTCTAACAGTAGAGCCTGCACTCTTTCGTTGTTTCTGGCGGTGTGACATCACGAAGTTAGCAGTTTGTCTTGCTGTCAGGACCTTCTGCCTGCACGGTCTCAGGCAATCGGAGATGACTCCGTTGTGTTCATAACGGCATCTCAAATTGTACACAGTATCTCTGGAGCGTGATAGCTCAGTTGTTAGTTCACTTGCCTCTGATGCTAGAGGTCCCGGGTTCGATCCCCGGCAGCGGCGATAAAATTTCGGTGTCCGAACACCCTCCATTGGCATCATTTGCAGGGATGAATGTCATAAAGTGCACCGTCCTTCAGATCGGGACGTTAACTGGAGGCTCCCTGGGCAGGGAGAACCATCACCTGTGCAGGTTAAAGATCCCTGCCGTAATTACATGATTACTGTGTAGGCTTTCATCCTGCAAAACCTGGAGTGCATGAAATATACACCTGCGGTAATGGTCAAATGTGACCGACGCAGTATCAGAAGATAGATAGATAGATAGATAGATAGATAGATAGATAGACAGAGCACTTGAAATGCCTGGCAAACCCGGTTAAGTGAACCAGCTTTATGCATACCAATGGCCTCCGCACGCTGACATTGATTTAGTCCCCCCGTTTAAGCGCATGGATAAGGTGCGCCTTTGTCAGGCGGATATTAGTCTTTCAGAATCAGTGTTATGCTCGGGATAGCGAAAGTATATGTGGATACTTTGAAAACATTTTCGGGCACAACGCTAGCTTAACAAACCTTTTTGTTTTCGATGTCAAGTTATTTGGACAAGTTGTGTGCATTCAGATAGGTACGAAGTGCGCATCCCTTGTAGCTGATCTGTTTTTGTTTTGTTATGAGAGAGACTTCATGATGGCCCTTTCTGCTGAAAACCAATCTGAAATCATAGAAGCGTTAAGCTCGACTTCTAGATATTTGGATGGTTTATTAAATATTGACAATACCTATTTCGATGGTTTGATCAGTCAAATTTACACCCCCCCCCCCTCCAGAACTTCAGTTAAATAAAGCAAATTCTTCTGATACCGAGGCCCCGTTTTTTGGATTTACATCTTTCTGTTGTAGATGAGTTTATTTCTTGCCAAACTTTTGATAAACGCGATGATTTTGATTTTGAGATTGTAAATTTTCCTTTTCTGAATGGTGATGTTCCTCGTGCGCCATCCTATGGCGTTTATATTTCGCGATTTGCCAGAGTGTGTAGTCATGTAACTGACTTCAACGCTCGTAATAAATTGTTAACTGCCAAACTTCTTAATCAGGATTATCGGTAGCATAAACTACGCAAAGCCTTTTCAAAATTTTATAGACGTCATTCTGATTTAATTTCAAAATTCAATATTGGACTTAAATCTCGTCTGCAACAAGGTCTATCGGAATCCGAATTTTATGGTGACTTAGTATATAAATTCAGAAAAAATATATAACCGCAATGACCTCAGCACACAATTTCGTAAAATCATTCTTCGATATAAAAAGATTTGGTACAACAAAAATGTTATTCGACAGACTGCATGCATGGTAGTTAACCCAATCCCGGTTGACAACTTTGCTGCCCTCTTCAATTGCACACCAGCGAGTCAGGCCTGAGATTCTTTGATGGTTCCAGCGTAAAAGCTTACTGAGAATTAGAGAGAATTAGAAAGAATCTAATTCTATGTAATGTTGGTTGGTGCCTAATGCTCTGTCTCTGGTCGGCTTATCGGAGTCTAACTGTTGGTTTTCTTTAGCTCCAGCATTTCCGTGGTTTCTTGCTGTCGAGGCCTCATCGTTGTTTCATCTCTGTGGTTGTTTGATTTTTGTGTTCACGGAGATGTTGCACTGATCAGTTAGGAGGCCTTCATGCGGACTGAACAAATTATTTGTCTAAATCGCGACGGAAGAAAGGGCCAGGGTTGTGACCACTTAAAATCGATTTAAGGTCCCCTCCCCCACTGGAGTTCATTTCACTGACCGTTCCAAGGCGGTTATTCTGTCGCAGTGTATTTATGTTATGGTTTGTCTTTGAGTGTTTGTGTCGCTTATACTATTTTGTTTTGGATAGCCAGTTGGCCATTTTGTGGGAAAGTAACTGTCCCTTTCCGCTGTTGATGTTTCCATTAGGGTCTGTTGTTTCATGTTTGTGTTTCTTTCCCTTTGGTGTCTCTTATGGGAGCTGTGGGTTAATTGTATCGATTCCTGATCATTGCCTTCACTTCTATTTTAAAAGCAGATATTGTCGTAATTTAGGTGGTCTGAATAGCGGAATTGACTGTAATTGCACTAGCACATTTCTTTTCGGATTGATGAGCATCGCATTACATGAAACAGGTCCGTGAAATGAACACCCTTGTAAATAAGGCCTCGGACCCAATGGGGCATCACCAGTGATCCTCATATTAAGTTTTACACTGATTCCAAAGGAATAAAAAATATAAATTGCACTATGCTGTAAATGGACTCAGAATGTAAATATTCTAAGATGAAGTACTTATTTAAAATAGAAGTAAATGCAATGATCAGGAATAATCACGCATCGCATCAGGTAAAAGATATTTGTATGTTTTCTTGTCTGTAATAAATCAAATGATAAGTTTTTCATTACTTGATTACAATAGCTACTATTTTAAATGTGACCTACCAGAAGCATAATTGGTGTGACAACGACCCACATTGCAATCCAGTATCGCCAGAAATATTCATGTCTTTTCCCAATCATCTGTTCAATGTCTCCGATAAAATTTCGTACACCTAAGAAACATAAGCGAGTTAACATATCACTGATAAAAATCGCAAGAGACAGCCATTCCCAAACCAACGACATTCAGAAGTTTGTACAAATATAGAAAGTGCACAAGAAAAACACATAAAGTAAATTGCTGCAAAGCATCAGCAAGACCTGCAAGAAATTGTATGAGTTGTGTGTTAATTAGGGTTTTGACTCCAAAATGATATTAAGCAAGGTTGGGCGGTCAAAACCAGGGGCAGTTTTAACTGGCGGTTTCGCCCCGGTCAATACTCCCAGAGTGGTCAATACTGGCCAATACTGGTCGATTGAAATATTGAGTGGTGAGCTGAATATACATGTATTTAGTGTTAAAACGCCAAAGTTACTGAAATTAGTCTGTTGAAGTTTGTGTCTCTTTGCTGGAGAATGATCATTTGATAGAGTTTCAGGTTCAGATGCTATCTCTTCAAGTGGCCTCTTAGCAATGCTTTCTGGCTTTTTTAGCCCTATGCATTTTTGTCTATGACTCATTAATCACAAGACCTTAGCACTTACTTCAATATTACAGTCTCTGCACCTTGCACTTTTTTGCAGCTTTTATGTCTTCAAAAATATTGAAGAAGTTCCAAATTGAGTCTTTATGTTTCATTCATTTTTGACACCTTCAGTAATAGCTTCATGGTAAGAAACTGTCTAGACTGCAGATAATTAAAAAAATCACACATTAGGAGTGAAGCCTGGTGTCAGTGTATAATACCTCTATTAGGGTCACTTTGGCAATTAGATCTAGATCTTTGCCACACCAACTGCAGTGGCATGGGACAGCTTGTAATCTGTTTTGACAAAATTTACAGGTGTTACGATACTTAAATTTACTGCAAAGACACAGTGAATATTCAAACAATGTTTGGTTAATTAATTACAGCCTATTACTGATGGACTACTTCATAGGCCTAAAGGTTAATGACAGGTGTATTTCTCTTTCTTGTCAATATGCGTATATGATAATTTTCTGCAATAACATCAAAATAATATGTGAACTACTTTTTGATGAAATCATTAAATATTATGATCAAAGATTATGTTAAATAATTGATATTTTCAAAGTTTGAGATGGAAGAAGATTTGTGCGGTGGGGGATTGGGAAGGTGAGTGATACAGTCTGGAACACCAATTATTCTTTTCTGTCAAACAAAATAGGACCTTTCATAAATCCTTCAAAATCCATGATTAATTCAGCTTATTCATATTCCTGTAAATCAAAATATGAACAATTGATCTAACCTTTAAAGGAATAAAGGATATTTATAAAGATGGTTTGACGGAAAAGAACAGACATGTCCTCAGTTCAGTGAGTCAATCCAACCTCTTCAACTGACCAGCAATAATGTCTTTTGACTTTTGATCAAATGAAAAACGAACTCAAACAATTACTGTTAATAATATTGTAACGGCGTCTGGCTATTCTGTTCCATCTTCATGTATTTGTTGCAATATTGTACATTTTTGTCGGATTTTTACGCTTGTAAACAGTGATTTGCGGTCCAAAACTGCTCATGGCCGCTCCGATTGTAAACCAACTTCGCCGCCGTTTCTCCACTAAAAATGCCAATGACAAGCTCCTTTTCCCACTAAATCATGCAGATTAACCCTTATTGAACAAAGCATACCGTTTTTGTACCCTTTTAATCCATTTTATAGCTGTAATTTGGGATATTCCCGGCTAAAAACTACGATTTTGAGCTGTCAAACTGTCATTTCCGTTGATTTCGGATCTCCTCAGTCTTGGTCGTTATGACAATCTCCTTGACATCAGCAGTCACGCGATGCCTCGCGTGCTAGGCTGGCTCCCGCTTGCTAACGTTATGTACTATGTCCAGCGCATGAACTCCTGGATACCAGCTTTCTAGGAATTCGGCCTATATATACCTGAAGTATGGAGGAAACACTTGTTGCTGATGTAAATAGCAACGTCGCTTGATCCTCCAAACCGACTGGCTTCTCCCTTCAAGCAAAGACCTGATTCCGCCCTTAAAACCCAAACGACTGATTGGATGTTGGCGTTATGCCATACAGAAAGCAAGACAAGAAAGGCCCCAAAGAGGTTTGAACCTTTCTCCCTTCACCCAAAACTTGCGCCTTTCATTTCCGCCCGACTTTACCCCTCCCTGTCCTGTTTCTAGGCGAAGTTGGCATAAGTTCTTGATAAAAATTAAATTGTTAAGTATATTTTAAAACTATTTTTTTTTCCCACAATATTTAAACATCTTACACTCTAGAATAATGTTAAATTACGATATTCTAAACGTTTAAAGGTGCGCCTTTGAAGTAAGTTGTAAAACGTTGCGCCATTTAGATCTACGGTTTGAAGGGCGCGCCTTTGAAACTTTAAGTGATCATTTAATACAGCGATATTGTGTATGCGTTACAGTGTTGTGTGCCTATTAAGGGATTAGTTTGAGTAACCTATACAGACTGTTATCGGACGAATTAAACGATCACAATTTATGACACATTAAGGTGGATGTTTACGCCTTTCATTTAAAGCTTAATTAAGGTAAATGTTTACACCTTTCATAAAAAGTATTAAGGTGATAGTTTACCCCTTTCACATACCACATTAAGGTGGATGTTTACGCCTTTCATGTAAAGTATTAATTAAGGTGATTGTTTACCCCTTTCATATGTATTAAGGTGATTGTTTACCCCTTTCATATGTATTAAGGTGATAGTTTACCCCTTTTACATGCCACATTAAGGTGGATGTTTACGCCTTTCATGTAAAGTATTAATTAAGGTGATTGTTTACCCCTTTCATATGTATTAAGGTGATTGTTTACCCCTTTCATATGTATTAAGGTGATAGTTTACCCCTTTTACATGCCACATTAAGGTGGATGTTTACGCCTTTCATGTAAAGTATTAATTAAGGTGATTGTTTACCCCTTTCATATGTATTAAGGTGATAGTTTACCCCTTTTCATATTCCGCATTAAGGTGATAGTTTACCCCTTTCACATGCCACATTAAGGTGGATGTTTACGCCTTTTATGTTAAGCATTAATTAAGGTGAATGTTTACACCTTTCATAAAGACTTGAGGTGCATGTTTACCCCATTTCCTATACTGCATTAAGGTGATAGTTTTGATTTCATATTAAACAATTAAGGTTCTAGTGATCCAAGATTGTCTTATTTAGAAGTGCATTACTTAAAGTGTTAGAAAGCCTGAATTTTACCCCTTTCTTAAATGTACATTGAAAAGTATTTCTAAATATTAATTCCCCATGTCAAGAAGTATATTATATTGTCATCTTACCGGTCATAGATTTTAATGTGAACTCTCACTTTGTGCAAGCTATCGGTTCTATAAATGTTGCCATATGAGTTATGCTATAGTTAAGACTTTGATCATTTTTTTTATCGGTATCTTTTGATCTGTTGATTAATTAAAGATTGAGAAATTGAACCAATTGTTTTTATTTCATTTCCACTAGGCATTGAATACGACCCAGGTCGAACTCACAAGAATTACATTGTTACCGCCCCACCTTTCCTGACCCTTCAACACATTTGAGTCATATAACGGTCTGGGTGGCGCCGGTACAATTTGGTGTCAGAAGTGGGATAAATTGTTTCATAAATAGATGCTGGGATGGTATAAGGGTGAACAAGACGGTACTTTGGGGTATATGGTTATAGTGTGGTATCCTTGTTGGATAGTGTAGGAGTTAGTATTGAACCTTGCCGTACCCCAGTAGAATTTATAAACACTAGTTTTGAGCCTTGTCTTACCCGAGTGGAAAACATAGGCATTAGTTTGCGCCTTGTCGTATCCCAGTGAAAAATATAGGGGATACATTTGAACCTTGTCGTATCCCAGAGGAAAATGAATAAATAAATAAATTGTTTTGTTGATAAAACCCTGTTCATGTTATATTGACCTTACCATTGCCAACTGCCTGATTTAGCCTGAAGAAGGTAAAGCCTGTTGTCTGAGCTGTGACTGACTGAATCCTGGTGTTTGGTCCTTGCTATAGAGGAAGTGAATACCCTTACTGGAATAAGTCTTGTGGCCAATTTAACTTATTATGGCCGACCAAAATAACTTAGCCATAGGTGATAATACCAATAATCCATCCACTTCCCCACAAAATCCTAACAATGATACCCTTGGTGATGCCAATTCAATTCCAAGCTCCGCAGGAACACTGCAAATGTCTCTGCTTGAAAATAGGGTCGAAACCGAACTGACGAAAATGGGTAAAATTATGAAAGACACAGTCTCTGGGCTGACTGAACACATGAATCAGAGACTTGATGAGGTTGACCGTAAATTCAGCAACTTGCTGGCCGATCTTGTCCCAGTTGGCCGGAACAGTAATGTTAATTCTTCAGTAACACAACCCCCTACAGAACCTTCCCGTATTAATTTGGCCGCTGGAGAACCCCCCTTATTGAGCAATTCACAAAATTTTCTAGATCGCCCTTCGTGCAAAGTGAAACCTCAAAACTTTAGTGGCGTGTGTGATTTTGATGAATTTTTGTCTCAGTTTGAGATTACAAGTGAAATTAATTCTTGGCAGTATAGGGAAAAATCCTTGTACTTAGCGAACTGTCTGACAGGCGATGCACGGTCCATTTTGAGTGAACTAGACTATCTAGGCAGACGTGATTATAAAACACTTGTCGAAAAGCTTGCCAACAGATTTGGTTCTGTGAACAGGTCCGAAATCTTTAGGACACAACTAAAGTCTAGGTCCAGAACCAAGGGAGAATCAATTCCTGAACTAGCCCAAGCGATAAAGAAACTCGTACGTCAAGCATACCCCGGTGTGAACAAAGATGTAATTGAGACCCTGTCAATTGACCATTTTATTGATGCATTGTCAGATTCTGATATAAGGTTGCGAGTAAGGGAATTAGGCCCCAAGACCCTGGCTGATGCTGAAAGAACCGCCCTCCGTTTGGAATCACATAAAATCGCGGATAGGCAGCGTTTGCGACTAGTTGGACAAATTGACTCAAACACACAGGTCAAAAATAAAGATCAAGCTAAACCAAGCCCTCAAATGGAGTCCCTGCAGAATTCACTTGACTCCCTTACAAGTCAGGTAAATGACCTTAAAAGGCCCAACCGTCCAAATAATAACAATAAGCGTGCTAAGACCTGGAAATCACAAAACCCTTCCCACTCAAATACTGATGGCCGACCTTTCCAACAGGCCCCAAATAATCAGTCCCACCCATACAATTCACAGAGGCAGACTAATGCCCGATATGCCAATAATAACCCTCGCCCTAATAATTACCCAAACCAATCCTCACGGAATTACGGTGACAGACCCAGTGGAAATTCTTTTGGTCAAAGAGTTTGGTGCAATAATGATAGATTTAACAATCAAAATAGGTCCGCCCAGTCTGGATTCAACCGGTCGGGATGGAGGGCCTCACCCCGACATTAGTTTATAGGCCCGCCGATACACCCGTAAGAAGCATGGAGGATGGTTATTTTGTTGCTGGTTCTATTTACAACCAGTCCCTTGCTTTCTTAGTTGATACCGGTTCTTGCTGTACCATTCTTAGTAGAGGTTTGTTTGAAAACTGGCCTGAAGAGACACGCCCTAGTTTGACACCTGTGGATATGCATCTGGTGACCGCTACAGGTGAATGTTCACCCTTTCTTGGTAAGGTTAATGTGGAAATTTCACTAGGTAGTCAAAGTCTGGAAAGTGAATTTCTAATAGCTGATGTGAGAAATGATGGCATCCTTGGCATTGATTTCTTGACAAAACATCGCTGTGATATGTTTTTCAGCAGAAATCACTTGGTGTTAAATGGCGAAAAGATAGCATGTTTTCAAAACAGTGTAGATGCCATACCAACCTGTAGCAGAATTGCTATCTTTGAGACAGTGCAAGTGCCCCCTGAATGCGAAATTATTGTGAAAGGCCGTCCATTAGACAGGGTTGACACTAATGGCATTGGTGTTCTTGAGGCCACTGAAAATTTTGTTGACCGCAGTGGACTTTTGATTGCTAAAGCCTTAGTGTCTCCAGAATTTGGAACTGTACCACTACGAATAATGAACCTGAATGATGAGCCCATGACTCTATACAAGAATACTGTTGCAGCCATGTATGAACCGGTGAAACTTAGTAAGCATGAGGTTGTCTATTCTATAGGTAGTGATTCTCTCCCTTCACCTGAACCTTATGCTCATGTTGAAGAACTGTTACAAGAAAGTTCGAAAAACTTGGATGAAACCCAAAAACACAGTTTGCGGTCCCTCCTTTATGAGTACAAAGATCAATTCTCCAAGTCCTCTCATGATTTAGGATGTACAAACTTAGTAGAACACACCATAAAAACCATCCCAGACTGTAAGCCCGTTAAGTTGAGGCCCTACAGAATACCTCTCGCTAAAAGAGACTTTGCTGAGAATGAAATAAAGGCCATGGCTGAAAAGAACCTGATTGAGCCTTCTTATTCTGCTTGGAGCTCCCCTGCAGTTTTGGTGCCCAAACGTGATGGGACTACCAGATTCTGCATAGACTACCGAAGGCTTAATCAGCTGACAATACCAGACAGCCATCCTTTGCCAAGGATTGACGACACTTTAGAAGCCCTTGGGGGGTCCCGCTGGTTCTCCACTCTCGATTTGAAAAGTGGCTTTCATCAGGTAAGCATAGCAGAGGAGGATAGACCCAAAACTGCTTTCTCCATACCAGGCAGTGGCCTGTGGCAATGGCGAGTCCTCCCTTTTGGATTAATAAACTCCCCTAGTGTGTTTGAACGCCTGATGAAGAGAGTTTTTGCAGGTCTGACCTTCCTAATCTTGCTGATATACTTGGATGATATCATAGTGTATTCAAAAACATTTGAAGAGCACTTAGAGAACCTTAAGGTCGTCCTTGAAAGGCTTAAAAGTGTCAATCTTAAACTTAACCCGAAAAAGTGCAATCTGCTATGCAATAAGGTGGCATTCCTTGGCCATGAAGTATCTGAGCATGGTATAGGTACTGACCCAGCAAAAATCCAAGCTGTTAAAGACTGGCCCCAACCAAAGTCTGCAACCGAAGTGCGTCAATTCATTGGTCTTGCTTCCTATTATCGAAAGTTCATGTCTAACTTTGCAACCATATGCAAGCCATTGCACAAGTTGACAGAGAAAAATGCCAAATTCGTTTGGAATGAACAATGCCAGAATGCTTTTGACACCATCAAACAGTTACTTACCACTGCTCCTATCCTTAGTTATCCATTGTTGCAGGGTGAACCCTTTCTGTTAGACTGTGACGCCTCGAATGTTGGCGTAGGTGCAGTCTTGTCCCAACTACAAGATGGTGAAGAGAAAGTTTTAAGCTACTACAGTAAGTGTCTGTCTAGATCACAAAGGCAGTACTGCACCACAAGAAAGGAGTTACTAGCTGTTGTGATGGCTGTTAAGCATTTTCATCACTACTTGATTGGTCAACAATTCACGGTAAGAACCGATCATGGGTCACTTCAGTGGCTTATGAGATTCAAAAATTGCGAAGGGCAGATTGCCCGCTGGATTGAGACCTTATCAGCCTACACCTTTACCGTTGTGCACAGGGCTGGAAGGGTGCACAACAATGCTGACACAATGTCCCGTAGACCATGCCATGACACACAGTGTAAATACTGTGACCGCTATGAGAGAAATTATCCTCCTGAGATAAAAGCTGACATTGACAATGCAGGGGAAACTAGTGCTGTGAAAATGATAAACTTAGAAGAAGGTGAAATTGATGGTGACAATGGGGTCACCCTACCCTGCACTGGGAGTGATCATCATGGTGTCATTAGCCAAACTGATGGAGATGGCCCTGGTGAGACTCCTGTTTTAGATGGTACCATCCCGAAACACATACGAAGTGTTTCCTTTGTTGACCAGGACAAGGATCCTGAGTTCATAGGGCCCAATATTACTGACGACGATGTGCATGGTAGTGATGCGCACACTACCATCCCTTTTAGGCCTGGAGTAGCTGAGGTGCTCTCTTCGGAGATGTCACATGGAATCTCCCAGATCGGGGTTCCTCACTTCACGCATGCAACGCTTAATTCTGTGTGCGATGGGGTGGACGCAGAAGCTCACAAAATTAGTGATAGTCGTCATATATGTTGTTGCTGCTGTTCAGAGGCAGCATGTTATATGGAAGATTGGATGGATCATGTTGAAGATGGAACACTGTTTGGGTGTTTGTTTGAGTTAGGCAATAATCCTGATTGTAGAAATGTTGCTCATGCTGGCGTGACAACATCTGTAAAGGCTTGTGATGACATAGCGCTGTGTCATTATGGGGACAGGTTGAGCGCAAACACCTTAAACCCTGAAACTCTTCAAGCTGATCAATCATGTTACAGTAGCACGTGCAAAGTATGTTCAAACCTTAGTCAGCGACCTTGTGGATCTGGCCAATCCACAGATTCCTGTGATGAGTGCAAGGACATTACACAGGAAAATATTCGTTTAAAACAGAGTGAGGATACTGTTTTAAAACACTTGGTAGAGTGGAAGAAAAATGGTGAGAAACCCTCTTGGTCTACGGTAGCCCCTTTCTGTCGAGAACTCAAATCTTACTGGCATGAGTGGGAAACTATAGAACTAAAGGATAACATTCTGTATAAGAAACGATTAAGAGATGTTGGCAATGATGCAGATTACTTATTTCTCATGCCAGCTGTTCTTCGGCAAGAAGTATTTTACCAGTTACATGCCAACCTAACTGGTGGCCACTTAGGTAGACGTAAAACCTATGACAAAATCAGAAAAAGGTTTTACTGGTGCAGAATGCACAAGGATATATCTTACTGGTGTAGGACTTGTTCAACCTGTGGGTCTAGGAAAATGCCCCACAGGCATGCAAAAGCACCTATGAGGCAATATAATGTAGGATACCCAATGGAACGTATTGGACTAGACATTTGTGGCCCTTACCCTGTATCCAAGAAGGGAAATAGATACCTTATGGTTGTTTCTTGTTATTTCACAAAATGGGTAGATGCCATTCCCCTGAAAACCCAAGAGGCAAAGTATGTGGCATCCAAACTAGTGAATAGATTCATATCCATTTTTGGTGTGCCTCTGCAATTACATACTGACTTAGGAACAAATTTTGAGTCTCAGGTATTTCGAGAGGTGTGTCGATTACTAGGTATAGATAAAACTAGAACTACAGTACGACGTCCCCAGTCTGATGGTATGGTTGAACGGGCAAATCGTTCAATTCAAAACATGATTGCATCTTACATTTCAGATACCCAAACTGACTGGGACGAACACATACCCCTGTTGATGTTAGCCTATAGGTCCTCAATACATGAAACAACAGGTGTAACCCCTGCAATGATGATGCTTGGGCGCGAGTTAACCTTACCTGTAGACCTTACCCTTGGTAGACCCATAAGAGACGACCGGCTCTGTGCAACAGAGCATGCATACCAGCTAGAACAGAAGCTCCTTGATATTCACGATTTTGCTAGGAGACACCTGAATATTTCAAGTGAAAGTATGAAAAGGAGATATGATGTTAAAGCCCATAAAATACCCTATGAAGTAGGTGACCCGGTATGGTACTTTAACCCAAAACGTAAGGTTGGTTTTAACCCCAAACTTCAAAGACCATGGAAGGGACCAATGATAATTGTTGAGCGTCTGAACGAGGTCCTGTTCCGCATACAGTCTGGTCCAAAATCTAAACCATTCGTTGTTCACCATGACAAGCTGAAACCTTATGTGGGGGAAGACAAACCTGACTGGTTCATCAATAAAGCAACAAACAACAACAACTAAAACTATAATTGGCTGTACACATAGGGAACTTTAAAAGTAAATACACCAATATAAATCATAGAGACTGTTACATTGTACCCTCTTTATAACACTATTATTATGGTTCAAGGCAATGTCCGTTTTAGTTATCCAACCAAACCGTGTTATAATGAAAGTAAAATGTATGAATGATACAGGAAAATTAGTCTTATATAGCCAGCTACGGTCCACTACTCAGCCGTGTTGTATCCAAACCCTTGTTGTAATGAACCATATTAAAAATAGATTCAGGTGTATTTTCTTTCAATGAAATTATCATAATGTATAAAAAGAACCTATGCCAACAAGCCTGCCACTTTCTCTCTTCTAGTGCTTCTAACTATAAATGCTATCTTAAAACAAAACAAAAATCGTAAGATAAATAAAAAAAAAAAAAAAAAATATATGACCTTGTGATTGTGGTCATACAGAACTGTTGCTAGATTGTGACCGATGACTTAATGTCACCCAAAGTGAATATTCCATTGTACTGTTTATATGTATATCTCGTTATTATTGTTTGCACATTCAAAGCCTGACAATGACTGTTGTTATCCTTGTAGTCATTTTCATAAATTTCCCATCCAAAGTCTGACAAAGATGTTTGTTATCTTTGTAATCATTTTAACATCTTTTGTTAATCAAAAATCTGACAAAGATACTTGTCATCCTTGTTTCCATTATCATGTTTTGCACATCCATAGTTTGACTAATTAATTGTACTATTCTCAGTAAATATGCTCCAATTGTTGTCTAAACTAAATCCCAGAGGTGACTATTCCGTCCCCATTGTTTGAACCTTGATGGTTGGTTGACTTGACTGCAGATAAGCATACATCGGAGCCCTTGATGATGTACTCCCTGGAAGCTGAAACGAAACAAAACAAAATAGTCTGATTAGTACTGAGACCTTGCTCGAGTCTAGTTAATCTGCATAGGCATATACTTGAAGCATAATGTAGCAGATTGCATTAAACTTGCCAATAATGACTGATGGTATGCACTTTGTGTCTTTTCAGGGATACCATTACTTGTGCCTCCTATGTAAGAGAATCCCTAAATATTTCAAGACTAAATATGACGTCCAGAGGCATCTTCAAGACCAGCACTCTGGTGTTGGCTATCAGTGTTCCAATTGTGGCTACATATATAATAGAAAGAATATGCCCCATGGTTGTCAGTCCACCCCAGATGAGATGGAATGCATCGTAAGAGAGACTGGGGAGTATGGTGAGGTCGCCATGAATCAGCTGCGAGATTTTAAAAACCACAAGCAAGATAAGAGCTGGAGGTTTGTACAGGATGATGAAGAGAACCCAATACCACCCCTGATGTCATTGGTGATTCCACCCCCTACAGCGCCCGGCAGGCAACCACGTCCTAGGAAGAAGAGAGCTAAGGAATCTGTCGATCTGTCTGCTTCAGATGACATATCCATATCTGAGCCCTCACCCAAAGTTAGGAGAGTTGTTGTGTCCTCCAAACGTACTGACCTTCTGAAAGATCTTGACCTCTCCTCTGTCTCGAGCAGTCCAATGAGTAACACCAGCAGATCCAGAAGTAGCTCCAGCAGCTCAAGCAGTAGCTCCAGTAGTAGCTCCAGTAGTAGCTCAAGAAGCTCCAGTTGTAGCTCTAGAAGCTCAAGTAGTAGTTCTAGAAGCTCCACCATTAGTAGAAAGTCTGAAAACAAGAATGACACTGACTTAGATTTTAACGATGAAGACTATGATAATGATGTAACAAATTCAAAGGGTGGTGAACAGAGAGATAATAAAGTGAATGAAAAAGAGAAAGGCAAAAGTAAAGAGACTGAAATAGGTACAGTGAATGAAAAACAGAAAGACAAAAGTAAAGAGACTGAAATAAGTACAGTGAATGAAAAAGAGAAAGGCAAAAGTAAAGAGACTGAAATAGGTACAGTGAATGAAAAACAGAAAGACAAAAGTAGAGAGACTGAAATAAGTACAGTGAATGAAAAACAGAAAGACAAAAGTAAAGAGACTGAAATAAGTACAGTGAATGAAAAAGAGAAAGGCAAAAGTAAAGAGACTGAAATAAGTACAGTGAATGAAAAACAGAAAGGCAAAAGTAAAGAGACTGAAATAAGTACAGTGAATGAAAAAGAGAAAGACAAAAGTAAAGAGACTGAAATAAGTACAGTGAATGAAAAACAGAAAGACAAAAGTAAAGAGACTGAAATAAGTAATGAGAATGAAAAAGAGAAAGGCAAAAGTAAAGAGACTGAAATAAGTACAGAGAAGGCAAAAGAGAAAGGCAAAAGTAAAAGTGTGGAAAATAAGAAAGCTAGTAAGTCTAAAGACATGGAAGGAGAAAATAAACAGGGAAATGAGAATGTTGAAAAGGGACACGAAAAAGATGGTAATAAAAGTAAAAAGAACATACAGGGAAGTAAAACTAAGAATGCAGAAGTGCTAAGAAGTAAAGACAATGATGAGGAAAAAGATAAAAGTAGTAAGATTGTGAAAAATAAAGAAACTGGTAAATCAAAATGTGAGGATAAGACAAAAGAGAATGAAAAGTTAAAGAAAAAGCAAAATGCAGGCAGTGAAAAGACAAAAGTGAAGAGTAGGAGTAGTAGTAAAGAAAGTATGAAAGAGAGGAGATCTAAAGTTGATGAGAATGTAAAAGATAAGGAAAAGACAGAGGAAAAACAACAGAAAGATGTAGTGGTGCAGGAGAAAAGTAGAAGCAAAAGTAAGGAGAAGGTCAAATCGAAAGTGACAGATATGGAGAAAGAAAATGGAAAGAGTAGGGAAAAACAAAGTAAAGATTTAGAAGGTGAACAAACTGAAAAACTTAAGGATAAGGTTAATGAAAGTAAGAAAGTGAATGGACAAATAGAAGACAAGAAAAACACTGAAAAAGGAAGTGAAAAGCAAATGAACAAGAGAAAAGAAACAGGAGAAGTAAATGATAAAAAGGTTGACAAACAAAACAAAACTTTAAAGAAAGGTGATGAAAAAGACATAGATGAGGTAATTGAGATTGACAATGAGAAGGAAAATAAAAATGTTGAAAATGGAGACATTAATGAAGAAAATGACAGAAGAAAGAAAACTAATGAAAGTGGAAAGCAAGGAAAAACTATAGAACCTAAAACTGATAAGAAGGCACAGAAGACAAAAACCAAAATTTCATTGAAGGAGTATGGAAATAGAAAGGTGAAAGAAATTGGTGAAAAACAGGAGATGCTAATAGATAGGATAATTAATGACATTACAAATACTTTCCATGTCGAAAAATGTATATCCCCAATTAGAGACTGTGACAGCGTGGAACAAATTTGTGAAAATAGAGAAGAAAAGATTGATGAAAGTGAAGTAGAAACTGAAAATTTTGGTTATGAGGAAACGACCCAAGCGGTGGCGAATCTAACCAATATGAGTATAGACGAGGCAAAGGAAAATGCAGTGAAAGTTATAAGTGAAGCAGCATATAAAGTGGTTGAACTGAACACGATTGAGGACTGTTTAACAGAAGCGGAAGGAATAGTAAACCTCGATACAGAAAAGAAAAGGAAAAGGGAAGCCGAAGTGCAGACAGAAGAAATTGTTGAGAATGAAAATGAACCGGATGAAAGAAGGGAGGTAAAGAGAAGAAAGAAAGAACTAGTGAAACTTGAGAAGAAAAAGAAGTTACAGAACATGCAAGAAAAAATAATCTTATACATAGGTGATACAAGGTTTACTACAACTAAAAACACACTTACTCAAGACCCTAAGTCACTGTTCGCCATGTTGTTTACTGATGATTGCCCCATTCAACCTGTTGGAAACAGTTATTTCTTCGATAGGGATGCAGGCCATTTTCGCCTAATCCTTAACTATCTTCGTTATGGGTGCTCATTCCCTTGCGAGGCGGCCCTACCTAGAGATGTAAGATATCTGGCTGAGATAAGGAAAGAAGCAGAGTTCTATCACCTGAAAGGTTTAAAAAGACTATGTGATCAAAGAATTGAAAAATTGTCCGATACTAATGGAGTATAACAAAGTTTGATATCCAAAAATCACAGGATGATCTGCAGCTCATACGAGCTCCCTGGTATGATATAAACCACCGGATGATCTGTAGCTCACATGAGCTCCCTGGCTTGATAAAACAGCAGGATAATTCTGTAGCTCACATGAGCTCCCTGGCTTGGTAAAATAGCAGGATAATTCTGTAGCTCACATGAGCTCCCTGGCTTGATATAAACAGCAGGATAATTCTGTAGCTCACATGAGCTCCATGGCTTGATGGTGATGTGAGTGTAAAAGAATTCGCGTTTTAAAATTGTAAACCATTTCTAAAATTTAGATATCTTTCCTAATTATACGCGTTTTAACTATGAAATTATAGAACATAGACATTGCATGAAGAAACTTTAAAGTTATAAAGAAACATCATCACAATCAAGAGACAATAACATCGTGAAACTAGCATTTGGAAACAACGCCAAGAAGACACTGGAATTAGTTGTACTTAGTAAATTAGTTAGATTGTATAAGCATTACTTGATGTATTTGTTAAAACTTTTTGGCATCTATAATTACTTGCATATTTTGAGCGAAAACAGTAATTTTTTTTTTTAAAGTATCTAAAAGTAAATACCTGCATTTTCCAAGCCATGTTCAATTTTTAACCTCTCATCCTGGTATTTCATAAAGCTTTGCCAATCTGAAAAACGAAATATGTAAATTTAATCATATACTTTTCTAAATTACCTATAATCATGGTAAAATTCTATTATATTCCATTTTACCTAAGAAATTTCAAAGCTATGATTTGAACTTTATTTTTAAAACAATAATTTCACTAGAGAAATATTGGTTAGTCTTTAATCATATTTTCTGACAAGTCTTTAAAAGCCATGTTATTACTAAAGTTATATGAAAGGTTACATACAATAAAAATCTGTAGGTTTTGTTGATATAAGTATGAAATCTTTAGGACATAATGTGTATTTTTGAGAAGTTTTCTAAAACACATCAGCCTCCAACTTACTTTCATGTAAGTATGTTAGTGATAATCCCATAGTTCCATTTTTGAAACTTCTAAAGATACTTGTTATCAGTCCTAGAGATATGTTGTTGACATTGACTCTCCAAATCATACCTTATTGTTCCATCTGACTACCTCCAACTGGATTAATTTCTGTTTTAATTTTTAGATGATGTTAATAAGTTTGGTGTAGTAACTTGTAACTAATTTCGATAAATGTCTGTAGGAGCACCTGCACGGTCCTGTTGGAGACAGTCATTGATGAACATAGGTAATTAAATATGAGATTTAAATGGAAAATCATAAATGCTGGCATAATGCTGTATTTAAGGCAAGTTATCTTTTCAAGGCAAGTTATCTTTTCTAGCCGTGAATCAATATTCACATAGAATTTAAAGTTAAGTAGTGAGTACTGCCACTATGGCACACATTATGAGTGAGTGAGTTTTAGTTTTACGTCCCACCAACAGCTGAGGTCATACGGAGACGGGACCTCGGTTTAAAGACTCATCTGAAAGTCTGGAGAAGCCCGGGATCGATCCTGCGATCCCTGGTCTACAAGGCGAGTAGCGTAAGCACTGCACCACGGACGCTTTTGCACACATTATGAGTTGACAGCAATATTGAGCATTTCTAAATATTTGTCAATAGTTCAGAGGAACCTGTTAACTTTCACAAATTTACTGTTTAATTTTATTTGTTACTCTTGAAATTGAAAAGCATGAAATGTCTGTTTAGAGAAATTTGTAAATAGCTGTTTGTGACATTACTTATGACTTTTTGCACATGTCTGTTTTGAGCACTTGAATTGATAGTATGAGTTGTATTTGAAGATAGTGCAGATCAAGTTAGGACTGTCAGAGTTTTCGTTAACTCCAAATCTGGAGTAATTCACTCAAACTTTTTCATTTCTGAATCCAACTATTTTGGAAACTCTCAATAGAAAAGTATGGTAAAACTCGAACTTTTTCTGGAAGGCAGCATTTTCACTCCAATTTTCAAAATCCTAGTGATAACCCTGACTGTGTTGCAAAGTTGAACGATCCAATTTATGTGTTGTATGCTCAAGTTATATATGAAGATGTGCCTGTGCTGTGACTGTTTTTGATAACATGATATGACTAAGAAACATTATTGCAATTGCTTTGAATATTCATTTTATTGATGACGCTGAACATTGTTATTTGTTGCTATAATATATGTGATTATATGTTTATGGAGAGTCAATGTTTTGAAATGTGCTTTATGTCAAATACTTTGAGGCTCATTGAGGTTTGTGTTTAACTCATCAGTCTTCATTTTCGTTGAACATTTGATGCTCATCAGTGTTCGACTGAGATATTGGCTGTGTCTGAAATAAAACAGATAAAGCATGTGTTTTATGAATACAGTAATTTCACTAGTGTTTGATGGATTGTTTTAAATATTTAATGAATACACTAGTATGTTGAAGTATAGTATTTTATGAATAATTCAATATCATACTCAGAACCGATAGCTAATTATAACACAATAGCCAGAAGCCTGCCTTACAATTTAAAAATTTTGGGTTTAAATTATCCTCACTTCCCAGTCTGAAAGTACTTACTTTGCCTTCCACATGGGGTCCATGCCATTTCTGGGGAGGGGGTTGTTGTAACGGCGTCTGGCTATTCTGTTCCATCTTCATGTATTTGTTGCAATATTGTACATTTTTGTCGGATTTTTACGCTTGTAAACAGTGATTTGCGGTCCAAAACTGCTCATGGCCGCTCCGATTGTAAACCAACTTCGCCGCCGTTTCTCCACTAAAAATGCCAATGACAAGCTCCTTTTCCCACTAAATCATGCAGATTAACCCTTATTGAACAAAGCATACCGTTTTTGTACCCTTTTAATCCATTTTATAGCTGTAATTTGGGATATTCCCGGCTAAAAACTACGATTTTGAGCTGTCAAACTGTCATTTCCGTTGATTTCGGATCTCCTCAGTCTTGGTCGTTATGACAATCTCCTTGACATCAGCAGTCACGCGATGCCTCGCGTGCTAGGCTGGCTCCCGCTTGCTAACGTTATGTACTATGTCCAGCGCATGAACTCCTGGATACCAGCTTTCTAGGAATTCGGCCTATATATACCTGAAGTATGGAAACACTTGTTGCTAATGTAAATAGCAACGTCGCTTGATCCTCCAAACCGACTGGCTTCTCCCTTCAAGCAAAGACCTGATTCCGCCCTTAAAACCCAAACGACTGATTGGATGTTGGCGTTATGCCATACAGAAAGCAAGACAAGAAAGGCCCCAAAGAGGTTTGAACCTTTCTCCCTTCACCCAAAACTTGCGCCTTTCATTTCCGCCCGACTTTACCCCTCCCTGTCCTGTTTCTAGGCGAAGTTGGCATAAGTTCTTGATAAAAATTAAATTGTTAAGTATATTTTAAAACTATTTTTTTTCCCACAATATTTAAACATCTTACACTCTAGAATAATGTTAAATTACGATATTCTAAACGTTTAAAGGTGCGCCTTTGAAGTAAGTTGTAAAACGTTGCGCCATTTAGATCTACGGTTTGAAGGGCGCGCCTTTGAAACTTTAAGTGATCATTTAATACAGCGATATTGTGTATGCGTTACAGTGTTGTGTGCCTATTAAGGGATTAGTTTGAGTAACCTATACAGACTGTTATCGGACGAATTAAACGATCACAATTTATGACACATTAAGGTGGATGTTTACGCCTTTCATTTAAAGCTTAATTAAGGTAAATGTTTACACCTTTCATAAAAAGTATTAAGGTGATAGTTTACCCCTTTCACATACCACATTAAGGTGGATGTTTACGCCTTTCATGTAAAGTATTAATTAAGGTGATTGTTTACCCCTTTCATATGTATTAAGGTGATTGTTTACCCCTTTCATATGTATTAAGGTGATAGTTTACCCCTTTTACATGCCACATTAAGGTGGATGTTTACGCCTTTCATGTAAAGTATTAATTAAGGTGATTGTTTACCCCTTTCATATGTATTAAGGTGATTGTTTACCCCTTTCATATGTATTAAGGTGATAGTTTACCCCTTTTACATGCCACATTAAGGTGGATGTTTACGCCTTTCATGTAAAGTATTAATTAAGGTGATTGTTTACCCCTTTCATATGTATTAAGGTGATAGTTTACCCCTTTTCATATTCCGCATTAAGGTGATAGTTTACCCCTTTCACATGCCACATTAAGGTGGATGTTTACGCCTTTTATGTTAAGCATTAATTAAGGTGAATGTTTACACCTTTCATAAAGACTTGAGGTGCATGTTTACCCCATTTCCTATACTGCATTAAGGTGATAGTTTTGATTTCATATTAAACAATTAAGGTTCTAGTGATCCAAGATTGTCTTATTTAGAAGTGCATTACTTAAAGTGTTAGAAAGCCTGAATTTTACCCCTTTCTTAAATGTACATTGAAAAGTATTTCTAAATATTAATTCCCCATGTCAAGAAGTATATTATATTGTCATCTTACCGGTCATAGATTTTAATGTGAACTCTCACTTTGTGCAAGCTATCGGTTCTATAAATGTTGCCATATGAGTTATGCTATAGTTAAGACTTTGATCATTTTTTTTATCGGTATCTTTTGATCTGTTGATTAATTAAAGATTGAGAAATTGAACCAATTGTTTTTATTTCATTTCCACTAGGCATTGAATACGACCCAGGTCGAACTCACAAGAATTACATTGTTACCGCCCCACCTTTCCTGACCCTTCAACACATTTGAGTCATATAACGGTCTGGGTGGCGCCGGTACAATATAAAACATTTTGTCTTGTTCACAGAGGAAAATATAATCTAACCTTATGTACATGATGCAGGAGGAAAGCTTTTAAGACCAGATAACAACAGGATACAGGTATATATACAGCGACCCTATCGACCACTTATCGACCAGTAATGACCGGTTAAAACCGATTTTAATCACCGGCCCGGCAATACTCATATTAACCGGCTTTTTGCCAACCTTGATATAAAGGGCTTTTTCTGAATATTAGGGAGATTTCTGTACAGGGTACTGGTTTGGCGAAATATATTTAAATACTTCCAAAGCCACATCGTAAAAGTTCTCTATTAACTACGTTTGCATGTGAGTGAGTGTTTGAGTTTTACGTCCCACCAACAGCTAAGGTCATACGGAGACGGGACCTCGGTTTAAAGACTCATCCGAAAGTCTGGAGAAGCCCGGGATCGAACCTGCGACCCCTGGTTTACAAGGCGAGTAGCGTAACCACTACACCACGGAAGTTTCAACGTTTGCATGTAAAATCTTTTGTCTCAAAATTGTAGTACAAATGGCACGACCCGCAGAAAAAGCGACCGACTTACGTCGGTTGGTTTTCTAAGTGTGCCTTAAAATCACCTCGTCATTCTGTCAGTCTGTCCGTCCGTAACCTGTTTGTGAAAATTGGTGATAATGACTTAACCGCTTGGAATATTTAAACAATTTTTAGCATACTGATGGATATCAATGAGATCTAACCAATGAACTTACGAAATATTACATTCCATTTAGTATAGCCTCGCCGAGGCGAAAAATGTGAACATTTTCGAACTGCTTCTCCTCGGAAACCGTTGGGACGATTGAAGTCAAATTTCATATGGAGCCTCTATTGGATGGGGGAAACCCAAATTTGTACATGGGGTCAAGGTCACATGACCAACATGGCCGCCAAGTCATATATGGTAAAAACTCTTCAAAAATAGTCTTCTCCAGAACCACTGGGCAGATATCCACGAAACTTGATAAATAGCATCTGGGACGTAGGCCCATCATAAATTGCTAAAATGGTGACCCTGGGTTGACCTTGACCTTCTTTGTGCCTAGGTCAAACTTTGACACATATGCTTTTGTATTGGAAAAAGTGAGAATGCATTTTATCCTGCAAACGATTCAGAATACAGTACTAAAGTATAAGATATATTTTTGCTCCTTACGATAAGACGCATTTATTGGGGGAACCGTTTTAGGTCCAGGTCACATGAACAAAATGGCCGCCATACCCAAATATGGTAACACTCATAAAGCTAAAAGCATCCGGCGGGTCGTGCACTTCAGCTGAAGCACTGGTTCTTAGTTGTAGTTGTTTAGAATTGTCTAAACAGTCGTAGATAAATATCTATCTGCTTTGTTTATGATTACTTCTCTGCCATTATGTACACTTTTCTGTCCCTGCCTCCATGGTAACTGATGCCAGCGTCATCTAACGTTGACGTCACGTAATTAAATGTCATATTTCAATTTTATAAATTACACTAACAATTAAAATAAAAAAATAGGAATAAATCATCACCGATGAGATAAAACAATAAAATCACGTAATTTCCGCGACACTTCCGCCAGAAATACTTCATTATTCTGTAGGATATTGTTTCACATAGCCCTATGTTATAGTAGAAATGCCTCGTTTTCCATTAAAATTTACATCCTTTCTTTGACGTCTTTGACCCAGAGGATATTTTGCGCGTGTGTCTGTTGTTTTCTATTCCTGTCTATGCCTCAGATTTGGACTTCTTCAGTGTCTCTCTTTCCTTAGACGTAATGTTTTTTTTTATTTGGTCTGCCCTGTTTGATATCAAGGTGTTAAGGTTTCCTCTTCTTAGAACTTATCATTCCATCCCCTGGATCATTAGCTTTTACATTTGTCTTTTCTGTTATCTCGTCTGTATTGCATGCCAGGGCTAGCATGTTCAGTTCTGTTTTACTGTGAACATTTTGTATATCTGTTGCTTCATCTGAAACAGCTATTTCTCCCATTAAAATGGTGCTTTTGTTGACTCCAGATCCAAACTTCTGTTCACAAAAACTCCTATGATGGTTATTCTGTTGTCCACAGTGGCAATATATCTTGTTTAGTATTCAGTTACCTACTACATGACCTTGTTAAAGGCAAACATAGCAGCTGCCCTATATTCTTCGTTTTCATGCATCAAGTGTCGGAAAAATAGTACATTCATCACTCCATTGAGTCTCAGTGCAATAAGCCATTGTATTTTTTCTTTAAACTTTGACTGCACTTTGATTTTGATCCTGCACTTACATTTCCGCTTAATGACAATTTCATGTCATTATTTTCTATACTTTTGCTTTTGTGAATATGCTGCTCGGCTTCTCCAGTGCTAAAAGATAGCTATTTAAACATTCCCTGAGTCGTTTTACCGTCCATTTGGCATTTGTTCTCTTTTGAATTTCAAGCTGAAGTAAAGCATCGCATGGTAGTTTAGATGTGATTATTGAAATAAAAATGTCTTGATGAACATTCTGTCCGGGTGATTCTAAACTTCGTATGTGTTTTTCAAGCTGATCATATAAGATGCGAAGGCTCTTTGTATCATTTGTTGCTGGTTTCAAACTGAGCAATCTTGAGTTATGTTCATTTAAAAGAGTCCGGTCATCTCCCAAGCGTTCTTTTAACAAATTTACTGCAACAATATAATTTTCATTTGACAATAAGAGACCAGATACTGATTGTTTGGCTTCGCCTTTCAGTTTGCTAATCAAATAATATAATTTTTCAATGTTATGAAGTGATGAATTCTGATGAACTATTGCTTGAAACAAATTCTAAAATTCTGTCCACTTCAGCTTATCACCATTAAATTCAAGAATGCCGTGGAAGCTTCACTGTACTATTGTGTGTCTGCTGCATTCGCTTTAATTCTTCAACCATTTGTAGCTGTTGCTTGATCTGCTGTTGTTGGCAAACTAAAAGCTGTTGCACTTGGGTCTGAAGTTGTACCATTTGTTCAGAACTGGAATTTAGCTCTGTATTTGAATTTTGTTTGACATTTTGAAGAGTTCCTTCTAATGTCGCCAATTTGGCAAGACAGTCAGTAACTTCTGACATAAATAAAGACTCATCATGCATAGACTCGTTAATATTACCCATATCTTCTGTTCTTAGATCTGCTTCAGAGAGACATTCATTTGACACATCTAGTTAAGCGCTAAATTCTCTCAACCTTTGGATGTATGCATTTACTTTATATTTCAGAACATTCAACTAACTATTTTCAATATCTTTTGCAGGAATATTTCTGCCTTCAGTCAGATTCAGAAACATTCTATATCGAATCCTTACTTGCTTTAGGAATGAAATTGACATGCTGTTGTTTCAATGTTAGTTGTACTTACAAGCCACAGTATACCTTGTTCTTGGCCCATCGTTTAAAAGCAGTTCCCGGGTTCCGGCACCAATCAATGTGGCGAAATAAATGTAAATACTTCCAAAGCCACATCGTAAAAGTTCTCTATAAATCACGTTTGCATGTAAAACCTGTTGTCTCAAAATTGTAGCACAAATTCTTAGTTGTAGTTGTTCAGAATCGTAGTTAAATATTTATCTTCTTTGTTTTTGATTACTTCTCTGGCATTATGTACACTTTTTCTGCCCCTGCCTCCATGGTAACTGACGCCAACGCCATCTAACGTTGACGTCACGTAATTAAATGTCAAATTTCAATTTAATAAATTACACTAATGATTAAAATTAAAAAATAGGAATAAATCATCAACGATTAGATAAAACAATAAAATCGCGTAATTTCCACGACAACTGGTATACTGATGGCATTCAAACGCCAGAGGCATACTCAAACAATTACTGTTTTGGCCCTTTGCTACTTAAATTATCTGATTTTGTAGTCATGAGAACTCGTTCTTATTTCAACCTGTGGTTCTTATGCATAACACGCCTACTCAACCTCATGTATAAATGTACAATGTTTCATCAACATATCTCAAAGGGTACTGGAGTTACTGTGATGACAAGAGGAAATACTGCCAGGGGAGATAACTCAAATACCATGGCACATAAAGTCGTGGTTTTTGAGCATCACACACCTACTGAACGTCAAGTATAATTGTACCATGTACGATCAATATATCTCATAGGGCGTTCACAAGGTGATCACAAGGAAATATTGTCAGGGGAGATAATCAGATACCATGGCACGGTTAATATGCATAACACGCCTACTCAACCGCATGTATAAATACTATCAAAATATCTGTAAGGGTATTGGAGTTACGGTGATCACAACAAACAATGCCAGTGGCGATAACTCAAATACCATAACACCTAGAGTTGTGGTTCTTGCATTTGACATGCCTACTCAACCTCATAAGTACGATCAATATCTCTCAAAGGGTATTGAAGTTATGGCACTGTCAGCGGAGATAACTGGAAAACATGGCACCTAGACTTGTGGTTTTTGCGCATGACACACCTACTCAACCTCACGCATATTGTATTAAGAATATCAATATATATCAAATGGTATTGGGGTTGATCATAGGGAAAAATTGTCAGGGGAGATAGCTCAAATACCGAGGCATCTACTGTTGTGGTTTTTGCACATGGCACGCCTACTCAACATCCTGTATAATTGTACCAAGTACCATCGGTATATTATGGCCCCGCCCATCGGGGCTTGGTGTATTAGATTGGGCTGTATGATACTCCCACGCAGAGCTGAAACCGACCGCAAAGGAGTACTGGTAAAGCGCTTAGAAGGTCTAAGCCTGCCCAGGCAAACTGGTGCGAGATGGACCATCCGTGCATATATACCCTTTTGGTTACATTGAGTGGCAGGGATTGAGATATCATTTCATGTCAATGTCGGGTAAAAGTCCTACAAAAATGGAAGCAACGTCTCCAAAATGACTTATATAGTGTTGACGAGGACGTATCAAATAAAAAAACAATTTATCCCAAAGGGTATTGGACTTTAAGCGATCAAAAGGTGATAACAAATGAAATGCTGTCAGGGGAGGTAACTCAAATACCATGACACCAAGAGTTAAGGTTCTTGCGCACGACACGCCTCTCAACCCCATGTAAAACTGTACTCAGTACCATCAATATATGTCAAAGGGCGATCACAAATTGATAAGAAGGAAATACTGCCAGGAGAGATAACTCGAATACCATGACACCTAGAGTTGTGGTTCTTGCGTACGACACGCCTACTCAACCTCATGTATAATTGTACCATGTACCATCAATATACGAGGGCGAGTCAATAGAAAAAAACAGCCTAACTTATTTCTGGGTGAGATCAATCTCTTCTTTTTCGATGTAATTGCCCTCTAGAATGATACACTTGGACCAACGATGTTCCAGTGCCATCAGCCCAGAACTGAAGAAGCCAGGGTCCTTGTCTCCGACCCACTCCTCAACAGCCACCACGCCTTCTTCGTTAGACCGGAAACGACATCACGGATATCCTTTTTCTATTTGTTAACAGGAAATAGTTACTAGGAGCTAAGTCCGGAGAATAGGCGGGGATGCGGTTATAGCTTGTACCCATCCCGCTCAACAGCATCCAATGCAATTTTGCAAGTATGGACTCTTGCGTTATCCCGTTGAAGCAGAATCCCTTTGGAAAGTTTACCTCGGCGTTTTTCACGGATCGCAGTTCTCAGTTGGTCGAGCAAATATGCATAATACGAACCTGTTATTGTACTTTTCTTTGCAAGAAAGTCAAACATAGTCACAACCAGTGCTTCAGCTGAAGTGCACGACCCGCCGGATGCTTTTAGCTTTATGAGTGTTACCATATATCAAGGTTGGTCGGTAAATACCGGTGGTGGGAATTCCCACTGGTATTTACCGGTAATTACCGTCCTGGGAAATACTCCAAATTTCAGCAAAAGTGGGAAATACTGGGAAATAGTGGGAAATATGATTTTTGTTTAGTTATTTCAGAGAAAAACTATTAATATAAGTGTAATTTAATTATAATAATGAACAGTTAGCTATTTTGCAATATCACACCTGTGATACCTCCCTCATCAGGGGGGAGACTCCCTCATTTTGATGCTAATTATGCTCAATTAATGCTGAATTTTAGTATAAAAATTTTTTGAGTCTCCCTCATATGAACTGAGAATTTCCCTATATATTCTTTACATCTCCCTCATCACAATGGCAAATCTCCCTCATACAGTTCAAACAATTATCTCGGGACTTGTATGCAATATGCCTCCCCATACATATATGTCAGAGCCTGCTTTTACTCAAAAGTCTGCTTTTACTCAACCAAACACAAGCATAAATATAAAGTGATCTGTTGTTATGTAGGGTGCAGAGTTATTTAAAATCATTCATATGCTTTTAAAAGAAGATTGAAATACCATAATGATCCCAAAATTTGGGACAGACATGCCTGGGCAAACAGTGCAGACCCAGATCAGAACCACTTAGCTACTTTAAGAGAGTAGAGTTTGCCATTGTATCAAACTACATGTTTTGAATGCTTTAGTGTAACACTAAACCTCATGGTTCATTTTTTTTAGTTTTTTTTTTTGAGATTTACAACAAGTCTTTGGATGTTTGAATTTAAGGAGGTTTACACTAGAAAAGGTTTGTTTGCAAGTTTGTCAAGTAATCATACTCCTAATGCTAAAAGGTGTGATAATTTAATTGTTTGTTTGAGTCAGGTATTTAAAGACCTCAGTTAATTTAAGCATAAAAGGTTTCTTAAATTATCTACAGATATTCACCTAAGTATTAAGATTACATGCATTTACAAGTCAAGGGAAATAGCTGAAAGTTAAAAACTTGTATTTTAGAATCACATTTGAAAAATATATACATTCTATATGAAGGCAAGGGACTATATAATACATGTAGCTCTTTCAAGTTAATCAATATAAAAAGGCCTGGAAAATTCTTCAAAATTTCACTTGTCCTACATGACTAAGTGCATGTAAACTTTAGTAAATGTCTAGACAAACGTTTTATTTGGCCTTCAATTTTTTTCTGTAATTGCAAGCAGACAAGTAGAATTTTCAAGCCTTGCATGAACTTGAAATAATTTTAGTTTCAAAAAGCTAGGTAGCTGGGTTTTTTAAGCAGTCTCAGTTGGTACTACCTGTGTAAATATATATTTCCCAGTATTTCCCGGGAATTCCCTGTATTTCCCGGGAATTCCCTGTATTTCCCGCCGTCCAGGGAAATATGAGTATTTCCCGCTTTTTTGCCAACCTTGCCATATATGGGTATTGCGGCCATTTTGGTCATGTGACCTGGACCTAAAACGGTTCACCCAATAAATGCGCCTTATCGTAAGGAGCAAAAATATATCTTATACTTTAGTACTGTATTCTGAATCGTTTGCAGGATAAAATGCATTCTCACTTTTCCAATACAAAAGCATATGTGTCAAAGTTTGACCTAGGCACTAAGAAGGTCAAGATCAACCCAGGGTCACCATTTTAGCAATTTATGATGGGCCTACGTCCCAAATGCTATTTATCAAGTTTCGTGGAAATCTCCCCAGGGTTTCTGGAGAAGACTATTTTTGAAGGGTTTTTACCATATATGGCTTGGCGGCCATTTTGGTCGTGTGAACTGGACCCCATGAGCAAATTGTAGTTTCCCCAATCCCATAGAGGCTCCATATGAAATTTGACTTCAATCGGCCCAACGGTTTCCGAGAAGAAGCAGTTCGAAAATTTTCACATTTTTCGCCTCGGCGAGGCTATACTTAATGGAATGTAATATTTCGCAAGTTCATTGGTAAGATCTCATTGATAATTATCAATATGCCACAAATTGTTTAAATATTCCAAGCAGTTAAGTCACTATCACCAATTTTCACAAACGAGTTATGGACGGACCCAATCAAGGCAACCCAGGGTCACCATTTTAGCAATTTATGATGGGCCTACGTCCCAGATGCTATTTATCAAGTTTCGTGGAAATCTGCCCAGTGGTTCTGGAGAAGACTACTTTTGAAGGGTTTTTACCATATATGGCTTGGCGGCCATTTTGGTCATGTGACCTGGACCCCATGAGCAAATTTTGGTTTCCCTATCCCATAGAGGCTCCATATGAAATTTGACTTCAATCGGCCCAACGGTTTCCGAGGAGAAGCAGTTCGAAAATTTTCACATTTTTCGCCTCTGCGAGGCTATACTAAATGGAATGTAATATTTCGCAAGTACATTGGTTAGATCTCATTGATATCTATCAGTAGGCCAAAAATTGTTTAAATATTCCAAGCGGTTAAGTCACTATCACCAATTTTCACAAACGGGTTACGGACGGACAGACTGACAGAATGACCGATTGACCGAATGACAGAATGACACGGTGATTTTAGGGCACTCTTAGAAATCAACCGACTTCAGTCGGTTGCTTTTTCTGCGGGTCGTGCAATATAGAGTTGCCATCACCTTGCCAGCAGAGGGTTACGTTTTGATCTTCTTTTGCCTCGGAGACCCCTGCCCTACCTCTATTCTCTGGCTCATAATAATGGACCCAGGTCTCATCTACGGTCACCAGACGAGAAAGAAAATCATCTTCCTTTGACCTAAACCGCTTCAACAATGCGCTGCATACTGATGCTCTGGTTGCAATTTGCTCGTCGCTTGTGGATTTTGGGGCCCAACGGGCTGTTATCTTGCGCATACCAAGCGATTATGTAAAATTGTTGAAACACTGCCATGAAAAATACATATGTAATGTATTCGCTATTTCTTCCACCTTAATTCGCCTATCAGAGTACACCAGATCCCGTACTTTGTTACACATTTCTTCATTAGTGGTATCTGATGGCTTCCAGACCTGTTTTCGTCTTCAAAAGACGTTCTATCGCGTTTGAATTCCACAACCGAGAATTTAACTTGTGCATACGATGGTGCAGAAGACCCACCCATAAACATGGGTCAGCTCGCAATGTATTTTCTGACCTGTTTTTTTCTCACTAGTACCGAAATACAGCACGGTACTCAACTTTTGACGAAAAGCTTGCTTTTGCATCGCTAGCCATATTTGACGTTCAGTATCGTATGAGTGCTGCAGCAGCAGCAGCAGCAGAACAGATGACAACTACCATGCAATCTTACATCCCATAGAAGCTATATCTATACTTACGATAAGGGTGCACTTTTGCTCTCATGCCTAAAATATGTATTGAAACAAGGCATGAAAATCTTTGTTGTTTCGGTCAATTGGAAATACATGTATGATAGGCTTCTTACTTATTGACTTGCCCGCGTATCTCAAAGGGTATTTGAGTGCAAGCGATCACAATGTGTTCGTAAGGACATCATGGGAGATCAATTAAATGCCATAACACCGAGAGTTGTTGTTCTTCCGCATGACACGCCTTCTCAACATTGTGTACAATTGTGCCAAGTACCATCAATATATCTCAAAAGGTTATGGCCATCACAAGGTTTGTTCAACGGACGGACGGACGGACGGACGAATGGACGGACGGACGCCAGGCTGATCGCGAGGATCCTCACCGAGCCGAACTAGAGCTATCACTAAAGGTGATGTATACCCCCACAAAAACTGCCTTGATAGTACAACAGCGGCATTTTGCAATTTTTTCACTTGAAAGGGGCCATAACTATGTCGAAAATTGACGAATTGTAGTGGAAATCGAACTTGACGTGTATTTTATGATGTTACATCAGTGTACCAAAAATTATAAAAATCGGTGGAGCGCTTTTTGAGCTATCGTCTGGAAACCAAGTCAACAGACCGACCGACCGACCGACAGACCGACAAGCTCACTCCTATATACCCCCCAAATTTCATTTGTTGGGGTTTAACTAGAAGTGAGAAGAGGTCTGCGAAAAATTATCTTAATCCCCTAAGAGGTTGTTTCAGGATGGAGATGTCTATCAAGATCGATTTGTAATACATGTGTTCATTTGTCAGGAAAGGAAGTAAAACCTTCTGATGTAAAAAGCGACAATTAGACGTAACATTCAATCCAATCGCTGAGTTTATTTTTCATTCACGTTTATTTCTTTAAACGAAAACTGTCAATTTGCATGTGCAATATCATACTCCCTATTAATTATTGCAAGCCAATAAAATCTTTAATTGGCTTTGGTGAAAACGCAGATGGATCAAACAGATTATAATACAATAAAATTCCGCCATTAAGAACAGCTAAAATTATGAGTAATTACGCTTTTAAAAGTATATTCAATAGACTTAAACTGTTATTTCCTTGTGTTTATTACACCCAATGTCATTTACAAAGAAACCACATTTGGGACTGTTCAAAAGTGGTATTAAAGACCACTTTTGAACAGTCTCTAATGTGGTGTTCAAATAGAATTTTACTGCATCTGTCTCCGATGCAGATAGAGATATCCAACCCTAAGTGTTAACGGGTAAGGACCAGGATTCCGACTTTGTTCGTCTACCCTCAGGTTTGGACTCTTCTATCTACATCAGAGATTGATGTCTAATTTTCCCAATTACTACAGAAAATAAATTGTCCAGTGTCCAATGGTGTTGCTAGGGCACCCATGACGAAACCACACCTATATAATTTTGAACCCCTTGAATCCCAGGTTTATGAAGTAAAACTGGGGTTAACAGGGGTAATCCTTATTTTTTCTTATTTCTGCTCAAAAATATAGATTGTGGGTACTCGTTAAAACCGCCTCGATTAGGCGGTTTTAACGTGTGGGTCGAGGCGGTTCTAACATGTACCCACCATCTATATTTTGAGCAGAAATAAGAAAAATATAACAGTTTTTCACCTTGAAATTTTCTTTTTTTCGGCGGTAAAGCTTGTAATGCATTTGTATAGGCGTGTTTTCGTAATGCCATGGATCTCCAGGTGTTTTAACGCGATGCAACTGTCGAGTCCACACCCTTGCTTCATTGCAGCCTTTTCGATGATTTGATTGGTTGCCCGTGATGACTCACTGATGAGCTAGCACTGCCAGGAATTATTGTACTACAGGAACTGTCACTCATGTTATCGATATTCCGTTGTTGATAGGCATCGATTAATTCCCTTTGACCGACCAATTTACCTGTGTTAACTGGTGTGTAATTAAACAGAGTGTGACACATCTACCAGTTGTATTTGGTTAAATATAGCTATATTCTGCAACCTGTGGACCACTTTTAATACAATATTTTTTTCATTATTTTACCACAAAACTGTAAATAATAAAAAGATCTATCGCATGAGAGGTTATAAAGAGCGGAGATTTTTTGTTGTTAAAATGTGACTTTGGGCGTTTGAATTGAGGCTATTGTTCAGTTTTGTTGTAAATTACAAAGACTTATTAAGGAAAAACCCTAGTAGCATTCATTATATTCTGGACCATTTTAAAATATATCTTATTTCAATAAATTTGGTATCAAACTGAAGCGGATACATTTTTCTATCAATTGCGAGGTTATAAAGATATCTTGTATTAATGAAAATAGATGATTTAATGGGTTAAATGTCGGGCTCCTATATAATTTTATACCTTTCCTAATTGTTACCTGTCTGAGAACTAACGACAGGCTGTGAGGTCACAGAAGAGACGGATTGGAGCGGATTAGTGCATGTAGTACGAGAATTCCTGCTTATGAGAAGACCTTCATGAGTGCCGAACAGCCAACTAAATTGTGTAAACCGCTACCAAAAATGAAGATGAATGTTGGAGCCCCTTGAATACGGTTAAAATGTCCCGTAGAAGTATTTTGCCCAACTAAGGCGGAACTTCCGTTATGGTCTAATTTGTTTTTTGTTCAGCGTGTGGTTCGAATTCGTTAGTATTCGTTGTATTTTTGTATACTTTATTGTCCCTTAGTCTTTCTGTTCTAGTATTCAACATATTGAAGAGCATGTCATGCGCATGCTGACATCCTGTCACGTATTTCTGTTTGTACTCCAGCGTAATGCCTTCCGGTTTTGTTTGTTTGTTTGCTTGTTTGAGTTGAGGTTTTACTTGTCCTTCAACAGTACTTCGATCATTTCGGAAACATTGCTTCCTATTTTACGCGATTTTTACACGGCATTGACATGAAATGACGACTCGAGCCCTACCGCGAGGGTTTAAGTTGTCCGACGCGCACCACTTTTCCTGGGCAGGCGTAAATGTTATGGTTACTTGTTAGAATCGCATCAAAGAGTCGATTTTGAAAGGTTCTTCTAACGAGAATCTTAAATGATCCCTTAACTAGTCTCGCAAACAACATAGCTCTAGATAAGAAGAAGTAATGAAGTTAATTTAAAGGGAATGGGGACACCTTCAGGGGAGGCAACTCTTCCAAAAGTATTTTTGTCTCCCATGTCAATAGGGGTCAACTCTTAAAGAAAAGAATTTGCTCCTGAGGAGCAAATTCTTTCCTTTAAGGGTAGACCCCTTTATCAGTGGGACAGGGCTTATAGAAAAGCGAACAGCAAGTCCCGAAAGTTATTTCCCTTTGAAAAATGGCGGACAAATCTAACGGGTGTGACCATTCCCCTTAAGGATAATGTTTATTATTTCTCCATCAACGAATGTGTTATGGTTACTCGTTAGAAATCGCATCAAAGAGCCGATTATAAAGGGTACCCACAGCATACTCTTCTGATGAGAAACAGCACGTTAACAAGTGAATGAAATGAACACCCCTAAAGCCTACTTTATACAGAGAAAACTGGGGTTTACGGGGTATAAGTTATTTTTCTTATCCAAGACATACGTTGTGGGTACCCGTTAGAAAACGGGTAACAAACATCCACAACCTATGTTTGCAGTATAAATAAGAAACATATTACGGATTTTCATCAGAAAAGTAGCTATTTTGGAGATGCAAAAAAATCCACTATGTCGCTCGGGTTTGTTATCATAAAGATTAGCTACGTGAACAACCTCGCTGCAGATAATGAGGAGTACTGAAGATGTTCATTATTTCTCCATTAAAACATATAGTTACTCGCCTCAAAAAGGCAATTCTACATTACGCAAACACGCCTATACAAATACATTACCACCTTTATCGCCAAAAAAAAAAAAAAAAAAAAAAATATGATAAAAAATTGTAATATTTTTCTTATTTCTACTCAGAATATAGATTGTGGGCACTCGTTAGAACCGCCTCATCGAGGCGGTTCTAACGAGTACCCACACTCTATATTTTAGAGCAGAAATAAGAAAAATAAGGAATACCCCCGGGAACCCCAGTTTTACTATATACAAGTGGGGTTCAAGGGGGTCAAAATTATATAGGCGTGCTTTTGTGATGACATGTAGGCTTCCTATAGACTGTTCGTTTCTAAGACAACATTATAGCATGTAAAGTACATATATTTACCGTAAATCCATGCCACAATAGCAATTTCTAAGAGAGACAATATGATCAGTGCATACGACGCAGCATACCAGTTGAAAAGCGTAAGGACGTGCATTCCACCCTGTAACAATATATAATCTCAACATTACACTGTAATAAGAACTGAAGGAAACTGCTACTAACAAACTTTGCAAGGTTTTGATTGGACAGCGCAAAAGCATATAGCCCGTGAGTAAAATTTTAACGAGCTACACTTGTCCGCCACCTTGGATTAAAAGCAAAAAATAAATTCATGCATCACATGAATTATCAGCTAATAAATAACACACAAAAACACCTTTATTTTATTCTGAATTCATTCGGATACTTAATTTTATTGTTTTCTATTATTAAACTCTCAGTCTAACATGGCATTAACGTTTCCCTAGTGAACATCGTGATCAACGTAGTGAGCGCTGAAGGACGTGTTTGGTGATGTTAAATGTAGATACATGTATTGACGTTCACGACGCCTCTATGGAAAACATTGCAGCAATGCACAAATTATCTCGAAACTAGACAATCCCTAAAGGTGATGAATGCCCCCGCCATATGCCTGGCACTAGATGAATATTTTGTTTTACATATGCAGTAGACAGCACACATTTTAACTGAACTAGAAACTGCAACATTCTCCAAGAAACATATGGCCAAAATATTTAAGATGTTCAAGGAGACATAATTCTGCAATAAGGTACTGGGTCAAAAGTCTGTTTCCTTCGTGCACATGTTCAATGAATGTCTGATCTGTGTTGAAAGTTTCAATGTCCTGTATAAAATAATGTAGCAGGAATTGTGAAGACACGAACAGTATTATTTAACTTATTTATCCTATGCTTCACATACGGCAAAAATGTTTAAGATGTTCAAAGGGGCATAATTCTGCAATGAGGGGCTGGATCAAAATCCTTTTTCCTTATGCAATTGTTCATTTGCATTGCTGAACTGTGTTGCAAGTTTCACTGATGCTGTGCATCAAATATAAGGAGTTGTGGAGACAAGAATAGTACTACAAATTGTGACGTACAGACGTACGTACCTACATGTACTATATTTCCCGCCCCACTTCGTGGCGGGGACATAAAAAACTTTGCAGTATGACAGAACGTTTATTATGATTCTTTGCGGGAAACATGGGATCATATTCAGCAACGAAAGCGATATTTGCTCTCACCGGATCATGTGATTACGTTCCGCTCCTGAAGCAACATTTGTCCAAAATATCGCTCTCTGGCGGAGAATTTGATCCCACGTTCCGCGTAAGGTATCTAAATAATTAATTATATAACGAAAACACACTTACTAGAATACATTATATCTTTAGTGGCTCCATAAAATAAGTTTAGATAAAAATGTATAGGTATTTCATTTAGTGCTTCAGATATAGAATGTTCACACTCGTTGAATCTGCCTCTTTTCTATAGTAAGTGTGTTCGAACATTGCTGTACTGCTCGGATTAAGCAGTAATTGGCCAACAATAACTATTCCAACAACAACATCATAATCATCATCAGCAGCAGCAGCAGCTGCACAGATGACAAATACCATACAATCTTATATCTCATTACTGTACATGTACATTACGGGGAGGGCCGTAATTATCCCACTTGCTTGTTTCACTGTAAATGGAAAGTAATAACATATGTTTAAACCAAGTATATCATTACTGTACATGTACATTTCGGCGAACAGCAGTTTGCCATGCATTTATGTGTTATGCGAGCGTTCTAGTAACCAAGTAAATCAAGTCGGATAGGCTGAATATGTTTTACGGTAGTGCGAAGCATAGGAATGGATATACGAGTATGGTAATTACATCGTGTTATTAACGAACACGATAACTGCAACCTCAGCAAACAGTAAAGGTCCAGAGAAGATGGCTTCCGGTCAGGATCTACACTGTTTATCGTGCAGTTGTGATTTGACTGAATACAACGTATCAAGTAATTTGATTGGCTAAATAAATTATTCAGCAAGATACAGGTGAAGTCCGTACAATAAACACATTTGGAAACCCCATTTTAAAGAGGAAAATGAATTTCACAATGTTGCATTACGAAAACACACCCGTGCGACATAGAGCATTTTCCATATCTCCAAAATGGCTACTCTGTCTGATGAAAATCTGTGATATTTTTCTTGTTAATACTGCAAACATAGGTTGTGGGTGCTCGATACAACCGCCTCGAGGCGGTTCTAACGAGTACCCACAACCTAAAACATAGGTTGTGGGTGCTCGTTACAACCGCCTCATTGAGGCGGTTCTAACGAGTACCCACAACCTATGTTTTGGTGCAGAAATAAGAAACATAATGTATACCCCCGTACACCCCAGTTTTCTCTATATAAAGTGGGGTGTACGGGGGTGTTCATTTCACGGACTTGTTCACGTGATGGTACCTTTTCATTATACTGGCTCCAAACACCGATTATGGGATCGAGACTTATTCGGAAATCAGAAGCGATAAAAAAGAAATATCGATCGTTTAATCGATTATCCTATTAATCGTGCCAACCTTGCTCCCATGAACTAGCTAGTCTGGCCCAGAAAACATGAACGCTTTATATTTTCTTGTTCTGTGGTGCATTCCTTTCTTTCAAAGGATAACCCCTTTATGGAACATATTTAACACCACTACAGCTGTTGTCTGGGAATGTGTGGCGGTCGTAAAAAGTCTCCCTGCCCTACATCATAGTGTAATTTATATTTTCTTGTCCTTTGGGATCATTGATTCCATTGTGGAGTTTTGAAAATATTTGAGGGTCACTGATGAGACCTAATTGGCCGAAACTAGCTAGTGTGGCCCAGAAAACATGGACACGTTATATTTTCTTGTTCTGTGGTACATTCCTAACGGATAACCCCTCTACAGAACATATTTAACGCCACTGCAGCTGTTGTCTGGGAATGTGTGGCGGCTGTAAAAAGTCTCCCTGCTCTACATCATAGTGTAGGTTTTTTTTCTTGTCCTATGGGATCATTGATTCCATTGTGGAGTTTTGAAAATATTTGAGGGTCACTGATGAGACCTAATTGGCCGAAACTAGCTAGTGTGGCCCAGAAAACATAAACACTTTATAGTTTCTTGTTCTGTGGTGCATTCCTTGCTTCCAAAGGATAACCCCTTTATAGAACATATTCCAACCCGTATATGGGCCCCGTCAAGCGATTTTGGTACTTATCGCCTGTGCGAGCAGCGAAGGTTCAGGCGAGCCGTGAATCTAGAGGAACCTTCAGACAGAAAGCCATATCCCTGGCCCCTCTGAATGGCTGGGCATGCGCAGTTAAAATTTGTCATGACGGAATGCTCGAAGACACAAATTCGCTTGGCGGGGCTCATATGATGATTCGAAGTGTTAAATTACATTTGTTGTAAGCGGTAACCCTATGACAAAGCAGAATATACAGCAGGCCGCCACAAACTTAACTCTGTGTTTACCGAGAGTTCCTGGAAATCGATCGGATATCCCCACAATTACTGCTTCCATCATTGCAAACTGAAAAACATTATAAGTAGACTATTAATTTCTTTCAGACAAAGGGATAATTAAGGCATGTTTTACCATCTTTACGGCCCCCGTCCATAGGGGTTTGAAGAAATAGATGGGCTGCATGATGCATCCACGCAGAGCTGAAACCGACCGCACACGAGTACTGGTAACCCGATTAGAGGATCTATATCTGCTCAGGCAAAGCGGTGCGTGTCGGACAGTCCTTGCTTATAAACCCTATCGATTTCATTGGACGGCAGGGCTTGAGATGTCATTTCATCTCAGCCTCAGATAAAAGTCCCACAAGATTGGAAGCAACGTCTCCAAAATGACATATAGTGTTGACGGGCACGATAAACATCAAATCAAACAAACATTTACCATCTTTATTCCAAACGAGGCCAGGCATATGAAACAAAATAGACCGTTATATGCTTTGAACTAGTTCGGGACAGATTACGGATAAACTACAGGCACCAGTGGGCCAGAAATTGCTCACTGGATTGGGATTGTCATGACAATTATGTCAGACTGTGCAGGGTGGTAATGTTGGCTATAAGATGAGATTAACTTTAGCAAACCTGAATCTGTATGTTCCCTTGATGCCATTACCTAAGTTTTAACCCTTGTCCTGCTGAACCCGGATATGTCTTAGCTTTCAAACAATGTAGACCCAGATCAGATGGCTTCTGAAGAAGCCATCTGATCAGGATCTTCATTGTTTGTCATACAGTTTATGAATTTGTAGCAATGATTTGCATCAAAATATCTGATCGGTTGATAATCAGTGGTGGGTGTGGCATTTAAATATTCAGCAGGTCATGGGTTAAGACAGCACAATTAGGAGGATGTGACGTTGGTGCAGAGTTGAGGGTAAAGTGTACAAGATACTGTAAGAGGGACTTTTTAGTGCCTTCGATTCTTGGATATTGAATCTCTATGTCGCCCTGATGTCAACCATGAACACGGGTGGTAATCAGGGGAACTAGCTCGAAAATGAGTCAATGTAAATTTGTTCCCTCGACACATCCGGGAACTTTCGAGCTAGCTCCATCACCAGGAAACCTGTAAACAAAGGTAGGTCTCGAAGAGTTTTATCACCATTTAATTTCTTTGTAAGTTATAACAAACAATTCAGGCAATGCAGTGCCACATAGAAATGATTTAACTTTGTACCCGGCTAGAATTTGCCATGGAAATTTGCCGCGCCGGAGTATGAATGAAAGGAAACTTTTTATCACGGACATGAAAAATTGTCAATTTATGTCAACACGGAGTTTTCATTTTCCGTCAAAAGCACACCCTTCACACCCCCAGAAGCAACATTTCTAGCGAAATGAAACATGGAAAGTTTGAAATAAGCAAAAACATTTGACCGTGATTACGTAACTTGTGACTGATGACAACTTTCCTGGTGATGGAGCTAGCTCGAGGGTTCCCGGATGTGTCGAGGAAACAAATTCCCATTGACTCATTTTTGAGCTAGTTCCCCTGATTACCACCCGTGATGAAGTTTCAGCTCAATGTGAGATGATCTTTAAATAATTTCAAAATCGACATAGCGGCAGCCATCTTGAATTTTTGCAATTCTAAATTCACATGTTGCCCAATTGTCTCTCATCATATTTCGGCTTTCTCTGACTTATTGTTCAGGAGCAAATGGTGTTTGAAGGTTTTCGAGAAGGCCACCATGGCTGCCATTATGGATATCGGAACAAAACTATTTTAGCAATTATGAATCACCATGTTAAAATCGAAGTTTCTATCGTCCTTACAGCATTTACCCATTGTATGTTATTTAAGATCATAGGCAGCGATAAAATGCCTTATAGATATACAACAACAACATTGGAGACAAAAGGGAAAGTAACTCTTATGCGAATATTCCGAACTTCGTCGTTCAAGAATTTATGGTTGTCTTCATTTAATACTACATGTACAAGTTTGATTATGAGCCAATCAATAATACTGACCGAACAAAAAAGTTAACGGACGGGCGGACGACGGACAACGTGCCACGGCATTAACTGAGCGGGAGCTGTGCTCCAGGTGAGCTAATAAAATAAAAGCTGACAAAGTCGTCCTGACCTGACTATCTAGTCCAAGCGTGAAAACCATGAGGAAGAACAATGATGACCACAAGGCTGGTGATGGCAGGTTTGCTAATCCAAGGGGATATACAACGAACAACAGGTCAGGACCTGAAATAAACATGGCCAAAGTACTTTAAAAGCGCCCTTAACAAACCCGTTAATGATAGAACATTGAGATCATTTTGGTACTTTTGGGTCGATTGGTTGTCAGTCGACCCCAAAATACAAAGCACAACAGCTTTTCGTTGTTAATGAGCACGTTACTGACTGGTAGAAAATCCCGGTAATGGTTATATACAGAAAATAGCATCGCTATTCTGATCGCTGTGAGTGTTGCAAAAGAGCATATGTCTGGTTTGGCAAACAGTGAAGACCCAGGGCAGACGCCACAGAATGAGGCGACTGATCAGGGTCTTCAATGTTTGCTTAAAATACAAGAATGTCCCTGTTTAGGACCATTTACAGAGACAATTGACCCTCCAGTGACGTCAGTGCTTTGATCAAGCCGTATCTTGCTGAACACAAAAGCTACTAAGTCTATATTTGCAAGCAGTGGAAATCAAGATCAGATGGCGCCTTAAGAAGCCATCTGATCTGGATTTTCACCTTTTGCCATTCAATTTATGATTGAACTATTACATTACAGCAAGTAATGTGATTGGTTCGTGTTAATAATGAGTGTTACTAATTAAATTTAACCCTATAGGCCCTTTTTGGACACTAGCGAATAGTGTAGACTCAGATCAGACGCCACAGAACACGCTCTGAGTCTACACTTTGCTTAAAGTACGTACATTTTTAAAAGGTTGTTTCAAGAATTAATTATCGTTGTGAGCTTGCATATCTGGTATTGTTGTTGAAAAAAAAAACACTAAAGCTACTGACAAATCGGTCACAAAAATGTTACTTTATTTGCCATCAAAAACTGTTAACGTTAGAACGAAACGCTAACATGCATATTATTTGAGCCCCGCCAAGCGAATTTGTGTCTTCGAGCATTCCGTCATGACAAATTTTAACTGCGCATGCCCAGCCATTCAGAGGGGCCAGGGATATGGCTTTCTGTCTGAAGGTTCCTCTTGATTCACTGCTTGTATGAGCGAGCAGCGAAGGTTCTGGCGAGACTGCGCGGATGCGCAGGCTCGCCTGAACCTTCGCTGCTCGCATAGGCGATAAGTACCAAAATCGCTTGACGGAGTCCATTTAGTGCTACTGTTGACCGTTGGAATGCTCATTTCTCCAAAGTTACTTCGCCCCCGCCCATAGGGGCTTGAAGAAATATATGGGCTGCATGATGCTTCCACGCAGAGCTGAATCCGGCCCGCACACTAGTACCGGTAAACCACTTAGAGGATCTAAGCCTGCCCAGGAACCGCGGTGCGAGGCGGGACCGCCCATGCTAATAAACCCTATTGGTTTCGTTGGGCGACAGGGCTTGAGATGTCATTTCATCTCAATGTCGGGTTAAAGTCCCACAAAATTGGAAGCAACGTCTCCAAAATGACCTTTACAGTGTTGACGGGGACTTTAAACCTCAAATCAATCAATCTCCAAAGTTACTAAAATGTTAATTGCATCTGTGTGTGTGTGCCTTTTTGTGTCATTGGGCTGGCCCAAAAAGCATGAATCTTGAGTTTCGTTCCTGTATGCATGTATTTTGAATCCAAGATAGGCAATGGAAAGGAACTGTGATTTATCAGTAAATCCCTGTATTAATTGCATTGCAACACCTTCACCTGATAAAGATATACTCAGGAGAACGTGACGTGACATTGCAATTTTATGAATGATTGTTTGTTTGTTTGATTTCGAGGTTTAACGTCCCCGTCAACACTGTAAAGGTCATTTTGGAGACGTTGCTTCCATTTTGTGGGACTTTTACCCGACATTGAGATGAAATGACATCTCAAGTCCTGTCGCCCAATGAAACCAATAGGGTTTATTAGCATGGACGGTCCGCCTCGCACCGCGTTTTCTGGACAGGCTTAGATCCTCTAAGCGGTTTACCAGTACTAGTGTGCGGGCCGGATTCAGCTCTACGTGGAAGCATCTTGCAGCCCATATATTTCTTCAAGCCCCTATGGGCGGGGGCCGCCGGAATAACTGAAAAAAAAAATACATGTGATGAACTGAAAAAATCAAATGAAAAAATACGGTTAGGTCATGTAACATATATGGACCGATTATTGCACGCCGGAATCTTGGAACGCACTTAGGACAATCGATAACTGATCGTAAATTGCATATTTAAGGAGTGTACATGTACACGGGGTTAAACTGATAAATAGAACACGCGATTCGTGTCATTTGATATCAAGTTTATATGGCTCGGCTTCGAGAACGCGTTTTGAATCGCTCGGCAAGCCTCGCGATTCTACAAGTGTTCTCGAAGCCGAGCCTGATAAACTTGATATCAAAAGACCTCGGCAAGCCTCGCGATTCTACAAGCGTTTTCGAAGCCGAGCCTGATAAACTTGATATCAACTGACATGAACCTGGTATTCTCTATGTGTTCTGCAACAAATCGCTGGAGCCGGCCTCGTTGGCTCGGTCGGATGTGCGTCTGACTGGTGATCAGGAGGACGCGGGTTCGACTCCCGCCGGGGTCGGCAACATTCTTTCGTGGAGATTGATCATGAAATCTTTTCTACGGTCATTCTCTCCCTTCCGCTGATTCAAGAAGGGCAGTTGTCAGTTTCTGGCGAAAGAATGTGCACTGTACTGGTTAACCGCTTACGTATAAGCCTGCCCAGGAAAGTGTGGATAGGTAAACTGACCGGCTCAAAAATGACCTAAATAGTGTTGACTGGGCCGTTAAACTCCAATACAAACAAACAAAAAAAAAAACAAATCGCTGGACGGAAAGGTCGTGACGAGTAACGCCAACGTTTTATGATGTCAGTCGCAGGTTAGTTGACGTTAAACGGTGCATAGTTTTTTTCGCTCATACGATATGAATTTGCAATACGATAACACGGCCGTGCGACATAGTCGATTTTTCCACATCTCCAAAATGACTACTTTTCTGATGAAAATCCGTGATACTTTTCTTATGTATACCGCAAACATAGGTTGTGGGTGCTAGTTAGAACCGCCTCATTGAGGCGGTTCTAACGAGTACCCACAGCATATATCTTGAAGCAGAAATAAGAAATATAATATATACCCCTTAATCCCCAGTTTTCTCTATATAAAGTGGGGTTCAGTTGGTGTTCATTTCACGGACTTGTTCACGTGATTGTGTGACAAGTCAATGATGTTGGCAGTTTTTCTTTTGGCAAGGATGAAAATTTAGGAGAATCTAAAGGAGACAACAAACGTAATCCTTTTTGTACCAAATGGAATCTTCCACCTTATATAAAGCACGAGTTCATTTCAAAATTTAGGGGTGTCGGGTTATGTTTTTTTTCAAAATCTTTTTGGAAACTGGCTAAACTTTTAGCAAACAGTGGAGGCCCTGATCAGACGCCGCGTTCTGTGGCCGCGTATGATCTGGGCCTGCACTGTTTGCCAGGGTACCCGTGTTGGGTTTTTTGGTACTAAATGGGTTAATGTCGAATTTTAGTGTGTTCGAATCGAAATAGAACAGGTCAAGAGTATGATTTGTTGAGTAATAAATTGCAGTTGTTAAGTAGACAAAATTACTTGCTCAACAAGTCACAGAAGTGAAGCTTATCTACATGTACATGTATCTCTTAAGCAAAAGAAATGTGTCCTGATATAATTACTTGCCCAACAAGTGACAGCAGTGAAGCTTATCTACATGTATCTCTTAAGCAAAACAAACATGTCCTGATATAATCATATAATCCAAATTACTTGCTTGCCAAACAAGTGACAGCAGTGAAGCTTATCTACATGCCCAACAAGTCACAGTAGAGAAGCTTATATCTCTTAAGCAAAAGAAACATGTCCCTATATAATCACATAATCCAAATTACTTGACCAACAGGTGACAGCAGTGAAGCTTATCTACGTGTATCTCTTAAGCAAAAGAAACATGTCCTGATATAATCCAAATTACTCGCCCAACAAGTCACAGCAGTGAAGCTTATCTATATGTATCTCTTAAGCAAAAGAAACATGTCCTGATATATTCACATAATCCAAATTACTAGCCCAACATGTGACAGCAGCGAAGCCTATCTTCATGTATCTCTTAAGCAAAAGAAACATATCCTGATGTAATCACATAATCCAAATAGCTTGCCCAACAAGTGACAGCAGCGAAGCTTATCTACATGTATCTCTTAAGCAAAAGAAACATGTCCTGATGTAATCACATAATCCAAATTACTTGCCCAACAAGTGACAGCAGCGAAGCTTATCTTCATGTATCTCTTAAGCAAAAGAAACATGTCCTGATGTAATCACATAATCCAAATTACTTGCCCAACAAGTGACAGCAGTTGAGCTTATCTACATGTATCTATTAAGCGAAAGAAACATGTCCTGATATAAACACATAATCCAAATTACTTGCCCAACAAGTCACAGCAGTGAAGCTTATCTACATATATCTCTTAAGCAAAATAAACATGTCCTGATATAATCACATAATCCATCCAAGACTATAATTTCAATTAAAAAGTGAACGTTTGGGTCACCTACCACTTTGAACAAGCTCTTGCATTGGTCTGTTTGTCTCGTGTGCTATTGAGCCAACCATAGAAAAAGAAACCAACCCGCCAAAGAAACTAGTCCCCATGTTCACACTGGCTACGACCATTGCATCTCTAAAACATCACAAGATGGATTAGGAACAACAAACATGACAGAAAAAGATAACCGGCGAAGATTAAATGGAAAAGTGTTTTCAAAATTACATACGTGTGTATAATATTCATATAGTGTAATTGTAAAGTGTTCTTCCTGATTTTCTACGAATTTCAAAATTACCAATTACGTTGCAGTCCAGTAACAAATTTTACATGACTGTATGTAACTTTGCATAGGGCATAATTCAAAAGCCTCAATAAAAACTGTTTCAGCACTTCCCTACAAGAACAGTACCTCAAACGATGAAAGGTCTCTGTTTATGTTATCGTATAGGGCAAGCATAATTTTCTTAAGGGATAACCCTTGAAAATAATCTACCAATTTTGTCGCCCACCATTGCACATAATAATTGTTTTTGAGCGAATGAAACATGAATAATAACTGATTAGAACCACTAACTCACGCTTGCATTCGGAAATCTCCGGCTTTTCGGCTAATGTTAACCCTTGACCTACTGAGCCCGGATATGTCTAATCTTTCAAACAATGAAGATCAAGATCAGATGGCCATCTGATCTGGATATCCATTGTTTGCCATTCAGTTTATTAATTTGTTGTAATGATTTGCATCAAGAAATCTGATTGGCTGATAATCAGTGCTGGGCGTGGCTTAAATATTCAGCACGTCAAGGCTTAAATTAGAAACAGTCCGGAAATCTGACTGATCTGCACATGCTAGCTAACTGTTTCTAAGCTGATTTAAACAAAATGTCCAAAATGCTGAGCAGAGTGAAACTTATAATGAGAGATACAAATAGAGAGGCTGTAAATGTAGGATGCGCAAAATAAACCGGGCGGCCCAATGCTACGCATTACGAAAACACACCTATGCAAATGTATTGGAAGATTTTACCACCCAAAAAGATAACAATCCAGATAAAAATCTGATATTTTTCTTATTTTTTGCTCAAAAAATAGCTTGCGGGGACTCAATAGAACCGCCTCGACGAGGCGGTTCTATCGAGTACCCACAATCTATGTTTTTGAGAAGAATTAAAAAAAATATTGTTTACCCCTGCAAACCCCAGTTTTACTACATAAAAGTGGGGTTAAAGGCGGTCAAAGTTTTCGTGATGGGATTTGAGTGGGCTCAATGTCCAAGAACATAACAACAAAATAGTTCTTGGAAAAGATTATTTAGTGGATGCCGTAAAAAGTTTAAACCGAAATAATATTCACGAATAAAGCACAACTTATGTACAAAATTGCCAATAACACAGACCCTATTCATTTAACTGAACTATTTTAAATGAGGGGTGGAGATGACACTTTCAATCTACGCTCCATCTCGAACAAAATACGAGGGTAGGCTGAAAAGTTCTGAGCCTGACCAAGATCCAATGGTTTGTCCATGCTGAAAGTGCCTTATTTTTCAACATAGTCTCCCTTCCTGTCCACACACTTCCTCCAACGATGCTGGAGTCCTTGGATCCCAGTGGTATAGAAGGTCTCATCTTGGTCCCTGAAAAACTCCTCCACAGCAGCTTTCACCTCCTCGTCTGACCGATAATGCTGCCCAGCCAAGTGCTTTTTCATGTTTGGAAACAGGAAATAATCTGATTATGCTAGATCAGGTGAATACGGAGGATGATCGACAAGTGAGAAGCCACAGTCATGCACAGCAGCCATTGCGACAACCGATTTATGAGCAGGTGCATTGTCCTGATGGAACAAGACCCATTTTGTCAATTTTCCGGGTCGTTTAGCCTTAATTGTTTTTCGCAATTGTTTTAGCAGATCTTCATAATACTCCCCATTAATTGTTCTGCCCTTTTGAAGGTAATCTATGAATATTATACCCTTGGCATCCCAGAACACTGATGCCGTCACCTTCCCTGCAGAGGAAACGAACTTTGCCTTCTTTGGAGGGGGTGAGCCAGGGTGCTTCCATTGCATGGATTGTCTTTTGGTCTCTGGCTCAAAGTGATGAACCCAACACTCATCCTGAGTGACAAAATGGTCAAGAAAACCATCTTGGTCTACTTCAAAAATAGCCAAGTTGGCTTGTGACAGGTTCAGTCTGGTCAACTTTTGGTCAGGCGTCAAAAGTCGTGGCATCCATCTGGCGGAAACCTTCGACATTCCTAATTCACTGTGTAAAATGTTCTCTACTCGTTCACGGGAGATGCCAACAGTGTTAGCTAACTGATTCACAGTTAAACGCATGTCATCCATCACGGCCCTGTGCACTTAGCTGATGGTTTCCTCAGTTGATGCCGTTGTTGGTCGTCCACACCGGTCATCATCTTCAAGGCTGTCCTTGCCCATCTTAAAATTTGCTGCCCACCTTTTCACGGTTGCATACGAAGGAGCATCATCCCCTAATGTAGCAACCATATCGGTATGAATGTCCTTAGGAGCTAACCCCTTTTTATGGAGGTACTTGATGACACCACGATGCCAGATTTTGTCCATTTTCTCAAAAACGTGCTAGTATCAATTTTCAAAGTCTAGAATTTCTACGTTATTGCAGGTAAACTTGAACTCGTTTGAGTCAAATCAAGTAATAAAGGTTTGGATTTAATGAATGCAAATTTTCATGGCTGTTCGATGCCTGCTTCTTGGTCAGGCTCAGAACTTTTTAGCCTACCCTCGTTATATATACCAATGCCAAAGTTCGTCATAATCTGGTGCTTATGTATGGAATAGCATTTCAACAAAAAATTAAAATGCGGAAACACTAGGCAGTGTTGTTTTGAAACTTTTAAAATTGTACAAAGGAGAGAGAAGAGAATTCTTCTTAATTCAAGAGCTTTTGCTGCGCCATTGTTTGTTTTGTTTGATTTGAGGTTTAACGTCCCCGTCAACACTGTAAAGGTCATTTTGGAGACGTTGCTTTGAATTTTGTGGGACTTTTACCCGACATTGTGATGAAATGACTTCTCAAGCCCTGCCGCCCAATGAAACCAATAGGGTTTATAAGCATGAACGGTCCGACACTCGCACCGCTTTGCCTGGGCAGGCTTAGGTCCTCTAAGCGGTTTACCAGTACACGTGTGCTGGTCGGTTTCAGCTCTGCGTGGAAGCATCATGCAGCCCATCTATTTCTTCAAGCCTCGATGGGCGGGGCCGTGCTGTGCCATTGCCTCCTACACCAAACAAACATATAAGTTGTATGCTTTCAAATGAATATTGCTATTATTACTTATTTGGTTAGTATCACGTAAGTTTATTACCCGGTTTCCTTGGTCCATGCGTAAATGGAGGATCTTGTACAAGTGGTAATTTATTATGTAGTTTGTGAAACGAACCCTTGGCAAGTTTCCTAAATTTCAAGTGGAGTGGCCACGAGTGCAAGATTTATCTTATGACAATTTTAATAATAATAATTGAGCCGGGGCATAGCATTTCCTACAACTTATATGTGCGCCTAGCGAAGAATCAGAATAGCCTGCTCATCGATATACTCTGACCAGAGACTCAGTCTCTTGCTGCCGCGATGATGACGAACCATTGGGCTCTTAGCTATCCTTAGAGCGCACAACGAAGACTCTGATCAGACTGCGCGGATGCGCAGGTTGATCTGAGTCTTCGCTGGGCGCACATGTCTTATTGTAGGTTTTGTTGTGCGCTGGCTTAGATATAATCACACTTAAAGTAGCCAACCGTTCAACAGAAAATGCATGACTGACATGGGCTAGTTTCCACCGCTGAATAACACTGAATATGCCGTGCATATGGGTGTATGAGCGTCAAAGTGTGTGCGAGGATGAGAATCAGTTAAAAGTGTCGAAACTTTCAAACAGGCCATGTGAATAATCTCTGTGCTTGTGATAACTGTAAGTTTTGTTTGTTTGTTTTGGAGTTTAACGGCCCAGTCAGCACTATTCTAGGTCATTTCGAGCCGGACAGTTTACCTATCCACACTTTTCCTGGGCAGGCTTATACGTAAGCGGTTAGCCAGAACAGTGCACATTCTTTCACCAGAAACTGACAACTGTCCTTCTTGAATTAGTGGAAGGGAGAGAATGACCGTAGATAAGATTTCATAATCAATCTCCACGAAAGAATGTTGCCGACCCCGGCATGTATCTAACCCGCGTCCTCCTGAACACCAGTCAGACGGGCATCCGACTGAGCTACCGAGGCCGGCAATAACTGTTTACTAGGTAAATTCATTCAAACTAGCCTTTTGAGAAAGAAGAAAATACTTCTACAGAGGCGAGGTCTTCCTTGGCAACATATTTATCTACCGTAAGTCTTCCTTGGCAACCATCACGTGAACAAGTCCGTGAAATATAGACCCCCATATACCCCACTTTATATACAGAAAACTGGGGTTTACGGGGGTATACATTATTTTTCTTATTTTTGCTCCGAGACATAGGTTGTGGGTACTCGTTAGAACTGCCTCATTGAGGAGGAACTGCCTCTCGTTAGAACTGCCTCATCGAGCACCCAAAACCACTGTTTGGGGTATAAATAAGAAAAATATTACACATTTTCATCAGAAAAATTACCTTTTTGAGGTTAAAAAATGCACTATATCACGCGGATGTTTTATCGTAATGATATTTATCTACCGTAAAACACATACCTGAAGATATTGTTTTTGAAATCGTTAAAACTCGCAAGAGCCATCAGACCTCCGTAACAGATTCCAAGAGAGAAAAGCACTTGGGAAGCGGCAGCACTCCATACCTGCAACCAAGCAATTTAACCCTTTTAGTACCAAATGGAACCTTCCTCCTCATATATATCAGGGTCCAGTTGTTCAAAGCATCGTTAGCTTTACGAGCTCATTAGTGGTCATATTGTTAACTGTTCTAGCAAGTTCAATATCTAATATTTTGGTATTTTTTGCTGAAAAATGTGAGCTTTTGCATTTGCAAAAACTGCTCACTTTTTTCAGCAAAAAAAAAAAAAAAAAAAAGCATATTTGCCATACTAAATGTTCAAACTTTTAACCATATGTTAAGTAACGACATCATTAGTTTTGAACAACTGTCCCCATGCAGGATTCCATTTCATAATTTAGGGGTGTCAAGTTATATGTTCTTCAAAATTTATTTGGAAAATGGCTTAACCTTTTGCAAACAATAAAGGCCCTGATCAGTCGCCGCGTTCTACGGCGTCTGGTCTGGGCCTGCACTGTTTGCCAGGGTACCCGTTTTGGGGTTTCCGGTACAAGACAAGGCACACAAACTTTGAACGTTTCCTAAAGGTTACAACTGGTGCTTTAAACTATGTAGGACTAATTATTAATATCGGAAAACCTAATCTGAGATGGAAATATACTAGTGCTACGACCATACAACTACCATTTTCCCCGGAAAATTTTTTGTCTTAACATATGCGTTGTACCCATTTCCATGCCCTTGGGCGCTGTATTGAAAATGGAACTAGGATTTCTCATTGTGGGCCTTCCAATTTCCAATTTTCCTTAAATCGTATTTTCAACAGACCGATTTATCATGTGTATGTCCACACCAACAAAAACGAGCATGCCCTCTTCCCAGAAGAGCGTTTCAAGTAAAATAATGAGATTTCGTGGTTGAGTAGCTCTACTGTGTCCGGTTCTCCGTTTGACTGGCTGTAACAGTCGAATTCGGACCATCGAAGCTAAATTTGTGAATAATATGTGTCTTCCGTGAAGTTAATGTCAGCAGCCGTATTGATTGGTAACCATATTAACATGAGATCTAGAATAACAACAACCCTGCACATGTGGTGCCGATTCCGCCATTTTCTTGCTTATCCTGAGCGGAAAAATTTCCTTATCCTGTGTGTTTGTTCCTCACCATGCGCGCTTGCCTTTACCAGTGTGGAAATGGGTGTTATGTGACTTTTTGATGGTCTAATTGGGCAATTATGTGACAATTTTATGTGACCAGTCACTTAAACAGATTTTTATCTAACAAAATGGGTCTTATGTGACTGAAACTTTTACGGGATAAATTGCAGGTGACTGGAGTCACTTAAACCTAGAGAAGTAGAGTCAAATAAGCATCATTTCGTTAGCCCGGACGGACGGACGGACGTTGGCAGGATTGATACTTAAGTGGCTACTTTTAGCCACTGAAAAGAAGTATTTTCGGTGTCTAACGGAATAAATCCCATAGACTTACATTGATTCTGTCCATTTACATAGCCACCTAACTATGCATTTGTTGGTGCGGACGGACGGACGGACATACGAAGACCATTCGACCGAGCTACCAAGGCTGGCCAAATCGTTCAAATATCAGGCAAGTGTTATTAACTGTGAATACTTCTTAATTTCCTACATCATAGAAATTAAAAATTGGAGGATAGGGTGTTAAAATATCGGCAGCTAATTTCGTCTTAGTCAAACATATCGGTCAAAATTTCAGATACTGCGGAGTATTCTGCAGCGAGTTTGCTTTAAAGGCAAAGGCGGTATAGAAGTCACTCGTCTTATGCGTACAGTTCTCTTTTGACCAAACTCGACAATTGCGTACAGTGAAGTCCCGATCACTGGGCCAGTGCACGCAACATTTCGTACACTGTGTACAGTACGAAAATCTCAAATAACTCGCAAAATGTACAACCTGATAGTTTCAAAATTGTCCATATTGTAAGTACCGATTTGTTCAACTCTTCTTAATTGAAAATATGTTCCAGATTATTTCCAAAAAGGAACACGTGTGATTTTTAGCCCTTTTTTCCATAAAATAAAATCACATGCTGGCATAAATCGGACGCTGCATGAGCTATCATTTGGGTTACACGTCTGTCAATAGGCAAATATAAAATTGGATATGTAAGTGACAGTAATATGCGAAAGACCCTTCCAAAAATAAATTATTTGTAAGTACACGCCTATTTTTCTATCCAGATCAACAGCAAAATGTTAAAAAATCCCCACTCTATGACTGGACTGGGCCAACACGCAACTACTGAAAATTTCGTGTACAGTGGTTCTCTGACATTTGAATGAAACAATATCAAACGGTTAAATCAGACATACCATGATAATCATCTATAGATATCTAAGTAAACTTTTAATTATCACACACGCTGATGAACAGGTAGTCTGTCTCAAACAAACCAATGCGCGCATTAGATCTGACCTATTTTGATTCTCGACAACAATACTAACTAGTCTTTCCTTCGAACTCTTCCAACGTTTTGCATTGATTTGACGTTAACGTATTTGTATCAAATACAATCTTCCTCCTTATATATAGCAGGAGTCCATTTCAAAATTTAGTGGTGTCAGGTTGTGTTTCCTTCAAAATTTATTTGAAACAAAAAAAAAAAAAAAAAACGGCTGGACTTTTTGCAAACAGTCAGACGCCGCATTCTGATCTGGGCCTGCACTGTTTGCATGGGTACCAGTTCTTGGGTTTCTGGTACTGAATGGGGTAACTCACTCATGCTTTTTGTAGCATATTTGTAGAAGAAAACTCCGTTGTGCCACTCAGCGTCACAGAAATCACATGCGATGTTGATACAAGAATGGCGGCTGAGCCCAGCATTTCCTATAATTTACATGTGCACCCATCGATGAATCATATCGGCCTGTGCATAGGCTTCTCTTGCTGCTTGAAGGAGCATTGAGTACTTAGCTATCCTTAGAGCGCACAACGAAGACTCTGATCAGACTTCGCGGATCTGAGTTTTCGCTGGGTGCCCATGTAAATTATAGGAAATGCTGTGCTCCGGCTCTTTCGCGTCAGGCTTTCCCGTGCAATGATTTGTTATATATAAACCACGGTTCCTTTCTATTGCCCAGACTGGCATTATGCGTTAGAATAAACAATGTACCATTACGTCGTCAATATTGTCATATATTTAACTGCTCAAACGGAACATGACCTACCTCAGGATCGAGAAGTTTTCCCCACTCTGGGACCAGGTAAAATCGAATACCCTCCTGGTACCCTGTTGTTGTAATGCTACGAATCAGGAGAACTATCAATATAACAAGAGGGTAGGTCGCAGAAAAGTAGACTACCTGAAAATATAATTGTCTTCAGAATAGAACTTGAATCCTTTTGAGGTTAAATATGCATTCCAGCGGCCCCCGCCTATAGGGGCTTGAGGAAAAATATGGGCTGCATGATGCTTCCACGCAGAGCTGAATCCGGCCCGCACACTAGTACTGGTAAACCGCCTAGAGGATCTAAGCCTGTCCAGGGACCACGGTGCGAGGTGGACCGTCCATGCCAATAAACCCTATTGGTTTCATTGGGTGACATGGCTTGAGATGTCATTTCATCTCAATGTCGGGTAAAAGTCCCACAAAATTGGAAGCACCGTCTCCAAAATGACCTTTACAGTGTTGACGGGGACGTTAAACCTCAAATCAAGCAAACAAACAAATACATTCCAGGTGAGTTTTTATTCTTCATTTAAGAAACGGATCAGCTCTAGCAGTGATATACATGTATTGAGGGTATTCTATAAATAATAGAAAATGTCAGAAATTTTCATCAGAAAAGTAACCAGTTTGGAAATATGAAAGAATGCACTATGTCATACGGATGCATTATCGTAATGTCGCAAGACATAGACATTAAGACCTTGAGGCCACGGCATGCACAAACGCATGCCTCTGGCTCTCCTATTTGGCTGTTCTCGCGCATTTGAAGAACTGTCGGAAAATGCTAAGGGTCGGTTCTCGTTAGTAATCTCAATTCACCCTTTGTTTTTGATATGGAGTCTCCCATCTTCGATGTTGGTACAAAAAGTTATTGCACGACCCGCAGAAAAAGCGACCGAGTGAAGTCGGTTAATTTTCTAAGAGTGCCCTAAAATCACCGTGTCATTCTGTCAGTCTGTCCGTTCGGAATCTGGGCTGAGTCTGGAATCTGGGCTGAGGTCGGGGTTGGACTTGACAAACAGGGTGGACCCAGATCTGGCGCAACAGAACGTGTCGTCTGATCTGGTTTACGCTGTTTGCACAAAAAATGGAATTTGCGGGTTGAACGATCCAGTTTGGATCTCAGTCCGGGACTATTTTTCTAGACTACACTCATAGATAATCTACCCAACAGTGCTATCTATCTATCTATCTATCTATCTATCTATCTATCTATCTATCTATCTATCTATCTATCTATCTATCTATCTATCTATCTATCTATCTATCTATCTATCTATCTATCTATCTATCTATCTATCTATCTATCTATCTATCTATCTATCTATCTATCTATCTATCTATCTATCTATCTATCTATCTATCTATCTATCTATCTATCTATCTATCTATCTATCTATCTATCTATCTATCTATCTATCTATCTATCTATCTATCTATCTATCTATCTATCTATCTATCTATCTATCTATCTATCTATCTATCTATCTATCTATCTATCTATCTATCTATCTATCTATCTATCTATCTATCTATCTATCTATCTATCTATCTATCTATCTATCTATCTATCTATCTATCTATCTATCTATCTATCTATCTATCTATCTATCTATCTATCTATCTATCTATCTATCTATCTATCTATCTATCTATCTATCTATCTATCTATCTATCTATCTATCTATCTATCTATCTATCTATCTATCTATCTATCTATCTATCTATCTATCTATCTATCTATCTATCTATCTATCTATCTATCTATCTATCTATCTATCTATCTATCTATCTATCTATCTATCTATCTATCTATCTATCTATCTATCTATCTATCTATCTATCTATCTATCTATCTATCTATCTATCTATCTATCTATCTATCTATCTATCTATCTATCTTAATATACTGAGTCGGTCATATTTGGCCATTACCTCAGTGCTTTGATCATACATGTTCATAGGGTCGTTGACATAGTACACCATGGCGAGCGCTGGATATGGTATAGGAGCGAGCGAAGCAGTTGCCTCGATTGTCAGATTGTTTAAGCTCATTATGCTCGTTGATTTAATTTTTCTTCAGGACAATTCCGGCAATATGAGACTCTTCCCCTTTTCACTGGGATCGCCGCTGTCGTCCGTCCGCGACTGCCGTCGATTGCCCGTCGACTATGAATAGGTACATGCACATTACCTTTATTTGTAATGGTTGACTCCGTTCTCCAGTGTTATCTTTCTCCATTTCTTCAGTTTTATATCCATTAGTTTTTAACGTTACTTAAAAATATATCCACATTCGCGGTATACCCCAGTAACTGTCAAACTTGGCTTCACTGACCCAATTTTCCAGTAGGCGGGGCTAAGATATAAACCTCCATTAAAAAAAAAATTCGCATTACACGCTAACGTGATACAGCGAGTTCATTTGCTGACCACAGTGAGCATGAATCGGCGAAATTAATCCGGATTTGAATAATAAGGACCAATAATAAGCCGAACAAAATGCCCTGGGCTAGTTCACGTTAACAGTAGGATTGCAGTTTTCACAACACAGTTAGCAGGCGACGTCCGAGCGGCGACGGTTTGACGTCGTCGTGACGCCAAATCAGCACTGAACCGGCGTTTTCCACTTTGTACCGGTTTTGTAAGTTTATCGAGTAAATTGAAGGCTTGAAGTCATATTGGATGAAACAACTTTTCCAGTATGGCGGTCTGTCCCCCTGCCCCCCCCCCCCCCCCCCCAATGACTGTCCAGTGGGCGCGCGACATTCCGGCGGCGTCGGGCAGGCGTCGATCAGACGTCGATGCGATGACACGATGTCTCGATGTTGGTCGGACGTTGCTTTGGGGCCGTATGCCTGCTGGGTATGTTAACATAAGCTCTTGAACTCTGATTTTTTAATTATATTCTATCTCCTCTTTCTCGCCGTGAATAGAATTGAGATACATGTATAGAATGTGATTTTAACATATTGTCATCATGGAGTCACTCAACCACCGGAGTAATTGAAATCGTTATTTTCCTCACACATCATCATTGTGAATGATCTGAGATGCTCAATAAAGTTTTGTTCTGTTCTGTTCTTTCTGTTCTGTTCCGTAACCCGTTTGTGAAAAATGGTGATAGTGACTTAACCACTTGGAATATTTAAACAATTTTTGGCATACTGATAGATATCAATGAGATCTAACCAATGAACTTGCGAAATATTTCATTCCATTTAGTATAGCCTCGCCGAGGCGAGAATGTGAAAATTTTCGAACTGCTTCTCCTCGGAAACCGTTGGACCGATTGAAGTCAAATTCCATATTGAGCCTCTATGGGATTAGGGAAACCAAAATTTGCTCATGGGGTCCAGGTCATATGACCAAAATGGCCGCCAAGCGATATATGGTCTGCCTGTCTGTCCGTCCGTAACCCGTTTGTGAAAATTGGTGATAGTGACTTAACCGCTTGGAATATTTAAACAATTTTTGGCATACTGATAGATGTCAATGAGATCTAACCAATGAACTTGCGAAATATTGCATTCAATTTAGTATAGCCTCGCCGAGGCGAAAAATGTGAAAATTTTCGAACTGCTTCTCCTCGGAAACCGTTGGGCCAATTGAAGTCAAATTTCATATGGAGCCTCTATGGGATGGGGGAAACCACAATTTGCTCATGGGGTCCAGGTCACATGACCAAAATGGCCGCCAAGCCATATATGGTTTGTCTGTCTGTCAGTCCGTAACCCGTTTGTGAAAAATGGTGATAGTGACTTAACCGCTTGGAATATTTAAACAATTTTTGGCATACTGATAGATAGCAATGAGATCTAACCAATGAACTTGCGAAATATTACATTCCATTTAGTATAGCCTCGCCGAGGCGAAAAATGTGAAAATTTTCGAACTGCTTCTCCTCGGAAACCGTTGGGCCGATTGAAGTCAATTTTCATATGGAGCCTCTATGGGATGGGGGAACCAAAATTTGCTCATGGGGTCCAGGTCACATGACCAAAATGGCCGCAAAGCCATATATGGTAAAAACCCTTCAAAAATAGTCTTCTCCAGAACCACTGGGCAGATTTCAACGAAACTTGATAAATAGCATCTGGGACGTAGGCCCATCATAAATTGCTAAAATTGTGACCCTGGGTGGACCTTGACCTTCTTTGTGCTTAGGTCAAACTTTGACACATATGCTTTTGTATTGGAAAAGTGAGAATGCATTTTATCCTGCAAACGATTCAGAATACAGTACTAAAGTGTAAGATATATTTTTGCTCCTTACGACAAGGCGCATTTATTGGGGGAACCGTTTTAGGTCCAGGTCACATGACCAAAATGGCCGCCATATCCATATATGGTAACACTCATAAAGCTAAAAGCGTCCGGCGGGTTGTGCACTTCAGCTGAAGCACTGGTTCTTTCAAGCATTTGAGGTTCAAGAATATTTGTTCAGCTGTACGAATTTTGGATGTTATGGTTGCAGAAAAGTGTTTCACAGGTGTGTGACTAAAACAGAACGGCAAAAAGATCCTAATAGAACAGTTTTTATGAGCAGTCTCAGCTAGGTCTACACTTTGCATAAGTATCTGAAGCAGGGTATAGAGTTTATAGGGTGTAACATAATAACATATAAGGTAAGTATTTTGTGATAATTGAAGGATAGTTTTTAAAACCCACGTTGTGAGTATTCATTAGAACCGCCTCGCCGAGGCGGTTCTAATGAATACCTACAACATAGGTTTATATGGGGAAATAAGGAAAACTATCCTTCAACTATCACAAAATCATGATACTTACCTTATTTGTTGTACGCCCCCGCCCATAGGGGCTTGAAGAAATATATGGGCTGCATAATGCTTCCACGCAGAGCTGAATCTGGCCCGCACACTAGTACTGGTAAACCGCTTAGAGGATCTAAGCCTGTCCAGGAACCGCGGTGCGAGGCGGACCGTCCATGCTAATAAACCCTATTGGTTTCATTGGGCGACAGGGCTTGAGATGTCATTTCATCTCAATGTCGGTTAAAAGCCCCAAAAAATTGGAAGCAACGTCTCCAAAATGACCTTTACAGTGTTGACGGGGACGTTAAACCTCAAATCAAACAAACAAACAAACAAAGGTAAGTATTTTGTGATAATTGAAGGATAGGTTTTAAAACCTACGTTGTGGGTATTCATTAGAACCGCCTCGCCGAGGCGGTTCTTATGAATACCTACAACATAGGTTTATATGGGGAAATAAGGAAAACTATCCTTCAAGTATCACAAAATACTTACCTTATTTGTTGCTATGTGTAAGAATTCTTGTAATAACAAACCTTGGCGATTGACTGTGGACCTCTCAATAGGCAGATGAAGATCATTATCCAGGTGAGGAGGAGAAACAACGTGTTCCGACCAACTAGTCCTCCAATAGAGCCGATATCTTCATTGTCCGAAACTTCAAGGACAAACCGGCTACAAAGGAAGCGATTCGCAAATGTTTCAAAAGGACATAAATGCATGAGTTACAGTCAACAATTGTAGCTGGACGCGAATGTTTGGGAGAATTTGAAGGAAATAACAACATTTTTGCCGATTTTCTGTATGTTTGAATCGAAATATATTAGCTGTTGTGTGTGAATAGCTGAGTAATGTATTACGGTTTGTCGGCCAGTTTAAAGTGATTTGATTTACTTTACAACTGACCTCCAAACTGGGATTTATTACTCAACAAATCACAACTAAAGCTGATCTATTACATAATTTATAAACCAAAGGAAGTTGAAGGTCATATAAAGAAACGAGTTTTCTTATCGGCTGTTTAACTTCCTGAGGTTTATAAATTCCATAAGTCAATAAATTGTTTGATAGAGCTGACAGGTCATCATCACACAAATACGTCTGTATAATTTTAATCCCTTGAACCCCACATTTATATAGTAAAACTGTGTTTTATGGGGTAAACCTTATTTTTCTTATTTCTGCTCTAAAATATAGATTGTGGGTACTCGTTAGAACCGCCTCGATGAGGCGATTCCAACGTGTACCCATAATCTATATTTTGGGCAGAAATAAGAAAACAGAAATAAGAAAACAATCAAAATTCTTTGTCTAAAATTTTCGTTTTTTAGGTGGTAAATATTACAATAAATTTTATATAGGCGTGTTGTCGATCTATTTCTTAGTACAGACCAATCTTAACATATAGTCTATGCAAACGGTAGTGAGCGCAGTGGCACAGGAGCTGACTTGAACAAAATCTTATAGACGCCATCGTGATGTACAGAATGAAAATAAAAGAATTAAAATTATTAAAGTGATAAAACAATCAAGGTACACTTACGCCCATGCAATCATTTTTTCAACGCTGCCTCCGAGTCTAACGTTATAGACGCTGTAAGAAAAGCGTCAAGAACAACTCGTCGACGTGAATTAAATTATAACGATTGCATGGGAAAAGTCAATCCGATTAAAACCCGATCTAAGCTGCGGCAAGGTCGGATTTTATTCAGATTCCTTTTTTTGGTCCCTTTCAAGATTGCACGACCCGCAGAAAAAGCAACCGACTGAAGTCGGTTGATTCCTAAGAGTGCCCTACAATCACCGTGTCATTCTGTCATTCTGTCAGTCTGTCATTCTGTCAGTCTGTCAGGCTGTCTGTCCGTCCGTAACCCGTTTGTGAAAATTGGTGATAGTGACTTAACCGCTTGGAATATTTAAACAATTTTTGGCATACTGATAGATATCAATGAGATCTAACCAAAGAACTTACGAAATATTACATTCCATTTAGTATAGCCTCGCCGAGGCGAAAAATGTGAAAATTTTCGAACATTTTCGAACTGCTTCTCCTCGGAAACCGTTGGGCCGATTGAAGTCAAATTTCATATGGAGCCTCTATGGGATGGGGGAAACCACAATTTGCTCATGGGGTCAAGGTCACATGACCAAAATGGCCGCCAAGCCATATATGGTTTGTCTGTCTGTCAGTCCGTAACCCGTAAGTGAAAATTGGTGATAGTGACTTAACGGCTTGGAATATTTAAACAATTTTTGGCATACTGATAGATATCAATGAGATCTAACCAATACACTTGCAAAATATTACATTCCATTTAGTATAGCCTCGCCGAGGCGAAAAATGTGAAAATTTTCGAACTGCTTCTCCTCGGAAACCGTTGGGCTGATTGAAGTCAAATTTCATATGGAGCCTCTATGGGACAGGGAAACCCAAATTTGCTCATGGGGTCCAGGTCACATGACCAAAATGGCCGCCAAGCCATATATGGTAAAAACCCTTCAAAAATAGTCTTCTCCAGAACCACTGGGCAGATTTCCACGAAACTTGATAAATAGCATCTGGGATGTAGGCCTATCATAAATTGCTAAAATGGTGACCCTGGGTTGACCTTGACCTTCTTTGGGTCCGTCCGTAACCCGTTTGTGAAAATTGGTGATAGTGACTTAACCGCTTAGAATATTTAAACAATTTTTGGCATACTGATAGATATCAATGAGATCTAACCAATGAACTTGCGAAATATTACATTCCATTTAGTATAGCTTCGCCGAGGTGAAAAATGTGAAAATTTTCGAACTGCTTCTCCTCGGAAACCGTTGGGCCGATTGAAATCAAATTTCATATGGAGCCTCTATGGGATGGGGGAAACCAAAAATTGCTCATGGGGTCCAGGACACATGACCAAAATGGCCGCCAAGCCATATATGGTCTGTCTATCTGTCCGTCCGTAACCCGTTTGTGAAAATTGGTGATAGTGACTTAACCGCTTGGAATATTTAAACAATTTTTGGCATACTGATAAATATCAATGAGATCTTATCAATGAACTTGCGAAATATTACATTCCATTTAGTACAGCCTCGCCGAGGCGAAAAATATGAAATTTTCAAACTGCTTCTCCTCGGAAATCGTTGGGCCGATTGAAGTCAAATTTCATATGGAGCCTCTACGGGATGGGGGAAACCAAAATTTCCTCATGGGGTCCAGGTCACATGACCAAAATGGCCGCCAAGCAATATATAGTAAAAACCCTTCAAAAATAGTCTTCTCCAGAACCACTGTGCAGATTTCAACGAAACTTGATAAATAGCATCTGGAACGTAGGCCCATCATAAATTGCTAAAATGGTGACCCTGGGTTGACCTTGACCTTCTTTGTGCCGAGGCGAAAAATGTGAAAATTTTCGAACTGCTTCTCCTCGGAAACCGTTGGGCCAATTGAAGTCAAATTTCATATGGCGCCTCTATGGGATGGGGGAAACCACAATTTGCTCATGGGGTCCAGGTCACATGACCAAAATGGCCGCCAAGCCATATATGGTTTGTCTGTCTGTCAGTCCGTAACCCGTTTGTGAAAAATGGTGATAGTGACTTAAAATATTACATTCCATTTAGTATAGCCTCGCCGAGGCGAAAAATGTGAAAATTTTCGAACTGCTTCTCCTCGGAAACCGTTGGGCCGATTGAAGTCAATTTTCATATGGAGCCTCTATGGGATGGGGGAACCAAAATTTGCTCATGGGGTCCAGGTCACATGACCAAAATGGCCGCAAAGCCATATATGGTAAAAACCCTTCAAAAATAGTCTTCTCCAGAACCACTGGGCAGATTTCAACGAAACTTGATAAATAGCATCTGGGACGTAGGCCCATCATAAATTGCTAAAATTGTGACCCTGGGTGGACCTTGACCTTCTTTGTGCTTAGGTCAAACTTTGACACATATGCTTTTGTATTGGAAAAGTGAGAATGCATTTTATCCTGCAAACGATTCAGAATACAGTACTAAAGTGTAAGATATATTTTTGCTCCTTACGACAAGGCGCATTTATTGGGGGAACCGTTTTATGTCCAGGTCACATGACCAAAATGGCCGCCATACCCATATATGGTAACACTCATAAAGCTAAAAGCATCCGGCGGGTCGTGCACTTCAGCTGAAGCACTGGTTATTTTACTTAAACCGAGCCGATTTTTAATCAGAGGTGTGCGAAAACCGGCGTACCCCGACAAAAACCACCTGATCCTCCGTTGCAGAACTTGGCGTCTCACATGTGACCCGAGCCAGGCTAGAACCACAGCGGTGAGAGACTTAATGATTAAGAGTCAGCACTCTTATCCATTAGGCCACGGAAGCCCTGATCAAGTAGTTGGAAATGTAGGAACGACTGCAAAGATATATTTCCTTAGAGGAAATAAATCTTCTTAGGACAGATGTGATTTATCTATCTTCATATACTGAGTTGGTCATACTTGGCCATTACCTCAGTTGGTTGGTGCGATAAATTTACAATTTAGCCAAAAAAAAAATCACTGGATGAGTTCTTAAAACTATTTACAATCTGCTTTCAGAGTTGTACTAAAACGCATACCTATGGTTCCCAATGTACACCATGCGGGCTTTGAACTTATCTGCAATTTGGCATGTACCACAGAGGAGGGAAGACTATTCCACTGAGAAATAGTTCTAAGGAAGAAAGAATTCTTCAGGGCATCACTATAGACCTTGCACCTACGATACTGACTGTTGTTTAATTTTGATGCCCTTGTTTGAGTTGAAGTAGTCACAGGGGTCAAGTATTTATCTTTATTAAGAGAAACTGTATCCGGATGTATCTTATAAAAGAAGGTTAAAGAGGACTGCTCACGACGGGCCTCCATGGATGGCCATTCCAGCTCATCGAGCATTTCGCCAACACTACTTCTGTTCAGCCATCGCCTGCAGGTCCATCGGGCAGTTGTTCTCTGAACCTTCACAACCTGTTGAATCTGAGTTTTAACATGGGGGTGCCAAACAGGTGGTGCATACTCGAGTTGAGGTCGAACTAATGTTTTGTATGCAACATACTTTGTCTGTCTAGGAGTAAAGGCCAAATGGCATCTAAGAAATCCTAATGTCCTAGTTGCCTTGGATGTAATCTCAGAAATATGTTGACCCCAATCCAGATTATCAGTGATGGTGATGCCAAGATATTTTGCGGATTGGATATGCTCCAATGTGCTGATGTAGTGATTAGTCGAATTTAATATGCTTGTCTGGAGGGTGCCGTGACACCCTCAGTGAATGACATTTGGCCACATTGAACTTCATTTGCCAATCGCCCTCCCAACGTGATAGGCTATCCAGGTCATCTTGTAAGACAAGGCAATCAGAAAAAGTATATATATTCCTCTACAAAACAAAATCATCAGTAAACAAACGAACAAATGGCCTTATGTTATCCGGAAGATCATTGATAAATACCAAGAAAAGGACCGGTCCAAGTACCGAACCTTGTGGGACACAAGACAAAACAGGGACTGGATCCGACGCTTGGCCATCAAGTACAACTTGTTGTGAGCGTCCAGTGAGCCATGAGCTAATCCACTTAAGTGTGGATCCTCTTATCCCATAATGATCTTGTTTATATAATAGCCACCTGTGAGGTACCTTGTCGAAGGCCTTAGCAAAATCCATAATTATTCAGTCAGTCTGTTTGTGGCCACGATTAATGGCCCCATCCAGATTGCTCACTATGTCATGGTAGAATTGAACCAATTGAATTTCACAAGACCTTTCTGATTCATTGAGACATGGCGGGGTTTTCTTCGCTATACACGTGTTACACAGTTTAATAATATCTCCTATTTTGAACATGGGATTTATAAACCTCGGGAAGTAGAAAATATCCTATAAAGAAACTCGTGCTTCACACTCGTTCTTTATCGGATTTTTTACTTCCCTCTGTTTATAAAACCCATATTTACCATAGGAGACTGAATAAACTCTATGTATAAATACTGCGTTTTGACGTCGGTACGGCAAAATACACATGAAACACTCAGTTACATTTTGCAACCTTAACTGGCTGCGAACAGCACTCTCGTCAGACTGTGCAAACAGAAACACACCTATGTAATTTTGACACCTTTAAACCCCACTTTTATATAGAAAACTGGGTTTACAAGGGTATAGATTATTTTACTTATTTCTGCTCAAAAACATAGATTGTGGGTACTCGTTAGAACCGCCTCGTCGAGGCGGTTCAAACGAGTATCCACAATCTATTGTTAGAGCAGAAATAAGAAAGATATCAGAATTTTTATCTGAAAACTTATTTTAAAATTGTCAATACTATATCTGAATAGACGTGTATTCGTAATGATAATTATTCTCGCTGTGCGTCGCCCACAAAGGATAACAAAATGAGTGTAATTTATACCATCCACTGAAGTATTACACCATCGGGCCACGAGCAAACTTTAAGGGAACCCGGCCGGGTATAAACGACATAGTTTAAGTGAACGCCGATGTTCTTTTTATGACCCCCGCAGGAGGGCGTATAGTTTTTGCACTGTCCGTCTGTGGGTTTGTGCGTTTGTAAGTCCGCACTTTTTCGGGGGAATTGCTCACTTATAGTGACAGCTCTTGTTCATATTTCAATAAACGTCAATAAAGTATCATTTTGTTTAATGATTATTCATACATTATGTGGCGAAAAATACTGATTTGATGGCTAAAATGAAAGAAGATAATACAGTCGAACTTCAATGGCTCGAACACCTTTGGGACAACTAAAATCTGTTCGAGACGGCGGTAGTTCGAGCAACTTAAGGCTACTGCCAGGAGGCATGACGGGAGTAATTTTTGGACTTCTTTTCGGTGTTCTGTATGATGAACGTATGCTGTGTGTACTCATTCGAATCACCTCTATGAGGCGATTCTAATGAGTACACACAGTATACATTTGCGAAGTAAAAGACGAAATTATCCCAAACTTGCCCTCACTGTTTCTTATCTAGAGAAATCCCCTAGGGACTCAAGAAAGTGTTCGACTCAGCCATGGTAAACGAGCCATCCGAGTTCGAGCCATCGAAGTTCTACCCTAGTTGGAGACGAAAAGCGCCTTTGTCATCATAACCTGTGGATAACGTGTGGAGCGCTGTGGTGCAGTGGTAAAGCGTCGGATTTGAGACCGGCGGGTAGCCGGTTCGATCGCCGCCAGCGCCGTATGTTATTTCCTTTAGCACATTACGAAAACACACCTATACAAATATATGGTCGATTTTTGGCCAAAAATTAGAAATTTTAAGATGAAAAATTGTGGTATATCTTATTTCTGCTCAAAATATAGATTGCGGGGCCTCGATAGAACCGCCTCGACGAGGCGGTTCTATCGAGTACCCACAATCTATGTTTTTGAGCAGAAATAAGAAAATTTGTCGAGGCGGTTCTATCGAGGCCCCGCAATGTATGTTTTTGAGCAGAAATATGAAAAATAATGTATAACCCCTTAAACCCCAGTTTTACTATATAAAAGTGGGGTATGAGGGGGTCAAAATTATATAGGCGTGTTCCCGTAATGAAGAGACTTTGTCCACATTGCTCAGGAAGAGGAGGAAAAAGAGAGCCACATGGGAGATTAGTACAAGTTCACTAAATGTGTTACCCTGTATAAATAAAGTCGATTTTTTAATAATTTATTATAACGACACTATCGTCAAATCATCAAAGAGCCATGGATTTATTTTGACGTCACGGAATGATCATGTATTCATTTATTGCGTCCCTTTAGTTATCAATAGTCTTTTTTTTTTTTTTCTGTAAATGCACTAACAATGTAAACACATGTATTATTTCATTAACCCTTTTTGTACCAAATGGAATCTTCCTCCTTATATATAGCAGGAGTCCATTTCAAAATTTAGGGGTGTCAGGTTGTGTTTTCGCCAAAATTTGTTTTGAAAATGACTGAGCCTTTAGCAAACAGTGGAGGCCCTAAGCAAACAGTGGAGGCCCTGATCAGACGCCGCGTTCTGCGGCGTCTGATCTGGGCCTGCACTGTTTGGGGTGGGGGGGGTGTACCCGTTTTGGGGTTTCTGGTACAAAATGGGTTAAGCATAATAAGCAAGCACTATTAGAACCTGCGCCCAAATGGCATATTTAAAACAGTGTATATTACCTCCAGTATTCCTGACTAGGGAGAGAAAACTTCATGTCACAGGATGAAAACCTGTTTTCAAAAGCAGTATAATTGTCAACATAAATATTGGCCAAATGCTCTTTTCCAGGACTGAATCCAAGATGCGCCATAAGACTGTTCACACAGGATTCGTTCATCATCGCTGAAAAAACAACAACATTGCAGTTTTGTTTTTGTTTGATTTGAAGTTTAACGTCCCCGTCATCACTGTAAAGGTCATTTGGAGACGTTGCGTCCAATTTTGAGGTACTGTTACCCGACATTGAGATTAAATGCCATCTCAAGCCCTGTCGCCAAATGGAACCAATAGGGTTTATAAGCATGGACGGACCGACTCGCACCGCTTGGCCTGGGCAGGCTTAGATCCTCTAAGCGGTTTACCAGTACTCATGTACGGGTCGCAGTCTAAAGTACTGTGGAATTAAGAATTTCGTTACATTTATATTTAAGATATATTTTATTGGGTCCAATCCGGAGAAAAGAGTTAGTTTCTTCGAATCAGATAACCAGAAAACAAACGTCGTTATGAAAATATATAGAAAATTTTACCACCAAAAAGAAAATTTTCAAATAAAAAATTCTAATATTTTTTATATTTCTGCACTCGTTAAATAAATGACAGAAAATCATTATATTAATGGGCCCCGCCAAGCGATTTTGGTACTTATCGCCTATGCGAGCAGCAAAGGTTCAGGCGAGCCTGCGCATCCGCGCAGTCTCGCCAGAACCTTCGCTGCTCGCTCATACAAGCAGTGAATCAAGAGGAACCTACAGAAAGCCATATCCCTGGCCCCTCTGAATGGCTGGGCATGCGCAGTTAAAATTTGTCATGACGGAATGCTCGAAGACACAAATTCGCTTGGCGGGGCTCATATTTTAATTTATTTTTGTGAAATTGAAATAATATAGTAAATGAAAGAGTGCAACCGAAGTGTGAGACAAGATTTGTGAGACAAAAAATACCAGATTGCTGTATATACGATATTCTTGTCTCACTGGTGAGAAAATGATGTAATTTGAAAACAACAACAACACCAAAAATTACAATTCTAACACAGCGCGCCTATATACGCAATGGAAAATAACTGTGTTTTATTCTACAACAAATCACGGCAAGGAAGAGCGTGACGAGTGACGTCATTAAAAACTGCAAAAGTTATGACGTCACTAGTTGATTTACTTGACGTTGGGCGGTGTAGCGTCATTTTCTCGCATCGAAAACGTTAGAAAAGGATATAAATGCATGTGTTTCAGTCGTTAATTTTAGCGGGATTTCTTCTAAAAATGGCGAAATTTGTGAGAAATTGAAGGAAACAACAGCATTATTGCCGAGTTTCAGCGTGTTAGAATCGAAATAGATCAGCTCTAGCTAGTGATTTGTTAGGTAATAAATCACAGTTTGTCGGTCAGTTGTAAGTAGACAAATCACGCGCGCTACGCGCACGTGATTTGTCTACTTTACAACTGACCTCCAACAAATCAAATCAACAAATCACAGCTAGAGCTGATCTATTTCTTAAACAAAAACGACGTACAAACTGCTGCCGTTATTTTCTCCCGTATGTTTTCTATGGTGTCCAGTTTTATCAACGGCTTGTCTCGGCACGTGTCCGTGTTCCAGTCGTTGTCACATGACGCCCAGGGCACCGCCCATCCAATATTGACCAATGAGAGCCAGATATACAAGAAGGAGTACATGACTATGACGTTGTAGTAGATGCACGTCATCGTGCTGATTAAGACCATTCCCCACCCGATGCCTGGCGAAATTGAAAATGAAGTTATTGCTTTAACTTAAAAGATGCCAGTCACATCAATTTTCGTCTGCCTGGAACTTTAAATGTCTCTGTTTCAAACAATGAGGACCCAGATCAGACTGTTATTCTAGGAGCAGTCTGATCAGGGCCAACATTGTTTGCATGTATGCAAAAATATATGTTTATTAAGTTTTGTGAAAAAAAAAAAAAAAAAAAAAAAAACGTGCAGCAGATGACGTAAACAGACGACATTTTCAGATCCAGTTTTTCATAGCATCTTAAGCGTTAAGGATAAAATTCATATATATTATATAAAGATCTTACATGAGTGCTCATGTATTATTGGATTTATTAAACGAATTGAGGAAAAGGGATAAAATGCGAGGCTCTGTCGAGCATTTTATCCCTTTTCCTCAACGAGTTTAATAAATTCAATAATACAAGAGCACGAATGCAAGATTGATTTTTATCATATGACATTTAAAACGCATATTATTCACGAGTGTTTATAAAAAAACAGTCAATATATATATTCCGCCGTTAGTAAACGCGACGTCGTTAAGGACGTCGTACATGTAACGTTACGGGACGTATCTAGCTAATTTGCATATTTAATCCACTAGTGGATTATCGAAAATATTACATGGCCTTATTACACTCTCAGACGCGACGTCATATGATAAAATGATATAAGCAGTTTGCTCTCTGAATATCAGCTAATTAACCCATTTAGTACAGGAAACCTCAAAACGAGTACCAGTGAAAACAGTGCAGGTCCAGATTAGACGCCGCAGAACGCGGGGTTTGCAAAAAGTAACGCCATTTTCCACATAAATTTTGAAAAAAAAAAAACAAACAAAACAAAACAAAAAAACAAAAACAATCTGACACCCCTATACAGTGTACACACAGATCAGATGCCGGCGTCTGATCTGAGTTTACGCTGTTTGCTGAGAGTACATACATTATTGCAAAGTTTACCGCTAACAAAACGAACCTAACATACCTATAATTGGAAATGGACCACTCCAAACTTATTAGGTGGGCGATTCCATTGTCATATATGTGTTAAACAAGCTGCTTCACTCAGTGTGCCGTTTCTAGATTGATCATTAACGCAGTCTACCCAGACTTTTTTCTGCTCGCAGGCATGTAGAGGAGACCTTGTGGGTACAGCCAAGCAAAACGTCGTGTGGGTTTAACCCATTGTATATACTAGTGGACTCCTCCATTGCTATATTTTGGACAAGTCCATTTGTCATAAAAGGGGTGTCGGGCCTATTTTTCGTTTTTATTCTTTTTTTTTTTGACGGAAAATTCTGATAGCAAATAGTGCAGGCCCTGATCAGACGCCGCGACCTGCGGCGTCTGATCTGGGCCTGCACTGTTTGCCAAGGTACCCCTTTAGGGGTGGGTTAGGGCAGATATGGTATAAATATAAACCCTAACGGGACGTCATAGTCGTTGGTTCAGAACTCATTTGCTGGTTGTGTACGCGCACTTGAATATGACGTATACCCAGATGACATCCAGATGAGACACCATAGAACGCAGTGTCTTATCAGCGTCTACATATTCATTTTATACCTAGTCAAATATCAAATACTGCAGAACATTCGAAAAATGCATTGTTTATCCTTTTCCCGACCAAATTTGAACTTGCTATAAAATAGCCAAGGTCAACCTAGGTTCAGTACTCAGTCACTCGATTGTGTGTACCAAGTTTCAAGAAAATTGGCCCACCGGTTCTGAAGGAGAAACATTTCTAAGTTTTGTTTTACTACAATTTGACATGGCAGCCATGTTGTAATGTGAGCTTAACCAATTGATCAAGGTTTTTTCCCTTATTGATATTGGCCTAGCTGTTTTAAAGAAAATATCATTTAAAGTGTCGAAATTGTCGATAGACCTGCGATCCAAATGACCTCGGGCCAAGGTCGCCGACTGTTCTTGACCTTTAGCATTCATAGACATTCATTTTATATCTAATCTTACGAGTATGTCGTACATGTATATCAAAATATTTTTCAAAAATACATTGTATTACCTTTTTTCGATTGAAAGCTTAAGGAACCAAATTTGACCTTGCCACGTAAAAGGTCAAGGTCAATCTAATATCATAAATTTTGCAAACTTGTTAGCGCTCAGTCAAGCCAAGTTTCAAGACAATTGACTAATTAGTTGCAGACTAAAAGATATTTTTTAAGCTTTCTACTTTATTAAGGATGGTGGCGAGCTTGTTCATGTGATCTGGAACATTCAAACAAACCTTCGCTAGCTGCATGAGAAATTTGACTGAAGTTGGCTCAGTGGTTTCTGAGAAGAAGACACTTGAAAATGGTTGATGGACCGACGAACGGAGGGACGTTGGACGGACGGACGGACGACGGAGGCCTACAATCCAGGAGCCTTTGGCTCAGAGGTAGCTAACATATTTGTACATGTGCATGGAAATTTTCACATTGACGGAATTTCGATTTGTTTCTTGAACCTACCTGACAGTAATGGATTCATTCCCCATGACGTCACTGGTCCTTGTGAAGTAAACTGACCCAGAGCAAGTTCCATGAAAAACAATGGAAGTCCAAGAATCAGCGTCATTACGACGTAAGGAAGCAGGAACGCAGCTGTGAATATTAGAAAAATGGTTTTAGTTGCTGAATGACTGACTTAACGGGAATTGGAACACCTGGCAGATTTTCCCGCCATTTTCCAAAGGGAGACAAGTTTCGGGACTTCCCGTTCGCTTTTCTATAAGCCCTGTCCCATTGAAAAAGGGGCCTACTCTTTAAGGAAAGAATTTGCTCCTCAGGAGCGAATTCTGTCCTCTTAAAGGAAATAATTTCTCCTCAGGAATACTGTCCTTTTATCTTTTATGAGTTGCCCCTATTGACATGGGAGACAAGAATACTTTTGCAGGAGTTGCCTCCCCTGAAGGTGTACCCATTCCCCTAAACGCTTAGGTTATCATTTCCGTGCGGGGTAATTCTTTTTGTAATGGGTCTAAATGGGGGGAGCAGCTTTTGACAGTGCTTCTTGCAATATAGGCCCTACTGGTTCTATCCATCACTGAGTTGGTCGAAAACCATGGAAAAAATTACTTTTTAACTTTTAAACAGTCCCAAAGTAGGTCTTAGTATAAAAAATTTATATTAAAAAAAACAAACAAAAAAAAAACAAAACAAAAAAAAACAACAACAATAAAAAACAACAACAACAACAAAAAACAAAAAAAAAAAAACAAAAAAAAACGGACTTACCTCCTCCGTGGAAGAAACAAAGGTACGGGAAGCGCCAGATATTCCCCAGTCCTATACAAAAGCCCATACAGGCAAGGAGAAAGTCTATCCGACCCTTCCATGTCTCCCTTGGTTGCGGATCCTATGAAATGTACAAGATATATATCGGTGGTTTCTAAGTATGTCCGTGTGCTAAATAGCTCCTTTCTTATGTCTAGAACAAACATTTTTGAGATTAAAATTTTATGTTTTGTTATTTCTGATCTGAAAACATATTGTTGGTGCTCGTTAGAACCGCCTCAATGAGGCGGTTCCAACGAGTACCCACAATCTATGTTTTTAAGCAAAATTAAGGAAAATAAGGAACACCCACGTGAACTCAAATTATGCTTCTCTTTGTAACGTTGGGTTAGGGTGCTCGTTACACGGTCATGTTAACGTGGTGGGAAAACACACTCATGTGAGATCATGGTGCCTTTCACGGCAATATAACGCGTCCACATGAAATTATCTTGGTCCGTTTGATAGTAGTCGCAGGGCCGTTGTCGATGTTCTCAGTAGAATGCCTTCCACATGCTTGTTTGCAGTCGGACGGCCATATACAATAAATTCCGACACTGAATCGCAATATGACAAGCCCTAGCACCCAAAGATACCGCTATGGTTTAAGGAACGGTACGACTCGCACCACTTTGCCTGCACAGGCCATCACGAAAACACGCCTATATAAATTTGATCCCCTTGAACCCCACTTTTATATAGTAAAACTGGGGTTTAGAAGGATAAAACTTATTCTTATTTCTGCTCTTAAATAAAGATTGTGGGTACTCGATAGAAGGCGTCGAGGCGCTTCTATCGAGTCCCCACAATCTATGTTTTGAGCAGAAATAAGAAAAATATAACAATTTTTTATCTAGAAATTTTCATTTTTTCGGCGACATAGGTGGCAATGTATTTGTATTCACGTGTTTGCGTAATGCTTAGACCTTCTAAACAATTTGCGCAGAAGCCCTATGCAGCTCACTCTGTTTCTCCAAACCCCTATAGGTGGGGCGCGGCTTTGTAATTCTCATACTCACGGGACCTTTCTGTCAATAGAATATTCCAAATACTGATTCAAACGATAGCTCCGTCCAGTCAATCTGCGACATACGAGCATATAGTCTGACTCATATACATGTAGCATTAGTAGCTCGTACATGTAAGTGTGTTTCAGCAAATATAATGCCAAAGACTCAGAATGTTTTGCTGAAAATATGAGTACCCGTTCCACAACACAATCGCAAAAGCTAGTCACATTTTTTACAGTAAAACATTAGCATAATTATTTAATTTGACATGAAATGGTCAAAGTATTAACTATTTATTTTAACTAACGGCAAAAACTGCTGGTTTTGACCAAACTATTATTTTAACTAATGACAAAAACTGCTGGTTTTGAACAAACTATTTATTTTAACTAATGGCAAAAACTGCTGGTTTTGAACATACTGTACATTTTAACTAATGACAAAAACTGCTGGTTTTTAACAAACTATTTATTTTAACTAATGACAAAAACTGCTGGTTTTGAACAAACTACTTATTTTAACTAATGGCAAAAACAGCTGGTTCTGTTCAAACTATTTATTTAACTAACGACAAAAACTACTGGTTTTGAACAAACTATTTATTTTAACTAATGACAAAAACTATTGGTTTTGAGCAAACTATTTATTTCAACTAATGACAAAGACTGCTGGTTTTGAGCAAACTATTTATTTAACTTATGACATGAACTCCTGATTTTGAACAAACTATTTATTTTAACTAATGGTAAAAACTGCTGGTTTTGACCAAACTTATATTTTAACTAACGTTACACAACACAATCGCAAAAGCTAGTCACATCTTTTACAGTAAACCATTAGCATTTTTATTTGACATGAAATGGTCAAAGTATAAACTATTTATTTTAACTAACGACAAAAACTGCTGGTTTTGAACAAACTATTTATTTTAGCTAACGACAAAAACTGTTGGTTGTGAACAAACTATTTATTTTGACTAATGACAAAAACTGCTCGTTGTGAACAAACTATTTAATTTGACTAACGACACAGACTGCTGGTTTTGAACAAACTATATATTTTAACTAACGAAACAGCTACTGGTTTTGAACAAACTATTTATTTTGACTAATGACAAAAACTGCTGGTTTTGAACAAATTTCAACTAATGATAAAGACTGCTGGTTTGGAACGAACTATATATTTTAACTAATGATAAAGACAGTTGGTTTTGAACAAACTATTTATTTCAACTAATGAAAAAGACAGCACGTTTTGAACAAACTATTTATTTTAACTAATGACAAAGGCTGCTGGTTTTGAACAAAATATTTATTTGAACTAATGAAAAAGACTGCTGGTTTTGAACAAACTATTTATTTTAACTAATGGCAAAGACTCCTGGTTTTGACCAAACTTTATTTTAACTAATGACAAAAACTGCTGGTTTTGAACAAACTATTTATTTTAACTAATGACAAAAACTGCTGGTTTTGAACAAGGTGCATGTATTTATTTTAACTAACGACAAAAACTGCTGGTTTTGAACAAACTGCATGTATTTATTTTAACTAACGGCAAAAGCTGCTGGTTTTGAACAAACTATTTATTTTGACTAACGACAAAGACTGCTGGTTTTGAACAAACTATTTATTTTAACTAATGACAAAGACTGCTGGTTTTGAACAAACTATTTATTTTAACTAATGACAAAGACTGATTGTTTTTGAACATACTACAGTCGAACTTCGATGGCTCGAACCCCTTTGGGACCATGAACATTTATTCGAGACAGCGGTAGTTCGAGCCACTGAAGGTTACTGCCAAGAGGCATAACGAGATACCTTTGAACATCTTTCGATGTTGTATAATGAAAATGTTTGCTGGGTGTACTCATTAGAATCGCCTCATCGAGGCGATTCTAATGAGTACACACAACATACATTTGCAAGATAAAAGACTAAAATCTCCTTGATCATCCCCCACCATTTTTTTTTACCTTGAGGATTTCCCTAGGGGCTCAAGAGCGAGTTCGACGCATCCATTGTAAACGAGCCATCGGTGTTCGAACCATCAAAGTTATACTGTATTTATTTTAACTGATGACACAAAACTGATGGTTTTGAACAAACTATTTATTTTAACTAATGACAAAAAATGATGGTTATGAACAAACTTTTTATTTTAACTAATGACAAAGACTGCTGGTTTTGAACAAGCTACATATATTTATTTTAACTAACGACAAGAGCTGCTGGTTTTGAACAAACTACGTGTATTTATTTTAACTAACGGCAAAAACTGCTGGTTTTGAGCAACCTATCTATTTTGACTATCGACAAAGACTGCTAGTTTTGAACAAACTATTTATTTTAACTAATGACAAAGACTGCTGGTTTTGAAAAAAACTATTTATTTTAACCAATGACGAAGACTGCTGATTTTGAACCAACTATTTATTCCAACTAATGACAAAGACTGCTGGTTTGGAGCAAACTATTTATTTTTACTAATGACAAAAACTGATGGTTTTGAACAAACTTGTTATTTTAACTAATGACAAAGACGGCTGGTTTTGAACAACTGGGTCCAACAGCTTATTATTGATATTCCCCAAAACAAAGAATCTACCCAAACAAGTATTTTAGGTGTTATTATTATTATTATTGTAGTAACTAAATTGCGTCTTGCGTATCTCTTGAACCTGGATTTGTCGGATAAATAGTTTTGTTATTTTTCTTATTTCTATTCCAAACATAGATTGTGGGAGCTCGTTAGAACCGCCTCACTGAGGCGGTTCTAAAGAGTACACACGATCTATGTTTTGATGAAAAATAAGGAAAATAATGTAGACCTCTATATACCCCAATTTGTTTCATGCATATAAAGAGGGTTTTTGAGGGGGGGGGGGAGGTCATTGCAAGGACTGCAGATAGTAAAGCCAGTCTAAGATTTTTGTTTTGTTCGGAGGTTAACGGACAAAGCAACAAAATATTTGTCATATCGAACCAGTCATCAAAATGACCACAGTTTTCTTTTTCCAAGTTCCAAGTTTATTTGTACTCTCAGGTTTACATGGTAAACAACAAGAGAATCAAGAAGAAACATAATTATGCATGTGTGCATATGGCGGTAGCACTTGTACAGGGATATGTTTAATATGTTCCGTACACATTAGGCTTTATTTGCAATCAAATAAAATTTGATTCGTGGGGAGATCGACTGCACCGTGGCAATAGCATATTCTCAGTGCAAATAATAATTTTTTCGGTATTATCGGACAGATAAGCAATTGTTTAAATATGACCAATCCAAAAGAGTTGATATAAATATAAATAGTTTGTTTTTTTATACTCTATATACCTGTACAACTGCTAGCTACAGTATCTTTTCAATGACTCGAACCCCGATGGCTCGACCACCACAGATGAGTCGAACCCGTTCCCAGGCCCCCACGGGATCTCTCCAAATACGAAGAAAGGGAAGACTTTCCTCCTATATCTTGCAAGTGTATGGTGTGTAAACTCACTCTAGACATGCTTATAAATTAGCAGTTGACCAGTGCAGCGTACAATCGTCAGCCAGAAACTGACAACAGCCCCTCTTGAACCAGTGAAATGAAGAGAAAGACGTCATGATCTACGTTGCCGACTCGACAGGTATTCTCATCACAAACACACGCCTATATAATTTTGACCCCCTAGAACCCCACTTTTATATAGTAAAACTGGGGTTTACAGGGGTACACCTTATTTTTCTTATTTCTGCTCTAAAATATAGATTTTGGGTACTCGTTAGAACCGCCTCGATGAGGCGGTTCTAACAAATACCTTCAATCTATGGTTCTAACGAGTACCCAAAATCTATATTTTAGAGCAGAAATAAGAAAAATATCGCATTTTTTTTTATCTTAAAATTTTAGTTTTCTCGGCGGTAAAATTCCCATTGTATTTGAATAGGCGTGTTTGCGTACATGTAATGTCGTCACCCCTCAGACGCGCATATTAGAACTAAAGACGCGCGTGTGAGTAAGCTATCGAGACTGACAATATGCAAGGTATAATTAACAATATTTACATTTCCAGTGTAAAGCCTAAAGAAAACCTGTAGAAAACAGTGAAGTTCATACTTCCATGAACGCATAGAATCATATGATTTTCAGTGAGGTCAAGTCACGTCAGTCTAAACCATGATTCTCTACGATCTGATTGGGCGTTGGCGACGTCAACGGTGCTTCTCTCTTTGTAGAAAGCAGCGTGTAAATGTTTTTCAGATTTAAAAGTTTGCCCTATATAAGCATTTTTCGCCCAGTTATGATGGGCAAAGAATGTAAATATAAGAAATAAACTTAGTTTGTCTTCTGTTCATGAAAGTATGAACGACAGCTGGTCGGTAGCAAAGGTTACATGAATTTGCACTGCGTTCATACTTTCATGAACAGCAAAAAATAAAATTTATGTCTTAATAACATCATCATTATCATCTTAAACATTAACACAACGTCAAGAAATACAACACCAGCATCAACAAAGTAAAAACAACGCAAAAACAACAACAACGACAACGCAAAAACAACAACACAATAATAATAATAATAATACTAATTTTGGTTGTTTCATTTGAGGTTTAACGTCCCCGTGAACACTATTTAGGTCTTTTTGGGACGGGCCTCCGTAACCTAGTGGTTAAGAGCGTTGACTCTTGATCATTAGGTCTCTCACCGCTGTGGTTCGAGCCTCGCTCGGGCCATATGTGAGACGCCAAGTTCTGCAACGGAAGGTCAGGTGGTTTGTCTCCGGGTACTCTGGTTTTCGCCCTCCTCTACTCAACGATCGGCTCGATATGAGTATAATAACATTGAAAGGGCCAAAAAAACCAAAACCAAAAAAAAAAAAAAAAAAAAAAAAAGGTCATTTTGGAGACGTTGCTTCCAATTTTGTGGGACTTTTACCCGACATTGAGATGAAATGACATCTCAATCCCTGCCGCCCAATGAAACCAATAGGGTCTATAAGCATGCACGGGCCGACTCGCAACAATTGTCCTGGGCAGGCTCAGACATTCTAAGCGGATTACCAGTACTCATGTGCGGTCGGTATCAGCTCTGCGTGGAAGCATCGTGCAGCCCAATCTATTTCTCCAAGCACCGATGGGCGGGGGCGGAATAATAATAATAAAAAGCACAATAATTATAATAAACACTTACCATTTTTATTGACAATGCACTGGTGATACTTATTCTGCGTCCTTGTCATTTATATCATTACAGCATACACCACGCCCTACCCCTGGAAAGTCACATTTTGTTTCGGTATAAGTGATATTTTCAAGGATTTTTTTATTACACCACAACCTCTTTATAACACTATTAATGGGGTCCAAAGCAGAAACCGTGTTAGTTAAACAATCGTGTTATATCCAAACTTAAATGTTTAGATTATATAGAAAAATGACCATTTATGGTCATTTTGCTATATAATCTATACATTTTAGGATCTTTTCTATAAAATCTATACATTTTGGGATCCATCTTGAAACCGTATTATATCCGAACCGCGTTATAACGAACCGTGTTATAATGAGGCTGTGGTGTATTTTTATTTTTGACGCAAGGCTTAATATATCGCAGGTACTCGTTAGTACTGCCTCAATAAGGCGGTTCTCACAAGCACACACAATTTATATTATAGCTGTTAAACGGAAAATATCATAAGAAATTACCAGGATTTTTAAATCTGTTAAAAGATAACATTGTCTTCAATCCGAGTGTCTAACAAACTGAAACAACGTAAGGAAGATAAGAAGGGGGAACAAAACATAAGATTATGAAACTTGTTGTACCAAATGGAATCTTCCTCCTTATATATAGCAAGAGTCGATTTCAAAATTTTAAGGGGTGTCAAGTTGCGTTTTCATCAAAATTTATTTGGAAAATGACTGAACCTTTAGCAAACAGTGGAGGTCCTGGTCAGACGCCGCGTTCTGAAGTGTCTGATCTGGGTATGCACTGTTTGCCAAATACCCATTTTGTGGTTTTTGGTACTAAATGAGTTAAGAACATTAGATTATGAAACTTGTTAAGCAATAAATACTTGGCATGCCTTGATGAGGAAGAAAAAATGTAGATTTATGTCAAATGTATGGGTATCATATGTTTGTTGTTTTTTTTCCACACGCGATGTAAAACGCTTAATTATCCAAATACTACGACAAGTGGGCCCCGTCAAGCGATTTTGATACTTATCGCCTATGCGAGCAGCGAAGGTTCAGGCGAGCCTGCGCATCTGCGCAGTCTCACCAGAACCTTCGCTGCTCGCTCATACAAGCAGTGAATCAAGAGGAACCTTCAGACAGAAAGCCATATCGATGGCCCCTTTGAATGGCTGGCCATGCGCAGTTAAAATTTGTCCTGACGGAATGCTCGAAGACACAAACCTGCTTGGCGGGGCTCAAGTAATTGTTCACAGATATACTTGATACCCGGCAAAATTTTAAAGTTTAGACACTAACGATGAGTCGATAAGCATCTAACCGATTAAATCCATTGTACACTATTGGACTCTTCCATTGCTCTAAACTTAACAGTCGAAAAAAAAAAAGAAAATCTTAACATGAAAAATTGTGATATTTTTCTTATTTCTGCTCAAAATATAGGTTGTGGGTACACGTTAGAACCGCCTCATCGAGGCGGTTCTAACGAGTACCCACAATCTATATTTTAGAGCAAAAAATAAGAAAAATAAGGTATACCCCTGTAAACCCCAGTTTTACTATATAAAAGTGGGGTTCAAGGGGGTCAAAATTATATAGGTGTGTTTTCGTGATGCGAGACATCTCTGGTCCTACCGCCCAAATAAGCCAATAGGCTTCAAAAGCAGGGTCAGTCCGACTCGCGCTACATTGCCTTGCCATACTCAGACCTTTTAAGCATTTTAACAGTACTCAAGTGCGGTCGGTTTCAATCCACATTCTATTTTCCATGCCCCGATGGGCAGGGGCCTCACGCGTTTGTAGAAGTGGGTTGGGGATTTGAGCACTTGGGTATTGCGTAAAGATTACTACTGTGAACACCGCTGAAAACGCACTTCATTTGAAAAAAATGAGATTTACAGGGGTAAATGTGTACTTCTTCTTATTTTGCTCCGAAACAGAGATTTTGGGTACACGGGGGAGATATAAACGAGTTCCTTACAATCTTTGTTTGAAATTTGTTTGTTTGTTTGTTTGATCTGAGGTTTAACGTCCCCGTCAACACTGTATAGGTAATTTTGGAGACGATGCTTCCAATTTTGTGGGGCTTTAACCAGACATTCAGATGATATGAGATCTCAAGTCCTGTCGCCCAATGAAACCATTAGCGTTTATAAGCATGGACGGACCGACTCGCACCTCTTGGCCTGGGTAGGCTTAGATCCTCCAAGCGGTTTACCAGTACTCGTGTGCGGTCGGTTTCAGCTCTGCGTGGAAGCATCATGCAGCCTATCTATTTCTTCCAGCCCCGATGGGAGGGGCCATTGTTTGAAATAAGAAACATACAGTATTATATGTGTATAAAAGTATCATCATAGGAAAAGTAACATCGGCTGTCGGGGTTTGGAGAAAAGTAACCTAAAACCGATCGAACTTAAATTATTTGAGTTTATGTTGAGATTTTACATCCCCGTCAACACTGTTATTTTCTTTTAGGAGCCGTTACTTCCAATTTTGTGGGACTTTTACCCGACGCTGAGATGAAATATCATCTCTGGCCCTGCCGCCCAAAATTACCGCTAGGGTTTAAGTAGAGGTCGGACTCGCATCGCAGCCTCACAGGCTGACCTAAGCAATTTACCAGTGTTCAAGTTCCGTCGGTTTCATCTCTTCGTGGAAGAATCATGAGAGGAGGCGCGAGACCGATCGAACATTTGAGCGCTTTGAAGGTCTAAGCCTGCCCAGGCTGCATAAGATGTTAGCCAGTACGGCTCGCATTCTTTCGACAGATGTATTAAGATCAGCCAACGCATCCGCTCATTCGCTCAGTCTACGAACACTTGGTGGAAAGGTTGTATTTAGCTTAGCCCTGTTAGTTGCTGGATGAACATTACGTAAACACGCCTATACAAAAAACTTGGAGAAAGGTTGTATTTTCAGATTCGCAGACTGATCATTATCTTTTAATCATTTATTTGCACGCTAGATACACATTTTGGCAGGCCATGAAAACGTCTACTTAAAGCATAGGCGAACAGTTAAGGCTCAGTCGAGCCTGTGCAGTCTTAGAAAACTTTGTGGCTGTCTGTAAACCCGAAGCATCTTCACGTAGAGTATTTTCAAGTACGCAGGCTGATCTTAATCTTTCATCTGCGCGCTCGGTACACCTTTGGGCAGGCCATGGAAAACTCTTACTTAACGCATAAGCAATCAGTTAAGGCTCAGATGAGCCCGCTCATATGCGCAAGCTCGCAAGAGCCTTTGATATCGCAAACAAACAGAGGAGACCATCACGTGAACAAATCCGTGAAATTAAGACCCCCCTAAACCGGGGGTTTACGGGGGTATACATTATTTTTCTTATTTCTGCGTCAATACATAGGTTGTGGGTACTCGTTAGAACCGCCTCAATGAGGCGGTTCTAACGAGCGCCCATAATCTATGTTGAAAGCAGAAATAAGAAAGACGTTATCATTTTTACCTCAAATTTGTCACTTCTGACACCATGTTGGACGCCATTTTTTCACACGGACATGTTTTCCTAATGCTTCGAGGTAGTCCGAGGTGCTTAGCCCTATTAGTTGCTGGATGAACATTACGTAAACACGCCTATAGAAATACATTGACACCTTTATCGCCGAAAAAATGAAAATTTTATGATGAAAAATTGTGATATTTTTCTTATTTCTGCTCAAAATATAGATTGTGGGCGCTCGTTAGAACCGCCTCATCGAGGCGGTTGTAACGAGTACCCACAATCTATATTTTAGAGCAGAAATAAGACAAATAAGGTATTCCACCGGAAACCCCAGTTTTACTATATAAAAGTGGGGTTCAAGGGGTCAAAATTATATAGGCGTGTTTACGCGATGAATATCCGCATTAGAAGAAGTCTATTGACCCTTTTATAATGGGTCGGCTGATATACGCTTCTCAGCGGAGAAAAAAAGTATTCTAAACTTTATACAGCTGAACACATGCAAACAGTGTAGATCCAGATCAGACAGCATCTTATCAGGATCTACAGTGGCCATATTCGACTGGTAAGTTTCGTGAATTTCCATGAAAATCCACGCAGGAGTTTGGTTCTTTCTTGTAATAGCCGATCACATGGACCAATCAAGTATTAATTATTTTTCAAATACATAAGCGATCGTGGAGCACAATTCTATTCGAAGGAAAAGTCGAACCTCTTGTGCTCCACGATCGCTTAAGATCTATACACAAATACAAGATTTGATTGGACCATGTGACCGGCTATTACAAGAAAGGCACCACACTCCTACGTGCAATTTCACGGAAATTTCACGAAACCTACCAGTCGAATACCGTCAGTGTTTGTCATCCAGTTTAGAAATTTAACTAATGCATTATATCAGGTGATTTGATTGGTGAATAGTCAAGAATGGGTGTGGCCAAATACATTTATTCACAAAGATAAAGAAAAATTATAATTAGCAGATAAGTCATGATACATCTAAGACACGTGCGACGTTTAATTGGCTAACGTCAAAAATTGGGGAGGGCTAAAAAGACCAAATATCAATAAAATCCAATCATGAAGTCTTTTTTTTATACTTTTTACATTTTGAGACTAGACTTTGCACATGTATGGTAGTCGCAGATAAGATTGACTAGGCGGAGCTATTCGGGTGTTGTCAATATAAGTCAAATTCGCTGAGTTCACCAGAAGATTCGGTAGAGTGCCTTTCGCACGCTTTCCTCAAGCGGACGAAATGGTCATATACGTCACAGCTATGCTTGTTTTACAGTTGAATTCACACAATCGGGTGACTTGGTTTACCTATTTGTTAATGGAATATTCTTAAGGCAGGTACAAACGTCAATCTTATCTCCGACTACTATATAGTAGTCGCAGATAAGATTGACTAGGCGGAGCTATCGTTTGTACCTGCCTTAGGAATATTCCATGAACAAAAAGGTAAACCAAGTCACCGATTGTGTGAATTCAACTGTAATACAACTATAGCTGTGGCGAATATGACCATTTCGTCCGCTTGCAGAAAGCGTGCGAAAGACACTCTTCCGAATCTTCTGTTGGACTGGCGAATTTGACATATGTTGACAACACCGGAATAGCTACGCCTAGTCGATCTTATCTGCGACTACTATACTTAATAGTGAAATATATTACACACGTGGAAAGTGATTTTGGCCAAAGAAGTATTAACGTTCGTCGATGTATGAACAACATTTGGTCAAGAGTAAAGGTAACAAATTGCTTGTGAGTCGATGCTGTTCTTACACGTGCTTCAATTGTCATGGAGTTATCTTAATTTCTTAAACATTACGATAACACATCTGTGCGACATGTATTCCTTATAATCAGTTACCCCCTGTATATATTGCATTGTAACGTATTGACCTGATAAAGATATGCTATCTCAAGACAAGTGAGCTTTATCACGTCATCGCGACATTGCACTTTTATGAATGAAGCGGACTAGTGGAAAATGACACAAAAATGTTGTTGTAACTGGGAAAAATGGCAATATTACTTGAAAAAAATATCATAGGAAAAACATAGTCAGCTGATACTGAATAGATCGACCACCAGAATGCTTGGACGCACTGAGAGCCATCACTAACTGACCGTAAATTGCTAATTTAAGAGGGTACAAGGGGATAAACTAATAAATAGAATATTTGATATCAAGTTTATCAGGCTCGGCTTCCAGAACGCATGTAGAATCGCTCGGCAAGCCTCGCGATTCTTCAAGCGTTCTCGAAGCCTTGCCTGATAAACTTGATATCAAAAGACACCAACCTGGTATTCTCTATATATGTATCTCCAAACCGAAACTGTTAATTTTCTGATGAAAAATTGTTGCAAGTATGTTGAAGGTATTCCTTGACTATACACAACCTATGAACTGAAGCAGAAATAACACGCATGTTAACCGCAGTGGGATTGACAGGGTTGTTAATAACAAGGCCTTATTAAGCCTTTTTGTACCAAATGGAATCTTCCTCCTTATACTGTATATTGCAGGAATCCATTACAAAATTTAAGTGGTGTCAGGTTGTGTTATCTTCGAATTTTGTTTAGAAAATGGCTGAAATTTATGCAGCAGTGTAGGCCCTGATCAGACTGCACTGTTGCCAGTGTACCCCTTTTGGTGTTTCCGGTACAAAATGGGTTAATGCGGCTGTAATTTTTGCTAAAGGCACCCAGCGTACCCAATCGTATCTACACTGTTTGCTTAAAATACAGGTATAGTAGTCGCAGATAAGATTGACTAAGCGGGGCTATCGTTTGTACCTGCTTTTGGAATATTCCATAAACAAAAAGGTAAACCAAGTCACCCGATTGTGTGAATTCAACAGTAACACAAGCATAGCTGTGGCGTATATGACCATTTCGTCCGCTTGTAGAAAGCGTGCGAAAGGCACTCTACCGAATCTTCTGGTGGACTCAGCGAATTTGACACATATTGACAACACCTAAATAGCTCCGCCTGTCAATCTTATCTGCGACTACTATATTAAGGCTATTATAATAACGAAACAATGTTTCAGTTCTGAACATATCAGTGCTGTCAGTGCTTTGGTCCATTATTGCATTGGTAACACATATAAATTTCATATCTGATCAGGGTCTACATTGTTTGCTTAAGAGTATACATCCAGATTCAGGACCAGATTTCTACCCTATACACATGTACTCTGAGAAAATCGAACTGACACACCTTTGCTGTCACATCACGAAAACCCGTCTATATACTTCTGACCCCCTTGAACCACACTTTTATATAGTAAAACTGCGTTTTACAGGGGTAAACCCTATTTTTCTTAGTTCTGCTCTAAAATATAGACGGTGGGTACTCGTTAGAACCGCCTCATTGAGGCGGTTCTAACAAGTACCCAAAATCTATATATTTGAGCAGAAATAAGAAAAATATCACAATTTTTCATCTTAAAATTTTTCATTTTTTCGGTGGTAAGGTTACAATGTATTTGAATAGGAGCATTTACGTAATGAGTTCTGATTTGTTGAAGGAAAAGAACGACACGCTCATAAATTTATGAGCACGATAAAATATGAGACACAATATAACTTTGTGTAATCATTAAACTAACGGGAATTCGCGCTTTATGATATAACTTACAAACATTTCCTAACTGAGCTGCAAAAATATAACATTAATCTCTGAAGTGACAGGGCTTGTGGCAGCATTCTCAAAATATATGGTGCACGCTGTCGCAAAACTACCGCAGAACTTTAAGTTATGCGTTTCGCATCACGAAAACACGCCTATATAATTCTGACCCCCTTGAACAACACTTTTATATAGTAAAATGGGGGTTTTCAGGGGTAAACCCTATTTTTCTTATTTCTGCTCTAAAATATAGATTGTGGGTACTCGTTAGAACCGTAAAATATAAATTGTGGGTACTCGTTACAGCCGCCTCATTGAGGCGGTTCTAACGAGTGCCCACAATCTATATTTTGAGCAGAAATAGGAAAAATATCGAATTTTTTCATCTTAAAAGTTTCATTTTTTTCGGCGATAAAGTTGGCTATGTTTTTGTATAGGCGTTTTGCGTTATGGAATACAACAGGGGATAAATTAAATGGTCTATCAAAATTCGAAGGAGGTTTTAAGTAAATTGAAATCCAGACGTTTTCGTGCTTTTAGTCTGTCTACTTATGATTTTCCACGCTTTACACCATACTGCCTTTCTTTTTAATATCACAAGTCGGGTCTTGCTTTGTTTAGGTTACGTTGAACAACGTAATGTTGTCGCCATGTACGTTGCATTCAAGAATTCTAGATGCCGTCAGAGGGTCAGTGCGAAATTTGCGTCATTGAACTAGGCGGTTGCCGGTTGCATATGAAGAGTTTACATGACTTTAGTTGGAACTTTGGGTCGTTTTCGTCAAAATTTGCCCATGGAATCGTAAGTTATGCAAGAATAACGACCATCCATGGTAACAGTACCGGGTCCCTTGGAAGATAGTTGAACCCTCGGCCTGGAGAATCATTTTCAAGCAGCTTCCTCTGGACCATATATACGTAAAAGATCGGTGATCCCTGTAGAGGATCTTACAAGAATGTTCATGTATTACGCGTTCTGAAAAATGGATAGTGGTTTCAAAAAAATGTCAATATTCCGCAATTAGTAAACGCGACGTGGTTAGGATGTCATAGGTGTAGCGTATCGGTGCGCATGTAACTAATTTGCATATGTATTTAATCCACAAGTGGATTATCAAATTTATTAATGGCGTTACAGTCTCGGACGCGACGTAATATCATAACAGATGATATAAGATAATGATTGTATGGGCACGATTATCTTATGTGATTTGCCTAACAAAAATGAATTATGTGTCAGCCTACTATTTTCTTAAGCCTTGATCATGTTTATTTCAAAATAAATTTCATTTAATGATGGCGAAAATATCACATTTGTCGTAAATAAAGGAAATCTCAACGCGACGTCAATTAAACGGAGACAACATGGAATAAAAATACCGTTTCTGTGCATCAACGTCTATAAATCTTGAACAAAGATAACGAAGGGACCATCACACTCTTGATTTACCATCAGTTTGAGGTCGGTCATATCAAAGAACTTGAACCACTAATGGGTCGATCCTAGCCAGCAAAGGATTCCGGGCCAACGTCAGGCCAACAGCGATACGACGTTATAACGTCGTATCGCTGTCGGCCCGACATTGGCCCGCTGTTTTGTGCTTGCTAGGAGTTGTCTCTGAATGCAGGTTAAAAAGGCACCCGGGCGGACTGCATATGCTTCAATGTACCCCTAACGGCCGTAAGCAAACAGTGCAGGCCCAGATCAGACGTCCTGCTGCCTGTCAAAGCCCTTTTCTAGTCATTACGAAAACACGCCTATACAAATACATTGTAAACCTTACCTTTTGAAAAAAAGAATTTCTTTAGATGAAAAATTGTGCTATTTTTCTTATATCTGCTCAAGATATAGATTGTGGGTACACGTTAGAACCGCCTCATCGAGGCGGTTCTAACGAGTACCCACAATCTATATTTTAGAGCAGAAATAAGAAAACATAAGGTTTACTCCTGTAAACCCCAGTTTTACTGTATAAAAGTGGGGTTCAAAGGGGTCAACTTTATATTTTCCTGATGTCTCATATGTTGTTGGACGAAAGAAAGTTCAGAAGACAACTACTAAACTCGTTTTATACACGAAACGAAAAATGAAACATTGGGATGCAGTGAAGGTCAAGATCTGCAGAAAAAGGTTCGGTTACTTGCTAAATAAATTTAAATGTCTGAAAATACTCAATCTGACACCCTAAATTTCAACATATGAAATGGAAATGTTTACCTTTTGGGGGTTTTAATACTAAACTAGTAAACCCATATTTGCCCAGGCGATCCCCGCTCATCGAGGCTTTGAGAAATAGACTGGGTATTGGGCTTCCACGCAGAAATAAAACCGACAGCACACGAGAACTGCTAACCGCTTAGAAGGCAAAAGCCGGCTCAGGCAAAGTGGTGCGTGTCGGACCGTCCCTGCATTTAAATCCTATTGGTTTGTAAAGTAGGGCTTGATATGTCATTGGCAAAATGTCTCACAAAATTGGAAGCAACGTGTCCAGTTCTTTTTTTTTTCATTGTACAGTCGAACTTCAATGGCTCGACCACCTTTGGGACCTCGAAAATCTGTTCGAGACAGGGGTAGTTCGAGCCACTGAGGTTACTGTCAGGAGGCATAACGAGATACTTTTAGACATCTTTCGGTGTTCTATAATGAAAATGTATGCTGTGTGTACTCATTAGAATCGCCTCATCGAGGCGATTCTAATGAGTGCATACATCAAACATTTGTAAGATAAAAGACCAAAATCTTCTTAATTATCCCTCACTATTTCTTATGTATATAGAGGATTTCGCTAGGGGCTCAAGAATGGGTTCGACGCATCCATGGTAAACGAGCCATCGGTGTTCGAGCAATCGAAGTTCTACTGTATTTGTATAGGCGTGTTTTACGTAATAGTTTATAAGCAGTGATAAACAAGACATGTCGACAGTTGTTACAATGGCATTCTTAAAATTTATTTCATGAATATGATCTTTCATCATGTGTGCCCATCGAAGACTAAGATTAGCCTATGCATGCGGAATGTGATCAGATGTTTCACTGTGATCAAAGTGTTCAACAAAAAAACTTACTTCCTCTGACGCACTCCCGCCCATCGGGGCTTGGAGGAATAGATTGAGCTGCATGGTGCTTCCATTCAGGTTGAAACCAACCGCACTTGAGTACTGGTAAACCGCTGAGGAGCCCGTCCTGCATATAAATCCTATTGTTTTTTTTTTTTTTTTTTTTTTTTTTTTTTTTTTGGGGGGGGGGGGGGGGGGCGGAAGGGCTTGAGATTTCGTTTTACTTCTATGTAGGGTAAAAGTCCCAAATGTTGACGGGGTCGTAAAACCTCAAGTAAAAAAAAACAAACTCGCTCTTATTAATCTGACTTACCCATGTGTATTTGACGCTTTGCTGTTTGCGCAAAGCTCGAAGACCCCTTTTAGCCTAACGCGACCCTCTTCCAACTATCCCTCTTTCAATAATCAGGCCGTAAAAAGTCTCCCTGGCCTTCATCGAAGTATGGATTATATTTTCTAGTCCTTTGGGATCATTCATTTCACTACGGGGATTGAGAAATATTTGAGGGTGACTGATGAGGCCTTATTGGCCGAAAATAGCTGGTTTTGCCCAGAAAATCTTATACACTGTAAGAATTTTGTTGTGTGATGTGATATGGTCCTTACTTCCAAAGGATTATCCCTTTTCCAGAACATTGTACAAATAATATAAGACGTGTATTTTACATTTCGTGACTCTTTTAGACCTTTTCGCCGAGAAGCAAATGTTGCTGCTTACATGTATATTCTTTTTTGTCTTCTTTTCCTAACAAGAACATCGCTTCTGCGCATGCGTCATTGCATAGACTTCGCCCCGCCTCACCGTCTTTTAAGGGTATATAAATATTGGTTATGTGCTTTAGTGCGCAGACTGGGGACGCAGGAAGACCATAGAAGTGAGTAACTTACAATATATTGTTGATTTGTCCATCTGTGTAACATCTTCTTAAACACCATGTTATGGCCCCCGCCCATCGGGGCTTGACGAAATAGATGGGCTGCATGATGCTTCCACGCAGAGTTGAAACCGGTCCGCACATGAGTACTGGTAAACCGCTTAGAGGATCTAAGCCTGACCAGGCAAAGCGGTGCGTCCATGCTAATAAACCCTATTGGTTTCATTGGACGGCAGGGCTTGAGATGTAATTTCATCTCAATGACAGGTAAAAGTCCCATAAAATTGGAAGCAGCATCTCAAAAATGAGTTTTACAGTGTTGACGGGGACGTTATACCTCAAATCAATCAATCAGTACACCATGTTATACAGAGAAAACAGGGGTTTGTTTGCTGGGGTTTACATTATTTTTCTAAATTCTGGTCGACACGTTAGACCCGCATCATTTAGGCATAGTTAATACAATTACTGGTAAACCGCTAAGAAGATCTAAACCAGGCTCCGAGGTTATAAAACTTTTTTTCATGCTCAACTCACCCGAGCATGAAATTTGTCCTCCTTATAAATTTTAAAATGCCAACAATTGTTGGCATTTTAAAATTTATAAGCAGGACAAATAAGTCTGTGCTGATCCGAGCAGAAAAAACAATCCTCTTTCATTTCTATTTTAATAGTTATGAGCATCACAAATTTCATGCTCAAGTGAGTTGAGCATGAAAAATGTTTTATAACCTAGGGACCTGGTCTAAGTCTCATTGCCCAGGCAAAGCGGTGCATGTCGGACCTACCCTGCATATAAACCCTATTGGTTTGTTTGGGCGGTAAGGACTTGAGAAGTCATTTCCAAAGTCATGGAAAGTCCCACAAAATTGGAAGCATGGTCTCCAAAATTACATAAATAGTGTTGTAAATCCTCAATTGAAACAAATTATAATAAAAGTAGCCACACTGAATCATTTGAGTAGACAAGAGAACCTGAACTGTTCTCCTTTCTTCCACATTTCTGTGTCGATTGTGTTTGGCAATCGATCCTAAGTTACATATACAAGTTCAGAGTCACTGCTGGTGACACTATAGTTATACCAATGACGGGCCCGCCCATAGGGGCTTGAAGAAATATATGGGCTGCATGATGCTTCATCGCAGAGCTGAATCCGGTCCGCAAAGTGGTACTGGTAAACCGCTTAGAGGATCTAAGGCACCGTCCATGCTAATAAACCCTATTGGTTTCATTGGGCGACAGGGCTTGAGATTTCATTTCATCTTAATGTCGGGTAAAAGTCCCACAAAATTGGAAGCAACGTCTCCAAAATGACCTTTACAGTGTTGACGGGGACGTTAAGCCTCAAATCAAACAAAACAAATTTGTATACTGAGCGTGTTTTCGTAATATCGAACAACTTTTCATGGTCTCAAAGACGGTCAAGCCATTAAATTTCCAAGAGTGGCATTTCTGTGACGTCAAAAGAAGTTGAATGGGCGTATTGGTTTAGTCCCGTGCGTCCGTCCGTTCAGGTTTTTGGCATTGTGGAAAGTATCATGAAGACACGCCACCCTTAAACCCCACTTTTATATAGTAAAACCGGGGTTTGCAGGGGTACACATTAGTTTTCTTATTTCTGCTCAATAACATAGATTGTGGATACTCGTTGAAACCCCTCGGCGAGGCGGTTCTAACAAGTAATCCACAATCTATGTTGTGAGCAAAAATAAGAAAATTTTCACAATTTTTTATCTGAACCTTTTAATTTTTAGGTGGTAAAATTTACAATGTATTTGTATTGGCGTGTTTTTGTATTGGTACAGACTATCTTGAGTTAGAATCTTCGAATTTACATAAAACAAGAGCCGATAATTATGTTTTTATTTTTTTTCTTTAGGACTTTATTTGTTTTTAACCCTTTTTCAACGTTGCAATCTTATGGGACCTTGTCAATGTACATGCATTCGGGTATTCGAAGAACTGTTGATATTTGGTATACAGGTTTGGACAAAAAAGACACTCTGATTATTTTCAGAAAATATTGTGCAAATATTTGACCGAGCTATGCCCCTTTCCGGCAAAGAAATTTGTATGACCCTATGGGATCTTGTAAACACAATACGATAACACATCCGTGTGACATATTGCATTCTTTCGTATCTCACAAAAGGGTTATTTTTCTGACAATTTGTGATAATTTCCTGATATCCACTCCAAACATAGGCTGTGGGTACTTGTTAGAACCGCCTTAATGTAGTACCCACAACCTTTGTCTTAGAGCAGATAAGAAAAAAAAACTTTACCCATATTATAAATCCCCAGTTTACTCTGTATAAAGTGGGGGTATACAGGAGTGGTCATTACTCGCACTGGTTAACATTAGGAATACATGTACATGTATATGAAATTTTGCGGGTCATTTTGGGAAAATGATCAAGTTATGCCTTCTTTTTAATAAAATACAGTAAAATCCCTATACTAAGACCACCTTTGGGACTGATCACATGTGGTCTTCAAGACCACTTTTGACTGAATAGTTCAAAAGAGGGTCTCTGACTAGAGGACACTGTACGCAGAACAAAACACCAAGAAAGAACAACTCATCACGAAAACATACCCATATACTTTTGACCCCCTTGAACCCCACTTTTATATAGTAAAACTAGGGTTTACAGGGGTATACCTTATTTTTCTTATTTCTGCTCTAAAATATAGATTGTGGGTACTCGTTAAAACCGCCTCGATGAGGCGGTTCTAACGAGTGCCTGCAATCTATATTTTGAGCAGAAATAAGAAAATAATCACAATTTTTCATCTTAAAATTTTCTTTTTTTCGGCGATTAAGATGTCAATGTATTTGTATAGGCGTGTTTGCGTAATGTTGTATGAAATGTGTTGCGAAGTTAAGTTTTGTTCGATGTTCTCCTATCTAGAAAAATTGAATATCTACAGATGAAAGTTTGATTTGATGTTTAACGTCCCCGTCAACACTGTAAAGGTCATTTTGGAGACATTGCTTCCAATTTTGTGGGACTTTTACCGGTCATTGAGATGAAATGACTTCTCAAGCCCTGTCGCCCATTGAAACCAATAGGATTTATTAGCATGGACGGTCCGCCTCGCACCGCGGTTCCTGGACAGGCTTAGATCCTCTAAACGGTTTACCAGTACTAGTGTGCGGGCCGGATTCAGCTCTGCGTGAAAGCATCATGCAGCCCATATATTTCTTCAAGCCCCTATGGGCGGGGGCTGTACAGATGATATAACTGCATTAAAAGTATGTAACTATATTTCATCCTATAAAATAGCTGTCGATTGGGACCTTAACTGTAGTGTAACTTGCCATTTGAGGTGGTAAAATAGAAGTGAAGGCAATGATAAGGAATCCATACATATGCTGGAACCGTCATAACGCAAACACGCCTATACAAATACGTTGCCACCTTTATCGCCGAAAAAATGAAAATTTTATGATGAAAAATTGTTATATTTTTCTTATTTCTGCTCAAAATATAGATTGTGGGCACTCGTTAGAACCGCCTCATCGAGGCGGTTCTAACGAATACCCACGATCTATATTTTAGAGCAGAAATAAGAAAAATAAGGTATACCCCGGATAACCCCAGTTTTACTATATAGAAGTGGGTTTCAAGAGGGTCAAAAATATATAGGCGTGTTTTCGTGATGAATAGGATCTGAAGCCTGACCCACCGGCGTTCTATTAAAGAGGGAAGCAACGTTATCGACCGTGATTGTGTGCAGTCTGTCGTATAACATTTATGTTGTAACCAATCTTTTTAATCCCCCGCCGCGAAGTGGAGCGGGGATTATAGGAATGGCCTTCGTCTGTCCGTCTGTCCGTATAAACGTCTGTCCGCACCAACGAAACGACATTTAGGGGGCAAAAAATTTGGACATTTTGACACTTAAGTATATATTCGTAGGTCCAAATGGGGTTTATTCCGTTATTTGGGTACTTAAGTGGCAAAAATTCGCTCTTAGGTGGCTTGTCGCTTAAGAGAATTTGCCGCTTAAGTAGTCAATATGCCGACGCCTAGCCACTTAAGTATCCGTTCGTGAGAACGTCCGTCTGTCCGTCCGTCTGTCTGTCCGTAACACTTTCTTGTCCGCTCCATATCTCCTGAACCCTTTGATAGATTTTCATTAAACTTTGGTCAATTATTCGTCTCAGTGAGCTGGTGTGCAGAACCCATAAATGAACCATGCCGACTCAAGGTCAAGGTCATGGTTGAAGGTCACGAGTTTGAAACTTGGAATTTTTTGTCCATTCCATATCTCCTTTACCCTTGGAAGGATTTATATTAAACTTTGGTCAAATATTCTTCACTGTGAGCTGATGTGCAGAACCCATGTCTGTTTTTGCGTCTGTCAGTTTGTCCGTCCGTCCGTCTGTCCGTAACATTTTCTTGTCCGCTCCGTATCTCTTGAACCATTTAATAGATTTTCATTAAACTTTGGTCAATTATACCTCTCGGTGAGCTGGTAAGCAGAACTTATAAATGAACCATGTCGACTCTAGGTCAAGGTCATGGTTGAAGGTCACGGGTTTGAAACTTGGAATTTTTTGTCTGTTCTATATCTCCTTTACCCTTAGAAGGATTTTCATTAAACTTTGTTCAAATAGTCTTCACAGTGAGCTGATATGCAGAACCCATGTCCATCCATCCATCTGTCTGTCAGTCTGTCTGTCTGTCCGTCTGTCCATAACTTTTTCTTGTCCGTTCCATATCTCCTGAAACCTTTAATAGATTTTCATTAAACTTTGGTCAATTATTCCCCTCAGTGAGCTGATGTGCAGAACCTATAAATGAACCATGCCGAGTCAAGGTCAAGGTCACATTTGAAGGTCACGAGTTTAAAACTTTGAATTTTTTGTCCCTTCCATATCTCCTTTACCCCTAAAACGATTTTCATTAAACTTTGGGTCAATTATCCCCCTCAGTAAGATAACCATGCCAACTCAAGGTCAAGGTCACAGGCGAAGGTCACAAGGATGAGCCTTGATGCTAAGTGCGGCGGGGGATTTGGCTGTCCTCCAGGCTGCTTTCTTGTTATATTGAATAATGATTTTAAGAAATCGGGTACTGCAAAGTCATTGCTGAAGTATTTTTCTGAATTTGTATATTACTAAGTCAACATAAACTTCGGGTTCCGATAGACCGTGTTGCCGAAGACATCTTAGTCCAACATTAAAGAGGGGGGGGGGGGGGGGGTTGGGCGCAAGGTTGGGCTTATTTCGAGCTACAGGCCTTTAAAAGTGGGTGGGGTAACTTAGCATGACACTGTAGGGTATTTTGAAAGTTAACTTTGGTTATTACCTGTGTGCTCTTTCACTGTAATTTGTTCTTAGGTAGACTGAAGGATGTCTGAAGTGATGTTTAGAAACATTTTTCGAAACAATATATTGCAACTTAGGAGGATAAAATGCTTTTTCCAAACGCTACAATATTTTTACTTATTTTTTAACCTTAATCATTAAAAGGTTTTAAGTTTTTTGGTAATTTGGGAGGAAACCAATGATGATTCTTGGATAACAGTATCATTTTTAATCCCCCGTCGTGAAGCGGTGCGGAGATTATAGGAATGGCCCTCGTCTGTCCGTTTGTCTGTCCGTCCGGGCCAGTCCGTGCGTCTGTCTGTCCGTAACACTTTCTTGTCCGCTCCATATCTCCTGAACCCTTTGATAGATTTACACTAAACTTTGGTCAATTATTCGTCTCAGTGAGCTGATGTACAGAACCCATAAATGAACCATGCCAACTCAAAGTCAAGGTCACGGTTGAAGGTCACGAGTTTAAAACTTTGAATTTTGTGCCCGTTCCGTATCTCCTTTATCCTTGGAAGGATTTTTCTTTAAACTTTGGTCAAATATTCTTTTTAGTGAGCTGATGAGCAGAACCTATAAATGAACCATGTCGACACAAGGTCAAGGTCACATTTCAAGGTCAAGAGTTTGGAACTTTGAATTTTGTGCCCATTCCATACCTCTTTTACCCCTGCAAGGATTCTCGTTAAACTTTTGTCAAACACCCCCCTCATTTTGCTGATGTGCAGAACCCATAAATGAACCATGCCGACTCAAGGTCAAGGTCACATTTGAAGGTCACGAGTTTAAAACTTTGAATTTTTGTCCGTTCCATATCTCCTTTACCCCTCAAAGGATTTTCATCAAACTTCGGTCAATTATTCCCCTCAGTGAGCTCATGTGCAGAGCCCATAAACGAATCATGCCGACATTAGATCAAGGTCACATTAGAAAGTCATGAGTTTGAAACTTTGAATTTTGTGTCGGTTCCAAATCTCATTTACCCTTCAAAGGATTTTCATTAAACATTGGTCAAATGTCCCCCTCAGTGAGCTGATGAGCATAACGCATTAATAAACCGTTCCAACTCAAGGTCAAGGTCAAAGTTGAAGGTCAGGAGTTTGAAACTTTGAATTTTGTGTCCGTTCCGTATCTCTTACCAATTGTACTGATACAAGAAAGCAGTCTGAGGGGCAGCCAAATCCCTCGCCGCACATTGTATCAAGGCTCAACATTGTGACCTTCACCTGTGACTTTGACCTTGAGTTGGCATTGTTTATGTATGGGTTCTGTAAATCAGCTCACTGTGGGGGTATATTTCACATACGTTTCAATGAAAATCCTTCCAGGGGTAACGGAGATATGGAATAGACACAAAATTCCAAGTTTCAAATTCGCGACCTTCACCTGTGATCTTGACCTTGAGTTGACATGGTTTATTGATGGTTTTTGCACATCAGCTCGCTGAGGGGGATATTTGACGAAAGTTTAATGAAAATCCATCCAGGGGTAAAGGAGATATGGAAAGGACACAGAATTCAAAGTTTCAAACTTGTGACCTTCAACTTTGACCTTGACCTTGTGTCAGAATGGTTTAGTTTTGTGTTATGCACATCAGCGCACTGAGGGGGACATTTTACCAACATTTAATGAAAATCCTTTGAAGGGTAAATGAGATTTGAAACCGACACAAAATTCAAAGTTTTAAGCTCGTGACATTCAATGTGACCTTGTCCTGGTGTCGGCATGATTCATTTATGGGCTCTGCACATGAGCTCACTGAAGGAATTATTGACCGAAGTTTAATAAAAATCCTTTGAGGGGTAAAGGAGATATGGAACTGACAAAAAGAAATCCAAGTTTTAAACTCCTGACCTTCAAATGTGACATTGACCTTGAGTTGACATGATTCATTTATGGGTTCTGCACATCAGCTCACTGAGGGGGATGTTTGACAAAAGTTTAACGAGAATCCTTGCAGGGGTAAAGGAGAAATGGAATGGACACAAAATTAAAAGTTTTAAACTCTTGACCTTCAAATGTGACCTTGACCTTGTGTCGGCATGATTCATTTAGAGGTTCTGCACAACAGCTCACTGAGAAGAATATTTGACCAATTTTTAATGAAAATCATTCCAAGGATAACGGAGATAGGGAACTGACACAAAATTCAAAGTTTCAAATTCATGACCTTCAACTGTGACCTTGACCTTGATTTGGCATGGTTCATTTATGGGTTCTGTACATCAGCTCACTGTGACGAATGATTGACCAAAGTTTAATGTAAATCTATCAAAGGGTTCAGGAGATATAGAGCGGACAAGAAAGTGTTACGGACAGACAGACGGTCGGACTGGCCCAGATGGACAGACAAACGGACAGACGAAGGCCATTCCTATAATCTCCGCTCCGCTTCACGACGGGGGATTAAAATGATACTGTTATCCAAGAATCATCATTGGTTTCCTCCAATAATACCAAAAAACTTAAAACATTTTAATGATTTAGGTTTAAAAATAAATAAAAATATCTTAGCGTTTGGAAAATGCATTTTATCTTCCTAAGTTGCAATATTGTTTTGAAAAATGTTTCTAAACATCACTTCAGACATCCTTCAGTCTACCTAAGAACAAATTGCAGTGAAAGAGCACACAGGTAATAACCACAGTTAACTTTCAAAATACACTACAGTGTAATGCTAAGTTACCCCACCCACTTTTAAAGGCCTTCAGTCTACCTAAGAACAAATTGCAGTGAAAGAACACACAGGTAATAACCAGAGTTAACTTTCAAAATACACTACAGTGTCATGCAAGTTACCCCACCCACTTTTAAAGGCCTGTAGCTAAAAAAAAAAACAACAAAGCGCGCGACCAGAGGTATGCCATAATAAAGTATACATGTTATGCTGTTTACCGGCAAAAAATAAAAAGATTTGGTACAAGGCCAGAATACCCCCAAATGGGCACCCCCTCTTTTAAAATTAAATCGGAAAGACGTCTATAAAATTTTGAAAAGGCTTTGGGTAGTTTATGATATCGATAACCCTGATTAAGAAGTTTACCAGTTAACAGTTTATTACGAGTCTTCTTCCAAAAGTTATGATAAAAGTGATGATTTTAATTTTGGAATTATAAATATTCTTTTCTTGGATGCTGACGTCCTCAAGAATACGTAAATCAGCTCTCCCATACAATTTTTTTAAAAATCTTCAAACGAGTAGACCTAAACATGTTACATCCAAAAATGCAAAAGAAAAAAAAAGAGATAGGTCACCACCTTTGTTTAGGCGCAAGGACCGCTTGAAAATCTTAATAGTTTCTATCGAGTGCAATTGGAATCAGAAAAAAAAACCATCACCGACATTTCAAGACAAATTAACTGGCCCATAGAATGTTTTTCAAAAACTAATATTTTCATGACAATGCCATTTCTGATTATTATAAGCTAAAAAGTCATTGACTACCATGTTAGTTTTCGAAGTACAGACAAACGTAGAAGTGTGGGGGTCTACGTTTTCAGACGTTATTTATAAGCGACGTTGCAGTTTCAATTGACGCGCAAAAACATTTTATACCGCAATCAGTCGTTCTAGTAACCTAATAAAGGGGGTCGAATAACTACAGTAAAACCTGTCTTAGTGGCCACCTCTATTAAGCAAGCAATCTGTCTTAAGCAAGCAGACAGTCAGTTCCCGAAAAAAGAAAATGCTTTAAAATTCACCTGTGTTAAGCAAGCACCTGTCTTAAGCAAGCACTTTTTGAATATCCAATAGTTGCTTGCTTAATACAGGATGGACTGTACACACTATAATTGGTAGTGACCTATAATACCTTCTACTGACCTATAAAACGTCTAGTGACCGTTTATAGTCCGGGCCTACTTTTCAGGTCACTAATTTGCAAGTGTAAACGATAACATGCAACCTTTTATACATGAGAAAACAACGAAACTGCATTTTCAAATCTTTGTAATATTTATTTGAACAGATTTTCAGAAATATCAGCAAAATTCTTACCTTTCCTGGTTTGAATGGCCCGTTGGAATAACTGCGCACTTCTACTGCAGTTGGTTCTCAACCTCGAAAATAATCTCTAAAGCTAAAATAAACTATTTATTTGCAGATTTTCATACAGAATGTAAAGCGCTGTAAAACTTTTATTCGAGCGTCCATGTTGTTTCCTACGTCTTTGTGCTGCGGTGACGTCAGAAACTTTGCATTCGTTGACGTCACGTTATAGTACGTATGCGCGCCATGGCACTGAATGTTGTTAAACATGCCACACTGTCTGTTGTCTTTTTTGCTTAAATTTGCTTATTTATTGCAAAACACCTTGATTGTTTTGAATCGCGATATAAACTAAATACATAATTAGTGTCTTTAATAATAAAATATAATCGGTTCGCCGCGACAATTTTATGGGGGCTCGCTAAAGCTCGCCCCTATTAAATTGTCTAAGGCTCACCGATTATATTTTATTAGTAAAGACACTAACCATGTATTTACTGTATTTCTAGCACCGGTTTTCTTTGAACGTACGAACTAAGGAAGTTTTAGTTATACCGAGTTTTATCGAGATTATCGCATGGTTTTTGGGCTGCGGATTGCGATATATTAAGTCAAAATATGAACAATTTTCTTGGCATAGTGGTGTAGAATGATCTGTGCAGTCAGTACAAAAAACAATAATCACGAGCCAAAAGCAAAATATAGAGGATCTTACAAGAGTGGTCATTTCATATGATATTTATGAAACGAGCCTTCGGCGAGTTTCATAAATTTCATATGAAATGACGAGTGTAAGATTCTGTTTATCATATGGCCATTTAAAATTGGATTTCATCGCCTTTAAATTTGACAAAATTTCCACCAAAATGCATAGCTGACTTGGACGTCGTCATGACGTTACTTAATTCCGCCAAAGTGTTATTACACGTGTGATCATACGATTTTTATTACACGTTGTTGTCCACTGATTATCAACTACTTCATATGAGCCCCGTCAAGCGATTTTGGTACTTATCGCCTATGCGAGCAGCGACAGTTCAGGCGAGCCTGCGCATCCGCGCAGTCTCGCCAGAACCTTCGCTGCTCGCTCATACAAGCAGTGAATCAAGAGGAACCGTCAGACAGAAAGCCATATCCCTGGCCCCTCTGAATGGCTGGGCATGCGCAATTAACATTTCTCATGGCGGAATGCTCGAAGACACAAATTCGCTTGGCGGGGCTCAATTATGATAAAGTGGTCCTTCGATACGTAGTGGGTAGGAATCCATGACGATAACCCACCCGTGCGACAGTGTATTTTTTTCACATCTCATTTTCACATCACTGTGCCTGCTCTACTTTTCTGATGGAAAACCGGCGATATTTTTCTTAATTGCACTTCAAACATACGTCATGGGTATTCGTTTGAACCGCCTACAACCTATCTCTTGGAGCAGAAATAATGAAAATAATGTATACCCCCGAAAACCCCCTCTATATAAAGTGGGGTTTAGAGGGGTGTTCATTTCACGGACTTGTTCACGTGATGATTAGATCTCTCACCGCCGTGGTTCGAGGCTCGCTCCGGTAAGACGCCAAGTTCTGCAACGGAAGGTCAAAGGGTTTTTCTCCCGTAATTCGGTTTTCACCCACATCTGAAGAACGTTCGGCTCGAAATAAGTAAACTAATTTTAAAGCGCCGTAAAACCAGAACAAAAACAAACAAATAAAAATACCCGCAAAATATGTGTCTCAGACATGAGCGCCCGATCAAAAAGACTGAGACCAGCTTGCTCATTCGTGCGATCCAATTAATGTCTTCGCTGAGCACTATATGGATGTCCGCTGACTCAAAGCTCCTTCACACAACTTGACGCAGCTTATTTATACCACGGCGCTATTCAAAATAAATGAATGAATAATTATGTTTTGTTTTGTTTTGGTTTTACGGCCCTTTCAAAATCATTTTACTCCTATCGAGCCCTACGATAATCAGAGATGGACCGGCCTCCGTGACCTAGTGAATAAGAATGCTGACTTTTAATCATTAGGTCTCTCACCGCTGTGGTTCGAGCTTGGCTTGGGTCACATGTGAGACGCTTAGTTCTGCAACGTAAGGTTATGTGTTTTTTTTTCTCCGGATACTTCGGTTCGCCTACCTCTGATTAACGATCAGCTCGATATGAGTGAAATAATATTGAAAAGGGCATGAAACGAAAACCAAAATACTACTACTACTACTAATAATAATAATCTGAGGTGGGCGAAAACCTGGACCACCTGACCTTCCGTTGCATAACTTGGTGTCCCACATATGACTCGAGCCAGGCTCGAACCACAACGTTGAGAGACCTAATGGTTATGAGTCAGCGCAAGTGGATTCTGTGATACACGCTGTCGAATCGATTAATGGCACGGACCGTCCATGTTGGGCGATATTATTTTTCGAAGAGTCATCTTGTTATTGGTCAAATCATGCACATATGAAGTCCTCTGCGGAGGTTAAAATGACACGGAAGATAGAAATCTATGTTCTTTATAAATTTTTGATTGGTCGCGGGCCGTGCATACGTGTAGCTGAAAAAGATCGCTGGCTCGATACCTGCAAGCTGTTCTTCAGCCTTAAGTTTCATAGACTGATTCAAATCTTTCTTTTTCTGCGGCCATTCTCGCTTTCCGCCGATTCAAAAAGGTCAGCTTTCAGTTTCTGTCGAATGAATGTGCACTGTATTGAAACTTCTTCTGTATCAGGCTGTTCCTGCTCTACCAAACCATAATTGAGCCAGCGCATGGCAAAACCTACAATAAGACTTTGGGCACCAGCGAAGAATCAGATCAGCCTGCGCATCAATACAGTCTAACCAGAGACTTCTCTTGCTGCATGATGGAGCAATGGGCCCTTAGTTATCCTTAGAGCGCTTAGGCAAGACTTTGATCAGACTGTGCGGATGCATAGGCTGATCTGAGTCTTCGCTGGGCGCACATGCCTTATTGTAGGTTTAGGAAAACACAGGAAATTACTTTTTCGTGCAAAGAATACTCCGAAAAAGGCCGAAAACAATATTTCCGGTTTAGAAAACACAGAAATTTTACTTTTTCGTGTATATAATTCACCGAAAAAGGCCGAAAAACAATATTTCTGGCTTAGAAAAGACAAAAATTACACTTTCGTGTATAGAATACTCCGTAAAATGAAGGAAAACAATATTTTCAGTTTAGAAAACACAAGAAAATACGTTTTCTTAAAAAATTCAGACTAGTAGGATAATTCTGCCTTTTTCAGCTTGGAACTCGACCATCAACCAGATTACCCCTAACTGGCAAAGGACAATTTAGATTTTTTTTCCAACCCAAAACTGCCCTAAGAAGAAAGCTGGCATACGGCAAACAAAAATCAATTCAATTACCTAAACTCAAATTGATTTAAGACTGCTTTAAGAATTGGTTCATTCATCTAAAAGCCAAACTAACCGGTTTTCCCCAAAACTGACTGGCTCCACGATGTTGAAATAACAGGCCAAACCAAGAAGCTAAATGCCCAAAAACTCCACCTGCCTATGATTTCAACCCATCAGGCTCTTTAGTTGAACCCTTCACAGTTCCCTTTGTAAACAAAATATACCGCGAAAACGTGAAGTAAATTTGAACCCTTCACAATAAATAACGAAGTGAACCGCGTATCATGTTCACCGTCCCTCACGAATTTCGAGGATAAACTCGTGAAGTAGTAATACATTTGTAACGAAATGAACAGAGAATCCCCTTCCGTTTTATCGCTCGTCGCCAAATTATGTATCTTTAATAACCCGTATGTGGGACCAGGACTGGGGACGGAACAGGGCTGCAGTACTACCGAAATTCTCCTGGCAGCTTGGCAGGTGTCGTTACTTCAAGATGACTGGCTAGTCTGCCGGAGCTGTGGTCTAGTCTGCACGATTTTCTCGCTTCCCTATGTACCATGGAATACCGAAGTGGGCAAAACCCATCACCTTCCGGGTCGTCGCTTCTTGGCAACCAAGAACACAACAAGGGCGATAACTTTACGTCGCTCAACGTAACGTAAACAAAGCAAGGCCAGTCTTGTGATATCAAAAGCTCAAAATCCATGTTCAAACAGCACGCGAATTTCATGATTTGAACATGGTTATGCTGTTTGAGCATGGCTTTCGGTACATTTGACAATGGCTTCAAACAGCCATGCGCATAGATATTCATGCAAGAATGTTGTTTATACTGCCTAACGCTGTTGCTGCAACATCTGCCACCTGCTGTATATTAATTAAAAGCGATGTTTAGTGATAACGTCGGGTATTCTACATTATTATATACCCAGAAAATGCCCCGTTTAGTTACCGGTCAATATTTTTCCATATTGCCCGTAGTCAAGTTCATATTGCCCGTAGATAAACAGTCACGTTCAGAAAAGAACTACTTTGTCCATTTTGATACTAAAATGTCGGCAGCCATCTTGTCGTGCGTATCGACTGAAATAACGTAAAACAAAACGAATATAGGCTGTGACAAGGTGCATAAAGCGCATTTTATGCTAGAAAATATGACCTGCCTGCAACCTGTTTAGATATTCAATAATTTCTTTTAGGCAATCAGGAGTATTTTGAAATAAACCACAGGAACACTTCGGTAAATGGTTGGGAAACGGATATGTTTTTAATGACGTCACAGCACCAACGTTAACATCGTCTTCATCGTCTTCACTTTGGCACCATTGGGCGTAGTTTTTCATTGTTTAGGAAGACCCACAACGACTTGCATTATTTTATTTTTCAAACCATTATTTTACATTCAGATTTCTATGCCAGGCAATCCTGAATCCTGGTTTCGGGTATATAATAAAAAGGTTATTGACTTTATATTGTGAAATATTCGGCACTCCTTCATATGGCGGAGACGCACTCGCAAGCTCGTGCGTCCTTTACCATATGAACTCGTGCCGAATATTTCACAATATTGTTGTTGTTTCCAGTTTCCCCGTGTCGCGGGTCGTCAGCTGGTGGGTCCCAGGGAACGAATCCATTCTGGCACTACACCGGAGCCGTTCGGTGGTATCCCCATTCCACGTTGCCGGTGAATGGGGAGACCATCGCTCGGCTCCAGTCCTATTTCACAATATAAAGTCAATAACCTATAAATATAACGCAGATTCTAACATGACGTTAACGTTTTTCCCATTGAACCCAGTGGAAACGTCAGCGTTTGCAAATATGCGATAATTCACGTCGTCAACATGGTGCGTGCAATTTGGCGTCATCGTGACGTTGCATGTAAACGATTCCTTCTGTCGACATCCGCTGCAAAATAGTCCCCAAGATAACGCTTTGTTACTACTGTATTTCAGTTTAGCATCATGTTAGAATCGAAATAATTTCCACGCACCCGGTGTGTTATCGTGATTAACACACGGTGTTGTCGGGCAGATGCGAATATTAATTCACTCCGGCTTCGCCGTCGTGAATTAATATTTCGCAATCTGCCCTCCAACACCGTGTGTTAATCACGATAACACACGGTACGTGGAGATTATTTCTTAAATATACTGACGCAAATGATGCTAGACCTTATGCTAGATGATGATGAAAACACAACCTGACACCCCTTAATTTTGAAATGGGCTCCTGTTATATATAAGGAGGAAGATTCATTTGGTACAAAAAGGGTTAATATCCTCCTAATTCATCATCATCATCATCATCATCATCATCATCATCATCATCATCATCATCATCATTATCATCATCATCAGACAGCACGTTAAATAAAATCATGCGTTAGACTGTTCGTTAATTTCTACTCTCTAATAACTTTTTACTAAAGGGATCAACAATGGTTTTTTATGCATTAACATTCGCTGGGTCCCGAGGAAGCTGTTTGAACACGAGGCCGCCAGGTTGAATGTTCAAATATCTCCCGAGGGATCCGGCAAATATTAATGCAATGAAATAACCATGGGTGATCGTTGTTCTTGCACATCTTACGATTCCGACAGCAAATTGTAACGCAAACGCCCAAAAGCTCCATATAAACTCCATATAAACTCTTCAAATGCGACCGGCCAACCACCATGTCGGCCAATTCAGAATGTTGTTTACAATAACGTTGTTGCGCAGTAACCATCTGACGTCATCGTAGAACCCTAAAACGCTACGTTCAGGGCGATAACATTACATCGCTCAACGTAACGTAAACGAAGCAAGGCCAGTCTTGTGATATCAAAAGCCCAAAATCCATGTTCAAACAGCACGCGAATTTCATGATTTGAACATGGTTTTTGCTGTTTGAGCACGGCTTTCGGTCCATTTGACAATGGCTTCAAACAGCCATGCGCATAGGTATTTATGCAAGAACGTTTGTTTTCAATGTTTTTCATTTATGTTTTGAATTCATCTGAATTTGAATTCTATATTGCCATATTCATCTAAAACAGTTATCCTTTCTACGCTACATTATCTCATCCGTATTTCATGATAGGGTTCGATCAGTTTTACTTTCCATTCTCGTCTGTATTTATCATATATGCTGATAACTTATAAAAATCGTATAACCATGCGTATAAGAACACATGGTGTCTGGCACGTAGCCTCATGATTCCGCCGGTGAAAACAATATGATGTATATTGTTCGGATATCTTAGGCAATTGAATCCAACATCGCGTGTAAGATCAATTATATAATACTGTAATTACAAATAGGTTTTGTTTAAATTTCATATTTGCACACATGTATCCAATATCGACGTTCATTTATATTGTATTATTGCATTCTGAATCGTGTCTGAGTAGCATCACGGAAACACGCCTATATATTTCTGACGCCCTTGAACTGGCCCACGTTTAAATATAAACACTGGGGTTTACAGGGATAAATCTTATTTTTTCTTAGTTCTGCTTTCAAATATAGATTGTTGGTACTCGTTAGAACCGCCACGACGAGGCGGTTCTAACGAGAAGCCATAATCTACATTTTGAGCGAAAAAAGAAAAATATCACATCTTTCCATCTTAATCTTTCAGTTTTTTTCGGTAGTCAAGTTTACAATGCATTTGTATAGGCGTGTTTTCGGAATGAATACATTACACTCTCTTAATGAATACATTACACTCTTACAGATATGATGATCCAACGCCAATTCTTGAGTCTGTCTCTCGTTCTACGTCTGTTTTTGTTATTATGTGTTCAACAGATTATATGGCTTAAAGCAAACACATCGCGGCATACATCCATTACCTTTAGTAAAACAACTTCCACCACTGATTTACCATCAACGGTAGAGAAACCGACTTTCGCCGAAGATAAAAGTTCATCAGTCGTGACTTCCGTCGCAACAGACAAGAACACATTTCCCATATACAAGGAATACACGCCTGCTACGACCTGGAATGCGAGTAATTCAGTAACTACCGCAAAATACCCGGATCAAAAGGTCAGCAAAAATGATGAAGAAACGAATCTGTACGCTTCAACGGAAATGCCTATTCAACGGAAGAAACCGGAAATAGCTAGTAATATTTCCAACACACATGGGTGTTTGTCAGCTTCAGGAGTCGAAACGTTATCAGAGAAGAGGGATTGTAATGGATACGCTAATACTGTAGAGGACTCAGTCGAAATCACAAACACGGCACTTAAGACTCCAGGCCGTACTGCAAACAGTACGCTTGAATCAACTGTTGCTGAAAGTGACCGTCAATTTGTCGGTGTGATGCCAGAGACTAGTGATAATGACCATCTTTCAAAATTACACGAACTATGCCCATATACAAATATTTGCGAAACAACTCGGGACAAGTTGGCATGCTGCAAACAATGTTCGTGCGCAGATGACTGCGCTGATACATGTTGCTTTAAAAACAGCACAAGGGCAGGAAGACATGGAACTTCAGAGTGTTTGCCAATACAACCAAAGCTACCGGGGCGTTCTGTTTCGCAATATATGACATATAGAATCACTAAAAAATGTTCGATACCTGAAATATCTCACTTCAGCAATTTTATAGAAAGGGAAGATACTGCATGGAAGGATCTATTTTCTCCCGTTTTGTCACCGCGTACCAACCTGTCATATTTTAACTTACATTACGCTAAATGCAATGATGAAGACATTACAGAAATAGTGAACTGGCATCATGTCGAAGTTTGCTGGCCTTATTCAGGGCAAACGTATGAACAAACATACCATTATATACGGAACGGAGAGTGCGATACTATATACTTACCACCACCAGGCTATGAAGGCGCTGTTCAAGAGTGTTATAACATCAATGTTTTTGAGTGTAACAAAACTGGACAATGGGACTATTACGATGAAAGCATTGAAACTGGCTGCGCAGCCTTCATTTTCCCATATGTTTCTCAGTCAATGTTTAAAAATAGACCGCCAACAGTATATGCCAATGTATTTTGTTTTTTGTGCAACAAAAGATATGGCAATATTTTGCCAACAATATGTGATGGACGAGACTTTTGGACAAGAAACTTTGTCACTATCGTTTCATATATGGCAGACAGCACAATTAAAAAGTTTGAAGCGGATTCTAGCATTTTGAAATCGGATCAAGGTGCATGTAGCAGTTACCAGATTCTGGATCCGGATAAGGTTAGTTGACAATTTTAACAAGTCTTTACTGCTTTACCGAAATCATAGATGGTGGGACCAAATATGAACCGCGTATTCTTTTGGTTTGAGCAACCTCATCGACGCGGTTCTAATGTGTTTCAACCATCTATGTGTGAGCACCAAAAGGTACTGACTATTCTGGTAAAACACCTTTTTCCTGAATTGAATGGGGTTTAGAAGGACATTGATCATATAATATCGTTTGGTTTGGAATTTAGCTGCCCAACCAACAGCATAATGCCATATTGAACCCATCGGTATGGTAAGAGTCACAAACAAACTCGATGCGACCTAAAGAGTGTTGATTGTGTCGTACACAAACCAATCTACTGCAGAAAGCAATAAAACTGTCCCCATAACTGCAATTCTGCATAATCGTACAGATTACAGTAAAAGCGTACCACCTACATGTCCATATTAATATCCGCACTTTGTGTAAATAGCTTAGTAGCAAGAAAAAAAAAAAAAATCTTATACAAGAGCGCACAGTCAATGGCACGCCATCGCAAATCCCCACGCTTCTGGCAGAGCCAAATATAACACGGTTCTCGCAAGCCCTTAGTTTGTTTGCATTCCGGCCAGTGGTTAAGGAGAGGATAGCGTGATGGATGACTGGACAGACATGCGGATGGATGGAGGCATTCACAATATCCTCAAACACTTTTTAAAAGAATTGGGATTATGGATATATATGATTTATGCGTGTGGACCTGAGCAATTTCTCAGATATTAGGCCTTTTAAGAAGTGGACGGGGTCGGGCATGGCCCCGATGCACCCGACGCACCCCATGGCTGGTGTCACTGAATGCATCTTTTCACGAGGAATGAAAATATATATGGTTTAAGAGTGAAAGGGATGTGAAAGGTTTCTGAGATATTAGGCCTTTAATGAAGTGAAGGGGGTGGTCCAGGGCCCCGGCGCACCCCAGATGATCTCCACATTTGTATCACTAAAAGCGCCTTATCATAAGGAACAAGATTATATATGGTTATGGGGTAGGGATCGGAATGGTGTCTGAAATATATGTCATGTTATGAAGTCGAGGGGTGGGGCATGGCACCAGCGCAACCCGGAGGACCACCTAGTTGGCGTCACTAAATGCGTCTTATCATCGGGAATAAGAATATATTTGGTTTAGATTGGGGATCTGAACAGTTTCTCAGATATAAGAGGCTTTTTTTTAAAATGGATGGGTTTGGCATGTCCCTCTCGCACCCAAATTTAACGCTGCTCTCACAAGCCCTCAGTATGTAAGAAAGCTATGTACCAAATTTGGTTGCATTTCGGGTAGTGGATAAGGAGGAAATAGCGTGACGGACAGACGGACGGACGGAGGCGTTCACAATATCCCCCAACGCTTGTTTTAAAAGATTGGGGATAGTAAAAAGGTGATATCTTGACACACTGTCTGACATGACAGTAATTTGTAATAGTCGATTTGCCAATTCCTACTTTCGCATGTGACCGGCCCCGATAGCTCAGTTGGTAGAGTGTCCGCTCCGGGGAACGGGAGGTCACGGGTTCGAACCCGGGCCGCGACATACCAAAGTCGTTAAAAATGGTACTAGCTCGCCTGGCACTCAGATTTACAGGGTAGAGCTAGGACTGGTCGACCCAGTGTCAGTATAATGTGACTGGGTGTGGTATCATGTAATGTGTCTGGGACATGATACTTCAGTGAGGCAGCACTATAAAAGTGAGCATTGAGCTCCCTGTCGCAACCAGACACCGTCGTGATATGACTGAAAAATTGTTGAAAGCGACGTTAAATAAAAATCAAAAATGAGTTCCTTTAAGAGGTATGAAAACATTCATAAGAAAGAAGATGGGTCATACTACGTAGTTTCGGCTAATAAAGCCTCATCAGTGACCCTGTAGTGATCCAGCAAAGAAAGCCAGAGGTAACATACTGCAATTTTGCGAATTTCGAATAGGCAGTCGATACAAAGACTGATATAAATCAAAATTGGGTCCAAATAATTAAAAACCTGTCTAGAATATGAGTCTAAACCAATAATTTATTTCTGATTTCTCAGAATATTTACGCTGATCTCAAAGGACCAAAAGTAAAATATAAACTGCACTATGGTTGATGTACGGGAGACGTTTTACCGCCGCCACACGGCACAACACCAGCTACAGTGAAGGCAAATAAAAATCAAAAATGAGTTCCTTTAAGAGCAATGAAAACATTCATAAGAAAGAAGATGGGTCATACTACGTAGTTTCGGCTAATAAAGCCTCATCAGTGACCCTGTAGTGATCCAGCAAAGAAAGCCAGAGGTAACATACTGCAATTTTGCGAATTTCGACTAGGCAGTCGATACAAAGACTGATATAAATCAAAATGGGGTCCAAATAATTAAAAACCTGTCTAGAATATGAGTCTAAACCAATAATTTATTTCTGATTTCTCAGAATATTCACGCTGATCTGAAAGGACCAAAAGTAAAATATAAACTGCACTATGGTTGATGTACGGGGAGACGTTTTACCGCCGCCACACGGCACAACACCAGCTACAGTGAAGGCAAATAAAAATCAAAAATGAGTTCCTTTAAGAGCAATGAAAACATTCATAAGAAAGAAGATGGGTCATACTACGTAGTTTCGGCTAATAAAGCCTCATCAGTGACCCTGTAGTGATCCAGCAAAGAAAGCCAGAGGTAACATACTGCAATTTTGCGAATTTCGAATAGGCAGTCGATACAAATAAAAATCAAAAATGAGTTCCTTTAAGAGCAATGAAAACATTCATAAGAAAGAAGATGGGTCATACTACGTAGTTTCGGCTAATAAAGCCTCATCAGTGACCCTGTAATGATCCGGCAAAGAAAGCCAGAGGAAACATACTGCAATTTTGCGAATTTCGAATAGGCAGTCGATTCAAAGACTGATATAAATCAAAATGGGGTCTAAATAATTAAAAACCTGTCTAGAATATGAATCTAAACCAACAATTTATTTCCGATTTCTCAGAATATTCACGCCGACCTCAAAGGACTAAAAGTAAAATATAAACTGCACTATGGTTGATGTACGGGGAGACGTTTTACGGCCGCCACACGGCACAACACCAGCTGCAGTGAAGGCAAATAAAAATCAAAAATGAGTTCCTTTAAGAGCAATGAAAACATTCATAAGAAAGAAGATGGGTCATACTACGTAGTTTCGGCTAATAAAGCCTCATCAGTGACCCTGTAATGATCCGGCAAAGAAAGCCAGAGGAAACATACTGCAATTTTGCGAATTTCGAATAGGCAGTCGATTCAAAGACTGATATAAATCAAAATGGGGTCTAAATAATTAAAAACCTGTCTAGAATATGAATCTAAACCAACAATTTAATTCCGATTTCTCAGAATATTCACGCCGACCTCAAAGGACTAAAAGTAAAATATAAACTGCACTATGGTTGATGTACGGGGAGACGTTTTACGGCCGCCACACGGCACAACACCAGCTGCAGTGAAGGCAAATAAAAATCAAAAATGAGTTCCTTTAAGAGCAATGAAAACATTCATAAGAAAGAAGATGGGTCATACTACGTAGTTTCGGCTAATAAAGCCTCATCAGTGACCCTGTAATGATCCGGCAAAGAAAGCCAGAGGAAACATACTGCAATTTTGCGAATTTCGAATAGGCAGTCGATTCAAAGACTGATATAAATCAAAATGGGGTCTAAATAATTAAAAACCTGTCTAGAATATGAATCTAAACCAACAATTTATTTCCGATTTCTCAGAATATTCACGCCGACCTCAAAGGACTAAAAGTAAAATATAAACTGCACTATGGTTGTTGTACGGGGAGACGTTTTACGGCCGCCACACGGCACAACACCAGCTGCAGTGAAGGCAAATAAAAATCAAAAATGAGTTCCTTTAAGAGCAATGAAAACATTCATAAGAAAGAAGATGGGTCATACTACGTAGTTTCGGCTAATAAAGCCTCATCAGTGACCCTGTAATGATCCGGCAAAGAAAGCCAGAGGAAACATACTGCAATTTTGCGAATTTCGAAAGACTGATATAAATCAAAATGGGGTCCAAATAATTAAAAACCTGTCTAGAATATGAGTCTAAACCAATAATTTATTTCTGATTTCTCAGAATATTCACGCTGATCTCAAAGGACCAAAAGTAAAATATAAACTGCACTATGGTTGATGTACGGGGAGACGTTTTACCGCCGCCATACGGCCGAATTAACAGACACACACACACACACACACACACACACACACACACACACACACACACACACACACACACACACACACACACACACACACACACACACACACATTTTCGCATGGAAGACATGGAAAATGTGTTCTTTATAACACTTCAAAACCAAAAACACAGAGGGAGAAATGTTGAAGATGGATAAGACTTTGCAGGCGAAAACATTTTTCTGCTGATAACACAAGAAAAAAAATATACATAGAGGATCTTACATGAGTGCTCATGTATTATTGAATTTATTAAACGAGTTGAGGAAAAGGGATAAAATGCGAGGCTTAGCCGAGCATTTATCCCTTTTTCTCAACGAGTTTAATAAATTTAATAATACATGAGCACGAATGCAAGATTCTATTTATCATATGACATTAAAAGCGTATTTTATTCACGATTGTTTACAAAAATGTCGACATTCCGCCGTTAGTAAACGCGACGTCATTAAGGACGTCGTACATGTAACGTTATGGGACGTATCTAGCTAATTTGCATATTTAATCCACCAGTGGATTATCGAAAATAATACATGACGTTATTACACTCTCAGAAGCGACGTCATATGATAAATCTGCTTCTTGCATTGACCAGGTTCGAATTCGTACCCAGTTGAATTCGTTTCACTGACCGTTCCAAGGCGGTTCTTCTGTCGCGATTTAAGTTTTGTTATGGCTTGTCTTTTAGTGTGTGTATATAGCTGATATCTTTTTGTTTTGGATAGCCAATGGGAAAGTATCTGTCCTTTCGGCTTTCCGCTATTGATGTTTCCATTAGGGTCTAGTTGTTACATGTTTGTGTTTCTTTCCCTTTGGTGCCTCTGATGGGAGCTGTGGGTTAATTGTATCGATTCCTGATCATTGCCTTCATTTCTGATTTGAAGGAATTAACTGCTAAGGTCTAAAAGAAAGACGAAGTCTCCACTAAAGCGATCAACTGTACACAGTCGATGAGGAAAAAGCTAACATTTGATCACGAAGAAGAAAACTACACTATAGTGTGGACAAATGCTGTTCACAAAGACAAATGTTATCGTTTAAATAATACAGACAAAAACCATCACGCAAACACGCCTATAAAATTTTGATCCCTTTGAACCTCACTTTTATATAGGAAAACTGGGGTTTATAGGGGTATACCTTATTTTTCTTATTTCTGGTCTAAAATATAGACTGTGGGTACTCGTTAGAACCGCCTGGATGAGGCGGTTCTAACGAGTACCCACAATCTATATTTTGAGCAGAAATAAGAAAAATATCATCAGTTTTCATCTTAAAATTTTCATTTTTTCGGTGGTAAAGTTTACAATGTATTTGTATAGGTATGTTTTTGTAATGAAAGTGCTTATTCTTCTTATAAGTCTACTCCACTATCAGGAGACTGTTGTCCTGAAAAGTCAATGATTCAAAGTCATGTAAAGGATAGAGGCGCCCAAAGGCTCAGAATGTATGTAAATTATGTTCTTGGTGGACAAAAAGTATATATCATTTTTTTTTAAATGTCAAACTTTAAAATTAAAATAATAATAATAATAATAATAATAATAATAATAATAATAATAATAGTAATAATAACAAAATGTTACTTATGTAATCTTTTCGATAGTCATGCTCTCCATTCCGCTGATTGAAGAAGGACAGTTGTCAGCTTCTGGCGAAAGAATGTGCGCTGTACTGCAGTTAACCAGTACGGTGCACAATTACTGGTGAAATAATGTGCAGTTGTGCACTTTACTCGCTTACCTACGGAACCCGGGAAAGGACATGATTTTTTTATTGCGAACACGGTATTAGTTGTGCGAACAAGATATTATCTTGTGCGGACAACATAATTTATATTGTGCGGACAACATATTATCTTGTTTGTACAACATAAATTTTGGGAAGTTGTGCAAACAAGATAATATCTTGTGCGGACAAGATATTATCTTGTTCGCAAAACATATTATTTTGTGCGCACAAGATAGTATCTTCTGCAGACAGATATTACCTTGTCCGCACAAGATGTTAAGTTGTGCGCACAAGATTATATCTTGCGCGCACAAGATACTATCTTGTGCGCACAAGATATTATCTTGTTCGCACAAGATCTATGACAACATATTATCTTGTGCGCACAAGATATTATCTTGTGCAGACAAGATAATATCTTGTGCACACAAGATGTTAAGTTGTGCGCACAAGATTATACCTTGTGCGCACAAGATAGTATGTTGTGCGGACAAGATATTATCTAGTGCGAACAAAATAATATCTTGTTCGCACAACTTAAGATCTTGTGCGCACAAGATTTTATGTTGTGCGAATAAGATAATATCTTGTCCACACCAAGATAATATCTTGTGCGCACAAGATATTATCTTGTCCGCACAAGATCTATGTTGTGTGGACAAGATATCTTGTGCGAACAAAATAATATCTTGTTCGCACAACTTAAGATCTTGTGCGTACAAGATAATACCTTATGCGCACAAGATAGCATGTTGTGCGGACAAGATATTATCTTGTGCGAACAAAATAATATCTTGTTCGCTCAAGTTAAGATTTTGTGCGCACAAGATAATATGTTGTGGGAACAAGATAATATCTTGTCTGCACCAAGATAATATCTTGTGCGCACAAGATCTACGTTGTGCGGACAAGATATCTTGTGCGAACAAAATAATATCTTGTTCGCACAACTTAAGATCTTGTGCACACAAGATAATATGTTGTGCGAACCAGATAATATCTTGTCTGCACCAAGATATTATCTTGTGCGCATAACTTATAAAAATGAAAAAATTATGTCCCTTCCCTGGTTCCGTACTTACCGCTTACATGAATGTATAAGCTTTCCAGGAAGGTTGGGACAAGATCCAACAGAAGCAAAGGCAACAATTAACTAAACACAGGACCCTCTTGTAGGCTATGTGTGAATTAGGAAAAATGTTCCGATCAGATTTCGATATGGTTTTGGGTGGAAGTTTTAAGTGGTATATTTAGTTTATATTCTTCAAACAGTGGCTTGTGGAAGCCTCCGTGGTGCAGTGGTTACGCTACTCGCCTTGTAAACCAGGGATCGCAGGATCGATCCCGGGCTTCTCCAGACTTTCGGATGGGTCTTTAAACCGAGGTCCCGTCTCCGTATGACCTTAGCTGTTGGTGGGACGTAAAACTTAAACTCACTCAAACAGTGGCTTACTTTACGGCAAGGTCAAATGTGGTACCTTCGCCTTTTCTATGAAGAACAATGCATTTTTTTCAAAAACTGTTGTGGTCTATTGTAGGTACTAAACGGATGTGTGTGGATATGAATGCCAATGGTTATGGTCATTTGAGCCCCGCCAAGCGAATTTGTGTCTTCGAGCATTCCGTCATGACAAATTTTAACTGCGCATGCCCAGCCATTCAGAGGGGCCATGGATATGGCTTTCTGTCTGAAGGTTCCTCTCGATTTACTACCTGAACCTTCGCTGCTAGCATAGGCGATAAGTACCAAAATCGCTTGACGGGGCCCATTTAAAGTTCAATTGGATTGCAGGTCCATCAAGAGGTCCGATTGTCTTGAAACTTGGTATGCAGCATAGAGTGATTGGGAACTACCGAATTTGATGACTTGAGGTTGACCTTGACATACTCTACGCAAAGGTTAGATTTGGTCCCCTAGGCTTTTAATGTGAAAACTGATTATTTTATTTTGGAAATCTCTCGTGATTATGAAATGAGAGTAGGTACGTTTGTACTCTATGAATGAATGACTGAATGCTATTAAATGCCAGGGTCAGACACCAACTTTGGCCACAGAAGCCCATTAACTTATCAACTTAAATTTCATATACAGACACCTTGGCAGTTGGTGAAAGCCAGTTTGTTCAAACGGTCCAGGTCAGCATGCCTGGCGATTCTACAAGCGTTCTCGAAGCCTTGCCTGATAAACTTGTTATCAAATGACACTCACCTGGTATTCTCTACATCACGTTAACAAGTCCGTAAAATGAAGACCCCACTAAACCCCACTTCATATACTATTAGCAAAAATGGGGTTTACGGGGGTATACATTATTTTTCTTATTTTTGCTCCAAGACATAGGTTGTGGATACTCGTTAGAACCGCCTCAACGAGGCGGTTCTAACGAGCATCTACAACCTATGTTTGCAGTATTTATAAGAAAAATATTACGGATTTTCATCAGAAAAATGTCCATTCTGGAAATGTGAAAAAATGCACTATGTCGCACGGGTGTGTTATCGTAATGTTATCTATTTTTTCCAGGGAACCTGTAGGGACGTACTGTGTCCATCTGGCACCTACAGACACGTCAGCGGGGTTTGTATGTATTTTATAGAAACCATAACCCAGGCGGCGATCCTGCTTGTGTTTCAATTACGATCAAATGAAAACAGTTCTTTGATCAACCTGAACTCAGATGCGGTGTTTGAATTATCAGCCGTGTTTAGGGAGAGGTTGAATAATACATCAATTCAATTATGTCTGATACAGAAAGTCATAAAATACTTTGGGGACAGAAAAACTGAGCCAGAGGAAGCACTGTATAGTGCTGATGTTAGAGTTAGAAATACGAAAACTAGTGACTTCTTTTACGTTGTAAAACGTTTCTTAAGTGACCCATTAGAACTGTCAATCCATCAAAAAGCAACAAACATTTCCTTACAATTGTTTCATTCATCTCTTAATGAAATGAAATCGTCCTTAGTATATAAATTTCCTGAGAATGTTTACAAAATACCTGAAAACCGATCAAGATACCAAATAGGTTCCCCGACTAGACAAATTACGCGATGTGAACAGGCAAAACCCATACAAATTAACAGGTTGTCATTTTGTCAGCAGATAATTCTTCATCCAATACAATTTATCCCAGATAATACCGAGAATGGTAGTAGAATATATCTGTTATCTAGACGCAAGTATATTTATGACTTTGTTCTGGATGCCGAAAACAATGTTCGCATTTGTGTTGATGATTACATCAGCCACAAAGAACAACATGATTCTAGTGAAACTGTTCCAAAAGGAATTGCACATGAAACGCAGATAGGTCTCAGTAAAGGTATGTCAGTTGTAACTTTATTCTTAAACACTGTATTGCTGGCGATAGCTGTTGTAGCCATATGCCTTAGTCATGCATTTCCAACAACAGTCAAACTTCAGAGTCTACATATGTTCTTCTGTGTGCAACTCGTTCAGATATTGCTTTGGGTTTCTGTGATTCTAGATCTGTCTGACAACGCATGTGAACTCTTCGGACTGGCGGTCCATTTCGTTTCACTTTCGGTTCAGTTTATTACCTTCACCGCGAGTAAGTCCTCTTCTCCAAGCGTCAGACTGGATCAGAGATCATTTGGGTTTCGTAGACTTGGGTTTTACTTTGTTAGAACGCATGGCCTCGCTGCTGTATTGGTTGGAATGAACATTGGGTTTTCCATTCACCAAAGCCATTCTAAGAACATCGGTTATTATCCATGGATAAAGGTTTGCTTTATAGGTGAATCTTTTAATCGCATTTTGACATTTCTTGTGCCATGTGGAACCATTGTTGTTGCATGCGTTTTCTCTTTCTTTTCTGATTTGCACGAAGAACGAAAACAGCCGCCAGGAAATCACGCCTTGCAGATCTGGCGTTTATGTACCCCAATTTATTGTGTCTATGGCTTCATCAACTTCTTGGCTTGGCTGGCTGATTATTTCATTTTCGACAATACTAGCGCCTTCATTATATTCGCGATAATTAATATCATGCAGTGCATTTTCTTAGCTGCGTCTTTTACCACTGTCATTCGCCACCTCTCGCGCCCCCTTGCCGCCAGTGAAATTGATGTAATGTAAATATCATTCAGAACATTCACCACGAAAACACGCCTATATAATTTTGACCCCCTCGAACCCAACTTTTATACAGTAAAACTGGGGTATACAGTATTTTCCTCATTTCTGCTCAAAAACATAGATTGTTGGTACTCATTAGAACCGCCTCGCCGAGGCGGTTCTAACGAGTACCAACAATCTATGTTTGGAGGAGAAATATGAAAAAGATCGGAATTTTTTATCATAAACTTTTATTTTTTTGGTTGCAAAATTTTCAATATATTTGAATAGGCGTGTTTTTCGTAATGCCTGTGGCTGTATAGTTTGATCCAGTGCGCAATGAAAGCTTAAAGTGCTAGATCAAACCAAAAATGAACTTCCCTTTGCATACCGTCAGCAAATTTTCGCTATGTATAGTATATATTACATGTGCAGAGCTGTCGGTCATGTGTGCATTTGTTTTGTTTGATTTGAGGTTTAACGTCCCCGTCAACACTGTAAAGGTCATTTCGGAGACGTTGCTTCAAATTTTGTGGGACTTTTACCCGACATTGGGATGAAATGACTTCTCAAGCCCTGACACCCAATGAAACCAATAGGGTTTATATGCATGGATAGTCCAACTCGCACCGCTTTGCCTGGACGGGCTTAGATCCTCTAAGCGGCTTACCAGCGCTCGTGTGCGGGTCGGTTTCAGCTCTGCGTGGAAGCATCATACATCCCATCTATTTCTTCAAGCCGCGATGTGCGGGGCCGCCATGTGTGTATTCAGTATTGCGTATTATCGATGACAGATTAAAACAAGAACATGTGTCCGTAGGCCAGGAACCATCTGTTTTGGATTGCGACCAGGAAATGGTTTTGTTATCCATTTCAGTGTAAGACTGTAAAGTGAAGTGAAGTGAAGTGAAGTGAGGTAAAGACTGTTTTGGGAGGGTGACATAATAAAAAACTTCATCACGAAAACATGCCTATATAATTATGACCCCCTTGAACCCCACTTATATATACGAAAACTGGGGTTTACAGGGGTAAACATTATTTTCTTATTTCTGCTCTAAAATACAGAGTGTGGGTACTCGTTAGAACCGCCTCGATGAGGCGGTTCTAACGTGTACCCACAATCTATATTTTGAACAGAAATAAGAAAAATATCACAATTTTTCATCTTAAAATTTTCATTTTTTTCGGCGTAAATTTTACAATGCATTTGAATAGGCTTATTTTCGTAATGTTGTACGGTGGTTGGTTTCCCTGAATTGAAAGTAGAAACAGTCCATACAGTATTCGCATTACGAAAACACGCCTATACAAATGGAGTGTTAACTTTACCGCCGAAAAAAAACGAATACTTTCAGATGAAAAATTGTGATATTTTTTTTATTTCTGCTCAAAATATAGATTGTGGATACTCGTTAGAACCGCCTCGATGAGGCGGTTCTAACGAGTACTCACAATCTATATTTTAGAGCAGAAATAAGAAAAATAAGGTTTACCCCTGTAAACCCCAGTTTTACTATATAAAAGTGGTGTTCAAGGGGGTCAATATTATATAGGCTTGTTTTCGTGATGAGAAACAGTCCATACAGTATTTGTAAAGGATTATCTGACATCAATTCTAAAGCAGTCGACAATGTTTCTTTTTTCTTTTTTTCCTTATTTTTCGCATTACATATGAATCGTCTGCTGGGTGGACGTTTCACCAGCAGACGATTCATTTTTAAATACATCACGAAAACACGCCTATGTAATTTTGACCCCCTTGAACCCAACTTTTATATAGTAAAACTGGGGTTTACAGGGGTAAACCTTATTTTCTTATTTCTGCTCTAAAATAACGATTGTGGGTACTCGTTAGAACCGCCTCGATGAGGCGGTTCTATCGAGTACACAAAATCTATATTTTTTTTAGCAGAAATAAGAAGAATATCACAATTTTTCATATTAAAATTTTCATTTTTTCGGCGATAAAGGTTACAATGTAATTGTATAGGCATGTTTTCGTAACGATGAGCCTCATTTGCTCTGAAAATTAGAGAATAACTCTTTGAAATTGTCGGCTGCAGTAGTTACAATTAGCACTTGAAGGTAAGATAGAAAATTCCCGCTAAACACGACCACGCTTACATGTATCGTTGCAAACAAAACAGATCCAGAAGCCATCTGATCAGGATCTGCATTGTCATGCAGTTTGTGAATTGCGCGAACTTAGCGAATACATTATATAAAGTAATTGGATTAGTGGATGGTTTGAAATGGGTGTGGCTAAATTAATTTACTCAGCAGGATAAGGGTTAAAATAGTGTTAGATGTTGAGGTCAGCTGTTCTTGTGGAACAACACATTTTGATCATTTGGAAAACCTCAGTACAGCCGAATCATTTACTTGGTTAGTCACCGTCTCTCGCTCGCCATTACGCCTAATGAAATACAATCAACTTCCGCTATTTAGACCACCTAAAATTAAGACTAATTCTGTTTTAAAAAACTTATTTTGAAGGCTTCACTTAACTTTCCGTTGTGATTTCTGCCCACAGTGTCCGCTGGTCATGGACCACCTTTGGGACTGTTCAAAATTGGTCTTAAAGACCACTTTAAAACAGTCCCAAAGGTGGTCTTAATATAGGAATTTTACTGTACATTCAAACTTCAAAAGCTCGAATACTTTGAGATAATGAACATTCGTTCAAGACAGGCGGAGCATTACGATAACACATCCGTGTGATATAGTGCATGTTTTCAAACCTCAAAATAGGTAACTTTTCCGACGAAAATTTGTGATATTTTTCTTATTTATACTCCAAACATAGGTTTTGGGTGCTCGTTAGAACCGCCTCATTGAGGCGGTTCTAACGAGTACCCACAACCTATAGCTTGGAGCAGAAATAAGGAAAATAATGATTACCCCCGTAAACCCCAGTTTTCTCTATGAAAAGTGGGGTTTAGGGGGGTCTTCATTTCACGGACTTGTTCACGTGATGTATGAGCCACTAAGATTTGTATAGAGCGCCGGGTCAAAATGATTTAGGTATACAGTGAATTTCCGCTATTAAGGCCACCTAAAAATGAGACAAATTCTGATTTAAAAATCGTAGTTAGAGTGAGTGAGTGTTTGAGTTTTACGTCCCACCAACAGCTAAGGTCATACGGAGACGGGACCTCGGTTTAAAGACTCATCCGAAACTCTGGAGAAGCCCCGGATCGATCCTGCGACCCATGGTTTACAAGGCGAGTAGCGTAACCACTACGCCACGGAGGCTTCTAAGTCGAGAATTCTGCAAACAATATCCTCTGGTAAAAGACCACCTTTGGGACTGGAGGTGATTCTTATATGTGCCCAGATCATGAAGTCATGTTATGGATACCCTTTAGAATCACCTCATCGAGGTAATTCTAATATTTGCACACAATATAGGGGTATGTTATGCGTAGTCATAGGAATCGCCTATTATATGTACTCATTCGAATCGCAAGTTATGTAGGCTATGATCAGAGACCATAATGGTGCATAACCGCCCCCGCCCATTGGGGCATTGAAGAAATAGATGGGCTGCATGATGCTTCCACGCAGAGGTGAAACCGACCCGAACACGAGTACTGTAAACCGCTTATAGGATCTAAGCCTGCCCAGGCAAAGCGGTGCAAGTTGGATCGTCCATGCTTATAAACCCTATTGGTTTCATTGGGCGACAGGGCTTGAGATGTCATTTCATCTCAATGTTGGTTAAAAGTCCCGCAAAATTGGAAGCAACGCCTCCAAAATGACCTTTACAGTGTTGACGGGGACGTTCAACCTCAAAGCAATCAAACAAAACAAATATAGAGCGTAAGGTCAATATGATTTAGGTATACATGTATATTACATCACGTGAACAAGTCCGTGAAATGAACATCCCTTACACCCCACTTTATATAGAGAAAACTGGGGTTTACAGGGGTATACATTATTTTTCTTATTTTTACTCTAAGTCATAGGTTGTGGGTACTCTTTAGAACCGCCTCATCGCCTCTATGTTTGCAATATAAATAAGAAAAATATCACCGATTTTCATCAGAAAAGTAGCTATTTTTGAGATGTAAAAATGCACTTTGTCGCACGGGTGTGTTATCATAATGGTTTGCTGTTGTATAATATGAAGGTATGTTATATGTACTCATTAGAATTGCCTAATCGAGGTGGTACTCATATTTGCACACAAAATAAAGGTTCCTATGTGTACTCATAAGAATCGCCTCGAGGATGTGATTCTAATTCTCATAACTCACAATACTCATAATACTCATGCACACAACATGAAACTCTTTAGAATCGCCTCATCGAGGTAATTCTAATATTTGCACAGAGCATATGGGTGTGTTATCTCTTATCATGCTGTTCACGACAACCGCTATCTTTGGAAACAGTGTAGATCCAGATCAGATGGCTTCTGAAGAAGCCATCTGATCAGGATCTACACTGTTTGGCATTTAGTTTATGAATTTGTAGGAATAAATTACATCAAGTAATCGGATTGGTTCAAAGTCAGAGATGGGCGTGGCTAAAATGAATATTAAGCAAGAGAAGGGTTATGTGTACTAATAAGAATCACCTCATCGAGGCGATTCTAATGCGCACTGTTATGTGTATTCATTAGAATCGCAAGTTGTGTAGGCTCTGATCAGACGCCACAATGGCGCATGCTGATCATGCAGAGTCTACATTCATTGCACATTCTGGTGACATTGCAAGCTTCTTACTTTTCAAAAGCAGATGCAGTGAAATTCCGCTATTAAGACCACCTAAAATAAGACTAATTCAGTATCTGCTTCTAAAAGCTTATTTAAGAGTCTACAGTTATTCTATCTTAATGTTTTCTGAATATAGTGTCCTCTGGACAGGAACCACGTTTGGGACTCGGTGACTACCTTTGGGACTGTTCAAAAGTGGTCTTAAAGACCACTTTTGAAAGTCCCAAGGTGGTCTTAATGTAGGAATTTTACTGTACACGAAAAACATCAGGAAAAAGCCAATTACCTACGACAAATCCAAAACCAAGTTAAGAAAGTTACACGAGATGAGCATGCTTACTCAGTTCTACGCCGGTACTGCATCAGAATGCCCTACAGTATCAGCAAACACAAGGTGGTACTGTACATGCGCCACTGTGTTAATACTAGTTTTCGACAGTAAGTCCTGGCTTTATTCAAAGAGTGCGGCTCAAGAGTAAATGCTCAGTTTCTCATCACACAGGTGGCTCACATCTATTTGTTGGCCAAACGTATCTTCACCCAGGAAGGATGTTACATTAACATGTAAATAAACAGTGTATGTCAGTCTGTGTCCTATTGTCATTTTATGGGGTCTTTTGGCCTTGGCACACTCTTTATTCCATAATCGTATGTATCTGTAGCCCCGCACCATATATACTCAGGGAGACTGGCATAAACCCCATTTTCTGAATGTTTTTTGCTAACGATCTATGATTTTTTGCCCATATGTTTGACATTTTTGGACAATTCCAATGACCACTCTGCAAAAGCATTACGAAAACACGCCTATGCAAATACATTGTCAATTTTATCACTGAAAATACGAGCATTTTAAGATGAAAAATTGCGATATTTTTCTTATTTCTGCTCAAAATATAGATTTTGGGTACTCGTTAGAACCGCCTCATCGAGGCGGCTCTAACGAGTACCCACAATCTGATTTTGGGTACTCGTTAGAACCGCCTCATCGAGGCGGCTCTAACGAATACCCACAATCTTTATTTTAGAGCAGAATTAAGAAAAATAAGGTTTACCCCTTTACTATATGAAAGTGGGGTTCAAGGGGGTCAAAATTATATAGGCGTGTTTTCGTGATGTCTTGTACATAGTGCCAAGAAAAGAAGCAAACTCACTCCCATAGCAACTTTATGCACCCACCATACAAGTAATGTCTTGCTCTCTTTAGGGCACAGACTCGCATCATTACGAAAACACGCCTATACAAATACATTATAAACTTTACATCCGAAAAAACAGAAATTTTAAGATGAAAATTTGTGATAGTTTTCTTGTTTCTGCTCAAAATATAGATTGTGGTACTCGTTAGAACTTCCTCATCGAGGCGGTTCTAACGAGTATCAACAATCTATAATTTAGAGCAGAAATGAGAAAAATAAGGTATACCCCTGTAAACCGCAGTTTTAATACATAAAAGTGGGGTGCCAGGGGGTCAAAGTTATATAGGCGTGTTTTCGTGATGTTTTCCATAGACTTCCATAATAGCCTTTCCTGAAATTCGGACGCTCACAACTCTAGTTTACCCAAAGATTTAATCTAGAATAATAATTTGAACAAAGATGTATTAATCAAAAGTAAAGACATATTATGTTGACCAGCATCCACATCAAGATTCTCGGTTCTGAAGCTGTTTACCCCTAATGCCACAGAAAATAAAAATGACAATTAAAAAAATAAAGCACTATTTTGTGACCCACAGCTTTCATGTCAGTCCACTAGTCAAGTAGAATTGTTTCTTGAAATTTTCAGAAAATACCATTTTGTCAAATCAACTTCTTTTAATTTCATCGATCTATTATTGTCCAATCACTGTACAGATTACTTTTAAAAGCTGTGGTTCAGTGGAGCGCTGTGGTACAGTGGAAAAGCATCAGATTTGAGATCGAGAGGTTGTCAGTTCGATCCGCGCAAGCGCCAAGTCTTGTTTCCTTGAGCAGGAGACTTTATCCACATTGCTCAGTACTGGTTTCTTCGCCAAACAAGTTGAAAACAAGTGGCACATGGAAGATTAGGACTAGAATGTGTCACCCTCAATAAAGATGGTCGATTATTATAATTTATTTAATTTTACCTCTGATTCAATGTATATAACATCGTTTTGGCTAATAGCTGCCTTGCTTACATCACGAAAACACGCCTATATAATTTTGACCCTTTTCAACCCCACTTTTATACAGTAAAACTGGAGTATAAAGGGGGTATACAGAATGTTCTTATTTCTGCTAAAAAATAGATTGTGACGAGGCGGTTCTAACTAGTACCCACAATCTATGTTTTGAGTAGAAATATGAAAAATATCAGGATTTTTATCTGAAACATTTCATTTTTTGATGGTAAAATTTTAACAATATATTTGAATAGGCGAGTTTTCGTAATGAATTTATCAGTCCGTGACCTCCAGCAAGCATAATGTCCATCACGAAAACACGCCTATATCATTTTGACCCCCTCGAACCCTACTTTTTTATAGTAAAGTAGAAGTAAAACAAAGATCAGGAATTGATACAATTAACTTACTCCACCCATAAAAGACACCAAAGGGAAAGAAATACAAACATTAAGCGACCAGACCATAATGGAAACCTAAACAAAGGAAGGCCATAAGGACAGTTACTTTCCCACAAAATGGCCATATGGCCATCCAAAATTATAAGACACAAGTGATACACACAGTAAGTAACAAACAATAACATAAATAAATCGCCACAGAAGAGCCGCCTTGGAACGGTCAGTGGAAGAATTCCACCGGGGGGCTTAAATCGATTTTACGTGGCCACAATCCTCGCCCTTACTTCCGTCGCGATTTAGACAAATAATTTGTTCAGTCCGCATGAAGGCCTCCTAACTCATCAGTGCAACATCTCCGTGAACACAAAAATCAAAGAACCACAGAGGTGAGACAACGGTGAGGACTCGACAGCAAGAAACCACTGAAATGCTGGAGCAAAAGAAAACCAACAGTTAGACTCCGATGAGCCAGACCAGAGACAGAGCATCAGGCACCAACCAGCATTATCTCTCTAATTTTCAATAAGCCTTTACGTTGGAACCGTCATAGAATCTGAGGCCTGACCCACCGGCGTGCAATTAAAGAGGGAAGCAAAGTTGCCAACCGTGATTGGGTTAACTACCATGCATGCAGTCTGTCGTATAATATCCATGTTGTACCCAATCTTTTTATATCGAAGAATGATTTTACGAAATTGGGTGCTGAAGTCATTGCGGTTATATATTTTTCTGAATTTATATACTAAGTCACCATAAAATTCGGGTTCCGATAGACCTTGTTGCAGAAGAGATTTAAGTCCAATATTGAATTTTGAAATTAAATCAGAATGGCGTCTATAAAATTTTGAAAAGGCTTTGCGTAGTTTATGGTACCGATAACCCTGATTAAGGAGTTTAGCCGTTAATAATTTATTACGAGTGTTGAAGTCAGTTACATGACTACACACTCTAGCAAATCGAATTAATTGCGAAATATAAACGCCATAGGATGTCGCACGAGGAACATCACCATCCAAAAAAGGAAAATTTACAATCTCAAAATCAAAGTCATCGCGTTTATCATAAATTTTGCACGAAACAAATCCATCTACAATAGATAGATGTAAATCCAAAAACGGGGCCTCGGTATCAGAAGAATTTGCTTTATTTAACTGAAGTTCTAGGGGGTAAATCTGACTGATCAAACCATCAAAATAGGTATTATCAATATTTAATAAATCATCTAAATATCTAGAAGTAGAGCTAAAAGCTTCAATAATTTCAGATTGGTTATCAATGGAAAGCGACAAAATGAAGTCTCTTTCATAACAATACAAGAACAGATCAGCCACAAGAGCTGCGCAATTAGTACCCATCGGAATACCCACAATTTGTCTAAATAACTTAGTACCGAATCTAATATAAATATTATACTGGGGTTTGCAGGGGTAAAACATATTTTTCTTATTTCTGCTCTAAAATCTTTATTTTCGAGCAGAAATAAGAAAAATTTCGTAATTTTTCATCTTCAAATCTTCATTTTTTCGGCGATAAAGGTGTTAATTTATTTGTATAGGCGTGTTTACGTAATCTATTCTAACACAGCATGCCTAAATAGGCAATGGAAAGGATCTGTGATTTATTATCGCTTCAAAACCATTATAAAAAGACGTAAATGTAAGTGAGACAGTCCAAGAAATGGCGAGATTTCTTCTACGAGTAACTGTGTCGAAAGGTTGGGAGAATTTGAAGGAAACAACAAAACTATTGTCGATATTTAATGCACATTACGAAAACACGCCTATACAAATACATTGCCACCTTTATCGCCAAAAAAAAATGAAACTTTTAAAATGAAATATTGTGATATTTTTCTTATTTCTGCTCGAAATATAGATTGTTGGCACTCGTTAGAACCGCCTCATTGAGGCGGTTCCAACGAGTACCAACAATCTATATTTTAGAGCAGAAATAAGAAAAATAATGTTTACCCCTGTAAACCCCAGTTTTACAATATAAAACTGGGGTTCGAGGGGGTCAGAATTATATAGGCGTGTTTTCTTGATGAGATCAGCATCAGTGTGTGATTTGTTGAGTAATAAATCACAGTTTGTCGGTCAGTTGTGAGTAGACCTAGTTGCCACGCTATGCGCTCGTGATTTGGTCTACATTACAATTAACCTCTAAACTGTGATTTATCACTCAACAAATCACTGCTATAGCCGATCCTTTACTAGCGTAAAGTGATATTGTAGCCTATTGAATGATTAGCCCCATTCGTTTTGTACAACTGCACCCTGTCTGCCCAGGCAAAGCGGTGCGAGTCGGTCCGTCCATGCTTATTAACCCTATTGGTTTCATCGGGCGGCATGGCTTGAGATGTCATTTCATCTCAATGTCAGATAAAAGTCCCACAAAATTGGAAGAAACGTCTCCAAAATGACCTTTACAGTGTTGACGGGGGTGTTAAACATCAAATCAAACAAACATAATCAACTACACCCTGTCGTTCAAAACTAACACATCGTTACTTAACGTATCCTTAAATCTTTGATAATTTACTCATAATACGGCATGTATGCTAATAATTCTTTCAGAAAAAAATGCGAGCAGCGCTTTTGCATTTTTTTTTCAAACAAACATACGAGAATAGTATCTATTTTATATGCTAGAACAAATTGCCAGCTAACCAGCTCGTTAAGCTAACTACTTTGTAAAACTTAAGCCCTAGGCACTGGTTCATAATGTCATTCAGTACAGTTGTATTTGTCCTTTTCATAGTGACCATTCGCCGCCTATCTACATGTAGATGCCTCAATAAAGCCGAGACTCTGATTTTCTGTTTGTGATTTGTTATATTTCCTAAGGCAACCATTATTATAATGTTATTAATCAAGAAATTTCGTATTTGCCAAGGTACAGGTCCTGGGTCTGCCTCGGGCCAATGCAGCTGACTGAGGACCTGTAACTGGGTCAATGCGAAATTACTTGATTAATGACAATTTTATTAATTGACACAATTAAAAAAGCACGATTTTTGATTTTTGACTTCACTTGACCTCAGTTAATATTGGTTGACCTGGTTTAATACCATAGGGGCTTGAAGAAATATACGGGCTGCATGATGCTTCCACGCAGAGCTGAATCCGGCCCGCACACCAGTACTGGCAAACCGCTTAGAGGATCTTAGCCTGTCCAGGAACCGAGGTGCGTGGCGAACCGTCCATGCTAATAAACCCTATTGGTTTCATTGGGTGACAGGGCTTGAGATGTCATTTCATCTCAATATAGGGTAAAAGTCTCACAAAATTGGAAGCAACGTCTCAAAAATGACCTTTACAGTGTTGACGGAGACGTTAAACCTCAAATCAAACAAACAAATGCCTAAATTTAAGGTAAGAATGCCAAGAAATTATGTCATTTAACATAGCCGCACGTTTCATCACGATAACCAGTCCGTGAAACGAAGACCCCTCTAAACCCCACTTTATATGTATAGAGAAAGTGGGGTTTAATGGGGTATGCATAATCTGCCATATTTTTGCTCAAAAACAGAGATTGTGGGTACTCGATAGAACCGCCTCATTGAGGCGGTTCTAACGAGCACCCACAATCTATGTTGAATCCAAAATTTGAAAGATCTGATCATTTTCGCACAAAATTTGTCATTACTGACACCATGTTGGACGCCATTGTTTCATACGGACATGTTTTCCTAAGGTCTTCGACAGGATAAGGTTGGCTTGTTTCCGTCACAGTGACATGCATTCAGGCTCCGTCAGTTTATGCCATTACGCAATGCATTCTCCATCAGTGTCTGTCGCTTCTTTTGCAAGTCAACCAAATATAAAAGGGGTGGATAAATGATGACGAAACCAGTACCAGGAGTGTTATTTCGGCCTGAAATGGAAATAAACATGTATCGTATCATAACGCTAAAGCACCCGTGCGGTTGAGTGCATTTTCGCACATCTCAAAAATGGCTACTTTTCTGACGAAAATCCGTGTTATGTTTCTTATTTATACTACAACCTAAGTCTTGTGCAGAAATAAGAAAAATGATGTTTATCCGCTTAAACCCCAGTTTTCTCTATAAAAAATAGGATTGGGGGGGGGGGGGGGGGGTGTGTGTATTTCACGTACTTGTTCACGTGATATATACTCCTTCCCAAGTAAACTTGTCTTCAGGGTGTGCGACCAGGTAAGACACAGACCAACCTGCTCAGTTTCAATGACTAGAAACAGACCTAGTAACTAGACATAGAGGCTGTTACATGAGTGCTCATGTATTTTTGAGTGAATTTATTAAACGGGCTGAAGCCCCCGCCCATAGGGGCTTGAAGAAATATATGTGCTGCATGATGCTTCCACGCAGAGCTGAATCCGGCCCGCACACTAGTACTGGTAAACCGCTTAAAGGATCTAAGCCTGTCCAGGAACCGCGGTGCGAGGTGGACCGTCCATGCTAATAAACCCTATTGGTTTCATTGGGCGACAGGGCTTGAGATGTCTTTTCATCTCAGTGTCGGGTAAAAGTCCCACAAAATTGGAAGCAACGTCTCCAAAATGACCTTTACAGTGTTAACGGGGACGTTAAACCTCAAATCAAACAAAATTAAACGAGCTGAGGAAAAGGGACTAAATGTGAGGCTCTGCAGAGCATTTTATCCTTTTTCCTCAACGCGTTTAATAAATTCAATAATACATGAGCACGAATGCAAGATTATATTTATCATATGACATTTAAAATGCATTTAATTCACACATTTTGAACAAAATTGTCAATATTCCACCATTAGTAATCGCGACGTTGTTAAGGACGTCGAACATATAACGTTACGGGACGTATCTAACTAATTTGCATATTTAATCCACTAGAGGATTATCGAATTTATTACATGACGTTATTACATTCTCAGACGCGACGTCATATGATAAATTACGATAACACACGTGTGCTTTGATGACATCTTTCATATCTCTAAAACAAGCATTGTTCATCTGATTTTGGGATTCTCCAGACCTTCAGATGAATCTTTAAACCGAGACCCCATCTCCGAATAACCTAAGCTGTTGGTGAGACGTAAAACTCAAACACTCACCTAGCTAGTCAGCTGATTTTTTCTGCTAGTCCAAACATAGATTGTAGTGCTTGTTAGAAACGCCTCATTGAAGCAAAAAAGAAACAAAAAGGGCCATGATGGTCCTGGATCGCTCACCTAATCCATAGAGTAACAAGTGGGCCCCAGGGAGGGCCATTATTGTTCCCAGGGCTATAATGTGCATAATGCTGAGGGAGGTCTAAAAAGGTGAAGCTTCATACCAAATATTAACAAAGGCTATAATTTGAACAATCTTGGCAAAGGTCCACTAGATGAAGCTACACACCAAATATCAAAGACCTGGGCCTTGCGGTTTCAGAGAAGAAATTTTTTTTAAAGATATTCCCTACAAAAGCCTATGTAAAACCAAATGGCCCCGGGGCGAGGCAATTTTGGCTCAAAGCTATAATTTAAACAATCTTGATTGAGGTCCCCTAGATGAAGTTTCACACCAAACATCAAAGACCTGGGCCTTGCTGTTTCAGAGAAGAAGATTTTGAAAGATTATCTCTATATAAGTCTATGTAAAACCAAAGGGCCCCTGTGCGGGGGCATTTGTGGCCCGAGGGCTAAAATTTGAACAATCTTGGTAGAGGTCCACTAGATGAAGCTCCGTACCAAATATCAAAGTCATGGGCCTTGCAGTTTCAGAGAAGAAGATTTTTTTAAACATCACGAAAACACGCCTTTATAATTTTGACCCCCTTGAACCCCATTTTTATATAGTAAAACTGGGGTTTACAGGGGTAAACCTAATTTTTCTTATTTGTGCTCTATAATATAGAGTGTGGTTACTCGTTAGAACCGCCTCGATGAGGCGGTTCTAACGTGTATCCACAATCTATATTTTGAGCAGAAATAAGAAAAATATCACACTTTTTCATCTTAAAATTTTCTCTTTTTCGGCGATAATGGTTTCAATGTATTTGTATAGGCGCGTTTTCGTAATGGATTTCCCTATATAAGTCTATGTAAAACCAAAGAATCGGGGCGTGGGCATTTTTGTCCCCAGGGCTATAATTTGAACAATTTTGGTAGAGGTCCACAACATGAAGCTTCATACCAAATATCAAAGACTTGGGCCTTGCGGTTTTAAGAGAAGAAGATGTTTAAAGATTTTCCCTATATAAGCCTATGTAAAACCAAAGGGGCCCCGGGGCTTAGGAAATTTTGGCCCCAGCACTATAATTTGAACAATCTTAGTAGGGGTCAACTAGATGAAGCTTCATACAAAATAGCAAAGACCTGGGCCTTGCAGTTTCAGTGAAGAAGATTTTTAAACCGAATTTTCCCTATATAAGCCCATGTAAAACCAAAGGGCTCCTGGGCGGGGACATTTTGGGCAAAATCACTAAAATTTGAACAATCTTGGTAGGGGTCCACTAGATGAAGCTTCATACCAAATATCAAAGACCTTGGCCTTGCGGTTTCAGAGAATAAGATTTTTTAACCGGATTTTCCCTATATAATCCTTTCTAAAATCAAAGGGACCCGGGGCAGGGGCATTTTCGGCACCTGCACTATAATTTGAACCATCTTGGTAGGGGTCCACTAGATGAAGATTCATACTAAATATCAAAGACCGGGGCCTTATGGTTTCAGAGAAGATGTTTTAAGTTTTCAGTGAAAAAATCTATTTTTGGCTCCTGTGACCTAGATGTGCAACGGACCGGAAACATTTGAACAACTTTGAAAGGGGACCACCTAAGAATCATTCCTGTGAAGTTTGGTCAAAATCCGATCAGTGGTTTAGCAAAAGACGTCGTTTGAAGAAATTGTTTACGCACGGTCGCACGGACGGTCGCACAGACGATGGACGACTGACAAAAAGTGATCCCAAAGCTCACCTCGTCACAACGTGACAGGTAAGCTAAAAAAGAATAATGTCTATCCATGTAAAACCACTTTTCTCCATAAAAAGGCATTTACAGGGATGTCCATCCGTCAGCATCACGTGAACAAGTCCGTGAAATGAAGACCCCCCTATACTCCACTTTATGTAGAGAAAACTGGGGTTTAGGGGGTATTCATTTTTTTTTATTTTTGCTACAAGGCATAGGTTGTGGGTACTCGTTAGAACCGCCTCAATGAGGCGGTTCTAACCAGCACCCACAACCTATGTTTGGAGTATCTATAAGAAAAATATCACGGATTTTCATCAGGAAAATGACCATTTTGGAGGTGTGAAAAAATGCACTATGTCGCACGGGTGTGTTATCGTAATGAGTCTGACCTGCTGATTGTTGTTCGCAAAACTCTAGATAGTGGCCCACGAGAGACGGTTTTCAGACATACGTTCAGCGAATGTTCAGATCAGCCTGGTCATTACGATAACACATCCGTGCGAAATAGTACATTCTTTCATATCTCTAAAAAAGGTGAAATTTCTCATGAAAAATTGTGATATTTTTCTTATTTTTACTCCAAACATAGGTTGTGGGTGCTCGTTAGAACCGCCTCATTGAGTGGGAATGTAACTGTCCTTTTGGCTTTCTGCTATTGACGTTTCCGTTGGGGTCTGTTGTTTCGTGTTTGTGTTTTTTTCCCTTTGGTGTCTCTGATGGGAGCTGTGGGTTAATTGTATCGATTCCTGATCATTGCCTACACTTCTATTTTTCAATGAAATACAGTTTTGTTGTACTCATTAGAATCGCCTCATCGAGGAGATTCTAATGAGTATACACAACAAACATGTTTGAGATTAAGCAAACAAACCTCAGTATAGTACCCTTAATATATGGATATCTCCAGCTTTGTGAAGGCTTCTGTAGTGACTCCAGGGGCCAGTTTCATCAAAGCATTTGCGACGTATTTTCGTCTTAAAAAGATCGTACGAAGTTCTTACGACAAAAATCCTGTTTCATCAAATGCTCACAATCTGCGATGTTCGCACATTTTGTCGTATTTCTGAGATGAATATTTAGACGTTGCACATTGAAATTTTCGTCTTATCACAGCCATAGCTGCGCGGCAAAGGTTAAATTGTGAAAAGGATGGTACGTAACATTTCATTTTGTTTATACCTTCGCATATAACGCCCATTACTTATACAAGCCCACGCAATATAGATCCCTCGAAACTACCCCACCCCCTTGTTATAATCTTTAGGTTTTGGGTGGGGTTTTCTTAATGTTTTTTCTTTGAAAAATAGAGATTGAGGGTACTCGTTAGAAGCGCATCGTTGTGGTTGTGCTTACGAGTACCCACAATCTATATTTCATGGTATAACCTAGAATTGACGCTCGCTTTCGCCCATCGGGTTTGGCCTGCATAGTGCTTCCGCACAGAGCTGAAACTGACCAACATTACGAAAACATGCCTATACGGATACATTGTAACCTCTATCGCCGAAACAAAAAGAAAATTTTCAGATAAAAATTGTGATATTTTTTTCTTATTTCTGCTCAATCGAGACGTCATAACGAGTACCACGACCTATACTTTAGAGCAGAAATAAGAAAAATAAAATTTACTCCTGTAAACCCCAGTTTTACCATATAAAAGTGGGGTTCGAGGGGTTTAATATTATACAGGCGTGATTTCTAATGATTTGATTACTGGTTTGCCGTTTAGAATGTAACAGCCTAGCCAAGAAAAGTGGTCCGGGTAGGACCGCTCCTTAAACCCTAGCGGTTTCTTTGGTCGATGGGGCTTAAGATGCCATTCCATCCCAAAGTCGGGTAAAAGCCCCACAAAATCAGAAGTAGCCTCTCCAAAATGACCTTTATACATGTACCAACAGTTGACGGGGGCTTAACAGCAAAATAAACGACGCGACGACCCACAATCTGCGATTAGACTTGTGATTAAAACGAAGACTCAGTGTACCTAAAATCGACACATCGAACTAGAATTGTCAATACGACACAGATGCCTCCGCCCGGGGACCATCCTCATCAAGGGAATAAATAAATAAATAAATAAATAAATAAATAAATAAATAAATAAATAAATAAATAAATAAATAAATAAAGACAGCATTTCTAGCTCGGAAAACTGTTCCTGAGGATATCGGCATAGGTGGGGGTCATGTCGTTTGAATCTTGGAAAATGTGTGTATCATCATACCAAATATAAACCAAATCCATGAAAAATAAATTACTAAATCTGTGACATTGACCTTGAGTTTTGGTTTTAAGGCCCCTTTTATTTCGAGCCTATCATTAATCAGATGTGGGCGAAAACTAAACGGAGTAGCCGGAGAAACGACCTGTACCTTTCATCATACCAAATACGAACTAAATCCATGATATGGATAGGGAAATGTGAGCTCCTATTTAAAAGTTGACATTAAAATATTCTGAGTCCGTGACCTTGACCTTGAGGTCATGGGCATGGGCATGTGCGCGGGTATGCTGAATAAAACTTTTAATGAGTATCGATCAAGTACTAAATTTGAACCAAAATCCATTATATGGTTTTAAAAAATATGAGCTCTTAAGTAATTTCTACATTTAAAGTTTTCTAATATGCCTTGACCTAGAGGTTATAGGTATGGGCAAGTGTATTGCTGAATAAACCTATTGGCCTATACCTATCATCACATTTCCATCAAATGGTCTGGAAAATATGAGCTCATAAAAGTTTAGGTTCTTCCAGGTACAATGTCTTAACCTGAGGTCAAAGGATCACGTACGTACACCCCATACGGTGCACTCGTATGTACGAAAAGCTTCACGGCATCATGCAGATGGCACGTGTGGGGTGGGGGTCATAGTCTTGCGTACTTTCATTTCGTCTATATTTTGAAGGCGATTGTATAACTGTGTATACATATATGTAGCTATAGAACTTCGTTTCAAGTCAGGTTCTTTGTAATTTAAAATCAGTCATTTTGTAGAATCTATGTTGCAAATGAAATGAATTTATTATTCATTGAAAGCAAAATCCACTGGGCGACCTGACAGTCGGCAATCAATGAATAGTATTTGCTAAGATCATTGCCAACAACAAACCGGAGCTGAAAACTGACATACGTTATACACGAAAACTTTCAGAGGCTTTTGATTTGTTTGTTTGATTTGAGATTTAACGTCCCCGTGAACACTGTAATGTTCATTTTGGAGACGTTGTTTCCAATTTTGTGGGACTATTACCCGACATTGAGATGAAATGACATCTCAAGCTCTGCCACAATGAAACCAATAGGGTTTATAAGCATGGAAGGGCCGACACGCATCGCATTGCCTTGGCAGGCTTAGTTGCCTGATTGTCCGAAAGTAGCTAGTCTGGCCCAGAAAACATGGACACTCCATATTTTCCAGTTATGTGGAGTATTCCTTGCTTCCAAAGGATAACCCTTTTATAGAACATATTAGATGGTCGAAGCGGTTTACCAGTACTCGTGTGCGGGTCGGTTTCAGCTCTGCGTGGAAGCATCATGCAGCCCATGTATTTCACGTTAGGTAATATGCGGCGTCTTTGTTAAACAACGTCATGCATTGACCGTTTGTGTTAAAATCGAGCGTAAACTGTGTTTTAAGTTCATAAGATAAATTGAATCTTGTATTCATGCCCTTGCATAACTGGTTTTATTAAGGTAATAAAATGCTCAGCGAGGTCTCACCGTGATGTCATTCCTTTTCCTCAACTAATATTATAAACTCAACCATATACGTGCACTCATGGAAAAGGCCCGCCCGCATTAACTGACAAACGTGCTTGTGAAAGGTTGATTATAACGTTAAATCAACACTTATCTGACGTCACGACGTTCACAAACAGCCCAACTCGCCAGTGGTAAAGAGGGAAGGGGTCCAGACAATTAACATTTGTATCTTACGACAATGAAATGGCAACACAAGTTTGAAGCAACATAGAATCAACGTTGATTCAACGTTGTTTGTACTGAATATTCATCTAGGTCCACAGGAACAATAATTTAAAAGCGTGTAATCTACCTTACACGGCTATTTCAAGACGTCACGTGATCACGCATGTGACAATTAGTGGCCCTGTTTAAGCGCATATTGAAAATTACGACTTTTTGAGTGAAACGCAAATTTAACTCGTACGAACACTTTGCGATGTTTTGATGAAACTGACGTACGCAGTTCTTTAAAAAGTGCGTAAGAACAATTTAAGATTAATCGTACGATGTTTATTGATGAAACTGGCCCCAGACTTCGAACTAGCCGTGATAACGAGCTATCCATGTTCAAGTTATCAAAGTGTCAATCATGTATCAGGGTTTGTTGAGGACCCGACAACGATCTGGGCTCAGTTGTTCAAAGCATTGCTAGCTTATCCAAATCGTTCATGGTCAAAGTAAAGACATCGTGTTTTTGCTGAAACAAATGTGAGTAGCTGTAGATTTTGTTGGACGAACGTGAGTATGTCCAGAGACAAACATATTTTGCCTGACATCAGGAAAACACGCCTATATAATTCTGACCCCCTTGAACCCAAATTTATACAGTAAAACTGTGGTTTACAGGGGTAAACGTTACTTTTCTTATTTCTACTCTAAATATAGATAATGGGTACTCGTTAGAACCGCCTCGACGAGGCGGTTCTAACGTGTACCCACAATCCATATTTTAAGCAGCGATAAGAAAAATATCACAACTTATCATGTATAATTTCCGTTTTTAGGCGGTTCAATTCACAATGTATTTGTATAGGCGTGTTTTCGTAATGACGCTGTCATTTAACAACATACATGAAGAGGTCCATCGGTGTAAGACTCCGCCCATGCAAAGAGAGCATATTGTAGAAAGCTAAACACTCCTCCAATCACGAGCATAAAGCCAAACAAGAAACCAAAATACTCGCTCGGAAACCTGAAATAATTGAATAGAATATTACTTTTTCGAGAGATGAATATTTCTCCCACTTTAGCTTATACAAAATAGGTCCTCAGCTCATGGAAGAAACGTATTTGAGCCAGTGCACGACAAAACCTACAATGAGACATGTGCGTCCAATGAAGACTCAGATCAGCCTGCGCATCCGCGCAGTCTGATCAGAGTCTTCGTTGTGCGCTTTAGGGCTAGCTAAGGGCCCAATGCTCCTCCATGCAGCAAGAAAAGTCTCTGGTTAGACTATATGGATGCACAGACTGATCTAGGTCTTGGCTCGGCGCACATGTCTTACTGTAGGTTTTGTCATGCGCTGGTTCATTTCTTATATGAACACGTGACAGCTTTCTTCTAAGAGCGTATGACCAGACTTATTTGAAAAATGGCATAGTGTTTTCTGAGTGGCAATCACAAAATGGCTATTTCGAACATATTGTCAAAGACAGATTCAAGTGCTAGATACCTTGCTGCCATCAACATCCCAACAGGCACATGACGTAATTGTGACGTTACATCGACGCCGGTACAACGTCATGATCTCGGTGCAACGTCACATCTACGTCGGTGACGTTACACCGACGTTGATTTGACATTGTCCTAGCGACGTGTGCCTACTGGGATCAAGCTCCAGAGATCTGAATCCGTTCCAATGTCAATCTGTTTAGCTATATTCTAGGGAGTTTCAACCGCACAGTGAGGGCCACAATGACAATCGGTGTATCGAAGTAAAAATTCATCCAAAAAGAAGGCAGATTCACCTGCAGTAACATGAGAAATTGCAACACAAAGACCAATTTCAGTAATTAATCCAAAAACGGAGAAAGACACCATGAGTGATTGTGATTCTGACAGTTTGGACATCACGAAACCAAGTCCGTAAAGCGAAGACCCCATAAACCCCACTTTATATAGAGAAAACTGAGGTTAACGGGGTTTACATTATTTTACTTATTTCTGCTCCAAGACATAGGCTGTGGGTACTTGTTAGAACCGCCTCACTGAGGCGGTTCTAACATGCACCCCCAACCTATGTTTTGAGCATTTATAAGAGAAATATCACGGATTTTCATCAGAAAAGCAGCCATTTTGGAGATATGAAAAATGCCACACGGGTGAGTAATCGTAATGGTCAGCATTTTAAAATTCTATGAGGGGGACAAATAACATCCCTTGCTGATCGGGGCTGGAAACATGCCTCGTTTTTGTTTTGTATTTTAATATTTATGAGCGTTATAAATTGCATGCTAATCTGAGTTGAGCATAAAGGGTTTTATACCATCGGGACGCGTATGTTTTCCTGTAGAGTCAATTCTTCTGATTACGAAAACACGCCTATATAAATACATTGTCAATTTTACCGCTGAGAAAAATAAAAAAAAATCAGATAACAACTGTCATATTATTTTTGCTCAAAATATAGATTGTGGGTACTAGTTAGAACCGCCTCATCGAGGCGGTTCCAACGAGTACCTACAATCTATATTTTAGAGCAGAAATAAGAAAAATAAGGTTTACCCCTGTAAATCCCAGTTTTACTTTATAAAAGTCGGGTACAAGGGGGTCAAAATTATATAGGCGTGCTTTCGTGATGTAGAAACGGGATCTACTCTTAAAGTAAAGAATTTAGTTTCTATAAAAGTAAGCCTCTATTGACAAGACAGACCAGCCCAAAACCTACGATAGTAAATCTGCGACCAGTGCAGTCAGATCAGAGTCTTCGTTAAGCATGCGCCTTCTACAGCTCCGGGTTTCCAATGATAAACGAGAACTCTTGCAATACATGGCGGATGTGCAGGCGGTTCCGCGTCTCATATGGATGGTTCTATCAAGCATCCTCAATCTATGATTCTGAGCAAAACTAATGATAAGGTATAGCATTGTACATGTAAAACAGAAGTAGAGGCAATGATCAGGAATCGATACAATTTACCCACAGCTCCCATCAGAGACACCAAAGGGAAAGAAACACAAACATGAAGCAACAGACCCCAACGGAAACACCAACAGCGGAAAGCCTAAAGGACAGTTAAAATGGCCAAAAGGCATCCAAAATAAAATAATATAAGCGACACAAACACCCAATGACATACCATAACAAAAGCCTTGAAACGGTCAGTGAAACGAATTCCGGGGGGGAGGGGGGGGGGCTTAAATCGATTTTACTTGGCCGTAAGCCTGTATTGACAAGACAGACCAGCCCAAGATCTACAATACTAATTCTGAGACCAGTGCAGTCGGAAGTCAGATCAGAGTCTTCGTTAAGCATGCGCAGTCTACAGCCCCGGGTTTTCCAATGATAAGCGAGAACCCTTGCAATATATGGCGGATGTGTAGGCGGTTCCGCGTCTCATATGGATGGTTCTTTTGTTTGTTTGATTTAAGGTTTAACGTCCCCGTCAACACAGTATAGGTCATTTTGGAGACGTTGCTTCCAATTTTGTGGGACTTTTACCCGACATTGAGATGAAATGACATATCAAGCCATGTCGCCAAATGAAACCAATATGATTTATAAGCATGGACGGTCCGACTCACACCGCGGTTTCTGGGCAGGCTTAGATCCGTCTAAGCGGTTTACCAGTATTAGTGTGCGGACGGTTTCAGCTCTGGGTTGAAGCAAATATGGATGGTTCTATCAGGCACCCTCCATCTATAATTCTGAAACTAATTCAAAAACTAATGATTCGGTATTGCATTGTACATGTGAACCCATATTTTCCCTACATTAAGTTGGGTAGACTAGGGATTTCATGGCACGCCTTTGTTAATTTGATGACAGCTGATACTATTATGTCGTTTATTATATCCAATGCTCTCCACCCAGCAGTCGCAAGAAACAAAAGATAATCAATGTATATTCGAGAGACCTCCATATTTTCTCTTTACCAAATGGAGGTTTGCCTTGAACCGTATAAAACTAATGCATTGGTATCAACGATTGTTATCAACAATCGCCCCTAAGTGAACAGTATTTTGAAACAACTGACCTTAATGTAACCAGCCTAATCCCCGCGAAGAAAATCCGCAAGAAAATATAACTGCATAGTCAAAACAGTTTCGAAAGCTCCACAAAAATAACAATGTCGATGAAACAAAATATTATTTCTTGCACATGTAAGTTCTATCAATTCATTTCATTTCATGAACGCACATGGCCTTCTGTTTACTGTCCAGTGTCCATTAGTTTTTTTTACACTATATTCTTCCTTTACAAAATATTTGAATGAAGTTGCGGATGAAAATATCTGATCCGAGTGTAAAATCCGTGACTGCCGGTACAACGGGAAAGTTCACCGATATAACAGTTCAACAACACGCCTTTCTTAGGTACAGTTCACCGACAAATTTGAAGGCCCCCGCCCATCGGGGCTTGAAGAAATATATGGCTGCCTGATGCTTCCACGCAGAGCTGAATCCCACCCGCATACGAGTACTGGTAAACCGCTTAGTGGATCTAAGCCTGCCCAGGTAAAGCGATGCGCACGAGTCAGACCATCTATGATTATAAACCCTATTTGTTTCATTGGGCGACAGGCCTTGAGATGTCATTTCATCTTAATGTTGGGTAAAAGTCCCACAAAATTGGAAGCAACGTCTCCAAAATGACCTTTACAGTGTTGACGGGGACGTTAAACCTCAAATCAAACAAAATCAACAAATTTGAAGACAGTTCACCGATACATTACGGTTCACCGACAAACGTTTGGTGCATTCCATTTATGACAGTTAGGACAGATAAAACTGCTTGATATACAGATGAAATATACATGTCTAGTCGAAAGCTGTAACAGTTACCTTATGTTTAAAGGACTAATTATTTTGATAGGTATAACACTATATGTATTCAACGATGCATTTTGTATAAAAGTATTGCCTTTAGAGGCAAGAAATAAACCAAAACAACTGAAAACTGTTAGTGTACCAAACCTGCTTTCGATCATAAGTGACCCTCATGGTTTCATAGTTCCCCAATAGATTCAATGATTCCAAAGGACTTGAAACGAAATCTACACTATGATGAAAGGCATGTGAATGTTTTACGGTGACCAAACTGTCTCTTAACGCCAACTGTTGCTTATGCGTACAACAAAGATTTATCCTTTGGATACAAGAATACACAATAAAACAGAATACTTCAGAGCGAAGACATACCCAGTTTCAGCAATTTAGTCCTATTCGGTAATATATTCGAGCCCGATGAAATCTATATTCGTTAAGCCTGACTGCCAACCAGATGCAAAATCTCCCCGAAAACGACGACCTCTATCATTGTAGATGGCATAAAACCAGATCAGATAGCCTCTTACTGATAAGGGCATCAGGACCCACCGTGACTCTAATTGTGATTCAGAGTGTGAATTAAATAAACACATTAAAAGAGGTTATATAATTGGTCGATAATGAGAATAGGTGTTGCAAAATTAATGTACTCAACAAGACAAACGATTAACAAGGAAAATATCCCACAATTTCACGAGAAAAGAATACCATCATCATAATTGTAAACGACAACACTTTCTCTCATACATATTTAGGATATCCGGTATTTGTATAGGAAAGCGTATTCGAATACTCCGTCACCATGTTCCGTGGTTCCGATTCGGACACCCCTAGGGGTAGAAATGATTATATCGGATCCATGCAAATAAAACCTTCTTTTTTGTATACCCCAACTTTTGTTTTCAGTTTGATTATTATACTTACCATTATTTCTTTCAGTCAACCTGATCAATCGGCACCCGCCCATCGGGGCTTGAAGAAATATAGGGGCTGCATGATGCTTCCACGCAGAGCTGAATCCGACCCGTACACAAGTACTGGAAAACCGCTTAGAGGATCTAAGCCTGCCCAGGCAAACCGGTGCGCACGAGTCGGACCGTCCATGCTTAAAAACCCTATTTGTTTCATTGGGCGACAGGGCTTGAGATGTCATTTCATCTCAATGTCGGGTAAAAGTCCCACAAAATTGGAAGCAACGTCTCCAAAATGACCTTTACAGTGTTGACGGGGACGTTAAACCTCAAATCAAACAAACAAATCAACCTGATCAACTCTTGCATGTTCGATATTGCGTTGCCAAGGCAATATATAACGTAATGTAACGCGCTATCAATAGTACTGAATAAACAAATACTGTAATACAAGCACAAACACGTAGAAATGCAGTAAAATTCCTATATTAAGACCACCTTTGGGACTGTTCAAAAGTGGTCTTTAAGACCACTTTTGAACTGTCCCAAAGGTGGTCACTTACCAGGAGACAATGTATGCAGAAAACACAGAGGAAGAATAACTGCAACCTACTTAATAAGCTTTTTAAAGCAGAATCTGTGTTAATTTTTGGTGGTATTAATAGCGGAATTTCACTGTAATGGTCAGTTGCAAACTGTTTCGATGTTTATTTTAATGCATTGGATGCCAATTTTCAATTTCAATTTTGTCGTCGTTCATTACCATCCAGTTTGCCTTGCACAAATGTACAGTAAGTTTAGATAATGAGTGTTAGATAAACATGATGAAAACGAAATGGCATGGCGGTATTTATATTTGGTATGCAAGAAAATTCAATCTCATGTGATTGTACTAGCCTATTGCGATTACCTACACGACGCCTAGAAAAGCCAATGTCAGCCCATACAGAAAGGCTCTAGACAGTGTCATCAGTGCAAAGACAGGATAAATCAAAGTCGTTGATGGGATTAACGTCAGAACGCTGAATAGTACAAACAACAGGCTGCCGATAGCGTGTGGTAGAACAGTTGGGAGTAGCGCCTGGTAAGTCACCGAGTGCTTGTCTGAAACAATATTTTTTCATCACGTTAATAAGGTTCTATAAAAGGGTTATCCTTTGGGAGCAAGGAAAACACCGCAGAACTGACAAATACGGAGTGTATAATTTATGTTTTCTGGGCCAGACTAGCTAGTTTCGGCCAATTAGGCCTCATCAGTGACCCTCAGATATTTTCAAAATTCCACAATGGAATCAATGATCCCAAAGGACAAGAAAATATAATCTACACTATGATGTAGGGCAGGGAGACGTTTTACCGCCGCCACACATTCCCACACACCAGTTGTAGTGAAGCTAAACATGTTCTATAAAAGGGTTATCCTTTGGAAGCAAGGAATTCACCGCAGAACTGAAAAATACGGAGTGTATTTGTTTTCTTGGCCAGACTAGCTGGTTTCGGCCAAATAGGCCTCATCAGTGACCCTCAGATATTTTCAAAATTCCACAAAGGAATCAATGATCCCAAAGGACAAGAAAATATAATCAACACTATGATGTAGGGCAGGGAGACGTTTTACCGCCGCCACACATTCCCACACACCGCCGCCACACATTCCCACACATAATCCTGTTTAATGACTGCCCCTGTAAAAACCCATTTTATATAGAGAAAACTGGGATTTACAGAGGCTGACATTATATTTTTTCTAATTTCTGCTCCAATACATAGTTCGTTGGTACTCGTTAGATCTGGTTCTAACGAGCATCAACTGTCCTTTGTTTGAGCATTTATAAGAAAAAATATCCCAAATTTTCATCACGAAAACACGCCTATATAATTTTGACCCCCTGAACCCCACTTTTATATCTTAAAACTGGGGTTTCTGGGGATATACCTTATTTTTCTTATTTCTGCTCTAAAATAGAGACTGTGGGTACTCGTCAGAACCGCCTCGATGAGGCGGTTCTAACGAGTACCCACAATCTATATTTTGAGCAGAAATGAGAAAAATATCACGATTATTCATCTTAAAATTTTCATTTTTTCCGCGAAAAAGGTTACAATGTATTTGTATAGGCGTGTTTTTGTAACTCATTTTTTGGAGATACGAAAGAATACTCTAAGCCTCACGGATGTGTTACATTATCATAATATTATTGGATTTATTTTACCAGGGCCCGGTTGATAAAAGCATAGCTTAACGAGCTCGTTAGTGGTCAAATTGTTAACTACAGTAGATTTTCAATGGCTCGAACTCCGATGGCTCGTTTACCATTGATGAGGCGAACCCGTTCTTGAGTCCGCAAGGAATTCCTCCAAATACGATATAGGGGTAATTTATGAAGATTTTCTTTATTTATCTTGCAAATGTATGCTGTGTGTACTCATTAGAATCGCCTCGATGAGGCGATTCTAATGAGCACACACAGCATACATGTATAATACAGAACACTGAAAAGATATCCACAGTTATCTCGATTATGCCTCCTGGTATCGCACTAATAGTAACCATCTATGGCTCGAACTGCCGCTGTCGCGAACAAATTTTCATGGTCCCAAAGGGGCTTCAGTCATCGAAGTTCGATTGTATTTTAGTAAGTGCAATGTCTAATACAGTGGTATTTTCTGCTGATAAAAAAGCTGCTCACATTTTCTTTCAGCAAAAGTACTAACATATTTGCCAAATTAAATGATCAAGGTTTTAACGATACGTTAATGAATGACATCGTTAGTTTTGAATAACTGGACCCAGATCTTCAATTCTTGCACAAGGTGGACTGTGAAGACTTTCTGTACCCTTACGATAACACATCACTGTACCTCCAAAACTTTAATTTGTCTAACGAAAATTTGTGATTTTTTCTTATTTATACTACAAGTATTGATTTCGTGTACTCCTTAGAACCGCCTCTTTACTCGTAGTCTGGAGCTGCACTGTTTGCTTGGTCTGTCTATCCAATTACTAAGCATCAGTACAGCAGTGCTAAGGACGCATCACTCTACACTTTTACCGTGCAGTTTTTGTTTCATTTCATTTTGACGTGTGTCCGTTTATGACCTTTATTTGTCATCAGGTTTTCAAGTCATGAAACAACCAGACCCTAACAGAAACATCACTAGCGAACAGCCCAACGGACAGTAACTTTCCATCAAAATGGCCAATTGGCTATCCAAACAAAATAGTATAAGCGGCACACACACTCAAAGACAAGCCATAACTAAAATAAACCACGACAGAAGAACCGCCTTGGAACGGTCAACGAAACGAACTCAACTGGGATGGGGGGAGCTTAAATCGATTTTATGTGACCACAATCCTCGCCCTTACTTCCGTCGCGATTAATTATTTGTTCACTCCGCATGAAGGCATCCTTACTCATCAGTGCAATACAACCTTAGTCAGGCCTCAGATACTATGCCGGTCCCAGCGTAAAGGCTTACTGAGAATTAGAGTATCTAATTTTATGTAATGTTGGTTGGTGCCTGATGCTTTGTCTGAAAATGAATACAGGAGCAACATTTTTGAAAGAAAACAAAAATGAAGACTGATCAGGTATCGATACTATTACCTCATACCTCTGATGCAGGACACCAAAGTGAAACACAAACACAAAACGAACCTACCATAATGAAAACCAAAGCAGCGATTCAATTCTTGGACAAAACTTTGCTGTACCTTTTGCAGATTGTTTAACTGATGAAACTGTATAGTATAATGTCTGTTTTCCCCGGGGCATATGCCTAAAACTTAAAAATAAGTCAGTTAAAAAGCATAGTAGGGTATTTGAGCTAGAAACAAAGTGTAGTGGATTAAAATGAGGAATTTATAGTTTTTTTTTATTTCAAGAAAATACAATGAAATCTTCTGTATACTTTTGGTATAACGTTAACAGTGATATTGTGTTGTTGTTGTTGTTTTTTTTCTTAAATTTGGATATAAAATCACTGGGTTATGTTTCTTGATCGGTGTGGAATTTCAAAGTCCCATACGAATGGTTCTGGAGATATGAAGGATGACATTAAAGCGGAAATATGGTTTGTACATTAAACATACTTTTATTATTTCGGTGTACTTTCTTCTGCCAGTCATAGATACTCCCAGCCAACAGGGATGCCGGTAAAGCGCCACCCGTCACAATGTAGAGCCAAATATCCGTGAAGTAGCTCACTGTAAAATAATAAGGTGCATGCATTAAGAAATGAATGTAATTTATTTAATCATCGGAATATGAACAATATCTTGCTGTACACGTTCGCTTAATATCGGATCACGAGGAAAGATCAAGAAGGAGTTCAATGAATCCCGATGAGGTTCAGGTTCACTTAAACTTTGCTCGTGTTCCGATGGTGTTATAAGTTGATGAAGATTAAATAAATTATATTTACATTATATGAAAAAAATCTTGTTAAATTTCATTAGTGCATATCAGAAATGAAACAAGTTTTTTCATTGGTTAGAAGTCTATCACGTGCAAGCCGCTAATCTGTGATAGATGCACTGCGGGGACTATCACATTTGAATCGGTCCGGTCCAAGTCCAGTGTGATAGTGCCTGCTACAGGGATAACAAGAAATGTTTTTAACGGACCATCGCGAGTAATTTACTTCTTTTGTTTCTGTTTGTCACTCCATTGAATTACAGTAATCCAGCGTCCTTCACTAAGGAAATTATAAAATGTCAGTTTTCTTCTTTCGTTGGCATCATGTCTCATACGAGACAAACAACCATACAACGGTTTTTATTGTAAAATCCTAATATTGGGACGGAATGGTCTGGACAATCAGTGCTGACCATATAAAGACTGCCTAAACTTTACATTTATAATTGTGGGTTGTCAATAAAATGTTTAATATAACAGTACATGTTGTTGTTCAATGTACAGAAAGCAATATAAACCGAAGCGAATGGCACTATCAAGGTTATGGACTGCGTTAGGGCCAGGGCCAGGCCTTGACCCTCGGGCAGTCCATAAACTTTGATAGTGCCCTCAGCTTAGGTTACTATTGCTTAATTGGTATCTGTAAATGCACCCAGAATGTAAATGTATAAGACGATTGTTTGGCAATACAGTGGCATATGCTTAAAACAATCAAGGCGCAGATAGCACTGGTGGATCGATTGTCTCTAATTGTAGGCTGGGAAAATGATCCTAGTTCAGGTGATATAAGCCGGCTTCGGTGGCTCAGTGGGATGCGCGTCTGACTGGTAATCAGACGGACGCGGGTTCGATACCCGCCCGGTTCGGAAACATTCGTTCGTGGTGATTGATAATGAAATTTTTTCTAAGGTCATTCTCTCCCTTCCGCTGATTCAAGAAAGGCAGTTGTCAGTTTCTGGCGAAAGAATGTGCACTGTACTGGTTAACCGCATGCGTATAAGCCTGCCCATGAAAGTGTGGATAGGTTTACAGACAGGCTCCAAATTGACCTAAAATAGTGTTGACTGGGCCGCTAAACTCAAACAAACAAAATCAGGTAACATATACTGTTAACATTACTAATACTCCTTACACTCATGTACTGTAAGCCCTTAAATACATGTACTGTAAAAACAAACACTGAAGACACTGATCAGACGCCGCGTCTGGGTCTACGCTGTTTGCCAAGCCCAACACACGATTCCAGTCCAGATTCTATAGGTAACTCTCTTACACAACACTGACTGACTCACATAGGTTTTTAAGGTGGCCGGGCGCTAAAAGCACATAGGTGCTACCCCTAGAATGAGTCCATGGTTAGTTTTCCCACTTTTCAAAAGGCATTCGCATGGAGGGATACCCCTTGAATCCCGTTTTTATATAGTAAAACTGGGGGTACAGGGGTAAACCTTCTTTTTCTTCTTTCTACTTTAAAATATCGATTGCGGTTTCGTTAGAACCGTTTCGGCGAGGCGGTTCTAACGCGTACCCAAAATCTATATTTTGAGCAGAAATAAGAAAAATATCACACATTTTTATCTTAAAATTGTCGTTTTTTTTCCGTGCGGTAAAATTTACAATGTACTTGTATGAGCGTGTTCTCGTAATGGCTCACACCGCTTTGCCTGGGCAGGCTTTGATCCTCTGAGCGGTTTACCAGTACTCGTATGCGGGCGGTTTCAGCTCTGCGTGGAAACATCCTGCAGCCCTTCTCTTTCTGTAAGCCCCACTGGGAAAGGACCACATGAAAGTGGTCTGAATGATACAGAAGTTTCGACTGGTCCTTTGGAAATTGATGGGCTATCAGTCACGGTGTTTGAACATGGTAATTCCGACTGCAAATCGTGTTTCATCGCAAGTTCCCGTCTTGCCGAGGGCCAGAGCTTCGGCAAAGGAAAAGCTAGCGTCGGATGTTCGTCTGTTTCATCTGTTATCAGCTGGCGTCACTGGCAAGCTGTTCCTCTTCAAACGGTCCTTCTTACACACCTTGGCCTGCAAAATGTAGTGTACTTCAGGCACCAACGACAAGGTGTGTGTGTATTCGGACCTCCACACGGCCCTACAGTGATACCGCGGCTATTTCTATAAATAAACATTACCTGAATTTCTTACAATTCAGTGATAGTCGCATGGTTATCTTTCCCGATGAGCTTCTGTGCATTGTGACTGTGTGTCGATCGACACAAAACTAGACATGCGTAACATCACAAAAACATGCCTATAAAATTTTGACCCCCTTGAACCCCACTTTTATATAGTAAAACTGGGGTTTACAAGAGCAACCCTAATTTTCCTTATTTCTGCTCTAAAATATAGATTGTGGATACTCGTTAGAACCGCCGCAACGAGGCGGTTCTAACGAGTACCCATAATCTATATTTTGAGCAGAAACAAGAAAAAATATCACAGTTTTTCATCTTAAAATGTTCATTTCTTTCCGCAATAAAGGTAAAATGTTTAGATATAGGCATGTTTTCGTAATGAGGTAAAGAGAGTAGCACTTATTGGCTGGAAAGAATCAGTAAATTGGATATCTAGCAGATATACCAGAAAGTTTACTCGCTTAAAAAAATATTTTACAAGAATATGAAGTGAGCATAATGTTACCTCCGGCCGGACCCATCAATAAATTGCATTGTCAAGTGGATGCATAAATATACCGTTAAGGGGAAAAAACACACACACCAAAATCAGACGCACTAATTGTGTATAATAGATAAGACGAAATAACTTATTCTTTGACCTTGAGCCTTGAGATGTAAGAACCACGGTCCTAAACTGTGACTAAAGTGGGATGTACCTGTCTTTGGCTAGAAATAAGGACGTCAGATTAGTTTCTACGGTTAGGATGGTTCGATCATGGTTGACTGGTTTCCATTTTTCCCTAAAGTACTGCAGAACACTAGAACCAGTAATTTGTTTTTGTTTTGTAGCATTGATTGGTTCTTATACTTGCACGTGAATTGTGGGGGGTGCACTTAAAGTAACAGCAACCAAATTAAACTTTGAACTTTTAGCCTTATTTGAACCTCCAAAGTAAACACACACACACACATACACACACAAAAACAAAACGATACAAAACAAACAAACAAAAAACTGTCAAATAGAGAGAACAGAAACGCTACAAAGGTGAATGCCTTCCCTACACATGTCAAACCCGACATGTGTACTAATGTTCAATACTCTTACTGGAACAGTTCCTTGGAAATCTTTGTCAGAAATTTGTCTCTATGGAGAAAGAAACGTAAACAAAAATGACAACCTAACACATAAGTCAAGAACCATAAATGTCTTTTACCGTAAACGGAGTCATCCTTGTATCCTATACTTAGATTCAAGCTTCTGGCTTGTATGGATTACATAGAGAATCATAAGTGAGTGTCCCTGTACTATTGAATGTATTAAACGAGTTGAGGTAAAGGGATAAAATGCGAGGTTTTGCCGAGTTTAATAAATTCAGTCATATATGAGCATGAATGCAAGATCGTATTTATCAAATGACATTTAAAACGCTTTTTATTCACGATCGATTTACAAAATGTCAATATTCCGCCATTAATAAACGCGATGTCGTTAAGGACGTCGTACATGCACCTTTGTGGGGCGTATCTAACTAATTTGCATATTCAATTCACTAGTGGATTACCGAATTTATTACATGGCGTTATTGCATTCTCAGACGCGATGTCATATGCTGAAAATTGGAAAAAAAAATCTTATCTGGGTATCTGAAAAGAATGAAAGAAGGAAAGAAAAAAACACTGCAGATGGAAACTAATCTGAAGTGCAACTATTCCACTAGTACCCCTCTAAGCATATGCTCAATGTGAAAAGAAAGTAGTGAAAGATATCCATGTTTTTTTCACTTTGACTTATTACCTGCATCTCCAAAGAAGTTAAGCAGAATGGACAAATAAAAGAAAGAAAGCGAAAAAAAAAGCTAAATATTTTTCCCACAAGTCATATTCGATATATGTATTCATTTTAAAAATTCTAGATGCCGCAGGTCCCGAGAATTCTTTGACAGAAAATGTAAAACTGTCCTTTATGGAAAAAAGAAAGAAAGTGTATTATCAAATGGATAAATAAGTTTAGGAAGTTGACTGACTCTTAAACAATACAAGTACTAATGATTGTATATAAGACTAAATTTTAGAATTTTCTTCAGCTTCCATGGTTTCTTGGACAGAAAAAAATATTGAATTTGTATAATCTTGGGGAAATCTTTGACGGAAGGAAAATGCACACGCATGCACACACACACACGGAAAGGCAAAAAACTTTATACCCCATGGCATATTAAGTGCATTTATGCCGGGGTATATGAAATATAAGTTGTAAAAAATAAAGCAATACTATGCCCTTATAAACCCAACTTCCTCAATATAAAGTGGGGTTTTTAATGCTATTCATTTCCTAATGTTATATTTGGATATTTGCATGGCATAACTTTACTGATATTACCCATATTTTTATTTTCCTCCAAGGCTCTGTTGAGATATACATTCAGAATCCCGGTAAAGAATAAAAAATTTAATTGTAAGACACAGAACCATATACAGTGGGTGATGAAAAGAGGCCGCTTCACGCATTGGAGAAGGGCATGCTTATCTCCTACGACCTTCCAGTCCAACTTTCCGTCCAACTCCGGTTTGGATACATGTTTACTTGTTGGTGCGTCCAATTCATCTGAAAAGATATAACAACTGTCATTGAATTTGCTACACTCGTATTTGCGAAACGAGGTTTTGGCGAGTTTAATTAATTTTACGACGGGTCTCCATGGCCTAGTGGATTAGAGCGCTGAATTTTAATCATTAGGTATTCCACCGCTGTGGGCTCGAGCCTGGCTAGGGTCAAATGTGAGACACCAAGTTCTGCAACGGAAGATGAGGTGTTTTTTCTCCGGGTAGTCCGGTTTTCGCCCACATCTGATTAACGATCGGCCCCAACTGAGTGAAATTATATTATTGGAAGGGCCGTAAAGCCCAAACCAAATAAAATAATAATAATGATAATTTTACGTGAGCAAGCACAAGGCAAAACCTACAGTAAGAGACCAGTGACGACCAAGATCAGCATGCACATTCGCTCAATAGGAACAATCTTTGCTGTAACATAAAGAATTACACCGTCAATTGCATTACAAGAACACGCCTATTTAAAAAACTGAAAATTTTATCCCCCATCCCCAAGCAAAAAGAACATTTTCCAAAAAAATATTTAAAAACAAACAAACATCTAATATTTTCATTATTCTGCTCAAAAAATAGATTGTGATCACGAGTTAGCACCCAATTTCATAAAATCATTCTTCGATATAAAAATATAGGGTACAACATAAATGTTATACGACAGACTGCATGCATGGTAGTTAACCCAGTCACGGTTGACAACTTTGTTTCCCTCTTTAATTGCACGCCGGCGAGTCAGGCCTCAGATTCTATGACTGTTCCAGCGTAAAGGCTTACTGAGAATTAGAGATAATCAATTTTTAGGTAATGTTGGTTGGTGCCTGATGCTCTGTCTCTGGTTGGCCCTATCGGAGTCTAACTGTTGGTTTTCTTTTGCTCCAGCATTTCAGTGGTTTCTTGCTGTTGAGTCCTAACCGTTGTTTCATCGCTGTGGTTGATTGTTTTTGTGTTCACGGAGATGTTGCACTCATTAGTTAGGAGGCCTTCATGTGGACTGAACAAAGTATTTGTCTAAATCACGACTGTAACAAAGGCGAGGATTGTGGCCACGTACAATTCAAGCCCCCACCCCCACGCCCCAGTGGAATCGTTTTACTGACCGTTCCAAGGCGGTTCTTCTGTCGTGGTTTATTTTTGTTATGATTTGTATTTGAGTGCGTGTATCGCTTATATTGTTTTGTTTTGGATAGCCGATTTGCCATTTTGTGGGAAAATAACTGCCCATTTGGCTTTCTGCTATTGATTTTTCCAAAAGAGTCTAGTTGTTTTATGTTTGTGTTTCTTTCCTCTGGTGTCTCTGATGAGAGCTGTCGATTCGTGTTCTTTGCCTTCACTTCTATTAGAACCGCCTTTGCGAAGCGGTTCTAAGGATTACACACAGTCTATGTTTCTGAGCAGAAGTAAGAAAAATAACGATTACCCCTGTGATCACTAGTTAAATTATATAAAAAGATGACCATGCTGGTCCTATATCGCTCACCTGAGCTAAGAGATTTACATAGTTTACTTACTATTAAAGTTTCACAAGGGAGATGCTTAAAGACTTTGTATAAACTTTTTAACCCCAGGGGAATTTTTGAACAATCTTTGTACGGGTGAACTAGTCGAAGCCACAAGCCAAATATCAAATGCCATGACCTTCTAGTTTTAGAACAGAAGGTTTTTAAGGTTGTCCAAATATACTGTTAGTCGGTGTAAAACAAGTTAGCCCAATTGTTGAGCCATGTTTGGTCCCAGAGCTTTACCTTGAACTACTAGTAGATGTCCATTAGATTAAGCTATGTATTCAAATATCAAAGGTTAGTGCCTTTTGGATTCAGATAAAAAGATTTTAAAAGTTTTTCCTATAAATGTAAAACAAATGGACACCGCGATTAGTCTATTCTTGGTCCAATGGCTAAAAGATAAATAAACTTAACAGAGGGGCCAGTTGCTGAAGTAACCTGTCATATACCAAAATGCCTGGGCCTTTTGGTTTCAGATGATTTTTTAAAGGTTTCCTCATACTAGCAATGTAAAAATGTGGGCCCCTGGGCGGAGCCATTTTTGGCCCCAGTTCTAGATATAATTTGAACAATCTTGGCGGAGGTCCACACGACGAAGCTGTGTACTAAATATCAAAGGCGTGGACTTTCACGTTTGAGACAAGAATATATTTAAAGGTTTTCTAAAGGTTAGCTCTATGGTTGTTTGATTTTTGTGTTCTCATAGATGCTGCACTGCTTCAAGCAAACTGAACAAATTATTTGTCGAATCGAGATGGAAGTAAGGGCAAAGATTGCTACTGCGTAAAATCGATTTCTTTTTAAACGTTAAAGAATTTTAGTATCTGTTTTAACAAGATAACACATTGTCTTTGTAGAAGTCTCTGTGGTGTAGTGGCTACGCTACTCGCCTTGTAAACCAGGGGTCGCAGGATCGATCCCGGGCTTCTCCGGACTTTTGTATGAGTCTTTAAACCGAGGTCCCGTCTCCGTATGACCTTAGCTGTTGGTGGGACGTAAAACTCAAACCCTCACTCACTCATTGTCTTTGTTTTACTATATATATATAATGCATGTTGTATTGTTTTTCCATATGTTTTATATGTTAACTACGTATTTTGCAGAGGACCACAAGACAGACTAGCGTTGCAGCTAACTTTGTAACCGTCTTAAAATATTGTGAAAATAAAAATAAATAAGACACCCCCACCCCTCCCCCACCTGAAATACTTTTCAATAACCGTTCCGTGGAGGCTCTTCTGTCGAGGTTTATTTTTGTTATAATTCGTCTTTGAATATGTGTATCGTTTACATCTTTTTGTTTTGGATAGCCAAGTGGCCATTTGGTGGGAAAGTAACTGTCTTTTTTTTAGTGTTCCGCTATTGCCGTTTCCATTAGGGTCTAGTTATTTCATATTTGTGTTCCTTTCCCTTAGTGTCTCTGATGGGAGGTGTGGGTTAATTGTATCGATTCCTGATTTTTGCATTTAATTCTATTTTCCCTATGTAATATGTTCTATAAAAGGTTATCCTTTGGAAGCAAGGAATACACCACAGGACTGAAAAAATATGGAGTGTACATGTTTTCTGGGCCAGACTAGCTAGTTTCGGCCATTTTGGCCTCATCAGTGACCCTCAGATATTTTCAAATTCCACAGTGAAATCAATGATCCCAAAGGACAAGAAAATATAATCTACACTATGATGTAGGGCAGGGAGACGTTTTACCGCCACCACACATTCCCACACACCAGCTGTAGTGAAGTTAAATATGTTCTATAAAAGGGTTATCCTTTGGAAGCAAGGAATACACCACAGGACTGAAAAAATATGGAGTCTATGTAAAAGAAATCGGCCCCTCGGCAGGATCATGTTTTGCCCTAAGTCTATAATTTGAACAATATTTGAATAAGTCCATTAGATGAAGTCATGTCCGTCAAAGGCGAGGGGCGCCTGGTTTCACAAAAGAAGATTGTTGAAGGTATTCCCTATGTAAAACAACTGGGCCCCCGGGCGAGGCAATTTGAGGTTCCTTATTTGAAGCTTTATACCAATTATCAAAGTCCTAGGCCTTCTGGATTCAGAAAAGACTTTTAAAGGAATTCCCGATATAAGTCTATGTAAAACATGTGGGTCCCTGGTCGGGGCCCCAGGGCTATTATTTGAACAATCTTGGCAGAGGTCAGCAAGATGAAGCTGTGCACCAAATATCAAAGGCTTAGGCTTTCTGCTTCAGACAAGACGTTTTTAAAGGTTTTCTCTATATACGTCTGTCACCAAGTGGGCCCCTAGGTGGGCAATGTTTGGCCCAGTACTATAATTTGAACAATATTCGAAAAAGTCCACTAAGTGAAGCTATATACTAAATATCAAAGGCATGGTCCTTCTTCTTGTAGGCAAGGAGCTTTATGTAGGTTTACCCCATTAAGTCTATGCAAAACATCTTGGGCCTGGGCAGAGCAATTTTTAGCCTAAGGGCTATAATTTGCACAAACTTGTCAGAAGTCCACTAGAATTTATGTACCAAATATCAAAGGCCTGTGCCTAGTGGCTTCAGACTTGAGATTTGTAAAGGTTTTTCCCTACAAATATTTATAAAAAACCGAAAGGGCTGCGAGGCGCGGTCATATTTGGCCCCAGGTCTATAATTTGAACAATCTTCGTAGAAATCTACTAGATGAAGCCACGCACCAAAATTCAAAGACCTGGGCCTTTTGGTTTCAGACAAGAAGATTCAAAGTTAAAAAAATGGATATACGGACCTATGTAACATATGTGACCCTTAGGGCAGGGCCAAGTTTGGCCCCCGGGGGTATAATTTGAAAAATTATGGTGGAGGTCTATGAAGTGAAGCTAATACCAAATATCAAAGACCTGGACCTTCTGGTTTCAAACAAGAAGATTTTTAAAGTTTTTTTGCTAACCTTGTCACTATATGAAATAAAATTCTTTGAATAAAGTTGAAAGTGGACCGCTGTCAAGTTTTGTTGGAATCAGTTCAGTGGTCGTTTAAAGAAATTATGGGCGGATAGTCGGTCACCGATCATAACAGCTTTCCCGGAGCCTTCGGCTCAGGTGAGCTAAAATGGGATTTAAGGGGACAAATTATAAGGGCGTGTTTTAATGAGGGACTATTAAAAAGTGTGCGGAGGCATAGCAGACTGGCTGATCTCACAGGCTGCTCTGAGTCTTCGCTGATTGAACAGGCTTCATTCTTTCGGAATCTGACTCAAAAATAATACTCATAGGGCGAAAATATATATTTTGCATGAAGCTCCCTCAAGGGCTTCTTTACAAGTATGCGATCATCAAATGCTCTGTCGGGACTGCTTTTGAGAAACATTACGATAACACAGAGTAATAATATAAGAATCGTATATGGGTGTGAGGGGTGGATGGAAAAATCTGTCCCGAGGGACACTGTCCGGGACAGACTTTTCTATCCACCCCTCATACCAATATAGGATTCTTTTTCTTGCATACCTTCCATTTCTTAGGGCGGATTAAAAATGCTGCAGACACTTCGGTTACCGACGTCCGCCATATTGTGTTGACACTGCAGGAATGTTTAGTGACGTCATGTAACGTGATGTGATGTCAACCTTAACAACGGCGCATACGAGGTCGTAATCAACCAGTGCATTTATCAAACACGCGATTATATTCGATTTTAGGTCGGAACACCAGGGTCAGAACATAAATTTCTATCCCAGTGTAAAAATCCCGGATTTCCTTGTCTGGTGTGCAAGAAAAGGCACTCTAAACCTCTACTTTTGCGATGAAAATTTGTGATATTTTTCTTATTTATACTCCGAATATAGGCTGTTGGTGCTCGTTAGAAGCGCCTCATTTATGGGCAGAAATAAGTAAAATAATGTAAACCCTTGTAAACTCCAGTTTTTATCAATATAAAGTGGGGTTTAGAGGGGCATTCATTTCATAGACTTATAACACGATGGATCGCATGAGCCTGTTTTAGATGTTTAGCATGAGCAAATGGGTTTATGACATCACGCTATAGATGCTCCTGAATAACGTATCCGTAAATCAAAATACTGACAACACAAAAGTGCCGATTGCCTGTCCGTGCAGGCTAGAAAATGTTCTATAACTACACGGTGTAAACCCAGTGCCGAGTTCTGTGGCGGCTACTCTGGGTCTACACTGTATGACAATGCCCAATTTTCTAGACCCTTGGCATATATGTGTTAACCAGCTCAATTTACAATCGTTTTCTGGCACTCGCGACGCTTTAATTGCAGGGCGTTCATGTTTGTTTAAAGGCATTTATTCTTGATTATCAAGGACTATCATTTCATTACATAATATTATGTAGCCCTCAGTGCTGACTAAAGAGAGGTCCCCTGTCTGCAACAGGTAAGGTGCCTTCTTGGGGAAAATCAATAATTGACTAACTGTTAACTACAGTGTACCTTATTGATTTTCCTCTTTAGTGCCGAAGTCAGGGGATTCAACAAGAGCTACTGATCACCCTATTAAAGGCCGCCTTTGATCTGCTATAGACAGTATATTACAGGGGGCAATAAAGCAATTATGAACACATGGTGTGTCCTACTGTCTAAGAATAAATGCCTTTAAGAAATAGATCAGCTCTAGAAGTGATTAGTTGAGTAATAAATCACAGTTTGAAGGTCAGATCAGATGTAAAGTTGATCAAATCACGAGCGCGTAGACAAACCATAGTTTTCACAGTGTCTGCATTGATTTCACTACAAGGTTAAATATCAAAGTACTGGAAGTACTGAGGAATATTAATTTCAGAGGAATAACAATCATAGTACTCGTAACAGTGTCAGTAGTAGATCAAGCAGTTCTCCAGATATTTTGTTGATAAGGTCCCAGATGGTTATAGACTTCGATGAAGGAAATAAAGTCGATTGACTGATTGTTTTGAGTTTAACGACAGGTCACCCTTATGGGTCATTTTGTGTCGTCTCAAGGAGAAAGGTTGGAAGAAGATAGAAGAGATAGTAGATGAGATGAAAGTGAGGGACAGAGGAGAGAGGAAAATGATGGAATATGTAGAAACAGAAGAAATAACAACACTCCCCTTCTACCGTTACCTGCTGCAAGGACAACAAGCCTTGTCCAACAGTAAGCCAATCAGCTGGAGGCCCATGTGACACAAGATACACATCACCTTTGACTCACCATTCTGTGCTTTTCCCATCTGCTAAAAATCTTAAAGAGAAAGTTCTCCTAGCGAGCACATGACGTCTTAGTAACATCGCATCAACGTCACATCAGCCTCGATAGCGCAGTGGTTAACGCGTTCGACTTTTGATCGGGAGGTTGTGCGTTCGAATCAGGCCATCGATATCGAGGTGTGTCCTTGGGCAAGACACGTAATGACACTGTCCCTACTCCACCCAGATGTAAATGGGTAGCAGTGGTGTAAAAACCACTGCCTCTCTCTCTCTCTCGGGCACGTGAAAACACCCGGAATGAGTGTTCGAGAGCGAAAACACATAAGTATAAACTAACGTCACGTTGATACGACGATGCACATACGTTGTGCGGCCCTTGGGAGCTATGTTCCTTCGAGCGTGCGGACATGGGAAGGAGAATAACTTGTCGAAAACAGATCATTATAAATCATTTGATATATATCCCAATGAATCTACATGTAAACTGTGTGCCCTCATGTCGATGAACGAATCAAAAATACCTTTCTATATATTTGAAGCATGAAGAGTCCTGTTCAGAAACTCAGGGATGAAAGGTAAAATCTCAAGACAGTTGTATAAATATCATCAGAAAGCGCGTAGGAAAATAGCCTCCCGGAGTATTGTTTACTTTTCAGAACTGTCTGTGCCAATTTATTTGCAAAAGATAATTAGCAAGTTTAGTATTTAGAACTTTTCCGAAGTTCCATCATCATCGCAGTACTGTCATGTTTGGTCATAAGGACTATTTTTATTTAGTGTATGTTAGAAGAAGCGGAATCGCTGTGGTTGGGTCCGATACCGGAAATAGGATTGCGTTGACATAGAAAGTTGATACAAGTACCAACTTTCAACTAGTCTAATAATGAAATATGTCAGAGTCAACTGAAACGGTATTACGTGTCGTATAACGGACTTCGCATGTAAAGAGTCATTTTACAGGAAATTATAAAACGAGCTGTTGGGGGAATATGTTTTTGTACCAATAAAGGTTGATCAAGCTGTTCTGAACCTGTCGCATATTCATATTCTAGTATATTTAAGTAAGAACTCGTGCAAGTACAATCTGCTTATTTTAGGTATACCTCATTATGTTCGTCAGTTTAGTAGTTTCAACGTGGCACACGTTACGATAATACACGTGAATTTGTTTAACATCTCCAAACTGGCTACTAGTCTGATGAAAAGCCGTGATATTTCTCTTATATCCACTCAAAACATAGGTTGCTAGTGCTCGTTAGAACTGCCAACGAGTACCCACAACCTATGTCTTGGAGCAATAATAAGAAAAATATTATACACCCCATGAACCCCAGCTTTCTCAATATACAGTGGGGTTAGCGGGGGCTTTCCTTTCAAGGACTTGTTAACATGATATAAGTGCCTATTTCTGCAAGACTGCACATTCGTAGTTGGGTATCGACATACCTTTCTCAGGCTCCACAACTGATGATGGATTTTGGACTCCGTCCTCAGGTATAGGAATGAACGTCTTTGGTAAGAATCGAAAGGTACTAACTAGAGTCAGAGTGTGTCCGATAGCAATAGCAATATAAGTCGTTTTCCTTGAAATTCCATTTTCATGTAACAACTAGAAAAAATCATTACAAAAACATCCCTACTCAAATGTATTGAAAAATGTACCCCCAAAAAATCAGATAAAAACTTCTGATATTTTTCTTATTTCTGCTGATAACACAGATTGTTGGTGCTCGTTAGAACCGCCTGCACGCGACAGTTCTACCGAGTACCAACAATCTATGTTTTTGAGCAAAAATAAGAAAAATAATGTTTACACCTGTAAACGCTGGTTTCTCTATATAAAAGTAGGGTTTAACAGGGTCAAATACAATAGGTGTGTTTTCGTGATGAAATATATGATGAACACGTCGTTAACACATTCGACTTTTGCCTAGAAGCCTCCGTGGTGCAGTGGTTACGCTACTCGCCTTGTAAACCAGGGATCGCAGGATCGATCCCGGGCTTCTCCAGACTTTCGGATGAGTCTTTAAACCGAGGTCCCGTCTCCGTATGACCTTAGCTGTTGGTGGGACGTAAAACTGAAACTCACTCACTCACTCGACTTTTGCCTAAAAATTCCAGTTTTATGTAACAAACTGAAAAAATGAAAGGCCAACACTTTGTTGAAACATTAAACTTTGCCTTGAAATCACAGTATTATGTGTGTGTGTGTGTGTGTGTGTGTGTGTGTGTGTGTGTGAATTTGGGTTTAACGTTGCTTTCAACAATTTTTCAGTCATATCACGACGGTGTCTGGTTGCGACAGGGAGCTCAGTGCTTTTATAGCGCTGCCTCACTGAAGTATCATGTCCCATACACATTACATGATACCACACCCAGTAACATTATCCTGACACTGGGTCGACCAGTCATAGCTCTACCCCGTAAATCTGAGTGCCAAGCAGGGGAGCAGCTAGTACCATTTTTAACGACTTTTGTATGTCACGGCCCGGGATCGAACCCGTGACCTCCCGTTCCCCGGAGCGGACACTCTACCAACTGAGCTATCGGGACCGGTTAGTATTATGTAAGAAATAGACAAACAAATTCTTAATGCGTAACACTTGGCTCTACGGAACCCGGGAAGGGACATGATTTTTTTAAAGGTTGCACGAACGAGTTAATATCTTGTACGAATAAGATAATATGTGTGCCAAAGTTATTATCTTGTGCACACAAGGTAATATCTTGTTCGCACAACTTACCAGCTTGTGCGCATAATATATTATCCTGTTTGCACAGCATAGATATTGTGCGGACAAGATATCTTGTGCGCACAACTTATTTGTAAGCACAAGATAATATCTCGTGCGCACAAGATATTATCTTGTTTGCACAACAAATTATCTTTTTTGCACAACATGTATCTTGTGCAGACAACATAATATCTTGTACGCACAAGATAATATCTTGTTCGCACAACTGAATATCTTGTGCGGGCAACATAATATTTTGTGCGCCCAAGAAAATATCTTGTTCGCATAACTTAATATATTGTTCGCACAAATTAAAAAAAAAAATCATGTCCCTTCCCTGGTTCCGTACGGTTCACACATTCGACATATTTTTTTAAATCGCAGCACTGGCAGCACTGGTTGGTCCATTGTCTCTAAGTGTAGGCTTAAAAATGGTCCTGAACGGGGGGAGGGACTTGGACTGTTTCGCTTTCCCCTTAAATTCACGTACTTTAAGCACACAGTATAGACCCTGATAAGACACCGCGTTCTGTGACGTCTTAATTCCTGTCCATATTATATACTCATCCTCTGAACTCACAGCTATAACAAACACTATACATAGCCATTATCTGGATTTCCTACAAATCAGTGATAGTCACGTGGTATTCAGCAGTAAAAACTACTGCGCAAAATATTACAACGACGCAAAATGTTATAGAATTATAACATTTTGCGTCGAGGTGATTTTTTCCCCCGACGCAAAATGTTATAAAATTTGGATGACTGTTTTTCTAGCATATTTTCGCTTCGGGGAGGCAGACGAAGTGAAGAAAGATGTGTTCAGTGCCTACACGTCCATTTAGAAATCCAAACATCATAATATTTTCATGATTTAGGTTTTTCATAAGTTACAACATTTTGCGTCGAGCTTTATTTTTCACCCGACGCAAAATGTTATAAAAATTTGAAAATAGATGCCTTGCCTATTACAGACTCGGCGACGCATAGGTAGTATGGACATATTAATATTGTGCAAATAAGTTGATTTTATCTCTCAGCAACCTCACTTTACGACGATAAAGAATGTTATTAAAGTTATAACATTTTGCGTCGTGCTTAATTTTTCTCCCAACGCAAAATGTTATAAAATTATAACATTTTGGGTCGAGGTGATTTTTTTCCCCCGACGCAAAATGTTATAAAATTTGGATGACTGTTTTTCTAGCATATTTTCGCTTCGGGGAGGCAGACGAAGTGAAGAAAGATGTTTTTTTTTTTTTTTGGTTTTGGTGTTACGGCCCTTTCAAGATTATTTCACTCATATCGAGCCGATCGTTAATCAGAGGTTGGCGAAAACCGGAGTACCCGGAGCAAAAACCACCTGACCTTCCGTTGCAGAACTTGGCGTCTCACATGTGATCCGAGCGACGCAAAATGTTATAAAATTTGGATGACTGTTTTTCTAGCATATTTTCGCTTCGGGGAGGCAGACAAAGTGATGAAAGATGTGTTCAGTGCCTTCACGTCCATTTTAAGTCCAAACATTATAATATAATGATTTAGGTTTTCATATGTTACAACATTTTCCGACGAGCTTTATTTTTCACCCGACGCAAAATGTTGTAAAAAATTGAAAATAGATGCCTCGCCTATTACAGACTCGGCGAGGCATAGGTTGTATGGACATATAAATATTGTGCAAATAAGTTGATTTTATCTCTCAGCATATCAACTTCACGACGATAAAGAATGTTATGAAAGTTATAACATTTTACGTCGTGCTTAATTTTTCTCCCAACGCAAAATGTTATAAAATTGTAACATTTTGCGTCGAGGTGAATTCCCCCCCCCCCCCCCCCCCCCCCCGGCGCAAAATGTTATAAAATTTGGATGACTGTTTTTTCTAGCATATTTTCGCTTCGGGGTGGCAGACGAAGTGAAGAAAGACGTGTTCAGTGCCTACACGTCCATTTTAAGTCCAAACATCATAATATTTTCATGATTTAGGTTTTCATAAGTTGGAACATTTTGGGTCGAGCTTTATTTTTCACCCGACGCACAAAGTTGTAAAAATTTGAAAGTAGATGCCTTGCCTATTACAGACTCGGCGAGGCATAGGCTGTATGGACATATAGTTATTGTGCAAATAAGTTGATTTGATCTCTTAGCAACCGAACTCCACGACGATAAAGAATGTTATAAAAGTTATAACATTTTGCGTCGTGCTTAATTTTTCTCCCAACGCAAAATGTTATAAATATGAGCCTTAACCAATAATTTATTTCTGATTTCTCAGAATATTCACGCTGATCTCAAAGGACCAAAAGTAAAATATAAACTGCACTATGGTTGATGTACGAGGAGACTTTTTTACGGCCGCCACACGGCACAACACCAGCTGCAGTGAAAGCAAATAAAAAAAAATGAGTTCCTTTAAGAGCAATGAAAACATTCATAAGAAGATGGGTCATACTACGTAGTCTCGGCTAATAAAGCCTCATCAGTGACCCTGTAATGATCCGGCAAAGAAAGCCAGAAGAAACATACTGCAGTTTTGCGAATTTCGAATAGGCAGTCGATTCAAAGACTGATATAAATCAAAATGGGGTCCAAATAATTGAAAACCTGTCAAAAATATGAGCCTAAACCAATAATTTATTTCTGATTTCTCAGAATATTCACGCTGATCTCAAAGGACCAAAAGTAAAATATAAACTGCACTATGGTTGATGTACGGGGAGACTTTTTACGGCCGCCACACGGCACAACACCAGCTGCCGTAGTAGTAGTCTAGGCGCTGTGATGACAAGGTCAAAAATAGGCATTTTCAACAATCAAAGGGACGTAACTCTACAATTAATGGGCCGATCTGGCAGGTTTTCGAACTCATTCGAGTTTTCATCCTAAGCCACCTTACATATAAGTTTCAGAAAGATCCGATCAAAACTGAAGGGGCTTCGGTGATGACCAGGTCAAAATAGGCATTTTTCAAAAGGCCGCATCTTTATGATAAATGGGCCGACCTTGACGGTTTTTGAACTCATCCGAGTATTTATCCCCAGCCACTTTACATATAAGTTTCAGAAAGATTCGATCGAAACTAAAGGCGCTACGGTGATGACAAGGTAAAATATAGTCATTTTCAGCAATCAAAGGGACGTAACTTTATGATAAATGGGACGACTTGGCCGTTTTCGAACTCATCCGAGTTTTATTCCACGCCACCTTGCATATAAGTTTCAGAAAGATTCGATCAAAACTGAAGGCTACGGTGATGACAAGGTAAAAAAAGGCATTTTTAGCAACAAAGGGATCGTAACTCCATAATTAATTGGCCGACCTTGCCAGTTTTAGAACTCATACGAGCTTTCATCCCCAGTCTACTTATATATAAAAGTTTCAGAAAGATCTGATCAAATCTTAATTGTTGCTACGGTGGTGACAAGCATTTTCCCATTGTAAATCTATGGGACCCTGTGGTTGCCATAGCAACCAAAGTTTTCATTCGATTTCGACAAAAAGCTAACGCCATCAATGACCCACACGAGGCATGATACAGATAAGAAATGATTGAGATCAGCATGCAGGCTGCAGAGATATAGCTGGTCAAAAGTGTGGACGGACGACGGAGGGACTACCATTCTATAAGCGCCCCTGGAGCCTTCGGCCCAGGTGAGCTCATAAGTGGTCTAGGGTTGATTTTGGGCTTCTCCAGACTTTCGGATGTGTCTTTAAACCGAGGCCCCGTCTCCGTATGACCTCAAACAAACACACAGCACTGCTGGTAAATTAAGCGTGTTTTGAAAGGAGTACGTAGTGTGGAGACAACTGTTTTCTCAGAAAACAAGTAAAGTTTGCCTTATTTAAAGGTTGAATAATGATTGTTGGCGCTCGTTAGAGCAAACACATGGAAAACAATTATTACCCACATAAACCCCACTTTTCTATATAAAGGGGATGTTAAGAGAGGTATTCAATACATAGACTTGTAAACGTGATGTGTTTTATAAGGAGCTCTGCTATCTGCAGATGATCATGCTTAATGTTATATATTTGTGCAGGAGTCAGTGAAGGAAAATGCACCTTTGATAAAATATTGAAGGTTGAGTGTGCTAGAAGTTTTAAGCCAGTTGATGCATGCGACAACAACTGAAATAAACTGGACAATAAAGGAGATTTATATAGCTGTGTTTGCTGACCTGCTAAGCTACATGTACATGGGACTTTATTTTGCAACACAGATTAAAGAAATAATTCTAATAATGTGACTTCCACCCTAATGAGTTAGGAAAGAGACGGAGAGGCTGAAACGAAGACAGACAAATAGCTACCAATTAGATAACACATTCATGTGACATATTGCATTCTATCATATCTCCAAACCGCTTATCTTTCAGAGTAAAAGTTTTTACATATTACTTATTTTCACTCCAAACATAGGCTGTGGGTTCTCTTTAGAAACAAAGGCGGTTCTGACGAGCACACACAACCAATGTCTGATAAATACTGAAGAATTGATTCTAGGCTGAATGATAAAAATATGTGTGTTTAGGGTTTCCCACCCGTAACGATTTTAATTTTAGCTCCCCTTAGCCAAAGGCGCTGAGGGAGCTTATAGGATGGTTGATCGACTGTCAACCATTTTCAAATGTCTTCTCTGAAAGCACTGGGCCAATTCCAACTAGATTTTATATGTGGCATCCTCGCAAAGGAGGAAAGAAAGTTTTCACCAATGTTATAGGTCACATGACCAAGATGGCCGCCATGCCCAAATATTGTATAAAACTAAAAATTCTTCTTCTCCAGAACCACATTGCCATTTGTCTCGAAACTTGGTCGGTAAGCATTGGGTGACTGATTACTGCAGAATTGGCAAAAATGATTACCCTACGTTGACCATTGCTGTTTAACGATAAAGTCAAATTCGGTTCCTTAGCCTTTTCAATGGAAAATGATAAAACAATGCATTTTTTTTTTTGTCAAAAATGCTGTGAGCTTTGACATGATTTGTTTGTTTGATTTGAGGTTTAACGTCCCCGTCAGCACTGTAAAGGTCATTTTGGAGATGTTGCTTCCAATTTTCTGAGAGTTTTACCCGACGTTGAGATGAAATGATATCTCAAGCTCTGACGCCAAATGAAACCAATAGGGTTTATAAGCATGGACGGGGCGACTCACACCGCATTGCCTGGGCAGACTTAGGTCTGGTCGATCTCATCGGAGTCTAACTGTTGGTTTTCTTTTGCTCCAGCATTTCAGTGGTTTCTTGCTGTCGAGTCCTCACCGTTGTCTCACCTCTGTGGTTCTTTGATTTCTGTGTTCACGGAGATGTTGCACTGATGAGTTAGGAGGCCTTCATGCGGACTGAACAAATTATTTGTCTAAATCGCGACGGAAGTAAGGGCGAGGATTGTGGCCACGTCAAATCGATTTAAGCCCCCCAGTGGAAATCTTCCACTGACCGTTCCAAGGCGGCTCTTCTGTGGCGATTTGTTTATGTTGTTGTTTGTTGCTTGCTGTGTGTGTCGCTTGTGTCTTTTGGTTTTGGATGGCCATATGGCCATTTTGTGGGAAAGTAACTGTCCATATGGCCTTCCTTTGTTTAGGTTTCCATTATGGTCTGGTCGCTTAATGTTTGTATTTCTTTCCCTTTGGTGTCTTTTATGGATGGAGTAAGTTAATTGTATCAATTCCTGATCTTTGTTTTACTTGTACTTAGATCCTCTAAGCAGTTTACAAGTACTCGTGTGGGGGTCGGATTCAGCTCTGCTTTGACATGAGAACACGTAAAATATGAGTGTCTATGAATGCTCAAGGTCGACCAGTGCGACCAAGATAGCTGCAGTGCTCAAATATTGTGACTTATGAAGAACTAAATCATGAAAATATTATGTTGTTTGGAGTTAAAATGGTCGTGTAGATAATGAAAATATCTTCCTTCACGTCGTCTGCCTCCCCGAATCGTACATTTGCAAGAAAAAATAGTCTTCATAATTTTATAACATTTTGCATTGGTGGAAAGAGTCACATCGACGCAAAATGTTTTAAATTCTTTATCGTCGTAAAGTAAGGTTGCTGAGATTAAAAACAACTTATTTGCACTATAACTATATGTCCATACAACCTACGCCTCGCCGAGTCTGTAATAGGCAAAACATCTATTTTCAAATTTTTACAACATTTTGCGTCGGGTGAAAAATAAAGCTCGACGCAAACTGTTGTAACCTATGAAAACCTAAATCATGAAAATATTATGATGTTTGGAGTTTTAATTGGACGTGTAGGCACTGAATACATCTTTCTTCACTTCGTCTGCCTCCCCGAAGCGAAAATATGCTAGAAAAACAGTCATCCAAATTTTATAATATTTTGCGTTGGGGGAAAAAATTCACCTCGACGCAAAATATTATAATTTTATAACATTTTGCGTTGGGAGAAAAATTAAGCACGACCCAAAATGTTATAACTTTTATAACATTCTTTATCGTCGTAAAGTTAGGTTGCTGAGAGAAAAAAAGAACTTATTTGCACAATAACTATATGTCCATACAACCTATGCTTGCCGAGTCTGTAATAGGCAAGGCATCTAATTTCAAATTGTTACAACATTTTGCGTCGGGTGAAAAATAAAGTTAGACGCATGGACGTGTAGGCACTGAATACAACTTTCTTCACTTCGTCTGCCGTCCCGAAGCGAAAGTATGCTAGAAAAACAGTCATCCAAATTTATAACATTTTGCGTCGGGGGAAAAATTCACCTCGAAAACCTATGAAAACCTAATTCCTGAAAATATTATGATGTTTGGAGTTAAAATGGACGTGTAGGCACTGAAGACATCTTTCTTCACTACATGCAAAAAAGCAAAAATATGCTAAAAAAACAGCCATCCAAATTTTAAAACATTTTGCGTTGGGGGGAAAAATCACTTCGACGCAAAATGTTATAATTTTATAACATTTTGCGTTGGGAGAAAAATTAAGCACGACGCAAAATGTTATAACTTTTATAACATTCTTTATCGTTGTGAAGTTAGGTTGCTGAGAGATAAAAAAAACTTATTTGCACTATAACTATATGTCCATACAACCTACGCCTCGCCGAGTCTGTAATAGGCGAGACATCTATTTTCAAATTTTTATAACATTTTGCGTCGGGTGAAAAATAAAGCTCGACGCAAAATGTTGTTACTTATGAAAACCTAACTCATGAAAATATTATGATGTTTGAAGTTTAAATTGGACGTGTAGGCACTGAATACATCTTTCTTCACTTCATCTGCCTCCCCGAAGCGAAAATATGCCTGAAAAACAGTCATCCAAATTTTATAACATTTTGCGTTGGGGGAAAAAATTCAGTTCGACGCAAAATGTTATAATTTTTGTAACTTTTTGCGTTGGGAGAAAAATTAAGCACGAGGCAAAATGTTATATTTTTTATAACATTCTTTATCGTCGTAAAGTTAGGTTGCTGAAAGCTAAAATCAAATTATTTTCACAATAAGTATATGTCCATACAACCTATAAGTCGCCGAGTCTGTAATAGGCAAGGCATCTATTTTTAATTTTGTACAACATTTTGCGTCGGGTGAACAATAAAGCTCGACGCAAAATGTTGTAACTTATGAAAACCTAAATCATGAAAATATTATGATGCTTTGAGTTAAAATTGACGTGTAGGCACTGAATACATCTTTCTTCACTCCATCTGCCTCCCCGAAACAAAAATATGCTAGAAAAACAGTCATCCAAATTTTATAACATTTTGCGTTGGGGAAAGAAATCACCTCGACGCAAAATGTTATAATTTTGTAAAATTTTGCGTTGGGAGAAAAATTAAGCATAACTTTTATAACATTCTTTATCGTCGTAAAGTTAGGTTGCTGAGAGATAAAAACAACTTATTTGCACTATAACTATATGTCCATACAAACTACGCCTCGCCGAGTCTGTAATAGGCAAGACATCTATTTTCAAATTTTTACAACATTATGCGTCGGGTGAAACATAAAGCTCGACGCAAAAAGTTGTAACTTATGAAAACCTAACTCCTGAAAATATTATGATATTTGGCGTTAAAATGGACGTGTAGGCACTGAATACATCTTTCTTCACTACGTCTGCCTCCCCGAAGCGAAAATATGCTAGAAAAACAGTCATCCAAATTTTATAACATTTTGCGTCGGGGGAAAAGATTCACCTCGACGCAAAATGTTATTATTTTATAACATTTTGCGTTGGGAGAAAAATTAAGCACGACGCAAAATGTTATAACTTTTATAACATTCTTTATCGTCGTAGAGTTAGGTTGCTGAGAGACAAAAACAACTTATTTGCACTATATGTCCATACAACCTACGCCTCGCCGTGTCTGTAATAGGCAAGACATATATTTTCAAATTTTTACAACATTTTGCGTCGGGTGAAAAATAAAGCTCGACGCAAAATGTTGTAACTTATGAAAACCTAACTCCTGAAAATATTATGATGTTTGGAGTTAAATTGGACGTGTAGGCACTGAATACATCTTTCTTCACTTCATCTGCCTCCCCGAAGCGAAAATATGCAAGAAAAACAGTCATCCAAATTTTATAACATTTTGCATTGGGGGAAAAAAATCACCTCGACGCAAAATGTTATAATTTTATAACATTTTGCGTTGGGAGAAAAATTAAGCACGACGCAAAATGTTATAACTTTTATAACATTCTTTATCGTCGTAAAGTTAGGTTGCTGATAGATAAAATCAACTTATTTGCACAATAACTATATGTCCATACAACGTATGCCTCGCCGAGTCTGTAATAGGCAAGACATCTATTTTCAAATTTTTACAACATTTTGCGTCGGGTGAACAATAAAGCTCGACGCAAAATGTTGTAACTTATAAAAACCTAAATCATGAAAATATTATGATGTTTGGAGTTAAAATGGACGTGTAGGCACTGAATACATCTTTCTTACTTCGTCTGCCTCCCCGAAGCGAAAATATGCTAGAAAAACCGTCATCCAAATTTTATAACATTTTGCTTCGGGGGAAAAAAATCACCTCGACGCAAAATGTTATAATTTTATAACATTTTGCGTCGTTGTAACATTTTGCGTGGTGACAGCGCTTTACAACTTGCATCACGATAACACACCTATATAATGTTGACCCACTTAAACCTCACTTTTATACAGTAAAACTGGGGTTTACAGGGGTATATATTATTTTTCTTATTTCGGCTTAAAACAAATTGTGGGTACACAATCTATGTTAAGAGACATCAGATGTTTTTTTATCTGAAATTTTCAATATTTTTTGTTATGGTAGTGAAACGCAATATATTTGAATAGGCGTCGACTGACAAACAATCTACGAAAACTTAATCTAGTGCGTTGCAACTCATTAAAAATACTTTTGTTTCTCTTGATAATAGGGATATTCTTTTTAAAGAAAACAAAGTAGAAGTAAAACAAAGATCAGGAATCGATACAATTAACTTACTCCAACCACCAAAGACACCAAAGGGAAAGAAATACAAACATTAAGCGACCAGACCATAATGGTAACCTAAACAAAGGAAGGCCATAAGGACAGTTACTTTCCCAAAAAAATGGCCATATGGCCATCCAAAATTAAAAGACACAAGTGATACACACAGTAAGTAACAAACAACAACATAAATAAATCGCCACAGAAGAACCGCCTTGGAACGGTCAGTGGAAAGATTTCCACTGGGGGGCTTAAATCGATTTTACGTGGCCACAATCCTCGCCCTTACTTCCGTCGCGATTTAGACAAATAATTTGTTCAGTCCGCATGAAGGCCTCCTAACTCATCAGTGCAACATCTCCGTGAACACAAAAAATCAAAGAACCACAGAGGTGAGACAACGGTGAGGACTCGACAGCAAGAAACCACTGAAATGCTGGAGCAAAAGGAAACCAACAGTTAGACTCCGATGGGCCCGACCAGAGACAGAGCATCAGGCACCAACCAACATTACCAAGAATTAGATCTCTCTAATTCTCAATAAGCCTTTACGTTGGAGCCGTCATAGAATCTGAGGCCTGACCCACCGGCGTGCAATTAAAGAGGGAAGCAAAGTTGCCAACCGTGATTGGGTTAACTACCATGCATGCAGTCCAGTCTGCCCAAGAAGAGTTTGCACCCCCCCCCTCACACACACACATAACCACTTTATTTGGTGAGTCGATGTTTATTGAAAAAAGAATAAGAGGTATCACTGGTTTTCTATCTTGTAAAATTGCTTAAGTGAAAAAAACATCTATCCACTCCCTTAAAACAGTTAAAACTGCTTACTCTTAAAATAGGTAAAACGTCTATCTCTCACAACAGGACAAACCGCTAACTCTCAAAATAGTTGAAACCTCCCATTCTTTAAAATATTTAAAACCCCTTACGCTTGAAAGATAGGCTGGAGTTAGTTAATTGTATCAATTCCTGATCTTTGTTTTACTTCTACTTTGTCTCATATGGTTACGCTTTCCTGTTTATGACGATAAATCACTCGTTTGACATTCCTTTACATGTACAAAATGGTTATTTTTTTATGAATATTTAAATCTAGTTGTTTTATTATACACTACAGATACATGTAGGTTGTGCATGCTCACCTTGGCTTCACCTATATCATCGCCACCCGTGCCACCACCAAAACAACCATCCTATCTTCTTCTTCTTCTTCTTCTTCTTCTTCTTCTTCTTCTTCTTCTTCTTCTTCTTCTTCTTCAATGTATGTACAGCTGCGTTTCGAGTGAGTTGTTCTCCACCTCTAGGGTTTTTTTTTGGTATTGGTTTGACGGCCATTTCAAGATTATTTCACTCATATCGACCCGACCGTTATTCAGAGATGGTCGAAAACCGGAATACCAGGAGAAAAACCACCTGACCTTCCGTTGCAGAACTTGGCGTCTCATATGTAACCCGAGCCAGGCTCGAACCACAGCGGCGAACGACCTAATGATTAAGAGACAGCGCTCTTATCCACTAGGCCACGGAGGCCCGTCTGTCCACCTCTAGTAGTGGTGCGAACTTAAGCACTGTCTATGCAGCCTCAGTAAAACTGATTCTCCATTTGTATCGTGGTCTACTGATACAAACAGACTACAGGGGTCATCATTTAATAGAAAAAAAAAATGTACATATATTTTCCAAAAAACAACCTGTATGCATTTTATAACTATTAAAATTCGGTTACCTTGACCACAAGCTGTACACCTGAGGACATTATATAGCCTGCGTTCAGAAAAACGACAATAGTGGACCGTCCTTTATCAAATAAGTTGGCAATCTGAAGCAAACAGAAACAATTTGAGTCCTGTCGTAAGAAAAAAACAACAACAACAACAAAAAAAAAAAAAAAAACAACAATGGTTCTGAATAAAATGTATTTACCATTGCAGTCATCAATATTCGTTCCTCCATCACATAAATATGTTCTAGAAAGGGTTCGGCCTCATCAGTGACCCTCAAATATTTTCGAAATTCCACAATGGAATTAATAATTCCAAAGGACACGAAAATATAAACTACACTATGATATAGGGCAGGGAGACATTTTACGGCCGCCACACATTCCCAGACATAAGCTGTAGTGACGTTAAATACGTTGTATAAAAGGGTTATCCTTTGGAAGCAAGGAAAACACCACAAAACCAAAACAAGAGCACCTCATGCGGGTACCAACGCTCGGCTGCAAAAGATCTAAGTCGAAAAAGGGGCATAACTGAACAACTGTGCCAAAAAAATATTTTGAGGGTTACCTCACCTATTGGTATGAGTTCTCTTTTTCATAATGAGTTTCAAGTAAATATGTTCAGTAATGGCAGAGATATTACAAAATGTCCAAGTTTTTGCACGACGGCGCAGACGACGACGACACCAGAGCTATGACAATACCTCGTCGTTTTCTTCGAAAACAGCCGAGCTAAACATATGGACTGTGCATGTTTTCTCGGTCGAACTAGCTTGTTTCGGCCATATTTTCTAGAAAGGGTTATCCTTTGGAAGCAAGGAATACACCACAGAACTGGACATGTTTTCTGGGCCAGACTAGCTAGTTTCGGTCATTTAGGCTTCAAAGAGATTAGGTTTGATTGCCTCCACTTCTACTTTAATTTTTTAATATTTTCTTTATCATTTTTTAAATATTTTTATATCAATGAGGTCAATGTGTTGGTGCCATTGATACTCATGTAGTTTAAATGATTCGTTTAGCTGACAACATATACCATTTAAGTTCATAGGTGGACATTAACGATTTCCACTTCTTCCCATTCAAAAGCACAAGGGGCCAAATTTTATCTCGGCATAAAATAGGTCAAGGTCCACCCAGACCCATCATTTGAAGAAATGATGATAAGCCAGGCTTCCCAATGCTACATTCAAAGTTTCAAGGAATTGACACACTGGTTCTGCAGAAGAAATGTTTGGAAGAATTTTTTACCATATATGGTCATGGTGGCCATCTTGGTCATGCGACTTGGACCACTTGAACAAGCTTTCATTTCTTCTATCCCTTAAAAGCTTCCTATGAAATTTGAATTCAACTTGCACGGTGTTTCCAGGAAATAACAGGTTTTAATTTTGATATCTTTGTGACTTTGGTCCAAATTCAAGAAGGGGCCTCGGCCTCTGATACTCATGTTCCTTCATTTACTGATCAGGTTGATTGCATTGTATAAACTTTAACTTCACAGGCAAACATATATTCCGGAAAAAATAACAAATTCTACTATTTCTCATACAAAAGCATATGCGGCCTAATTTGACCTTGACATAAATCAAGTTAAGGTCAAGCTAGAGTCGTCATTTGAAGAAACTATAATAACATTGAGTCCAAAATGCTACCTATCGAAATTCAAATCCTGAGAAGAAGCTTTTTGAAGTGTTCCACTGCTACTTTTCATTACATATATGGGCGCAAAATAAGTCATGCCAACAAATTCATATTAACCGATTTTCATCTCCTTGCTTCTTAACGTTTTTTTTTTATATCAAATTGATTTTGAAATGGCCTAGTTGTGTTACAGAAAAACAACCTTTAAATTAAATATTTTAATGACCTCGGCAATCTTGACCTTAAATACTCGTGTATTTTCATTTACTACTTTGGCTAATTGCATCTGCCAATTTTTGTATCACAGGCTGACACTGTTTAAATAAAACTGCAAGCACTGCATGATGTCCCGCCATTACAATTACATCAAGCAAGTGCCATATCACAGTCAAAAAGGAATTCAAAGTAAGGATGCATTACTCTTTCCCTTCATGAAGTTGACAGGAATACATGACTGAGATGACTATTTTCAATGTTCAAAGGGCCTTGGCTCCGAAAACAAGTAACCCAGAATTACAATTCTCATTTTCAGTTCTTGTGGGCCTTTAGAATAAAGTCAAGGTCTTCAAAATCTGACCCTTCTTTTATAAAGTTGAAGAGAATACATGACTGAGATGACTATTTTCAATGTTCAAAGAGCCATGGCTCCAAACGGAAGTCATGACGAAAACACACCTATATAATGTTGACCCCATTGAACCCCACTTTTATATAATAAAACTGGGGTTTACAGGGGTAAACTTTATTTTTCTTATTTCTGCTCTAAAACATAGATTGCGGGTACTCGTTAGAACCGCCTCGATGAGGCAGTTCTAACGAGTACCCACAATCTATATTTTGAGCAGATATAAGATAAATATCACAATGTTTCATCTGAAAATTTTCATTTCTTCGGCGTTTAAGTTTATAGTGCAATTGTAAAGGCGTGTTTTCATAATGAAACCAGAATAACAATTCTCATTTTCAGTTGTTGGGGGTTGCTGTGCCCATTAAAATAATATCAAGGTCTTCAAAAATCTACTCTTTGGTCAATTGCAATGATATATTGTACCAAGTTAGACCCAATTCATTGATGTGTTCATGAGATTTGGTGCAGACAAGCCATCTTTGGCCCAAAATTGACAGTTTTGAGGGGCCTTTGAAAAAAGTTCAAGGTGATCAAAACCTAATGGCTGTTTTTCCCTATCCTAGTGATGTAACCATGTGAGTTTGGTCAGAATCAATAATTAGGTTCAGGAAATATAGAGCTTCAAACAGACTACATGATAGAAATGGCTATGTTCAATGTTCAAGGGGCAATATCTAAAAATAGTAGGAAAATGGTTATGGTTCATATGTTAACACGTCGTCTCAAGGTGCTCTATATATCTTTGAAGTTTCGTGAAAATGTCTTAGATGGTGTCAGAATTATGTGGCGGACAGGAAACTGATAGCAACAGCTATATTCAAAGTTCAAAGGGCAATAACTCCAAAAGTAGGAAAATCAGAGTTACGATTCATAAGTTCTGCTCGTTGTCTCATGGTTCTCTACATATCTGTGAAGTTTCATAGACATATCTCAAAGAGTATCAGTTATTGAGCCGACAAGAAACTATTATAAAAATAGCTATGTTCAAAGGGCAACAACTCAAAAAAGTAGGAAAATCAGAGTTACGGTTCATATGTTCTGCACCTCCCCTAACAGTGTTCTACATATCTGTAAAGGTTTGTGAAAATAACCTAAACGGTATCAGGGTCATGGAGCTGACACGAAACCATGAGGCACTGACGGGCGGACGGACGAGCGGACGGACGAACAGACGGACGGACGGACGGACACTCAAAACTGCGGCGGCGGAGGGTATAACATAAAAACAAAACAAAACAAATAATAATAATGATAATTATACACGTTTTTGGACGTTTTCCTTCACAAAAGCCTATGTTTACTAATTTGAACTTGGCATAAAATAGATCAAAGCAATCCAGGGGGCATCATTAGAATAAAATATAATTGGCATGATTCCCAAATGCTACATACCAAGTTTCAAGACAGTTCAACCCACTGAGAAGAAATTTTTTGAAGGCTTTTGCCTTCTATGGGCATGACGGCCATCTTAGTCATGTGATCTGGACCCTGCAAGCAAACTTTCGTCTCCTCACCCCATAAATGCTCTATATGAAAATTGACTTCAATCTGTCCAGTAGTAGAGTTGTTTGTAAAAGTTGACAAACGACAGACAACAGACAACGGAGCCCTACCATACTATAAGCTGACATGATCTCAGGTGAGCTAAAACCCTACCTGTGGGAATTGCGGCCAGGTAAATTCATCCTGCTTTTAGAACCCTACACAGTCTAGAAAACAACTTTAGAAATAGAAACCATATTTTTCTATTAAAGCAGCGGACACTTAGGCCCCAGTCACACTATCACGTTTTGGGGCTACGTTTTACTACGTTTTTATAAGCGTAGTAGATCTGCAATAGATGTAGTGAAACTTATTACATACGTTTTTAATGGCTACATAAGCCAGGGTCTCACTGTGAGGTATTGAGATCTAGGTTTCACTATTTTTTATAACGTAGCAGAACGACAACAAACGTAGAAAAAATGTAGTACATACGGCTATATGACCCAGTTATGTTTGCTTTGAAAGTTTCAAAACGTACGTGCCATTTCGGTATACGTAACGTGTAACAAGCAAAACACGTAGTTAAACGAATTTAAACGTAGATGAAACGCATTCAAAGCGAACACAAAACGTAATAAGCAATATACCTGGATGTCCTCTTCATATTACTGCGAATTACATAGGTTTTATACGCCTTATTATATGTTTTGCTACCTTCTGTGCTACAATTTGTTACGTTTCAGTAGGTTTTTCAGAAGGCGGTTCTTCTGTTGTGTTTTAGTTTTGTTATGGCTTGAGTGTGTGTATCGCTTATATTATTTTGCTTTGGATAGCCAATTGGTCATTTTGTGGGAAAGTAATAGTCCTTTGGCTTTCCGTTAGTGATGTTTCCATTAGGGTCTAGTTGTTTCAAGTTTGTGTTTTTCCCTTGGTGTCTCTGATGGGAGCTGAGGGTTTATTGTATTCCTGATCATTGCCTTCACTTCTAATTTGGTAGGTCTTCCTAGGTATCACTCCCACAAAACGGCGCATTCTTAAGGGAGTAAAACATAGTTCTCAATACATGGCGGTGTGACAGGGGCTTAATGTGCAGATCAGATAGGACGGGTGTAAAGGCTGATCTGTGCCATTTCTGTTCGCAAGATGAAACATTAGTGCGTGAACACAACCTGCATGAATATCATCATGTTAACACGTCCTGGTAATGAGCACACCTATACCCCAGCAGGCACTCAACGTTGAACTAACGTTGAAACAACGTTAGTTCAACGTTGAGTCAACGTTTTGTGCCTGCAGGGACCCCACTCCATAAAGAGAATAGTGGGGTTACGAGATATCATGTAACTGTCTTTATTTTGCTCAAAAACATTGTGAGTGCTGGTTAGAACCGCCGCATTGTTGCGGATCTAACGAGCACCACAATCTATGTTAACAGCAAAAATAAGAATGGTGTTACAATTTTTACCTAATATTTATCATTTTTGACCTTTTTGTGGACTCCATTATTTCACATTGGCACGTTTTTCTAAGTGCGTTACATGCCGAGAGTCTGTTTGTTTGTTTGATTTGGGGTTTACCGTCGCCGTCAACACTATTTAAGCCATTTTAAAGACGTTGTTTTCAATTTTGTGGGACTTTTACCCGAAATTGAGATGAGATGATGTCTCAATCCCTGCCGCCCTGACCAAGCTGACTGGATGCACACGCTGATCTGAATCGTTGATATTCGAACAGTTCTAAATAATAATAATAATAATAATAATAATCGACCTTATTTATAGAGGGTAACACATTTAGTAAACTAGTACTAATCTTCCATGTGGCCCTCTAAAGGAAGAGTTGTACGTCTGTCGGCTCAATTAAGTGGAATGGGAAACACCGTACAGATTATTCCGCCATTTTTCAAGGGGAAAACAACGTTCGGGACGTCCTGTACGCTTTTCTTTAAAAAGGGGTCAACACTTACAGGAAAGAATATGTTCATCAGGAGCAAATTCTTCCCTTTAAGAGTTGACCCCTATTGACATGGGAGACAAAACATACTTTAGCAAGAGTTGCCTTCCCGGAAGATGTACCTTTTCCCCTTAAATCGAAGTAGGCAAGTTACTAGAAACTGTTCCTTACATAACAAATAAGGAGGCGACATTTAACATCTGATAGAATTTTTATCTGACTCAAACCTCCTTGGCAACAACTTTGCGTGCAATTATTTCTACTGGTGTTGTAAAACACGGTTTGTATGTACGTTTGTCAGTTCATCAAGCGACGGCAAATGATTATTTGAAAATTTAAATTAAACGCATTCAGAATGTTTTAGTTTCAGTTGCCACTCCGACGGAATCCTTTTTAAATGCATAAAACTGCAGTTTGTCATTTGTCCAAACATAGCAACAGCACAATATGCGTTGTGACCCGGTCCATAAAAAAAATGGCATCGAAACAAGGGATAAATATACCATTTGTACTGAGTGTGAAAAGTGTAGCTTCATGAGTTGTTTTAAGAAAGTGTCATAACAGTAATTTTGATACCTCGCGTGACTTTCCAATTCAAAACTCCCATAGGCCTGATGGTGATAATTTTACCTTACCGTGTGATATTTTCGACTATCACATACGCAGAATCTGATGCGCGTACGGTTCGGTTCTTCCGGAAAACTGCACAAAAAGAGTCTAAACCAAATATTGTAACAAAGTCAAGAAATTTTGGTACCAAAATGTTTCTTTTCATATCCACATTTTAGGTTTTTTTTTAAATAACGAAGTAGTATAACCCCCTGAACTTCTGAATTTCTGTTTCACCAGCTATTATGTAGATGATAATTTGGAACGTGATGGCAAAAGTCGCGAGTTGTCCTGTATTTTTCCTTACCTTAATATTAGTTTGGTTCGGTGTAAAACAAATATTACATTCCTGAGAGGGTGATATTCACCCCCCCCCCCTGAGGAATATAATATTGATATAATATGACTTGTTCGCAATTAACTTATCCACCTTCATGTATTTTGTTGTGAATTCAAGGTTTGAAAGCTTAGGTGCCACAAATTGTAACATTATACACATGTATAAATACATCATAACATACATATATTTATCAGAAAAAGTTGCAGAATATATTTCCACTAATCAAAACTTCGTTCGACAAATAATAATAATAATAGTAATAATAATAATAATATTAATAATAATCACATTTAATTTACTGACGATTATTTTCCTTGTAAATTTGAAATATTGTCTATCATAAAATGAGTGTATGTACGATGTAAGTAAAAACAAAACAACAAGTTCTAAGCGGGTCTTTCATAGGAAGTTTGTTTTGGCTCCAGCTGATAAGGCCGCTAACAATGTGGTCGTTGTTTGACGGCTTCACTATGTTAACTCTCTTCAGCAAGAACTTGGTGGAACTAAGGCCTATGAACTTCAGCCTTTAGCTGTAGAAAGGGCTTTAGTTGATGACCACATTTGTCATTCAGCCACCAAGTATACTGTCTGTGTTACAGAAGGCCAAGACCAGCTTCCTACGTTACATTGATTACCTAAACTTCATAAAAGACCATACAAAGCATGGTTTATTGCAAATTTAAGCTCTTGCACCACCACTGAACTCTCCAAATTATTAACTTCATGTTTTACTGCCATCAAAAAACATGTGATAAAATATTGCGACAAAGTATTCGAAAGATCAGGTAGAATATGTTCTATAAAAGGGTTATCCTCTGGAAGCATGGAATACACCACAAAACTGGAAAATATGGAGTGTAATTGTTTTCTGGGCCAGACTAGCTAGTTTCGACCAATTAGGCCTCATCAGTGACCCTCAAAATATTTTCAAAATTCCACAATGGAATCCGTGATCCCAAAGGACAAGAAAATATAAACTACACTATGATGTAGGGCAGGGAGACTTTTTACGGCCGCCACGCATTCCCACACATCAGCTGCAGTGAAATCTGTTTTGGTCTATAAAAAATTCTAATGAAGTTTCAAATAAATTGAAATCCAGGCGTTTTCGTGCTTCTAGTCTGTCTACTTATGATTTTTCCATCCTTTATACTACACTTCCTCATAATCTTATAAAAGAAAAACTTAATGATTTAATCGAATGGACGTTTCATATGGAAGACTCCCTCTATCTTGCATGTAATGTAAGAAATGCGTTTTTCACTTCTAAAGAACATAAAAACTGTACTTTATGGTCATGTCAGAAGGTGTGTGAAGCTCTCACCTTTCTACTTGACAATATTAACATAAGATTTGGTAAGTTATTTAGACATGTTGTGGGTATTCCGATGGGTACTAATTGCGCACCATTTGTGGCTGATCTGTTTTTGTTTTGTTATGAGAGAGACTTCATGATGCCCATTTCTGCTGATAACCAGTCTGAAGTCATTGAAGCTTTTAGCTCGCCTTCTAGATATTTGGAAGATTTATTAAATATTGATGGTACAGACAAGCTACCGGTAATAACCCATTTTTTTTCGTTTCGCGGAGAAACCGCCTAACGCGAAATCGGCTATTTTCTCCGCAAAACAGCGAGAAAAGATAAAATAAACGAGTAACGTCTCGCTGAAATTTCTCCCGGTTTCGCGGAGAAAATTCTTGGAGATTCTCGGCGAAAATTGACCGATTGCTTTCATTGAAAATGAAATTACCCGCGTTTCGCGGAGAAAAAATACAACTGGGCTTACGTTAAATTTTCGGCTCATTATTATTTCTTCGTTTGGTTGGCGCTGTTTTTGTAAAGGAAGGCAAATGGTAGTCATTGTTAAATCATAATCAAATATTCTTTCATGTTACACAATTTCATTTAAGTAATTTATTTCTCCGTTGTATAATCCCTTTTTAAAAGTCTCATGACAACTTTTATTCACATCACGAAATACGCCTATTTATGTTACCTGCTTTTACCCCACTTTTAACTGGGGTTAACAGGGGTATACATTTTTATCTTATTTCTGCTCCCATAGATTGTGGGTACTCGTTAGAATCACCTCGCCGAGTCGTTTTAAAGTGTACCCAAAATCTTGAGCAGAAATATGAAAAAATTCCAGAATTTTTATCCGCAAAATTTTCCGCTTTAAGTGGTAAAATTTTACAATATATTTGAATAGGAGAGTTCTCATAATGAGTCGTACATTTACGTTATTAACACCATAAAGATGTGTGACATTTACCAAAAGCTCAGCTTGATGAAATAGATGGGCTGTATGATGCTTCCACGAAGAGCTGAAACCGACCCGCATGCGAGTACTTGTAAACCGCTTACAGGATCTAACCCTGCCCAGGCAGAGTGGTGCGAGTCGGACCGTCAATGCTTATAAATCCTGTTGGTTTTATGGGGTGGCAGGGCTTCAGATGTCATTTCATCTCAACGTCGCGTAAAAGTCCCACACAATTGGAAGCGACGTCTCCAAAATGACCTTTACAGTGTTGACGGGGACGTAAAACCTCAAACAAACAAAACAAAAAGCTCAGATTCGCCTCATTTATTTATGTTTACGAACTGTCAAATTGGTACAGCAAGCGGTGCTTTGAATGTAAAGTTAATGACCAGTTAAAGAGGAACACATGAATTCCAACGCAGGCTAGGTCTATGTCGCGGACGAAAACCAGACACTTATATCGCGCCATGCTTCATGCAGGCGCGTGAAAAAGGACATGCTACTTTGCATTCGCACGCATTATTTGCGCTACCAAGTCTCCTTCCCCGACCCCTCACCCACCCCTCACTAATAAATACGCTTAGGATGCCCGTTATCCTCGGGGTGTTTAGAAGATTTACGGCACTTTCACATTATTTCACTTATTTCGAACGGACCGCTAATCAGAGTTGAGCTAAAACCGGTGTAAGACCACCTTCTGTTGCAGATCTTGGCGTCTCATATGTGGCCCGAGCGAGGCGCAAACCAGAGCGGAGAGAACCAATGACCCGATGATTAACCCTTTTTGTACCAAATGGAATCTTCCTCCTTATAAATACAGGCGTCCATTTTGAAACTGAGGGGTGTCATGTTGTTTTTTTTTCTTAAAAATTTAGTTCGGGAAATGGCTTAACGTTTTGCAAACAGTGTAGGCCCTGATCAGACGCCGCGTTTTGCGGTGTCTGATCTTGGCCTGCACTGTTTGCCAAGAAACCCCTTTATGGGTTTCTGGTACTGAACGTGTTAAGAGTCAGCGCTCTTACCCATTAGGACACGGAGGCCAGTTACCTTCGGGGTGTACAGTAGACTTAACAATATACCCAAATTGCATGTCTGTACAAACTTTGCTGATTATCTTGGAGAATTTTGTAGTTCTGTTCCAAGTTAGAGATCAGACTTATATGCAGCCTTGGAATGCTTGCCGCACAATTTCACCATATGAACCCTTTTTGTACCAAATGGAATATATAGCATGAGTCCATTTCAAAATTTAGGGGTTTCAGGTTGTGTTTTCTTTAAACTTTATTAGGAAAATGGCCGAACTTTTTGCAAACAGTGTATGCCCTGATCAGACGCCGCGTTCTGCGGCGTCTGATCTGGGCCTGCACTGTTTGCCACGGTACCCGTTTAGGGGTTTCCAGTCTGAAATGGGTTAATGTATGAGCAAAATTGAATTGTAAAGGCAAGACACACAAGCGGGCCTCCGTGGCCTACTCTTAAACATTAGATCTCTCACTCGGGCTACATGTGAGCTTAAGTGTAAGCATCGGTGATGTTTAATTACTCGCAGGGTAAGAAAAAGATCAACCAAAATGTAGAGTGAGATCAGCGCCCACACATACATGTACAAGCAGGTTCCCTGTTATTATTTACATTGAGTTTGATTTTTATAAAGTATTTACTTGCGAAAAAAATAAAGTACTCCCAATATGGTGAACCGATAGAAAATCAACAGTTTTCAATTTATGAAGCGTTTACACAACAGTAAAAAAAGGAACACAGAAAACATTCATCATGTTCATACTGCGTTGTAAAGTGCATAAGATGCAAATCATTATGATTCCAACCGGATCAAAATCATACTTTACGATCGCTAGAGTTGTCGATCTTTGTACAAAGAACATGCATTTTGTCATATGCTTCAACTTTGTGTACCAAATTTTAATGCATGGAAAGATACATTCACATGAACAAATATACATGTAGATATAGGCAGATTTCGCGGAGAAACACCGTGAACGTCTTCACCTGTACTAATTGGCTTTTTCCGAGAAAAAGCAATGTTCGCGTAGAAATTTCGCGGCGTTTCGCGGAGAAATTAACCGCTTTGAAACGCGAATTTTTTTTCTTCTCGGCGAAATTTATCGCTTGTTCTCCGAGAAAAAAAAGCCTATTACCGCGGAGAAAAAAAATATGGGTTATTACCGGTAGCTGGGCTGCACATATTGCGGTGGTTTGATCAGTCAAATATACCCCCCAGAACTTCAGTTAAATGGAGCCAATTCGTCTGATACCGAGGCCTCGTTTTTGGATTTACATCAATTTATTGTGGATGGGTTTGTTTCTTGCAGGGTTTGTGACAAACGCGATGATTTTGATTTTAGGGATTGTAGACTTTCCTGTTTTGGATGGCGATGTTCAACATGCGCCATCCTGTGGCGTTTGAATTTCACAATTAATTCCATTTGCCAGGGTGTGTAGTCATGTAACTGACTTCAACACTCGTAATAAATTGTTAACGGCTGGGCTTTTTGGTCGGGATTTTCGGTGCCATTAACTACACAAAGTAGAAGTAAAACAAAGATCAGGAATTGATACAATTAACTTACTCCACCCATAAAAGACACCAAAGGGAAAGAAATACAAACATTAAGCGACCAGACCATAATGGAAACCTAAACAAAGGAAGGCCATACGGACAGTTATTTCCCACAAAATGGCCATATGGCCATCCAAAATTAAAAGACACAAGTGATACACACAGTAAGTAACAAACAACAACATAAATAAATCGCCACAGAAGAGCCGCCTTGGAACGGTCAGTGGAAGATTTCCACTGGGGGCTTAAATCGATTTTACGTGGCCACAATCCTCGCCCTTACTTCCGTCGCGATTTAGACAAATAATTTGTTCAGTCCGCATGAAGGCTTCCTATCTCATCAGTGCAACATCTCCGTGAACACAAAAATCAAAGAACCACAGAGGTGAGGCAACGGTGAGGACTCGACAGCAAGAAACCACTGAAATGCTGGAGCAAAAGAAAACCAACAGTTAGACTCCGATGAGCCCGACCAGAGACAGAGCATCAGGCACCAACCAACATTATCTCTCTAATACTCAATAAGCCTTTACGTTGGAGCCGTCATAGAATCTGAGGCCTGACCCACCGGCGTGTAATTAAAGAGGGAAGAAAAGTTGCCAACCGTGACTGGGTTAACTACCATACATGCAGTCTGTCGTATAATATCCATGTTGTACCCAATCTTTTTATATCGAAGAATGATTTTACGAAATTGGGTGCTGAAGTCAATGCGGTTATATATTTTTCTGAATTTATGTACTAAGTCGCCATAAAATTCGGGTTCCGATAGACCTTGTTGCTGAAGCGATTTAAGTCCAATATTGAATTTTGAAATTAAATCAGAATGGCGTCTATAAAATTTTGAAAAGGCTTTTCGTAATTTATGGTACCGATAACCCTGATTAAGGAGTTTAGCCGTTAATAATTTATTACGAGTGTTGAAGTCAGTTACATGACTACACACTCTAGCAAATCGAATTAATTGCGAAATATAAACGCCATAGGATGGCGCACGAGCAACATTACCATCCAAAAAAAGGAAAATTTACAATCTCAAAATCAAAGTCATCACGTTTATCATAAAGGGGTTGGTTCATTAAGTGCCAAAAATGGCCCAACTTCAGAAATACTTGAAACGTTGGCTACATAGCATTTCAAGCATGATAGATAGTAAAATAAAATTGTTTTACTATATTGGGGTCTGAGTGACGTCAAAAATTTGACGCAAAGGTTGTAAGTGTCGAAATATCTATATTCCCTTTTGAATATATAACATACATTGTTTTGGCTAAATGTGAAATTAGGACTTCGTATACATTTGAAAACCAATTTAATAACTTCAGTTTGACTTTTATCAATGCCCGAGTCATGTAGAAAGAACAGGTAATTTAATTTTCAATTTTCAGAACCAAACGACATGCTGATTTACCCCACCCACATAGTATATAAGTTGCCTATGATACTGGCAATTTTGAACATACACCTAAAAGTGAATACTTTGTATCAGTTCAGAAGTTTGTGAATTAAAGACAAATCAGTTATACACTTATGTTTAACTAATACATTCATTACAGGGTGGAATCTCAGAAAATCACCATTACCATAGCAACTATATTATAAGCAAAGCTACAGATATGGTTCAATGATGACAGAAGTCTATATAGAATTTCAAGTTGTACATAATAAGATGGTCAATAAAACGGATTCAAACATATACATTGTGTTCATTAATTGCATACCATAGATAAATATATAAGATCGGTTGCCATGGCAGCAGTAAGTGAACCGAGCCATTTGGAGTATTAATAGTAGTTTGGGTAGACGAAACGGTGAAAGACCTCAAATCGCGCGGAGAAATGACTTCTAGACATGTTACGTGCACTCTATTTTTTGACTGCGATGGAGTTGTGGCCTGAGTACCAGTACCTGAGAAAAGAGTGTCACAGGATTATTTTATAAAGAAAAAAATATTTCTGCTATGGTGGATCACTATGTTGCAAAGCGCCCACGTGCTGGGGTGCATGGTCTTCATATTCTTCATGACAACGGCAATGCACACAGATCAACCGTGGCAGGAGTTGAACATTGCAACATTACCAGACCTTTCTCCCTGTGATTTCTTGCTCAGCCCATATATTAAAACGTGTAATACTGCAAATGAGTTTCCAGGCTTTTGATTGGACAGCGCCAGGGCAATTATTTTCCATACACCCCGACAGCTAAAATATATACCCCTCTCGCACTTGCCTTCGCTGAATTACGATGTCCGCCTTCATGGATTTACCGCAGTTGATAAATATAAGCAAATTAGTTTTTATAAACCACAATAAAATAGAAACTTTTGATTGTTCTTCATTCATTCGGGACTTTATTTCATTTTGTTCTGTAATAAAACTTTCATTTTTACATGACGTAAACATGTTCCTACTGAGCGCCGTGATCAACATAGTGATGTGATGACGTCGCATATAAACATCTACTTCTCTAACGATGTACAAAATGTCATGAAAAAACTTTGCAGTATAACAAATTCGTTAATCGTTATTTTGATTCTTGGTGGGGAACATGTGCTCATATTCCCCGCCTGAAAGCTATATTTGCCTAACCGCTCGGGCAATATCGCTCTCGGGGCGGGGTCAATAATCAAAATAACTTATAATGGGGGGTGGGGTGCGGGGTATGATCAAGAATCAAGAATTTCCTTTTGAAAGCTGTCATGCCCAGGGCAGTACGTTGTTCCAGTGTATAAACAGTTTACCCAAAAAAGACGTCTGAATGGATCAAAAGACTGAACAAGTGCGTACAGGTTAAGGAAGAATACTTTGAGGCACTCCACTAGCTAGTCTTGACCAGGTAACCCGTATATTTATAAGCCGCATCCACAACTAATATTTTCCAAACGCCCCTCGTACACATCAACTATTTGTTTACATTTTAACAGTTTAACAGCACCACTAATGTACAGATGCATTACATGGCATTTATGATTCCATGTAATGTAATGAACAACCAAGTAAAAACCATAACACATTTTTATAAATGTGCAAAAAAGAGGATCTTACACAAGTGGTCGTTTCATATGAAATTTATAAAACGAGTCTTTGGCGAGTATCATAAACTTCATGGTTGTGAGGTTCTATTTATAATACAAAAAAAAAAAAAAAAAAAAAAAACAGAAGTGGGGGCAATGATCAGGAATCGATAAAATTACCCACAGCACCCATCAGAGACACCAAAGGGAAAGAAACACAAACACGAAACAACAGACCCTAATGGAAACATCAATAGCGGAAAGCCAAAATGACAGTTACTTTCCCACAAAATGGCCAATAGGTTATCCAAAATAAAATAATATATGCGACACAAATACCAAAAGACAAACAATAACAAAAATAAACCGCGGCAGACATATTTATTTTGGACTTCGAGAAGGCTTTCGACACCAATGAACTCCAAATTATTTGGTTATGGAATTGGAAAGAAGGCTCTCAAATGGATAGATTCCTTTCTTTGCTATAGACAAGAGGGCCCAGAGGGCCCTGAATCGCTCATGCGAGTATCAGTGTCTCTTGTGCATTCTTGGCCCAAGGGCTATAATTTGAATAAAGTTGGTAGCGGTCCACTAGATAAGGCTTCAGGCCAAATATCAAAGACCTGGGCCTTCTGATTTCAGAAAAGAAGAGTTTTAAAGGATTTCCCTATATAAGCCTATGTAAAACCAGCGGGCCCTGGCACGTGGGCATTTTTGGGGCCAGAGCTATAATTTTACCAATCTCAGCAGAGGTTCACTAGTTGAAGCTTCACATCAGATATCAAAGACCTGGGCCTTCTGGTTTCGGACAAGAAGATTTTTAAAGGTTTTTTCCTATATATGCCTATGTAAAACTAGTGGGTCCCAGCGCAGGACTATAAGGCTATAATTTGAACAATCTTGGTAGAGGTCCATTAGATGAAGCTTCATACAAAATATCAAAGACCTGGGCCTGGCGGTTTCAGAGAACATTTATTATCACAATAATTCTTCACAATCTCCAATGGAGATTGTGAAGAATTATTGTGATAATATGGAGATTGTGAAGAATTATTGTGATAATATGGAGATTGTGAAGAATTATTGTGATAATATGGAGATTGTGAAGAATTATTGTGATAATAAATGTTATAAAACTGTTTGTGCGTCAAAGGTTTCAGAGAAGATTTTCTAAAAATTTTCCCTATATAAGCCTATGTAAAACCAAAGGGCCCCGGGGTATTTTTGGCCCCAGCACTATAATTTGAACAATCTTGGTAGGGGTTCACTAGATGAAGCTTCATACCAAATATCAAAGATCTGGGCCTTGTGGTTTCAGAGAAGAAGATTCGGTGAAAAAAATATCTATTTTTGGCTCCTGTGACCAAGATGTGCAATGGACCGGGACCATTTGACCAAATTTGAAAGGGGACCACCTAAGGATCATTCCTGTGAAGTTTGGTCAAAATCCGATCAGTGGTTTAGGAGGAGATGTCGTTTGAAGAAAAAGTTTACGGACGCGCACACGGACGGACGCACGACGGACAAAAAGTGATTCCTAAAGCTCACCTCGTTACTACGTGATAGGTGAGCTAAAAACAGCGCATTGTTGTTAATCATCATAGTTAATCTTCAGAGTGGGCTCCAGTAGTTTTGTCTCGGATCCCACAAGGGTCTGTTCTTGGTCCACTGATATCCTCCCTGTATACATCAATAATATTCCACTGCCATTAACTCAGAAGTAAGACTGTTCGCATCTGCCTGCGTTTGCTACTGGGAAATTGGAGTTACAGAGAACTCACTGAAACGTCCGAATGATATAGATAATGATGCGTGGCACAAAAATTGGGCATGAGATTTCTGTCCGTTAAATGCAGTATTATGCAGATAACTAGGAAGAGAACCAATAAAATTGAGGCCTCTTACACTTCAGATGAAACGGTCCTCGAGAATTAATACCTTTGTGTGACCATCACACCCGATTTGAGATAAACACATTAGCAACATGTGTACTAAGGCAAATAGAACGCTCGGTTTCCTGAGGCGACCAGCAAATCCCATATTCAAATCATAAAAACTCACATGCTGTCTGAAAACATGGATTTCGAACTTTTGATATCACAAGATGGGCATTTCTTTGCTTAACCTACGTTGAGCGACGTAACGCTATCACCCTGAACATAGCATTTTAGAATGTCATGATGTTATTGCTTAACAGGCGTCATTGTAGACAAGATTCTTAACCAGCCGCCATGTTGGTTTGCCTGTCGTATTGGAACAGTTTATATGAAATTTCTATGGAGCTTTGGGGCGTTTTCATCACCATCGCCGTTGGAAACGAAAGTTATGCAAGAAAAAAAAAAAATAACAATCATCCATGGTATTTCATTGCAATTACATTTGCCGAGTCCCTCGGAAGATATCGGAACATTCGGCCTAGCTGCCTAATGTTTAAAAGTATCTAGCCGCATCGTGTGTGAAAAAAAAAAACACACACATGTGTGTTCCTGTATTGAAACGTTTTCAACGTTGTTCAAACATGGATTTAACGGTGAGTATACGGGCCTCCGTGGCTTAGTGGTTAAGAGCGCTGACTCTTAATCATTAGGTCTATCACCGCTGTGGTTCGAGCCGGCTCGCTCGGGTCATATGTGAGACGCCAAGTTCTGCGACGGAAGGTCAGTTGTTTTTTCTCCGGATACTCCGGTTTTCGCCCACCTCTGATTAACGATTGGCTCGATATGAGTGAAATAATCTTGAAAGGGCTGTAAAACCAAAACTAAAAAAAAAAAAAAACGGTGAGTGGCTGCTAGAAATTCCACTACACTGCTAGCCTTGGAATCTGTATCCGAGCTGTCTATTGTCTCAGGCATGATGCGAACTGGACCGTAATTTAAAGATTAGTGGTTTCTATCGGCCTTAGAGCTTGTGACGTCATTTCTTTCGGCAAAAGTACCTCAAAATTGGAAGCAACGTCTCTAAAATGAACTAAATAGTTTTGGTGAGTAACCTACGTCAAACCTGAAATAAAGTAGAAGTAAAACAAAGATCAGGAATTGATACAATTAACTTACTCCACCCATAAAAGACACCAAAGGGAAAGAAATACAAACATTAAGCGACCAGACCACAATGGAAACCCAAACAAAGGAAGGCCATAAGGACAGTTACTTTCCCACAAAATGGCCAAATGGCCATCCAAAACCAAAAGACACAAGTGATACACACAGTAAGTAACAAACAACAACATAAATAAATCGCCACAGAAGAGCCGCCTTGGAACGGTCAGTGGAAGATTTCCACTGGGGGGCTTAAATCGATTTTACGTGGCCACAATCCTCGCCCTTACTTCCGTCGCGATTTAGACAAATAATTTGTTCAGTCCGCATGAAGGCCTCCGAACTCATCAGTGCAACATCTCCGTGAACACAAAAATCAAGAACCACAGAGGTGAGACAATGGTGAGGACTCGACAGCAAGAAACCACTGAAATGCTGGAGCAAAAGAAAACCAACAGTTAGACTCCGATGAGCCCGACCAGAGACAGAGCATCAGGCACCAACCAACATTATCTCTCTAATTTTCAATAAGCCTTTACGTTGGAGCCGTCATAGAATCTGAGGCCTGACCCACCGGCGTGCAATTAAAGAGGGAAGCAAAGTTGCCAACCGTGATTGGGTTAACTACCATGCATGCAGTCTGTCGTATAATATCCATGTTGTACCCAATCTTTTTATATCGAAGAATGATTTTACGAAATTGGGTGCTGAAGTCATTGCGGTTATATATTTTTCTGAATTTATATACTAAGTCACCATAAAATTCGGGTTCCGATAGACCTTGTTGCAGAAGAGATTTAAGTCCAATATTGAATTTTTGAAATTAAATCAGAATGGCTGATGTTAAGCCAACTTTGTCACTAAATCCGTTGGCAAAAAGGAAAGAAAAATGACGTGAGTCAGTTAGTAATATAAACATATGTTGCTGATTGATAAGAATTAGAAAGCAATGAGTAAAAAATAAAAATAAAAAAAAAATACACACACACACGGGATTCGAACCAGGGTCGCCGGCGTAACATTTATCGAGGATGCTAATTGCGCTATTACGTCATTTCCGTGATCGCGATGTTTCATTATAGCTATTCTGAAAATCTATGTCCTGATCGTGATATTTAGAATAAAAAATGCCGTACACAAGTAGATGTTACTAATTTCCTTGGAGATCAAATTAAACATTGAAACGATTACGTGCTTGTAGTCTGGTCAAAATTCTGGTAAATACCGGAACTAAATATCGACGGCTCCAACGTAGGGGCTTATTGAAAATTAGCGAGATAATGTTGGTTGGTGCCTGATGCTCTGTCTCTGGTCGGGCTCATCGGAGTCTAACTGTTGGTTTTCTTTTGCTCCAGCATTTCAGTGGTTTCTTGCTGTCGAGTCCTCACCGTTGTCTCACCTCTGTGGTTCTTTGATTTTTGTGTTCACGGAGATGTTGCACTGATGAGTTAGGAGGCCTTCATGCGGACTGAACAAATTATTTGTCTAAATCGCGACGGAAGTAAGGGCGAGGATTGTGGCCACGTAAAATCGATTTAAGCCCCCCAGTGGAAATCTTCCACTGACCGTTCCAAGGCGGCTCTTCTGTGGCGATTTATTTATGTTGTTGTTTGTTACTTACTTTTATTTACTTACTTTTATTTACTGTGTGTATCACTTGTGTCTTTTGGTTTTGGATGGCCATATGGCCATTTTGTGGGAAAGTAACTGTCCTTATGGCCTTCCTTTGTTTAGGTTTCCATTATGGTCTGGTCGCTTAATGTTTGTATTTCTTTCCCTTTGGTGTCTTTTATGGGTGGAGGAAGTTAATTGTATCTATTCCTGATCTTTGTTTTACTTCTACTTTTCATTGTTTACGTAGCAGACATGGCAACGGTGTCATAGTAGATTTTGACCGGGCCGTTTTATTGTCCGGAAAACTTTTGCTCTAATGTTTGAGAAGTGGCAGTTCTGACCTTACCTACTTTTATCACAGTTTGATGTCAGTCAAATGAAAATTCAAGGTCCAGCTTTCGCAAATAAAACCGTTTCTATGATGTTTTTGGACATGACTTCCATTGCGTTGCATGCAAGGTCGTGTCTACACCAAATCATATTTTTTAAGATTTAATCACCAGCACAGCTGTCGACAATCATCAGATTTTTCTGACTTAACAAAAACAAGTTTAGGGACAATATTTTGTAATTTTATGGTTGTCGAGGCCTGTGCTGGTTTGTAATTTTATATTTCAAAAACCAAAATAACTCGCAAAATGGGCGATTTGCGTTACGGGTGGCGTTTTCAGGAACCTTTCCTGCCTTTAATAAACAAAGAAATGGATTTCAAAACGCAAAGTTATAAAGTTTATTACTTCGTTTGCAAATATACACACCATACATATTTCATTTATGCACTTGAAAAATCAGAAAAATTTTGGGCCAATTATGGCACTTAGTGAATCAACCGAAACAAATCCATCCACAATAGATAGATGTAAATCCAAAAACGGGGCCTCGGTATCAGAAGAATTTGCTTTATTTAGGGGGTAAATCCGACTGATCAAACCATCAAAATAGGTATTATCAATATTTAATAAATCATCTAAATATCTAGAAGTAGAGCTAAAAGCTTCAATAATTTCAGATTGGTTATCAATGGAAAGCGACAAAATGAAGTCTCTTTCATAACAGTACAAGAACAAATCAGCCACAAGAGGTGCGCAATTAGTACCCATCGGAATACCCACAATTTGTCTAAATAACTTAGTACCGAATCTAATATAAATATTGTCAAGTAGAAAGGTGAGAGCATCACACACTTTCTGACATGACCAAAGTGTTTAATTCTTATGCTCTTTAGAAGTGAAAAATGCATTTCTGACATTACATGCAAGATAGAGAGAATCTTGTCTGTGAAAAGCCCATTCAATTAAATCATTAAGCTTTTCTTTTATAAGAGTATGAGGAAGTGTAGTGTAAAGAGTGGAAAAATCGTAGCTAGACAGACTAGAAGCACGAAAATGTCTAGATTTCAATTTATTTAAAACCTCATTCGAATTTTTATAGACCAAAACAGATTTCTTCCTGATCTTTCAAAGACTTTATCACAATATTTAATAACATGCGTTTTAATAGCAGTAAGACAGGAAGTTAATAATTTAGAAAGTTCAGTGGTAGTGCAAGAGCTAGAATTTGCAATAAACCATGCTTTGTAAGGTTTTTTTATGAAGTTTTGGTAACCAGTATAGCGTAGGAAGCTTGTCTTGGCCTTCGTTAACACACACAGCAAACTTGGTGGCTGAAAGACAAACATGTTTATCTACTATAACTCTCTCTTCAGCTAAAGGCTGAAGTTTATAGGCCTTAGTACCACCAAGCTCCTGCTTAAGCGTGTTTACATAGTGGAGCCGTAACACAACGACGACGTTGTTAGCGGCCTTGTCTGCAGGGGCCAAAACAAACTTCTTATGAAATTCTTGAATACCTAGTTTAAGATGACGTAAAGACGTCTTGGGCTTAGGAGGTAATAAATTAGTATTTTGAGAATAGAAAGAAATGCGTTTATTCACTAGTTTGAAAATGCTAAGTTTCCAGTCCTTAAGGGCTTTATGCTCAACATACTCTCGCTTACACCATCGATTACCGAATTCATTCAAGGAAGCAGCGATTTCATCTCTACATTTACTGAAATCAATTTTAGAAGGAAACCGATAGTTCGGTCGTTTAGAAATTATATTCCTTATCCTAGAATCAGGAATAATTTTCAAATTGCCAGTAATTATATGACCAGCAGCAGGATAGCAATACTTTGAGTTTTTAGAATCACATGAATCAGGAGTATTAGTATCAATATCAAGATCTGAAACAAGTTTATTGAAATTAAAAATGATAGATCTAACAGGTTTGTAATATTTATAGCAAATTATAGGTGTTTCAGTATTTTGAAAATAAGCAGGAATGGAAGAAAGCACCGATCTCTCACGGAAGATACTATAAAATCTATAAAATCCATACCCTTATTAATGAAGGATATTTTGAAGAAATGGCGTTTATGATTAATTTCAGAATCAATGTAAGGGCGGAGAGTATGCTGAGTATAGCCTCTAGTTAAGAGAGCCGCATCATATAACTGATGAGAACTATCGTAGAATTTATTCGCCTCGGTGTCCAGAAGACGTAAAACAGAAACGGGTAATGGACTTAAAAATGAAAGCATAGAGTGGCGTCCATGATTTAATAATATAATTGACAGTCACTTTAGTCTAGTATTGTTTCGTTTAAACGCACGTGATTTACGTTTAAAGTTACCATTTTTCCTGGTGCCGTGAGATCTAGTTCTGCGTTTTCGACATTTCAGGAGTGAGAAAATATCAAAGTCCGGCATTCTGGAAATATTACCCTCATGACAAATGTTGTCATTAAATCCCAGTGGAAAAGGGGTCTGTAAAAATTTAATCCATTTCAGTTCAGCTTCATGTCTTTCGATTATTTTGAATCTAGATGTAGAATTTGCATCGTAATAAAGTTTTTCCACTGGTTGTATAACAATATTATTTACAGAATGACCTGTACGTCGAAAGTGACGGTACAAGAAAGTGTCAATTTTCTTAGGCTTACTCATTCTGAACTACGATAATGCTCGTTCAATCAAGTTTTAAGCATGCGGTTAGTTTGACCGACGTACTGCATATTACAGTTTGCAGCACGTCAAGTAATTAGATAAATTAAATCTGTAGACTGTCATGTCAAATCAGACATGTTAACTACAGAGAAGCGTCTACCGTTTACAGATGAAGTAACGGTAGACGCAGTGCTTAAATGCGAACAACATCTGCACTTCTTGGCATTGCACTTAGAAATACTAGGATACATTCCACTTTTCCACGGATTAGTATATTTTCGAAGGATGGGCGATTTGAGAGGAGATAGTCTTATACGAAGACTACTCCCAAAAACATTGGTATTGCCTGCTCCTTTGAGATTAACTGAAGTTACAGAAGACAAATTTAAGGGTCTAACCAATACCGAAGGCAACATAGTATTAAAGTTCTTAATAGAATGGGGAATCCGTACAGAAGAAGCAGAGTGTAACCTAAGGGGTGATATTGATATTTTAAATGTATTTGTAATACTCATTTTGGTTAATAAGGTTGTGATACCGTCAAAACTAAAGCGATGTTCATACCGGTTATTAAATAAATAAATAAAACAGCATATAAAATTACTGAAGAAGATTCCTTCGAATAGAAGGAAGGTACAACAAAAGTCCACAAAACATCTTAGTCTACTTAAAGTACAGGGATGTCAAACAAGCAGTTGTTATACAACGAGGAACGAACATCGGTTTAATAATGACCTTCAACAGGTATCTAAAGGATGTCAATTGATAGAACAGTGAAAAGCAATTGCATAAGCAATCCCTGAGGATTGGAATAATAAGAGAGCAGCCTTTTCAAAATTTTATAGAAGTCAGTCTGATTTAATTTCAAAATTCAATACTGGACTTAAGTCTCTTCTGCGGCAAGGTCTATCGGAACCCGAATTTTATGGTGACTTAGTATATAGGTTTGGAGGGATTTATAACCGCAATGACTTCAACACCCAATTTCGTAAAATCTTTCTTCGATATGCAGACTGCATGCATGGAAGTTAACCCAATCACGGTTGACAACTTTGCTTCCCTGTTTAATTGCATGCCGGTGGGTCAGGCCTCAGATTCTATGACGGGTCCAACGTAAAAGCTTATGTTGGTTGGTACCTGATGCTATGTCTCTGGTCGGGCCCATCGGAGTCTAACTGTTGGTTTTCTCTTGCTCCAGCATTTCAATGGTTTCTTGCTGTCGAGTCCTCACCGTTGTTTCATCTCTGCGGTTGACTTTTGTGTTCACGGAGATGTTGCACTGATAAGTTAGGAGGCCTTCATGCGGACTGAACTAATTATCCGTCTTAATCGCGACGGAAGTAAGGGCGAGGATTGTGGCCACGTAAAATCGATTTAAGCACCCCCCCCCCAGTTGAATTCATTTCCGATGACCGTTCCAAGGCGGTTCTTCTATCGCGGTTTATTTATGTTATGGTTTGTCTTTGGGTGTTTGTGTCGCTTATATTATTTTATTTTGGATAGCCTTTTTGCATTTTTGTGGGAAAGTAACTGTCCTTTTGGCTTTCCGCTGTTGTTGTTTCCGTTGGGTTCTGTTGCTTCATGTTTGTATTTCTATCCCTTTTGTGTCTCTGATGGGAGCTGTGGGTTAATTGTATCGATTCCTGATCATTGCCTCTACTTCTATTTTGAATATGGTTTTGGGTAACGGATGTTTGAAGATACCTGTGTTTAAACGTTTGGTCAAAGATCGCTTTTTTCCCCACCAGTTCAATGCCACGAGCTTCTACGATTTTGTCTTCGTTACTATCGGTATTAATTGTTGTGCGATTATGCAATAAAGTATAGGAAGCAAATCGGGTGTTTTGTGGCAATTTACATCGCTTTTTGTTGAACTGTTCAAAATAATACGATCATGGTAAACACAATAGGCGTTATAAGGCTGTAGCTGGGCAGCAAGGGAATGCATATTTTATGTTTCATTGAGCTAGTATTTCATGATAAATGAAACACTGTGATCAAGTTGACAAGCCTATAAGTAGTTAACTTTCACTTTACAAACTTTTCACTGTCAATCGGGAAGAACTATAATATGCATGAAAAAAAGAAGTGGGAAGAGAGGCAGAAAGATTCCTACAATCTAATCACAGAGCATGGAATGACTATAGATATGTAAGGACACAAGATATTAACCTGTGTATTGCTCACTATCAGAGGAAGGCCGCCCAGCCCAACCATTGTTAATCCCGGAAAGATCAGCCATGGTACCTCTGAAAAGAATGCGAAACAATTGTCATTTTTATTTGCATTGTAATCTTAATAGTTATAACGATGCATGATGATGATGATGATGATTTCGTGTTTAACGACGCGTCAACCCTCTGTGTGGGTCATAAGCGTATAACAATGCAAAGGAATTATCTCTGACTTTAATCTTTGCAAAATAGAAGTGAAGGCAATGATAAGAAATGGAGACAAATACCTCACATGTCACATCCAAGACATCAAAAGCAAGTAACATCAACATAAAAAACTTCACACTAATGAAAACATCTCAAGCGGAAAGCCAAAAAGACAACTTGTATCAGTCCTCTGTTTGGGTTTTACAAAACCCCAAATATCTATATCTAAACTTCCACGACAAAACTAAGGGCGATAATTATGGTCATGCAAAATCGATTTTGGCCCCAGTGAAATACTTTTGCTGACCGTTCCAAGGCGGTTCTTCTGTCGTGCTTTATTACGAGGACTGTTCAAATATGAACGCAAGTAGAACGTGTTCTCATGCACTAATGCGAAAATCACCTGGAAATAAATATCACAGCGTAGAAAAACATTTTACCTATACATTGATACCAAACCTGTTAAAATCCGTACACTTTAGCTATGTATATTGTTCGATAAACACTGTCTACTCTTGTATACTAATACTAAACATGGTTGGAAGAAGGTCAGAGTACGCCGTTGAAATACGGTCCTATATTAAGGAGGGTGGGGAGTAATTCTTTTCTCTTTAGATTTTTTTTATTTGCTTATATTTTGTAGCTTGAAATCTCTGTACTCGTTTGCCGGTATAAAAATATAGGCACACCAGGCTTTTTTTCGAGCTTTTTAGCCTTAAAGATGGGTACTGTTTTCGAATTTATCGAATGTTTCAATTATTACCCCAGTCATTGACAAATTGTCGATAACAATTGTTTAAAACAATATTTCCAAGTTTGGTTAAAAAAAACCCAATGCAGGATAATGTCATGTTTGCGTACCTATGTGTGAAAGACAAACTCTTTCACAGATTTTTGTCGAAACACCTATTTACAAATGTCCTTTTCTGCATGTTTTGCTGTTTTGAGATGCAATTTTCGCTATATTTGAAAAAAGAATGCATTTTTCGTCTTTAGATTTTTCTTATTTTCACATATATTGTGTAATAATATTAGATACACGAAATAGGCGTGAAATTTGACCATGTCACCAGGCATCTGAGAGAAATATTGCAGAAAAAATTACCCCACCCCCCCAATAAAAATGGCTAAAAAAGCATTAAGATATTGTTTAAATGACAAGAACAAGGATTATACCTTTATTATTGCACATACTTTTGCTTCCTTAATGTGATATGAATCAAAGTATTTCATTAGAATTGAAACACAATTTCATTTATAAGTTTTATGGTGTGAAAAATGGATTTTTCTGGCCAAAAAATGCATGTTCTGATATAGCCATATTGTCGTTTTTTTCATGTTTAAAAGATATGAAGCCATTAACATTGTCGCAGAAGTTCAAACAATGTCAGATGTATGTTATTAATATACCTGGGAAACATTATTATACATTTTTAGCTATCTTTTTTGACAATTTATTACCCCACCCCCTAATGAAATGGGTTGAAATTGATAAAAAAAAAAAAAATACAATAAGCTGATGCAAAAGAATATAAAAATTTCCTTTTTCCCATTTAAGTTCCTGCCAACGTTATAGGGAAAGTAGAAACACTTCTAATTATTTTTTTTTTCTATAATTTTGACAAGTTTTTTTTTTTCATGCCATATAGACCGGAAATGCTATTTAATTATCTATTTGCTGTTTATGCAAACTGTGAAAGGGAGGTGAGATAAGTTATCCTTTTACTTTCCGAAAGTGGATAGAAGTGATAGCAATGACCTGGAATCGATACAATTACCCAACACCTCCGATCAGACACACCAAAGGGAAAGAACCACGAACATGAATAACTAGACCGTAATGGAAACATCACTAGCGGAAAGCCAAAATGGCAGTTGCATTCCCACATAGTGGCTTTCGTGGACCTTGAGAAGGCATTTGGTTGAGTGTCTCGGAAAGTCATCTGGGAGGCACAGAGAAAATTTGAAATGGAGGAGTGGAATGTTCGAATGGTCCAGTGGGTGTATGCTAATTCGCGGAGCCGTATGCGTTTTGTGTTGGTTCCATTGAAGAATTCGAATTGAAGGTCGGTGTTCCTCAAGGCTCTTTTCTCAGCCTAATGTATTTCATCATTGTGCTTTATGTCTTGTCATGCGAGTTCTGTTCTGGGCGGGGGGGGGGGGGTGGGGGGGCTTTGTAATCATAGCTGAATCACTTCAGTGTGCTACACCACTTCAAAGGCGTCGCCCAAAAACTTCCCATATATATAGTCTCTACAATGCATGATAGCCCCGAACTGGCCTTGAAGAAAAAGATTGTGCTGCATGATACTAACCCAATCAAACATGAGTACGAGTAGACCGCCATGCCCAGGTAAAGTGGTGCAAGACGGACGGTCCTTATAAACATATAGATTGGTTTCACTGGCTGTCAGGTTTCATCTCAATGTCGGGTAAAAAGACCCACAAATTGGGAAGTAACCTCTCCAAAATGACCAATATTATGTTGACGTTAAAATGACATCTCAAGCCCTGCCGCTCAACGAAACCAATAGGGTTTATATGCATGGACGGTCCGACTCGGACCCATTTTCTTGGGCAGGTTTAGACCCTCTAACTTCTAAGCGGTTTACTAGTTCTCACGTGCGGTCGGTTTCAGCTCAGCGTGAAAGCATCATGCAGCCCGATTGGCTGGATCCGGTACATTGACAAAATTCTGTTATGATGGTGGATGTGTGGGCATTCAAAGGCTCCGTGTGGCACAACCTAAACCATCATCTTTATATTCGAAACAGATCAAAGGGATTTTTTCTTGTACACCCTTTTGCTTATGCTTGATTATTGTTTGTTTGATTTGAGGTTTAACGTCCCCGTCAACACATTTTGGAGACGTCGCTTCCAATTTTGTGGCACATTTACCCGACCCTAAGATGAAATGTCAACTAAAACCCCGCCGCCAATTGAACCAATATAGTTTATTAACATGGACAGGCCGACTCGCACCGCTTTGCCTGGGCAGGCTTAGATCCTCTAAGCAGTTTACCAGTAGGCCTACACCTGTTGAGTGCAAGATCCTAATTATGGGTGCTGGCACAGGCTATTTGTTCACGGAGATGACTTAACAGTAATTGAACCTGAGACTGCGACTGATAGTTAAAAGAAGATTGTGCGCTGCCAGGCATTACAGTCTGCACTTTTAGGTATCAAATATGGCAGTGTTTTCTTTCCATATATATGACGTCACGCAAACTAAAGTAAACGTCACTATTGATTCATTGTTTTGTTTGTGTTGACAACGTATGGCCGTGGAATATGTGAACTGATAGACTCTTCGAGGCTATATTTTTGACACCAATGGAAAAATAAAGTAAACATCGTGCGTTAAAGAGAGTTCAGATTTGCCATGGACAGCTGATGGGCTGCAATCGGAGGAAACAAACCAGTAGCTGGAAAACTACAGGGTTAGTCTGTTTATCCCTCTATTTTCCTGTGCTTCCAGCCATGAGGACTAGACCGGAAAGTAGTCTATGAAGTCGCAAAATAATTTATAACAAAATGCACATTGTAATGGTTATTAAATGTTACAAAAACCTCAGAAAACGCTTTGAAAACTAAATAGAAACAAAAATCATTTTGAGGTAAAAATTCGAACCTGATTACGGCAGAGTCAATTATGCGCGACCCTCCTTAAGAATCGTTGTATTCTTGGTATACGGTGCAAAGACATTTTTGATGAAATATGTTCGGTTTATGGGCATAATGAAATGTCTTTTCCGACAGCTTATCGTTGGTGTAAGAAATTCAGCTGTGGGCTAGGCTCAACAGAAGATACACCACATGATCGTCGGCCGAAAAGAGCAACATCTGCCAAGATGGTTGCTAGAGTGAAAAAAATAGTTGCTACCGATGCGCGATACACCACTAGGCAAATAGCTAGTATGGTTGACATCTCATTAGGAGCAGCTCATACAATTCTGAAACGGGATTTGAAAATGAGAAAGATCTGTGCTAGATGGATTCCCCATCTGTTGACAGATGAGCAGAAAAAGACACGCATTCAATGCGCCAAGAAGTTGCTTAAAAAGTTTCCAAATTACAATGCACTGTCTTTCGCTAATGTCGTCACAGATGACGAGACATGGGTTCACTGTTTTGAGCCAAAACGAAAGATTCAGAACAAAATATGGGCAACAAAGTATTGCAAAAGACCATGCATTGCAAAGCGGACCATGGGCGTAAAGAAGGTAATGTATACCATATTCTTTTCAAATCAGGGCCCTGCTATTCAGGTTGCTGTGCCTAAAGGCAAATCTGTAAATGCGAAGTTTTACAAGAATAAAGTTCTTCGAAAATTTAAGAAATATTTCAAAGAACGAAGACCCGCAACTGGTTTGGCCCATGTCAGATTGCTACATGACAATGCGTCATCGCACAAAGCGTTCATAGTGCAAGACTATCTGAAGTAGGAAAAGGTTGTTGAACTCCCTCACCCTCCGTATTCCCCTGACCTTGCCCCGTGTGACTTTTGTTTTGTTCCCGCGGCTGAAAAATAGCTCTCTGGTCGAAAATTTGTACAGCGCAAACACCTCGGTTCTGCAATATTCCAGTGCCTTCATAGTATACCTCGAAATGATTGGATCAGAAGGCTGAAAGTTTGTATATCTATTAAAGGGGAATACTTTGAGGGGACAAAATAAATTTTTCATCGAAATCTATCACGTAATCATTTTTATGTGCATAGTTGCATATTTGAACAGTCCTCGTATTAGTTGAGCCCCGCCAAGCGAATTTGTGTCTTCGAGCACTCCGTCATGACAAATTTTAACTGCGCATGCTCTGCCATTCAGAGGGGCCAGTGATATGGCTTTCTGTCTGAAAGTTCCTCTTGATTCACTGCTTGTATGAGCGAGCAGCGAAGGTTCTGGCGAGACTGCGCGGTGCTCGCATAGGCGATAAGTACCAAAATCGCTTGACGGGGCCCAGTTATAGTTTGTCTTTTCATGTATTTATTGCTTATATCATTGTGTAAGCCGTTTGGGCATTTTGTGGGTAAGTAAGTGTCCTTTCGGTTATCCGCTATCCGCTATTGATGCTTTCATAAAGGTCTAATTACTTCATGTTCGAGTTTCTGTCCCTTTTGTGTCTCTGATGGGAGTTGTGATGTATTTGTAGCGATTCCTGATCACTGCCTTTACTTTTTTTTCAAGATTAGTGTTAACCTTTCCACCCTCTGGTCTTAGTCAACAGACGACAAAGGGCTGATATTTTCTGTTTTATTTTCTTCGAGATGACAGGATATGGCCGGGTCCACTGAAGTCCAACTGTAAGTTTTCTTTTGATTTGAGTTATTACATGCTGTCGAGTCCTCATCTTTGTTACATCTCTGTATTCGCTTGGTTTTATTTTCTGTCAATGATGATGCTTTCAACACACAACCTCAGGTAAAATGCAGTCTGCTGCGTGATGAGTTCCCAACCATTTCTGAAACCATGAAAATTATTAAGCTTCTGTTATCTGGTAAGGTTCCAGGGTCGGACGCAATATTTGCTGAGATCTACAAAGAAGATGACAGAGCTATTTCGCATTATGAGGAGAAAAGAAGCCATCCCTTAAGAATTCAAGGATGCGTCAATTATTCACCTTTTCAAACGGAGACTTAAGTTAATCCTCAGGTCTGCGACATTCAACATAGTATCTTTTTATTGTCAATTGCTAGGAAGGTCCTCGCAAGAGTCATACTTAATCGTCTGAATGAACACCATGAAAAATCAGGGCTTCTATCTGAAAGCCAATATGGATTCAGAAATGACAGAGAAACAATTGACAGTGCAAGGCAGCTTCATGAAAAAAAAAAAAAAAAAACAAAAAAAAAAAAAACAACAACAACAACAACAAGAAAAAAAACAACATTTGTACAGGACCTTACTAAAGCATTTGACACAGTCAGCCCTGAGGATCATTTGGAAATTATGGTTGCAGTTTGGCTGCCCAACCAAGTTCATAGCAATAGTGAGGCAGCTCCACGATGGTATGCTTGCATTGATCCAAAATGATGGTGAGTTTTCTGATATATTCCCTGTGACAAATGGAGTCAAGCAAGGATGTGTACTAGCCCCAACACTGTTCAGCACGATGTTCTCTGTCATGCTCACAGACGCTTTCCGTGATGGTGACAATGGTATACCAATTAGGTATTGCTTTGACAGGAAGATTTTTCAACCTTTTAGATCAAATAACTGACTTCTGTGACAGCTATGACCTCATAATCAGCATCAAAACGACGGAGTTGGTCTACCAACCAGCACAACCTTTGTTTCTCTGTCTACAACAGACAGCTACGACCTAGAATTCGTCTCATCAGCCATCTTAGAACACACAACATTAAAATTTCTGGCATGTGACTAAGATTGGCCATTGTCAGTAATAATAGACGAAATATCATTTTCTCAGTGATGTTGCACTGATGAGCCTCAGTAGTTTTACAGCTGGCCGTCCCAAGGCTCATGCTCTTTTGCAGTTTCTTACTTGTTTATTGGCTATGTGTCTTTGGTTCATGTTTCGTCTGTTTTTGTTTGTGCCTCTATGCACTTACATTCTTACGGTGACTTGAGGTGACTTCGATCTTTGACTGTGGTTTTTGTCGAGTGACCTTTTCTTAATAGTTGGATTGTTTTCCTGATGATCTGTTAGAAAGCTATATTAACTGGATCTTCAGAATTCCGTGTTTATCTAGCTTCCGTACTATGCTACACGGCTTCTGTGTCATATCATCATTCGCAGCCTGAAAAGCATCTCCGCGAGTTATTGGACTCGCTCCATTTTCTCAGAGAGACCTTAAATTCATATGTTAACTCCAAAACCATCCCTCATTGGGCTATATCTTATAGTGCCGTTTTACTAAAAATGTACCTTAATAGGGCTGCTTTTGAATTTGCAGTTTTGTTTCGTCCTTTCTTGGCTTGTGACGTCCCAATGGCTATGTAATATGGGGCTTATCCTTGTCCGTTTTGTTTTGCTAGCGGTTGTAATCACGCTGAAGACGTTGATGAGCGGAATAGATTTTAAGAGAAAAACAATACGGTTATCGGTATCATTTAGACATTTTCTAGAGTGTGTTGAAAACATAAAAAAAATCATGAATGCGAGAATTGTTCAATACACTTCCGGAAGTACTTTTGGTATGTTTCGAACAAACGAAAATCACTTTTATATTTTATACGAAACTTTGGCCAAAAAGCTGCTACTGTGAAAATAACATGGTCAAGTTATGTGTCACTGTGTATAAATATCATATCTTTTCTAAATGTAAAACTATTATCTTTACTTGTTTCAGATATGACTGGCTTCAGAGTCACTGGGAATACCTCAAATGACATTCATACACAACGACCTGTAGTATGGGAAGTCCTGCTTGGGTGACGACCTTTCATACTGGGCAGCTTTGTGTCTGGGCGGGCCAACCCGAGTCTTTCTGATGGTTTTCTTTTGCTTCAGCTCTTCAGTTATTTCATGCTGTCAAGTCCTCACCGCTGTTTCATCTCTGTATTCATTTGATCTTTATACTCTCGGAAATGATGCACTGATGGGTTACAAAGCCTTCATGTGGACTGAAGAAATAATTTGTCTAAACCACGACGGATCCAAGGGCGAGGATTCTGGTCTTGTAAATTCGATTTGCCCCCATCCCCGTTCCAAGGCGGTTCTTCTGTCGTGGTTTATTATTGTTATAGTTTGGCTTTGCATGTATGTAATGCTAATATATTCGTATTTTGAATAGTCGTTTGGCCATTTTGTGAGAAAGTAACTGTCATTTTGTCTTTCTACTTGTGACTCTTTCATTATGGTGGGGTCGTTTTGCGTTGTGTTTCTATACGTTTGATGTTTTGGAAGGGAGATGTAGGGTAATTGTATCGATTCCTGATCATTGCCTTCACTTCTGTTTTGCTTCGTTCTTGGATGAAAGGCAATTGATAGGTCTTGGACTCTATGACAGTTGCATCAGAAATTTGTTTATAGGACTGGAACTCGATGTTTTTTGCCATGTGCTCGAATCCCAATACTCTCGCTGAACTGATGACTAACTTCTGTCCTGCCGTCATATTTTGTTGTGTTCTCAATTCTGATTCATAATTGCCACATTTCATACATAGTCACATTACTCGCTGCCTTGCTGCCGTTGCTCACCGCTGAGCTATGATTTCTCCATGCGGGTAAATTTGTTATTATATAGGGATCAACCGTGGTTGTTCATGCATTAACATTTACTGGATCCCGAGGAAGCTGTTTGAACATAAGTCAGCTATCGGGCAAATATTAATGCAATGAAATAACCATGGATCAATCGATGATCGTAGTTCTTGGATATTTTACGATCTACAGCAAATTTCGACGAAAACCCAAACAGCTCCATATAAACTCCATATTAACTCTTCAAATGCGACCGGCAAGCCAACACGGCGGCTAGTTCTGAATGTTTTTTTACAATGACGTTGTTGAGGAAATAGATCAGCTCTAGCAGTGATTTGTTGAGTAAATTTGTTTGTTTGATTTGAGGTTTAACGCCCCCGTCAACACTGTAAAGGATATAAATGCACGTGTTTCAGTCGATATTTTTTGAAGAATTCTTTCAGCAATGGCGAAAGGTTGTGGGAAGTTGAAGGAAACAACAACATTATTGCCGGTTAACCTTTTCCAGCGTGTTAGAATCGAAATAGATCAGCTCTATGTTGGGTTATAAATTACAGTTTGTCGGTCAGTTGTAAGTAGACAAATCACGCGCGCTACGCGCTCGTGGTTTCTCTACTTTACAACTGACCTCCAAGCTGATTCATTACGCAACAAATCACAGCTAGAGCTAATCTATTTCTTAATTCTAACACAGCGCTCCTATATAGGCAAGGAAAAGAACGGATAAAATCAGAGTGCGGAAGAGAGTGGCGCGAAAAGCCGCTGTTTTAGGACGTCATTAACAGATTCCTTGATGTTAGACGATGTTTTATGACGTCATTAAAAGATTCCTTGATGTTAGACGTTGAAACAGCATGTTCTCACATCGAAAACGTTGCAAAACGCCATAAATGCATGTGTTACATAGAGGGTCTTACATGAGTGCTCACGTGTTATTGAATTTATTAAACGAGTTGCGGAAAAGGGATAAAATGCGAGGCTTTGTCGAACATTTTATCCCTTTTCCTCAACGAGTTTAATAAATTCAATAATACACGAGCACGAATGCAAGTTTCTCTTTGTCGTATGCCATTTAAAACGCATTTTATTCACGATTGTTTACAAAAATGTCAATATTCCACCATTAGTAAACGCGACGTCGTTAGGGGCGTTATACATCATGTAACGCAAAGGGACGTATCTAGCTAATTTGCATATTTAATCCATAAGTGGATTATCGAAAATATCACATGGCGTTATTACACTCTCAGACGCGACGTCATATGATAAAGTCAATTGTTTTGTCAGGATTTCTTCTAACAATAGCGAAATGTTTGGAGAATTTGAAGGAAACATCAGCATTATTACCAGTTTTAAATGTTTTCGAATCGAAAAAGACCATCCCTTGTAGTGGATTAATAAGTGATAAATCACAGTTTGGCAGAAAAATCATTCGCACTACTGTAAAGGTCATTTTGGAGACGTTGCTTCCAAGTTTGTGGGACTTTTACCCGACATTGAGATGAAATGACATCTGTTACCCTGTCGCACAATGAAACCAATATGTTTTATAAGCATGGGCGGTCCGACTCGTGCGCACCGCTTTGCCTGGGCAAGCTTAGATCCACTAAGCGGTTTACCAGTACTCGTGTGCGGGTCTGATTCAGCTCTGCTTGGAAGCATCGTGCAGCCCATATATTTCTTCAAGCCCCGATGGGCGGGGCCGTTGTTGAGTAATATATCACTGTTTGGAGGTCAGCTGTAAGGTAGATCAAATCATGAGCGTGTAGCGCTAGTGATTTATCTGCTTACAGCTGACAGACAAACTGTGATATTTTACTGAACAAATCACGTAATAGAGCTGATCTATTATGATTCTAACACACTGAAAGTCGACTAAATGTTGTTGTTTTCTTCATACTCTCTCAACATTCCACCATTGTCTGAAGAAATGCCGCCAACATATTTGACAGTAGCACATGTAGTTACCTGTTTTTGTAACGTTCTTGGTGCGTGAAAAAGACGTTACTCCGTCTAACGTCAAGGAAACGCTCGATGACGCCGCAAAAATTAGATTGTGGGTACTCGTAAGAACCGTCTCATCGAGGTGGTTCTTAAGGTTCTAACGAGCACCCACAATCTATATTTTGGAACAGAAATAAGAAAACTCCTTAAAACCGCCTCATCGAGGCGCCCACAATCTATATTTTAGAACAGAAATAAGAAAATAAGATCTACGCCTGTAAACCCCAGTTTTATTATATAAATGTGGGAATTTAATAGTACCACGCAGTCAAAACTAGTTCAGATGTTATTTAATAATAATCAAAAAGAAAATTGGTTAAATTGTACTAGACATTTAGAGATAAAAAATGAAATTCATTTATAATATGAGCTGATTTTGCCGTATTTAAATAACATTTCAAGAGTTCGTAATCCGTTCAACGCAAGTGCAAATTATCAATGAATCGGGGGTTTCCCCTGCAATAGGTCACTGACATTGATGATCAATACACATTAGACCAAATATGTTTCCTGAAAACAAGGAATTTAATCCACCTTGAACACTTTGAGCAGCCGTGTTGTTTACAGTTTGGTTATGCTGAGTCATTGAATTATACTGATTCAGGCATGCAGCTTTCTGACCATATTGCAGATGTTGTTCTTGGTAAGTATTTTGATTTGATATAATTTTTTATATTTGTTTGTGTTTATTTTCATTCAAACTGCTGTAATTATTGACAGACCGAACTTTTTGTGTCTTGTAATTTGCATTATTTCTGTGGGGGTTTTGGGGATTGACATCCCAGGTGTTTGCGGGCACTGTGGTTGGTAAGCCTCTTGTTGAGTGGAAGCCCTGCATTAAGCGACATCCTTTGCATGATTGTGGACAGTTTGTTAACTCCAATCGCTTGCCTTTTAAACCACTGATCACCTGGTTTCATGCATGCTGGGTTAGTATGTGTTGCCAAGTAGAAAGGGTAATTTCTATTGCAGTAATCTACTGGCCGAAAAAGACTATACTGTTTGTATACTTCAATTGGACATCTTTCTGCAGTTTCACAGTTTGCCCACATTTTAGGCTTTGCCTTTCTGACATCACGAGGATTTTCTCCAGTTCTTGTTTTAGTTTGTCGCTCTATGAACTCAAGAAACGCTTGACCCTGACTGTCTCTGTCCTGTTTGATATCACACCAACACATATATGTCTATGCTCTTCAGCGCTTCTCATTCCAAAATGAACAGTTGTGAAAAACCACAATGTATGGATAATACTGTCCGGTGTACTAATACCAAACTGATTACTTTCCCAAAGTTTTTTTATGTCTTCATCGGTTACGGCCTCTGATTTATGTACTAAATTTCCCAGTCATTGACGCTTTAACTCCCTTTGTTCGGATTTCAGTACTTCTCTCAATTTTGCAAACTCAGGACTGCTAGACAAAGGATACTGATAGTCATTCTTTCATAACCCGACATGAAGCCTCGTTAAGTATTTGGCTCATAATATGCTTCCATCTGATTTTCTGACTGACAAAAAGAACCTGCATAAGAGTGCACACAATTCAGTAGGGGGTATCTGATAGATAGGTCTGTTTTCATTGATATTGTCTTGACGCAGAAATGTGTCAAAAAGCTTTAGATCATAGAAGGCTTTACTTAGGATATTTTTGTTGGATTGTTGATTCACAGAGTTTTGTACATCTACAATTTCAACTTAGACAAATCTCTTGTTTTGGTTTGGTTCATATGATCTTTTAGTTTCACTATCAGTTTCCCATGGCGTCAGTCTTTCAGCTCTGACAGTTATTGTTTACTCTGTCCCATCGAGCACTGTTTCAAACAAATCACCAGAAGTTGTACTATTCTTTTCAAGGCAGTTCCTTTTCCCCTTTCATCAATGTGAACTTTATCATTCATGTTAAAACCGAATGGAGATACAGTTCTCAAACCGAAAGTTGCATCGGTAAACGCTGACGCCATCTTGGTTGCGATCAACAAGCGCGGCTTAATACGAATATTAATGAGGTGAACAGGCTAGCAAATGAGAAGTCGTGCAGGTGTTATTACACGTGTGGTCGTATGATATTTATTAAATGGGTTATTTCATTAAATAACATGTTGGTCATGTGATAAGATGTTTTCTCATCTAAACATTTCTAGTAAGAGTTTTTAATGTGTTAAATGTGCACTTACCAACGCTCGCGAAGGCCATGATCAGGGAACCACCGGTAAATATAGTGCTGAAATAGACAGAACCAGGAACCTCTTCCACGCAACAATTTAGCAAGCATTTTATCGGTTTGTTTTGCAGAGTGTCGGTTTTCAGGACCAGTCAATGTTTTTTTTTTTCAATATTATTTAGCCATTGTTTGCTTATTTTAACATGAAAACAAGCAAGTTATATTCCATACATCGAAATTATTGCGTAATATTGACCCGACAGACCTAGAAGCATCCGTGGTGTAGTGGTTGCGCTACTCGCCTTGTAAACCAGGGGTCGCAGAATCGATCCCGGGCTTCTCCAGACTTTCGGACGAGGTCCCGTCTCCGTATGACCTTAGCTGTTGATGGGACGTAAAACTCAAACACTCACTGACCCGACAGACCACAAATGTTTATTGATACATGCATATTGATTGCCTAAGAGTTTGCTGATTAAAGAAAAACGTATTTTGTTTGAACAGGTATTCAGCCGTTCAATACCCTGTAAGTTTGTTTGTTTGTTTGTATGATTTGATGTTTAACGTCCCCGTCAACACTGTATAGGTCATTCTGGAGACGTTGCTTCCACTTTTGTGGGACTTTCACCCGACATTGAGATGAAATGACACCTCAAGCCCTGTCGCCCAATGAAACCAATATGGTTTCTAAGCATCAACGGTCCAACTCGAACCGCTTTGCATAGGCAGGCTTAGATCCTCTAAGCGGTTTACCAGTACTCGTGTGCCATCGGATTCAGCTCTGCGTGGAAGCATCATGCAGCCCATCTATTTCTTCAAGCCCCGATGAGCGGGGGCGGAAAGATATGAAATGATAAACACTCAACGTAATTTGCAATTTCATATCTTTCCATCTATTTTTTGATATCTTCATTTTAATAATATTTTACTTATAGCATATCGTGATTTTTCTTTGACAATGCTATCATCACGATAACAACAAGTCCGTGAAATAAAGACCCCCCTAAACCTCTCTTGATATAGAGAAAAGTGGGGTTTACGGGGGTACATGTAAACATTGTCTGCCTTAGTTTAGCTCAAAAAACATAGATTGTGGGTACTCGTTAGTGCGAGCACAATTTATGTTGAAAGCAGAAATAAGAAAGATATAATCATTTTTACTAATATTTGTCATTTCTGACACCATGTTGGACGCTATTGTTTCATATGGACATGTTTGCCTTATGTATCAATACATACACAAGTTGATCTGATTCACCGGAAGAAATGATACATCACGAAAACAAGCCTAATAGATATAATTTTGGCCCCACTTGAACCCCACTTTTATATAGTAAAACAGGGGTTTACAGAGGTAAACCTTATTTTTCTTTTATAGATTGTGGATACTGGTTAGAATCGCCTCACTGAGGCGGTTCTAACGAGTACCTACGATCTATATTTTGAGGCGGAATAATAAAAATATTACAATTTTTTATCTTAAAATTTTCGTTTTGTCGGCATTAAATATGTTCTAGAAAAGGTTTACAGTTTACATGGCATTTGTATAGGCATGCTTTCGTAATGGAAACGATATTGAATATATCGAGAAGCTGCTCTGTGCAAAAGTTTTGTATCGATATGCTCGGGCTGCCCGCATCTAAGTCCAGGAATCGGTCCCGGAAGTCCCAATCGTCCCTCGGCATTAGGTTCGCGCATCTGTGTGGTATAGTGTATTGTGGAGTAACCAAACCATGAATTTTTTTCTGAAGAAAATTACTTAATGTTTTCTCATTATTGCTTTAACCAAAGATGAGGCAGTCCTATCGAGTACCCACAGTCTGTCTTTTAGCAGAAACTAGAACTGTCAAAGGATCAAACTAAAATACCCCGCTAAAGCGATTTTTTTTCTGAATCGGTGATCGAACAAGTACCTTTTTTACTACGTTAACTGGAATTGTCAGGGGTGTTCCATTACGATAATACACCCGTGTGTCTTAGTGCATTCTGTCATATCTCCAAAATGGTTAGTTTTGTGATGAAAATTTGTGACCGTTTTTTCCTATTGTTACTCCAAACATAGGTTGAGGCGGTTCTAACGAGTACACACAACCTATGTCTAGGAGCAGAAATAAGAAAAATGATGTATACCCCCGCAAACCCAGTTTTGTTTTCATATATAATTGGGTTTAAAGGGGGTTCGTTGTACGGACTTGTTGTCGCGATGCATTACACGGCCTCTATTAAACAGCACGAAACATGCCTATATAATCTTGACCCCCTTGAACCCAACTTTTATATAGTAAAACTGGGGTTTACAGTGGTATACATTATTTTTCTTAATTGGGCTCAAAACCATAGATTTTGGGTACTCGTTAGAACTACCTCGCTGAGGCGGTTCTAAAGAGTTCACACAAGAAAAATATCAGAATCTTTTATCTGAAAATTTTCATTTTTGATAGTAAAATGTTCCCATCTACATGTATTTGAATAGGAGTGTTTCTCAATAATGAGAAAACGTGAGGATACGTCACCATACAGCTATTATCTGTTTGTTTGTTTGGTTTGAGGTTCAACGTCCCCGTCAACACTGTAAAGGTTATTTTGGGGACGTTGCTTCCAATTTTGTTGGACTTTTACCCGACATTGAGATGATATGACATCTCAAGCCCTGCCGCCCTATGAAACCAATACTAGAGTTTATGAGCACGGACGGTCCGACACTCGCACCGCTTTTCCTGGGCAGGCTTAGATCCTTTAAGCGGTTTACTAGTAATCGTGCGCCGGTCGGTTTCAGCTCTGCGTGGAAGCATCATGCACCCATTTTTTTCTTCAAGCCCCGATGGGCGGGGGGCGACAGCTATTATCTGGAAAAGTTCTAAACGAAAAATACTAAGTTCCATAACTGCATTAATATTGTAGATAGAGTAATGGCCCTTCAGCAATGCACTTTTGCACAGTGTCCTTTACAAGTGTTCGAAGTTTCATTTGGCTGGTTTTCGTGTTATTTTCCGGACAACATTCTAAACAAAAATACGAAGTCCAATAACTGCACCTATGGTGTAGAGGTGTGAAATTTCATTTGGATATCTCAAGGGGTTTTTGAGGTACTGTCCGGACAAAATTCCAAACAAAAAATAAAAATAAAAACATTAATAAATACAAAGTCGAATGACTCCGCTTATATTGCAGATAGAGTGCCAACCCCTGCGCATGGCCCTTTTGCACACTGACTTTCACAAGAGTGTGAAGTTTCAATTGGATAGCTCAAGAGGTTTCTGAGGTATTGGGCGGACAAAATTGTAAACAAAAATACAAAATCCAATAACTCCGCTAATGTTGCAGATAAAATTACGGCCTTTGTGCACGGTACTTCACCAAAATGGCTTTTACAAATGTGTGAAAAATAGAAGTGAAGGCAATGACCAGGAATCGATTCAGTTAACCCACAGCTGCCATCAGAGACACCAAAGGGTACAGACCTGACAAGCCATTTCTGGCCAAAAATTGACGTTTTTGGGGGGCCTATGCCATTAACAATAAGGGTCAACTGAGGCCACTAATATCTACCCAAATCTTTGATAGGTTGCAATAAATAGAGGATATTTACTTTTTTGAGGTGGATACCAAAAATATTTCATCGAGTGTGTTGAAAACATCATAATTTTCACGAGTGCGAAGCACGAGTGAAAATTCGGATGTTTTCAACACACAGCCTATTTTTCGACCAGAACGTAAACAAAAAAGTAGTTCCGGCACGCTACAGTGAAATGATATAAATGGTATCAATCACATGTGAAATGATACGATATCATTTCACTTGCGATTGATATCATTTTATGTGTTTCAGATATGCATTGATTTCACTGCTAAGTATAAAATAATATATTGTTCCAAGTTTCATCAATTCCTTCATAAGATAGGGTGCAGATATGCCAAAATTGACAGTTTTATGGGACTAAAACCGAGACTGGTATTTTCGTTTATTTTGTGTACTCTTTGCTTCCAAAGGCTCTGACCATTCAGAACTTATTTGCCCTTCAAAATAATGTCAAGGTCATCAAAATCTAATCAAATCTTTGGTAGATTGCAGTGATACATTGTACCACGTTTGACTAAATTTCAAAGATTGGTTCATGTGAAAGGGTGCAGATAAGCTATTGTGGGCCCAAAATTTACAGTTCCGGGCGGGGAGGGGGGGGGGGTGGCTGGTGTGCTCTTGCAAATAAGGTCAAGGCCACCATAATCTAACCAAATCTTTGGTAGATTGCAATGATATAATTTTCAATGTTTGACCAAGTTTAATCAGATAGGGTGCAGACGAGCCCAAATTGCATTTGTGTGTGTGTGTGTGGGGGGGGGGGTGCCCTTTAAAATACGGTCATGGTCACCAAAACCTAGCTAAATCTTCGGTAAGTTGCAATAATATATTGTACAAAATATATTCTATCTTTTGGAAGCAAGGAATACACCACATAACTGAAAAGTATGGAGTTTACAAGTTTGTCAACGTCAGATTAGCTAGTTTCGGCCAATTGGGCCTCATCAGTGACCCTACAATATTTTTCCAAATTCAACAGTGGAATCAATGATCTCAAAGGACAAGAAAATATAAGCTGCACTATGATGGAAGACAGGAAGACTGTTTATGGCCGCCATGTTCTCTGAAAGGGTTATCCTTTGGACGTAAGGAATACACCACAGAACTGAGAAGTAAGTTTGACCAAATTTTATCAAATTGTACATGTGATAGGGTGCAGACAAGTCATTTTTGGCCCACACCTGACAGTTTGTGGAGGTATCTGACCTTGAAAATAAGGCCAAGGCCATCAAAACCTAATGGCTGTTTTCCCCTATCCTAGTGATGTAACCAGACAGGTTTGGTCAGAATACACCAATAGGTTCAAGAGCTTCAAACAGGCTCCCCCGAAGCCAACGTCAACGCCGACGCCAACGCCGACCCTAACGCCGACGCAAACGGGATCCGGACCAAAAACAAAATGTCATCCTCAGCTTGGTGAGGGACGATTTAATTTTCGCTTTTCTTCTAAATCATCGGTTACAATTAAATATGTTTTAGAATGTTTAAATGATACTTACAAGCCAACCAATCTATAAATTCTTGTCCCAAACTTGTAATTAATATGGCCCATAACAGCAGCAGCGATATTAAACAGTGCCGCAGCAATTGCAAAGCAAAGGGCCAGCTTTTCGTCTTGTGGTTTGCAAGCGTTAACTTCATTACCAAATGGTACATCTGTACTGCCTTTTGTTATTTGAGCGTTGGTTGACAAAGATGCTGTGGAATAGTTAGGTCCAGTCGATGTCTCCGAAGGCCACTGATGATCTGTAGTGTTCTCAAATAAAGATGTCTTGGTTGTTTCATCATTAAATATTTCACTTCTTTGGCATAAATTCGCATAAACACCTTCGTCTTTTAGAACAAACACTAACGATCCCCAGCCAAAGAGGAGCCCACCGAAGAGCAATATTTCAGTGAATGCCCAACATAGTAAACCGCACTTTTTCCATCCCACGCTTTTTTGTACAGTTGAAGTCATAGTTACCGTTACCATGATGGCATTCCTCTTTACTACTTTCTATTCTTAAATGGACACAATGGTACCGTCCCTGGCATTGGTGCAGTCTCTCTTCACGTTACATCCGTGTGATATAGTGCATTTTTGTCATGCCTCAAAAAAGGTAATTTTATGATTAAATATTGTGATATCAGTCTTATTTATATTCCAAACATAGGTTTGGGTGCTCGTTAGAACCGCCTCAATGAGGCGGTTCTAACGAGTACCACAACCTATCTATTGGAGCAAAAATAAGAAAAAATATGTATACCCCCGTAAACCCCAGTTTTCTCTGTATAAAGTGGGGTTTAGGGGGGTCTTCATTTCACGGACTTGTTCACGTGATTATCTAACGAGGACTACAAGCCATGTAATAAATGCCATCGAAAACCCCTGTTTGAACAGTGAAAATTGGGGTAAACAAGAGAACAAATATTTTCCGTATCGCTGCTTTGAACAATCTAGGTGTGACATCATACTCACGAATCCGTGTAATGAACACCCCTGTAAAATAGAAGTGGAGGCAATGATCAGGAATCGATACAATTAACCCACAGCTCCCATCAGAGATACCAAAGGGAAAGAAACACAAATTTAAAATAACTAGACCCTAATGGAAACATCAATAGCGGAAAGTCAAAAGTACAGTTACGCTCCCCCAAAATTGCCAATTGGCTATCCAAAACAAAACAAAAAAAAAAATACAAGCGATGCACACACTCAAACCATAACAACAGTAGTAGGGGGGCCACTTTGGAGTCATGGACTGCGCATGCGCAGCATTTGTATCACTTCCGGTGAAACGTAAGGGAAACGATTAGATGACGAAACTACCCTAAATATCGGACGAGTGTTCGAATGACGTAACTCGCGGTAATTACGCCGTAAGTATCCTAAATTTTGAGGCGAAAGATGTTCCCGCGGATTGGCGCAGTTCGCCGTCCCCGATCTGGTCGGGGTGATCGGGGTCTACCCCGTTCGCTCGAGCGCTCCTATCCCAATATTTAGGGAGATACTACCAGGTATAGTAGCGATGAAATTAATTCTCTCACCCGCAAAGTAATTATCGCCTCGAAAACCGGGAAAACAATGGAAGGTGTTGGAAGAGCTCGACTCGATGCGAGAAACTAGGAATGGACCGCGTCCCGGAAAAAAAAAAGTTTGGTTCGTTCGATTTTAGGTTTAACGTCCCCGTCAACGCCGTATAGGTCATTTTGGGGGGCGTTGCTCCCAGTCGCGCGAGACCTTTACCAGACATATCTACAACATTTGAATCTCGGAGAATCTTTCTCGGCTACGGAATTTATACGGATATCGCGGGGGCGTAGCCGGAGCAAAAAAAAAATATATTGATCAATGCAGAGCGAGTTTGGTCATGTCTTAATGATCTCATCTGATTGGTTGGAGCAATGAGTTAAACCTTTCTGCGTGCTGGTCAAGACCTCAGTTTCAAAATGAATTCGTGTTGTAAAGTGTCAACCCACGCGATAGAAAAACATCTTTACTCCGAGAGTATGGAAGCTTCTGTCTTTTCAAATAGACGTGTCATGTTTGATAGTATCAAGAAGTGTTTGGATAAACCTGACAAAAAGAACGTGCGCGGTAAAAGGCTCGAACTCATAAAAACCTTTACTTTTGACATAGGAATTTTGGGATACAGCAGACGAACGAGCAACACCGTTAAAGTCGTGTGTACTCAAACCAGTAGAAAAACGCTTGTCATAACCGCTTATCCGATAGTGACATTCCTCGAACGTGTCTAGACACGTTTTATCCAATCAGCGACAGCCGTGAAAGAACCAATCGGATTGCACCGCATAAGTATGTATACCTCGTTCGCGCGGTACTGTGCCATTCGATAAGAAAACATGGCAAACTACAGATGTCGGTTCAGTCTCGGGAATGATCGTTACGTGGAAGTGCACGAATGGAAGGGCGAGTTACGGGTCGATATCAGGGAGTGGAAAGACGATAAACCGACTAAGAAAGGAATCAGTCTAAACTTGATGCGATGGAAGAATTGGCTCGATCAGTTGGAATACGTGGATAAGGCATTGGAAAAGAAACAGGTCTATAGATGTCATCTCGGAGGAAACGTCTTCTGTAAGATCGGCGAAAATAGTGTCTGCGTAGATATAAGACAATTCTGGACGAATTGTCCTACAACCGCAGGACGAAGTTGTACCAACGAAAACGGGAATATGCTTGAGGCCGCCGGAATTCAATCGTTTGAAAGACTTGTTGTTAGAAATAGGAAATACATTACCCGAACTCAACCCAGTGGTCCCTTGCTTTCTGCAAAGTGACCATTTGAATCAGTTGGGAGCTTTACAGTGCTCAGAGTGCAATCCGAACGATTACCAAAACTGGTGAAGACAGTGACACGAACGGAAGTAAATTGTCATACACACGAAACAGACGTATACAACGCGTCATAAATATGGAGCACGCTTGCGAATACATGACAGAATATAGAGTGATAGACCCCAAATGACAAATATAAAAATGTTTGGTATGACAATGATGACTTTGGCGTTGTTGGATGAACTGTTGTTATGGCTGAGGTGTTTTCAATTACGACGGGAAGCCAGGGAGGCTGCGGAACGCTTTATAGAAGCGATTGAGAGACACGATGACGATGTATCGCACTTATATAGCGTTATATTGTAAATTGTATGCATTGTATCATACTTTTTGAATATTTGTTTCAAACTTTATATATCCATTGTTTTCTCGTGACACGGTATACACACTCGTTTTGCATCGTTTAGTGTCCCGTATGTTTAGTATCGTTTTATTGTTTTGTAAGAATATTCGTTTGCCATAGTCTTCGTTAAAATAAAGATGACTGACTGGAAGCAATATTTATCTTCTTTGTATTTTAATCCCAAATCCCCGGGCAGTTACCTAGGACCGGAGAAACTGTACCAGATCGTCAAAACTCGAGGCCAATTTAAAATTGGCAGGTATCGCATACGCAAATGGCTGCAAGACCAGGATTCGTATTCCCTGACTAGAGGCGCCAGACGCAAATATACCCGGTCCAGGGTGATTGTGGCTGGCATTGACAGTCAGTGGGATATGGATCTGATGGATATGGTTGACATTTCCAAACAGAATGACGGCTATCGATACGTACTGGTCTCCACAGACATTTTCTCTCGTTTTGCTCATTGCCGGCCCGTAAAAAGTAAAAAAGGGGTCGATATTGTCACAGCCCTACGAGTCATACTTAAAGGACCGAGAAAACCTAACACGATTAGGACTGACCGAGGTATGGAATTCCGTAGTAAAGAGGTCAATACATATTTAAAAAACAAAAACATTCATCATTTTTACGCCCTGAATACGGAGACCAAAGCAAATTACAGCGAACGGTTAATCAAGACATTAAAACACAAGTTGTTTAGGTATATGATGAAAAATAGAACGCAGCGGTATGTCGACATTCTTCAAGATGTAGTTCACAGCTATAATCAAACCGTACATAGAAGTCTGGGTCAACCCCCGGCTTCCATTTCAAAGGAAAACGAAGGCGAAAGTAGGCTGCAGCAGTATTTATTGAGACAGGCGGGGGACAAGTCGAAAATAAGAAGCAAACGGAAAACCAAAAAACAGTACAAATTTAAACTCGGTCAAACGGTACGCATATCGCACGTGAGAACTTTATTCGATAGAGAATACTCGCAAAAATGAACTGGCGAAATATTTAAAGTCAGCTCGCGTTTTAGAAGAGATGGTATCCCGGTTTATAGGCTCGAATCCTGGGATGACGAAAAAGTGGAAGGTACCTTTTATGAACAGGAACTTCAGAAGATTCGCGTGGACGATTCTACCGAATATTACATCCAAGAGATATTAAAAAGACGCGTCCGAAACAAGCGAAAAGAAGTTCTCGTTCGCTGGTTGCACTGGCCCAAGAAATATGACAGCTGGATTCCGGAAGAAGACGTGAAAGACTACTCGTAGCCCGAAATCACGTGAATTTATGTCGGACAAAATAGACATACACACCAATTCGTATTCATTGTTTGACAAGACGCCAAGATGAAAATTACTAACGTGGTATATAGCGCCCAATTAAATTGTCAGATCGACCTGATAGAATTATGTCAACGTATATGGAACGCTCGATATGACCCGAGATCTTTTCCCGGTCTTATATGGCAGCATAGAACTATCGGTGGCAACTGTCTCGTGTTTTCCAGCGGCGCTATCAACTGCAATGGAAGAGCCTCAGACGTAGAAGAGGGTCGGAAACGTTTACGCAGATATGCCAGACAGCTTCAAACGCTAGGTTATCCCGCCAGTCTAGGAACGGTTAGGATGTTGACAGCGTCTGCCAGTCACTCTCTTAGCGCTGAATTGGACTTAAAGGCGTTGGCTGAGGAAAGAAGTGTAGTGTACGAGCCAGAGTTGTTTCCGGCTCTAAATTTCAAAATAGATGGCGTAAATTTTTGCTGCTTTCATACCGGTAAAGTGGTAATCACGGGTATCAAATGTATGAATCAAATGGATAACGCGGTTTTTCCAACACTGATCGAGCTGGAGCTCTATACTCGTAAGAAGCGGTGACAAGAAACGCCGACTAAAATCATGGAACATTCCAAAGTTTTCCGTTCCATTCGCTATTTAGCGACCTTGAGAGATGCCTTACCGGTGGATCGTAGAACCCTGTTACGAAATATTACTCGATTGCAAATGTCATCCATTAGAGAGGTAGCCAAAAGACTGACCAACGGAACGATCAATCCTCTAAGAAGGGATGCAAGACTCTTCGAAAGGAGAAGGCTCGCGCTAAGAACGTTAGGGTCAAATAGAGTTAGTTTCCAGAGAAAGAAAGCATTAGTAAACAGACATTCGTCGTTCCTTCCGTCTATGCTGAGAAGCGTTTACCTGATACAAACCATCGTGGACGAGATCCGAACCACCGCAGAAACATGACAGATTTTTACGCTTATCTCAGTAGCAAAGACTCTTTGGATTTACGTAAGAACAACAACCCTTCCGACTTTTGGATCCAATTTCATAAAACCTATACTCTGGACGGTCACTGGGTGTGCGCTCTCAAACAGATATCTTTGACGTTAAACTTTACGCCTAGATCGAGAAGAATATATCTCTGTTGCGATATTGGGGAGGAATCCTACGTAAGAAACAGAACTATACCGGTGTTAAGAAATATCGAGATCGACAACCGATATAAAAAGCTCAAATCTGACAGGTTTGAAGACGCCATCTATCTTCCCGTAAACGTGTCAAACTTGACCGCCCTCAGATTGTATCTACTAGGCGAGGATTTACAACCCGTAACTTTCGATTCGAACGATCTACATTGCGTGTTACATTTTAAACGAAATGGGCTCAATCGAAGTGTACGATATTAAATCGCAAAAATGGGTCCCCTATATACCAGACTATGACAAATGGTATCAGCACTTTAAAGACCTGAGCGACGGGTACGTTCAGCCCGATCACCTCGGTCGTTACGTGGTGGGCGTAGGTGAAAGAAACAGAAAATTGAAAGAAAGTCAAATTCCCGTGGTAAAATTGGTCAGTCCTGTTGCTCAAGCGGTAGAGATGGCCAAATCCGACATAGAACGTAAGAAAGAAGGTGGTAAGAAGCGTAAGAAGGAAACGGTTGCCAGAGAAGCATTACCCAAAGGATTAAAACGATACGCTTACAACCCGGAAGATCAAGTTTAAAGAACAAAATGGACAATTGTCATCAAGAAAGTTTATCGTTATTTTCATTGCCTCCATCAGATACAGCTTTTCAGTCTAGAGAATGGATCGAATATCGACCTTCAAATCAAGTCACTTCCACCTCAGCGATAGATTTTAACATTCCTCCTCAGTCATCCGCTTACGTCGATCTCAAGCACAGCGTGTTAAACGTGAAACTGCGCTTGACAGATGCTCAAGGTGTTCCGGTAAAAGAGGACCGATCTCTCGGACTGATAAACCTTCCATTGCACACGATATTTAGACAGGTAGACGTCACGTTTCCGCAGACATCGTTGTCTCACATCGGAACTAATTACGCTTACAAAAGTTACATAGATACAATTCTTAAAACCAATCAAGCCACGCAGGAAAATATACTGTCCAGTCAGCTTTTTTATAAAGATACGAGATATAACCAAGACTCGTCAGACGCAAAGCTTGGCGGTAACGCGGGACTTTTCGAAAGATACCTCGCAACGAAAGACGGGAAAATTGTGGATCTGGAAGGCCCATTATTCCTCGATCTGTTTCAACAGCCAAGACTGTTGGTGAATGGCGTCAGTATTGGGATAAAATTGTGGCCGGGTCAGGACGCTTTCAGACTGATGTCCGACAGTCCAGATCCCGACGAAAAAGTTCAGATCTTGGATGTTAGATTTAAACTATGCGTACAGCGTTTAAATGGAGGAGTTTTAGTAGCTCACGAAAAACTCTTTCAAGATCAACCCGCCCTCTACCCGTATCTAAGGTCAGAGATAAAGACTGCCTCCATAGCTCCAGGACAGTACGGATTCAGTGCTGACGACATTTTTCAAGGCCTCGTTCCGAGCAAACTCGTGGTAGGACTGGTGTCTAGCGCGGCGTACACCGGCGATTACAAGAAAAACCCGCTAAACTTTCAACCGTTTGACTGCAGTTCAGTCGGGTTGTACGTCGATGGACAGTCATACCCCGCTCAGCCTTTGCAACCCAATTACAGCGCCGATCAGTTTGTGGACTGTTACAGAACTTTGACGCTCTTCAGAAAAGATATTAAAGTGAGTAGAGGGGATTACAAACACGGATACTGTCTCTATGTACTAGATGTAGATCCTTACTATACGTTCAACACTAAAAGAAAAGGTCATTGTCGGCTGGAACTCAAGTTTGCGACACCCTTGCTGGAAAGCGTCACCCTTATCATGTACGCTACATTTCCGGAAATTCTCCACATAAACCAAGCCAGATCCGTATACTTAAAATGAATAACCTTCAACTACAAAGTATTCTAAGAGGGTACCCCGTCAGAATTTGTTCAGTCGATAATGTAAAAAAGGAGAGATTCGTGATCGCCAATACGGATAAAAGCGGTGGACCGGGCAAGCATTGGGTTGCATTTTACTTTAATGAAGGGGGACACGACGAATTCTTTGATTCTCTCGGTAAGACAGCGGAGTACTATAATTTTGGACACGTTTTACGGAAACCGTATTTAAGGAACAGCAATCGCTTACAAGACTTTGGTTCTGATACGTGTGGACAGTACTGTATATATTATGTCGTGTGCCGATATGTCGGAATGTCATTGAAAGATATCGTAAACACGTTTAGCGTGAGAGATTTAGAGATGAATGATAGATTTGTGAGAACATTTGTAAATACAACGCAACTATAATGTAGTTTTACATCGCTTTATTTCAATAAAACTTTTATAACAAAAATATTGTCTTTGTTTTAAAATGATATCCAGTCCACGAATGTGTCAGTCTTTGCTTTTTCTACCTTTTTCTCCCGTTTCCCTGGGGGTGGAGGCGCGAACACGGTTTGGCTCTTTGGCTCGGTCTTCTTTCTCTTCACCATAGCGGGGGATGGTTGAGTTTCCTCCTTTTGAAAGTGAGAAGATGTCGTTTGCCTTTCTACGGAAGGCTCTCTTTTAAGATTCAACATCCTTTTGTATTTATCGTAGGGGACAAGTACTAGCTTTTCCATCTCTATTTGAGTACTGCTCCTAAGTAAGGTACGACTATATTCAGAAGGGTGTAAATAAAACGTTGTTTATCCGAAACGGCCTTTTTCTTGTGATAATAACCAACGGTTCTATCTCCTAACAGGTGTAAAAGGCGTCTCTCGCGTTTAAGCGCTTTTTTCTGAGCCGAGGTCAACTTTATCTTGAATTTCACGACGTTATGCGCTATCTGACTTATCGCTCTCAGTTGCTGTCTGGTAATCGTTCGCAGCAGCACCTTGCGTTGACCCGGTGTAGTTTGGGCAAATAAAAGCAAAAAGTGACGTTCTTGTACGAGTAGCTGAACCATGGTTCCTCTTGTAGGTTTGTTTCTTGTTCTTACGTCAGTCGATAAACCACGGGGTCTTCATCCGGGAATATGCGCGTTCTTAGACGATATCTATTGTCAGCATGAGGACTCATATCTACCACAAAATAGCCGTGTTTTTCGATGCTGAGAGCATCTTCGTACGCTCGTAAGAATCCTTTCGATTTCCCGGGATGCAGCTGGCGTCCTAGAATTGCGACTTGAGACGCATCGCGTAGATTTTTCAGGAGCACCATATACCACGTGTTTAAAGCTATCGTTCTCGCGTGTTTACCTCCCGGATACAAGTTTTGAGTTATCAATATCACGCTGACACATTTGTGATGGGTCCCTTGTGTGAACAATAATTCCATGTCCTTGTTGCTCATGACTTCGTGCATCAGATCATCGACGATAATGAGTTTATGTTTTTTATCTCTGGTAAGATCATCTATTTCTTCGGTAGAGGGTAGACCCCGTTTGCTGTGAAAATTGGGTATCGTCCGTTCCATGTCGTCGAAGAGATCTTGATGAATACCGTAGCAGTATAATACGTGGGAAGGCGGGTCTCTTGTGTACATTGACCGTAATTTTTTCAGGAACTTGTATACCCATCTCGTTTTACCGCTACCAGTTTGACCACTAATACACATGCTAGAGCAAGGTTCGAAAGGCAGGGTACAGCTCATTTTTTAAGTTTTGGACTGGGTAAGGCGTAACCTATGCAACTACTCAGGAGACTTATCCAAAGCTCGGTAGATCCGTTTTGTAAAGACAAATTAACTATAGAGGTGATGATGATGACGTATACAATGATCATCTGACAAAAGTAGACTATTTCCGCTTTCGGTATACGGGCCCCTAGCAAATGCCACCTCTCCGCGTTTGAACGGTTCTCATCGTCTGATCGCGGTTCATAAATAAATGCTTCCCTTTCGGGTTGATGGGGTTCGTTTGTTTCCATATTCTTACGTAGGAATAAATAACAATGTGAGACAGAAATACAGTATTCTTACAAGCTTTATGTCAAATTGATATCAATGCAACATAAGATAACAAAGAAAGGTAAATCACAAACGGCATTGACGGTGTGTCGCCTTTTATTGAGATGAAAGAATTATAACATGAAAAACTTTCACTACTCTGACAGGTTTTTTTGATATGGGGCTTACAAAAACTGAAAAGGTAATGTCAAAAACAGAAACGAGAGTAACAAAATATAAAACAGACCAGATGGAAAATCACGTGTTAGCGTGCAAAATTTGGAACACGCTTTACAAAAAGCGAAATGACGATGACATATTCACGAACGCCATTGACAAAAAAATGATACAAAAGATGACCAAAATGAAAATATTGACACAAAACGCGTTCTCTTCACCGTTAAATGTTCAAAACCTATCGGAAAATGTCATGATCATATCTAATAAAAGACAAATGAATCAAACATTTCATTTAAATGAAAAAAACTTAGGCGAATAGAATTTACAAATTCAAGTTTTTAGCGACACATAATGTATCGTGAACGCTTTTTTTAGAACAAAATATACAATAATCAAACTTTCAAAGGCGGTAATTGCTAAATGAGGAAATTTAAAATACAAAATGACAATAATATTAAATAAAAACGATAATACAAAGTGTACAGAATAGTAACACTAAAAGCGAACAATGTTGCGTATTAGCGGGTATGGATGGAGGCTCAATGTCAGCATAAATATAAAAAAATAAATAAATAAATAAATAAATGTACAAAGTTTACAAATAGCACTTTAAGCGAACGTATATTTACAGATATGGATAGGGCTCAGTGTCAGCATTCTGAATGAAAAGAATAACAATAGAGATGCGATATTTACACATCACGTGAACTAGTCCGTGAAATGAAGACCCCCCTATACCCCACTTTATATAGAGAAAATTGGGGTTTACGGGGGTAAACATTATTTTTCTTATTTTTGCTCCAAGACATAGGTTGTGGGTACTCGTTAGAACCGCCTCAATGAGGCGGTTCTAACGAGCACCCACGACCTATGTTTGCAGTATTTATAAGAAAAATATCACGGATTTTCATCAGAAAAGTAGCCATTTTGGAGATGAGAAAAATGCACTATGTCGCGCGGGTGTGTTATCGTAATGAAATGCCGTTATATCAATTGGTGTACACCTAGTAACCGTAGGGAACCGTATCGAAATTGTCAAGTCTTCGGCGTTTGGTGTACACCATTCGATACGTTTTATGCTCTTCTCTATTGTAGAGTTTGCGTTTTTTCTGGTCCCTACATATTTTGCTAGGATTTGACACAGTGATTGACTGATGGTCCGCAGTGTTGACGACCACGTCCTTAACGCTTTCAAAATGTATCAAATCGCTGTTCGTATAGTTTAGGGTAAAACCTCTCACTTTACACGTTGCCTTGCTTTTGTTGGTTTTATAGGCATAGTTTTTCGGCCCGCCAGACACAAACTCTACAATGTGCTCTCCGGCATCTAGTTCGTCCGTCAGGTCCCCTAGATAATCACCTAAAGGCGGGTCGTACTGTCCCGGCCGACTCACATATATAACACTATCTGTGTCATAATATAGGACGCTTTTATTCAGTCGTTCGAGCACACTGTATAGCTTGAGCCTGGCCCAACACGTAGTGAAGGTCGCCAGATAGATATTTGTTTTATTGTCTTCCGGTACGCAATTCTGTCTATAAATCCAGTCTACCTGGATCATATCGTCCGCGATGATATGGAAGTTTTGAGGACTTTTCATCGGATCGGACAAGATTTTGAAAAATTTATCCTCCTCACTCTCGTGGAAGAATTCCGTTTGCCGCATATTTAAACGCTGACCAAATTTTCCCCAAAAGCTGTTCAGGCATAACTTGGCCAGCGCTCTCATACCCGGATTTTTCAGAATTTCTGTATTGTCAAGCGAGATCCCTTCCTTTGAAAAGTACTCTTCTATATACCTAACCATATCATCATCAGACGCGATCCAGTCTGGCGGTCCACTGGCTTCTTGTTTAAATTTCAAAAAAGTATTTATATACGGGGCAAAGAGACCGCCATCTTTGGAAACTGGATTGTACTTGGTGGTTTCGGGCCAATGGTATACCTCGTGCACTTTGACAATCTGATATCCCAATCTCAATGCTGTCTGTAGCTCGGGAGTGCACCATACGCCGACAAGACATCTATTCTCGATAGAGCAAGAACAGTTGTCTTGATTTTCCTCGTCGGCGCATGTTCGGCAAAGCGGAAATTTTAGTTTTCCGTTTGACCTGTAGGGAAGGACCGGGTGATAAAGTCCTCTCGGCGGTAAAATTTTCACTTTGGCGATCCCGAAGTACTGGTCGATAGCTTTGAAATGGGAAGTGACGATTTCTGGATGACCTGTTGGATATTCGCAGTATTTGTTTACCCAGGGATAAAGGCTCGTGAAATCGACGTACTTTATTCGTTCATTTTCCGAGACTTTATAATAAAGCTTGCTGGCATTGGTTCGACCGCCAAAAAAGCTTTCCCTAGGGTCCAATCTTTCCGAGACATCCAACGTCTGTAGAAAACGTCTCAGGTCTACGTCTGTTTGGCACTGCTCTTTGAAGGCGTGCTCCCAGATACAGACGTAGTTCATGCCAAGTAATTGAATATACGCTTTCTTCTTCATGGTCAAGGCGTAGAGTTCGGACATGGACTGACCGGTGAATGGGTGTTTGGTCTGCTGTCTGTCAACAGGAAAGCATACATCGCACCCGTGAAACACGCAGCCGTGATACTCATAAGCTGTATTAGTGGCTTCGCAGAAACCATCTAGCTTATACCGCGTCCCGGGCAAACATTTTTCACCACCGTTTAAGGCGTGTTGTATAGAAATGCTGTTTGTCCTGGCCACCCATTGAAGCCACTGAATAGAAGCCTGGCTGTAGTTTTCATGGTGTCCCTGAGGCGGTACTTTTGCTATCGGCGATTTGATGAACAGTTTCTCCGTAACAAGACGGTCCATTTCACCCTCTTTCACCCATTCACCGTTCAGCCACACTGACATGTTGCCATCCACGAACTTCGCCTTAAACCATTCCGAACCTCCATCCAGCCTGACCTTCCACTCCTCTTCCAAATACTTGGTTTTATAGACACCCATACAGACGGAAGCAATCGTGACATAGTCAAAGGGGTCTATAGCCACGTCTTGCATCTGCTGTTGCCCTTTTTTATTACTGATTAAGGCACGGGTGGTGGTGGAAGTGATTAGTAACTCTCGGAATTTCAGGCAGGCTTGTCGAAGTATGTCAACGTCGCTGACGCAGTAGTCTTTGATCTCCTTTCGAAAATCGAACGGGAGATCTTTGACACCCTCGTACCACTTCAGAAATTCCGAGCGTTCTTGAGTTCCCATAAAATCGTGCCCGTAGTAGTGTGGAGCGGGGTAGCTACCGACATAAGTTTGATTATCCTTCCGATTGAAATGATGAGGAAACCAGCCCTTCTTCAGTTCCTTCAAGCCAAAGGCATTTGGAAGAGCGGCCAATTTCATCGGGAGAAAGTTCAAACTGTCGAGTACCTGAATGTGAAGGCCCCTTTCCACAGTCATGTACATGATTTTGCTACCATTGTAAATAATTTTACTAGGGCGCATACTATTGTCAATAAGGTATTCCAACAAGAAGTACCCATCATAACCCTTAAGGTTGTGAGCAATGACTTTGAAATGTTTATGGTCATCCGAAAAAAGCCACTCGCAAAACCGTTGGGCGGTGTCCTCTCCTTGAAATGTGACCTAACGAAACCCACAGGTATCCGGGCAAGGGCCTTGGTCACTTTCATCACCCCTCGGTTTTGCGCATTCTGCGCATCGGGGACCGCAATTATCGCATTTAGAGTCAGCTGTGACATCGCTTGTTATACAGTGATCGCATACGGACTGGGTCACTACGTAGTTTGGTCGATGCGTAGTTCGACCACACCAAGCGGTGTTACAGTTCTGACACTTTTTGCAGGAGCCGCATTTCTTGCCCGGTACGCAATCTTTGCAGTCCTTAATTGACGGAGCGTAACCCTCTGCGCAGGTGCTGATTTCGTCTTGACTACATTCGATGTCGAAGAACAGGAAATTTGAATTAAGGGAGGGCTTGTAATGAGAAGCTCTCATGTAACACAAGTGCCCCCTTAACACAAATTGTTCGCAGCTGGTGCAAAGGTATTCTCCGCATCGGTGCTCTTCGACCTTTCGGATACTCCTGTTGACGACCTTATTGCAGGTGGGACACTTCCACCATTTCTGACACTGAGATGGACCGCTAGACTGGCTTTTCTTTGTCCCCGTTCTGTAAGTCGGAGTGGTTTGATGAGATTGATAACAGTCAAGTGACCTACATATCATATTGCAGTCACTGCACGTGATAGGACGCTTGGTTTTAGGACACTTTTCGCGTTTACATACAATACACGTGATGTCACACTGGTGTTTCCCGCGCATATTGTAGTGCTTTAAACATTTATGGCAAAAATAACGGGAACTAAAAAAAGCAGTTATTCTGGTCACAGAGTGGAAATGCGTATAGTCGACCAAGTAAATATAGATACACGGCCTTTCGTCCGTGCTTGCGGTCGTTATAAATTTATTTCCCAATCTGGCGCTGATTACCATGACCCGGACCCCGAGAACCGCTTCAAAGGCGGGAATGTCGCTCAGACTAGCCGGTCTGTCGGTGGGGACATCCGCCAAACGACTGATCGATTCGGCTAAGTCCTTTTGCTCCCCTCGCCCTTGTTTACTTATCATGTTTTTGAAGTGGGATTCGGGCACTTTACGGTGTTGCAAAATCAGCTCCAGATTGGACTTTGTACCCCTAGACTCGGTTATGATTTTCCACTCTGCGGCAGAACAACTGTTTAGTTTAGCCCAGCTGACACTTATAGCCCTAGCCATGCATAACTGATCGTCATTTTGTATAGTAACGATACATTTTTTAAGTCCCGCGGAATTGTCATTTCCATCTAGTTTTGTAATTCGGCGTCTTGCACCGCCTTTGGGCATATCTACTGTCCCTACACTGACATCGAAACTCTCATCAATCGACAGGTTTTGATGGCTGTTTAATACTTTCTCGATCGTCTCCATTACCGTATTGGCATCGATTTGGTCCCATCGTTGCAGAGGCACTACGATGGGGTCATGCAAGTCGTTATGTTGAATAACGACTCGCCCTAAATCGTTCCCGGCCAAGTCACCCCTAGCCTGGGCCAGAACATCATCAAACATGTCGTGGAGGCCCTGGCGTACATCTCTTAACTGTTGACCATGATGTTGATCATCAACCTAAAATATAAGAACAACTCGTGTTAAATAAACAGAAAGTTACGTACATCAAAGAAGCATATGCATTAAAGCATCATTGAACGTATTTTCCGTCCGTTCGTGTGTGTGTGTGTGTGTGTTTATATATGTATGCGTGTGTGTCTGTGAGCGTGTGTGTCTGTGAGCGTCTGTGGGTATGTGTTTGTGCGTATGTGTGTATGAGCGTGTGTTTGTGGGTATGTGTTGGTGTGTATGCGCGCGTGCGGTTGTGCGTATGTATGTATGGGCGTATGCATGTATGTATGTATGTATGTATGTATGTATGTATGTATGTATGTATGTATGTATGTATGTATGTATGTATGTATGTATGTATGTACGTATGTATGTATGTGCGTATGCATGCATGTATGTATGTATGTATGTATGTATGTATGCCCATACTAAATGATACTATGTGTTTGCGTGCGTGTGTAGATTTGTTTCTGTCTAACTGATTGCTGTCTGCATGGTCATTCGCAGCATGTAAAAATGAGACTGACGCCGCCATTAACAGCTATTTGAAAAAAAAAAAACTACTATGGATTTTCACTTTTGAAGAGCCATTATGTGCACAAAATGACAAACATCATAGAGTGTGAAAGAATAACTTTACGCGGATGTTTCCAAAACTGTAGTGCAAAATGATCGTTTTCACTAGCAGGCGATTTTAAAGCACTGTTCCCTAACATGACACGTCTTCAGCTGCATATATATAAACGAAGATTTTATCTTACCTTGACTTCATAACAAGTATCAATGGCTGAATTTTTCGCATATGTTCTCTTAGATTTCTCCCGGATGCTGTAGCTCAGTCCTTGTGGTGGCGTGTCTGGTCTGTTTGATGGACCGGGTCGAGGTTCATCGCCATTACCCACCTGTATAATAATAATAATAATAATAATAATAATAATAATAATAATAATAATAAAATGCGATAATTCATTATAAAACATTAATAAATGATACTATATTTGCATCGTAAACGCGAAACTTGTACATTATTAAGCGTACACCTAGTGAATTTATTTTCACGTATAAATGACATTAACGCCGAACGATTAACGACAGAGTGAAAGCGACCAGTATTTACTAAGCGCGACCAGCAAAGATTCAAATCAATAGCGCACCTTCCACTAAGGCCTTGCGATCAGTGAAGACTCTGATCAGACTGCGCGAATGCGAGGGCTGATCTGTGTATTCGCTTGTGGCTCAAGCTTTCTTGTTAGATTTGTCATGAGCTGGCTCATAAGGTATAGTTAAGCTTAAAGTTTTGAGTAGAAATAAGAAAAATAATATTTACATATTTCCGTTACTATATAGACACGAACATAACCGAAGTATTTAACTGCACATGCTTGTCACTCGGATGAACAACGCAACGGTATCGGTTTGTGTGTTCAAAATAAAATAAAAATGAATCAGACTTCTCACCTGAACAGCTTGCATTCTCCGTTCTTCCGCTATATCCGGGATCTGATCTAGTTCTTCTTCCTATAATAATAATAATAATAATAATCACTAAAAAATACAGCCATCGCAAAATCACCGCGTTTTCTCCGCAGGGACTATGTACCGAAATCCCTTTACCGACCCCCAATCTACCCTATAGTACCAAACTTTTACGCGTATTATATTCTACTAATCATCCCCCCCTCAGTATGATATGCCACATGAATATGTTCTAAAAATCTTTAATTTTGACCTTTTGATCCCTTCCGTAGGGGCCTATTTGTTAGCGTTAAAAGTTTACTCGCATTGTATTCTACTAATCATCCCCTTCAATTTGATATGCAACATGACTATATTTAAAAAAAAAATGAATTTTGATCCCCGACCCCTCAATCGCGACCCCCTGGGGGGCATGACCCATGGGTCGGAGCCTAAATCACGTTCAGTACGTTTTATACATGATTCAATACTAATTACTTCAGCAAAGCTCGGTATCAAAATATATAAAATTGTCTTTGTAATTGAATTTTATTGTTATTTGATCTTTTGAACCCCCTCCCCAAGGCCCCCAGGGGGGGGGGAGGGGGCGGCAAACATGTGACAATGCACTACCCACTCATGAAAGGAACACCCACACCAGATTTGGTTGGATTCCGATCAGCGGTTTAGGCGCTTTTTATATAGGAAAACTGGAGTTTGCGGGGGTAAACACCGATGAAGACAAAGGTTGTGGGTACTCGTTAGAACCGTCTCATCGAGGCGGATCTAAAGAGTGCCTACAATCTATGTCTTGAGCAGAAATAAGAAAATATCACGTTTTTATTCAGCTTAAATTTTCTGTTTTTATGGCCGAAAAATTGACAATGTTTTTATATAGGCGTGTTTTCGTAATAACACGAAAAAAAAAAAAAAATATCATTTACCTCTGACATAGGTTCCCACTCTCCGTCAGCAATGCATATTCTCGACATCTCATCCATTTCCTCGTCACGCAGAAAGGCCTTTATCGACTCATCAACGTCTTCTTTTTCTGCCACAAAGTCCAAAGCCAACTCGAAGTCTGATGCGTTCTGTGGCGTGTTTTCCCCTACACTTGCCAGCACGTTATCGGGGTAATTTTGACTCGGCTGATCCGTTTGTCTTAATTGACTAAGTCGAGATCTTACGGCCTCCGAGTCTCGAATTCCCATCATGTCGGCAAAGTTTACTAAAGAGGCAGCATCCTCGTAAGAATTTACCATTGCAACGAACACTGACTGTATCAAATCCATCTTTACTCTTATATCTCTTTAACTAGAATGAAATACAATTGCCCAACACCGCATTCTTACATACGGTTTGCTCAGATGTTCTCCTTTTTGATTGACCGTAACAGTATCAGTGGGCGGGGCTTAGTACAATTTCTTTTCAAAAATTAAACGATTGGCACTTTCCTAGGACGGCAAAAAATTATGGGATTGTAACGTAGTTTGTACGTATGTAAAATCGCGGGTAGAACGTCCGATGTCGTATAAAAAACGTTTCGCAATACCCGCCATTGTTATCTAGTCATGTCTATTGTTCCGTATTGTTATAAATGATGTTGTATAAAAGAAAGGCTTGAGATATCGATCTTTTCGATTAAATGAATAACGCTAATTTCTATATAATAAGCCGGCATAAGCGAAAACGGTACTTAACGCTTATACGCGCAGCGAAGACTCTTTACTGCGCGGTTAGAAGGCCGGAAAAGGCGAACACGCTATCGCATCACGAAACCACGCCTATATAATTTTTGATCCCTTTAAACCCAACTTTTATACGGTAAAACTAGGGTTTAAGGGGGGAGTAAATATTATTTTCCTCATTTCTGCCCCCTAGACATAGGTTGTGGGTACTCGATAGAACCGACTCATTAAGGCGGTTCTATTGAGTACCCGCAATGTATGGGTCACGTGTGTGACGCCGAGTTCAGCAACGGAAGGTCAGGTGGTTTTTCTCCGGGCACTCCGGTTTTCGCCCACCTCTGAATAACGATCGACTCGGTATGAGTAAAATAGTCTTGAAAGGGTCGTAAAACCCGAACCAAAAAAATTGGTTAGTAATTTTTTCCATATATTTGCGTGGGCGGAAGTTCGTAACGGTATAAGGCCTAAAAAGTCCCGTCACGCCGCGCAGACTTTGCGGACGTATTAAATCTATTTCGTTTGGGTAAAAATATTTCTATGTCGAAAACGGGGCAAAATGATTGATCCGCCCCCCGCCCATCGGGGGCTTAGAGCCGCGAGTCGGCCCGGCAACGCGTATAAACTCTATCGTTTTTATTAGGCGGCAGGGATTGAGATGTCATTTCAGCGCAATGTCGGCTTGGAAGCAACGTCTCCAAAATGACCTAAATTATGTTGACGGGGACGTTAAACCTCAAATCGAACAAACATGTTTGATAAAAACTTTTTTCTCAGCTGCAGCCCATTCAGAAGCGAGCGTGTTTAGAAATTTAAACGATAACATCAGCCTTCTAAACGCTGTCTTCCAGCGAGTTTCATTGTTTTCTAGTTTAAAGGCGATAAGTGTTTCGCACTGAGTGTCGGAGACAATCGATTTGTCAATATCGCAGGACTGCACCGGGTAGTATTACCCTAAATATTGGGACAGAAAAAAAAACAGTCTAGATCCCGATCACCCTGACCAGGGTCTGCACTGTTTGTCATTCCACTATTCCACCAGAACACGTTTGCTACATCGCTTGAGATCAAACTTTAGGATATTTACGGTGACCTCCCTTCAGGTGCCCCAATTTTTAGGGTAATTACAGCAGATCAAAAATCCTATCATCATTTGCTTCTCATTTTACGCTCCACTCTCATAATGCATACTAGCTACGCCCCCGCGATATCCGTATAAATTCCGTAGCCGAGAAAGATTCTCCGAGATTCAAATGTTGTAGATATGTCCGGTAAAGGTCTCGCGCGACTGGGAGCAACGCCCCCCCAAAATGACCTATACGGCGTTGACGGGGACGTTAAACCTAAAATCGAACGAACCAAATTTTTTTTTCCGGGACGCGGTCCATTCCTAGTTTCTCGCATCGAGTCGAGCTCTTCCAACACCTTCCATTGTTTTCCCGGTTTTCGAGGCGATAATTACTTTGCGGGTGAGAGAATTAATTTCATCGCTACTATACCGGGTAGTATCTCCCTAAATATCGGGATAGGAGCGCTCGAGCGAACGGGGTAGACCCCCGATCACCCCGACCAGATCGGGGACGGCGAACTGCGCCAATCCGCGGGAACATCTTTCGCCTCAAAATTTAGGATACTTACGGCGTAATTACCGCGAGTTACGTCATTCGAACACTCGTCCGATATTTAGGGTAGTTTCGTCATCTAATCGTTTCCCTTACGTTTCACCGGAAGTGATACAAATGCTGCGCATGCGCAGTCCATGACTCCAAAGTGGCCCCCCTACTACTAACAACAATAAACGCAACAGAAGAGCTGCATTGGAACGGTCAGTGAAACGAATTCCACAGGGGGCGGGGGGGGGGGTATTAATACTAACACTTTGTTCAGTCTGCATGAAAACCTCTTAACTCATTGTGCAACATCTCCGAGAACACAAAAATCAAACAAACCACAGAGATGAAACAACGGTAAGGACTCTCGACAGCAAGAAACCACTGAAATGCTGGAGCAAAAGAAAACAAGCAGTCGGACAGAAGAATTGTATAGACTATTCTAGCACACCAGACAAGCAAATCCGTGATTTTATCCTTGGAAAAAAATTTATGTTCTGATCCTGGTGTTCTGACCCAAAATCGAATATAACGCGTTTTATAAATGCACTATTTGATTACGACCTCGTATGCGCCGTAGTTGAGGGGGGCGTTACGTTACGTGATGTCACTAAACATTCCTGTACTGCCATCACAATATGGCGGACGTCGTTACTCGAAGTGACTGCAGCATTAAAAACCCGCGCTAAAAAATGGCAGGTATGAAAGAAAAAGAATTCTGTATAGGTGTGAGGGGTGGATAGAAAAATCCGTCCCTTGGGACGGATTTTTCCATCCACCCCTCACACCCATATAAGATTCTTATACTCTAACACAGCGCTCCTATATAGACAATGGAAAGAACTCATGAAATCAGAGTGCGGAAAAGAGTGCCGCGAAAGGCCACTGTTTTATGCCGTCATCAATGGATTCCTAGATGTTAGACGATGAAACATCATTTTTTCACATCCAAAACGTTGCAAAACGCCATAAATGCATGTGTTACAGTAAATCATTATAGGCCCGCTTTGAAACGTGGGGACTATGTTGGGCTTGCCTTGTCCTTCTGTAATTCCGTAATTCCGTTATTCATCATAACTCAAAAATCATGTGAGGTATTTTCGTGAAACTTCACACAAATGTACAGCACTATGGGACGATGTGCAGAGCGCATGAACCATAACTCTAGATTGCATACTTTGGGGTAATTGTCCTTTGAACATTGAAAAAAAATCCGTTATTCATGATAACAAAAAACCGTTTGAGGTATTTTCATGAAACTTCTCACAAATGTAAAGCACTATGAGACGATGTGCAGAGCGCATGAATTATAACTCTGGATTGCCTTATTTTGGAGTTATTGCCCTCTGACCATTGAAAAATGCCAAAATTAACCTTGCCCGCTCCATAACTCAAAAACCGTTTGAGGTGTTTTCATGAAACTTCACACAAATGTACAGCACTATAAAACGAAGTGCAGAGCGTATGAACCATAACCCTGTATTTCCTACTTTTGGAGGTATTTAAGAAATGAAATTTATTTTTCTGCAGTTCATGGAAGTATGAACGCAGTTGGTCGCGTGCAAAGTATATGGGCCCCGAAGGGGTTCATGTAAACTTTGCTAGCGACCCACTGTCGTTCATACTTTCATGAAAAGCAGAAAAATTAAGTTTATTTTTTATATTTACTTTATTTGCCCCACATCGCTGGGCGAAAAAATGCTTGTAGGGCAAACTTTTAAAGCTGAAAAACATTTACACGCTGTTTTTCTACAAAGAGAATGACGTCACTAAACGTCACTGAAAATCATGTGATTCGATGCGTTCATGGAAGTATGAACGCAATTGTTTTCTATAGGTTTACATTAGATTTTACACTGGAAATGTAAATATTGCCCTTTGAACGTTGTAAAAAAAAAAAAAAAAAAAAAAAAAAAAAAATGGCAATTTTAACATTGTCCGCCCAATAACACAAAAACCGTTTGGGATATTTTCATGAAACTTCACACAAATGTAAAACACCATAAGACGATGTGCAGAACACATGAACCATAATTCTGGATTGCCTTCTTACCACCTTTAATTAGAGGCTGAAAGCAGAAAACAATTTTTTCTTGTATTTTTCTTTTCTGATAGCGCTATAGCGGGGCTATAGTCAGAACCTTTGATAGTTCTAGTTTTGTCAGGATTTCTTCTAACAATGGCGAAATGTTAGGAGAATCGGAAGGAAACATCAGCATTATTGCCAATTTTAAATATGTTCGAGTCGAAATAGACTAGCTCTTCTAGTGGATTAATAAGTGATAAATCGCAGTTTGGCAGATAAATCACTCGCGCTACGCGCTCGTGATTTCATCCTTTTTTATAACTTACCTCCAAAATGTAATTAATTACTCAATCCTAGGGCTGATGTATTTCTTAAACCATCATGGCACTTAAGAATATATATACATATGTATATTTTTGTTTTCATTGAAGACGTTTTTTGTTATGCAATGGCGTTGCCGGTCAATGTGCGTAAAGTTTGGCGGCGAGACCATTAACGTATTCTTGACATGTAGGACCACTGAATTAGAAAACAAGACAAAACAAATCAACAACAACAACAACAACAACAACAACGACGACAACAATAACAACAAAAGAAGATGCATGTACTGACATGATAAATTTACGTTTACACAAATTGCACTCGCCCCTGCCAATCGGGGCTTGAGGAAATATATGGGCTGCATGATGCGTCCACGCAGAGCTGAGACCGATCCGCGCACGAGTACTGGTAAACCGCTTAGAGGCTCTAAGCCTTCCAGGCAAAGCGTGGCGAGTCGGCCCGTCCATGCTTATAAACCTTATTGGTTTCATTGGGCGGCAGGGCTTGAGATGTCCTTTCATCTCAATGTCGAGTAAAAGTCCCACAAAATTGGAAGCAACGACGTCTCCAAAATGACATTTACAGTGTTGACGGGGACGTTTAACCTTAAATAAAAAAAAAAACAAAAAAAAAAAAAAAAAAACAGAAATTATACACAGCGCGCCTATGTACAAAAAAAAAAAAAAAACGGAACGTGATTCATTCTGCAATCAACAAATCACTGGGCGGCAGAACGTTCAGACATTAAAAGTACTTAAATGAATGTGTTGCATCCAATGGTGTTGGCAGGGTCACTTCTGATAACTGTAAAATGTTCCATTAGGATAACACATCCGTAGGACATAGTGCATTCTTTCATGTCTCCAAAATTAACCCTTATCTTGCTGAATATTCATTTAAGCCACACCCATTTCTGTCTATCAACCAATCAAATTACTTGATGTAATTTATTGCTACAAATTCATAAACTGAATGCCAAACAGTGTAGATCCTGATCAGATGGCTTCTGAAGAAGCCATCTGATCTGGATCTACACTGTTTGCAAAGATAGGGGTTGTCGTGAACAGCAAGATAAGGGTTAAAACCTGTTCTGATGAAATCTTGTGATATTTATCTTATTTATACTTCAAACATAGATTGTGGGTACTCGTTAGAACCGCCTAATCGAGGCGGTTCTAACAAGTACCAACAACCTATGACTTATAGTAGAAACAAGAACATAATATATACCCCTTTAAACCCCAGGCTTCTCCACATAAAGTAGGGTTTACAGGGCCTTCATTTCACGGATTTGTTATCGTGACGAAAAAAAAAAAAAAAAAATCGCCAGTTTTAGTGTGTCAGGTTCGAATTGAGATCAGTTCTAATATAGCCGGTTTCAGTGTGTAAGGCTCGAATTGAGATCAGTTCTAGTGTATGAATTGTTGAGCAATCAATCACAATTTATCTGTCAGTTGTAAATAGACAATCACTCACGCTAGGCGCTCGTGATTTAATTTTCTTTACCACTAACAGCTAAATTAAGATTTAATGCTCAACAACCCATTCACAGATCTGGGGCCAGTTGTTCAAAACTAACGACGTCGTTAGTTAACGTATCGTTAAAACTTTGATCATTAAATATGGCAAATTTGCTGAAATTTTCGATATTGTACTTGCTAGAACAGTTAACAATATGACCCCTAACGAGCTCGTTAAGCTAACGATGCTTTGAACAACTGGACCCTGATCTATAGCACTTTAGGTTAGGATACCTCACCCGTGTTGATAAACGCTTATTTATATATAGCTCTGAAGTTGCATTATTCTATTTTCAAAAAAATCCTTTTTTTCTGCTACAGACATAGATTGTCAGTATGGCAAGCAATAAATCTTTACACCACTACAAAGGTTTAAACTAGGGTTTGAAAACTTCAAACCATGGTTTCAAAGCAAATTGCACAATAATTCTTAAAACCATGGTTACAGCTTTAAAACTTGGGTTTCATTGTTGAATTCTGAAAATATTTGAGGGTCACTGATGAGGCCTAATTGGCCGAAACTAGCTAGTCTGGCCCAGAAAACATGTACACTCCATATTCAGTTCTGTGGTGTATTCCTTGCTTCCAAAGGATAACCCTTTCTAGAACATATTTAAGCATTTTTTTTTGTGCATTAGGCGTTAAAACGGCTGTTTGGAGGCAACAGAAGTTAAAACCCTTGTTTGAAAGTTGAAACTATGAAATTATTCTTCAGTTTTTTCTTTCAAAGTGTGGTTTCAAGTTTTCAAAAATTTACATTGAAAATTCAAGTTTTCAACCATAGTGTGAAAAATATTTAAACCGGGGTTTCTAGTTCAAACTGTGGTATGAAGAATAAGTGTGGACTTGCCGATACATGTACATGAATTAAAATATGCATTGTGCAAATGGCATTTAATTCTGAATTTTAAACTTCAAACAATGGTTTCGGGATTTATTGTACATTTGGCGTTAAAACTGGGGTTTGAAGTTTTTAAACTAAGGAAGTAAAGGTATTAGAAAATAAATTCAAAACCCAGTTTGAATTTAAAGAATTATTGTGCAGGTTTTCTTTGGAAACGTGGTTTTAATATGTTCTAGAAAGGGTTATCCTTTGGTAGCAAGGAATACATAACAGAACTGGAAATAAGGAGTGTACATGTTTTCTGGGCCAGAGTAGCTAGTTTCGGCCATTTAGGCCTCATCAGTGACCCTTAAATATTTTCAAAATTCCACAGTGGAATACATGACCAAAGGACAAGAAAATATAAACTACACTATGATGTCCAAAGAAGGGTTTCAAGTTCAAACCATGGTTTAAAGTTTTATTGTGCACTTGACTTGCCATGCGTAACTGCACGCTAGAGCCGCCTCATTGAGACAGTTCATAAGATACCCACATATTGCACGACCCGCAGAAAAAGCGACCGACTGAAGTCGAGTGATTTCTAAGAGTGCCCTAAAATCACCGTGTCATTCTGTCAGTCTGTCATTCTGTCAGTCTGTCATTCTGTCAGTCTGTCAGTCTGTCCGTAACCCGTTTGTGAAAATTGGTGATAGTGACTTAACCGCTTGGAATATTTAAACACTTTTTGGCATACTGATAGATATCAATGAGATCTAACCAATGAACTTGCGAAATATTACATTCCATTTTGTATAGCCTCGCCGAGGCGAAAAATGTGAAAATTTTCGAACTGCTTCTCCTCGGAAACCGTTGGACCGATTGAAGTCAAATTTCATATGGAGCCTCTATGGGATGGGGGAAACCTAAATTTGCTCATGGGGTCCAGGTCACATGACCAAAATGGCCACCAATCCATATATGGTCTGTCTGTCTGTCCGTCCGTAACCCATTTGTGAAAATTGGTGTAGTGACTTAACCGCTTGGAATATTTAAACAATTTTTGGCATACTGATAGATATCAATGAGATCTAACCAATGATAGTGCGAAATGTTACATTCCATTTAGTAAAGCCTCGCCGAGGCGAAAAATGTGAAAATTTTCGAACTGCTTCTCCTCGGTAACCGTTGGGCCGATTGAAGTCAAATTTCATATGGAGCCTCTATTTGGTGGGGGAAACCTAAATTTGCTCATGGGGTCCAGGTCACATGACCAAAATGGCCGCCAAGCCATATATGGTAAAAACCCTTCAAAAATAGTCTTCTCCAGAACCACTGGGCAGATTTCCACGAAACTTGATAAATAGCATCTGGGACGTAGGCCCATCATAAATTGCTAAAATGGTGACCCTGGGTTGACTTTGACCTTCTTTGTGCCTAGGTCAAACTTTGACACATATGCTTTTGTTGGAATATTTAAACAATTTTTGGCATACTGATAGATATCAATGAGATCTAACCAATGAACTTGCGAAATATTACATTTGGTTTAGTATAGCCTCGCCGAGGCGAAAAATGTGAAAATTTTCGAACTGCTTCTCATCGGAAACCGTTGGGCCGATTGAAGTCAAATTTCATATGGAGCCTCTATGGGGTGGGGGAAACCAAAATTTGCTCATGGGGTCCAGGTCACATGACCAAAATGGCCGCCAAGCCATATATGGTAAAAACCCTTCAAAAATAGTCTTCTCCAGAACTACTGGGCGGATTTCCACGAAACTTGATAAACAGCATCTGGGACGTAGGCCCATCATAAATTGCTAAAATGGTGACCCTGGGTTGACCTTGACCTTCTTTGTGCCTAGGTCAAACTTTGACACATATGCTTTTGTATTGGAAAAGTGAGAATGCATTTTATCCTGCAAACGATTCAGAATAACAGTACTAAAGTATAAGATATATTTTTGCTCCTTACGATAAGGCGCATTTATTGGGGGAACCGTTTTAGGTCTAGGTCACATGACCAAAATGGCCACCATACCCATATATGGTAACACTCATAAAGCTTAAAGCATCCGGCGGGTCGTGCACTTCAGCTGAAGCACTGGTTACGTTTAGAGGTTGCAAACATCGCTTTTGCAAACATCGCTTTGCGCTATACAAAGTCTCAGAATTATGTTTCAGGTGGTGAAGTACGGGTTTATTTTGGAGATACATTTTCTGACATATTTTGTATATTACCTAGATGTACCTAAATCCTAGTCCTTCAACACTGTTATAAAATATATTTAAAGTCTTTCGTAAAAATTCGGTCAATGCTACAAGTAACCTTTCATATAATAACACGGTTTAACGGTCCCATAAATCTTGATGGGAATTTGTTCATGGGTATTAAATTTGATGTACTTTTGCCCTACTTGTACTTAACTGAAACTTATATGCATCAGCAGGTACATGAAGGTGTGACCATGGTTAATACAGTGAAATTCCATTATTAAGACCAGTGAAATTAAGATCGCATCCCGAAAACACGCCAATATAACTCTGACCCCCTTTAATCCCACCTTTATATAGTAAAACTGGGGTTTACAGGTGTGAAACTTTTTTTTTCTTATTTCTGCTCTAAAATATAGATTGTGGGTACTCGTTAGAACCGCTTCTAACGAGTTCTCACAATCTATAGTTTGAACAGAAATGTGAAAAATATCGCAATTTATCATCTTAAAATTTTCTTTTTTTCGGCGGTAAAGTTTACAATGTATTTGTACGGGCGTGTTTTCGTAATGATTCTGCTTTAAAAAAAACATACACACACTGTCAAAAAGTTCATCTGTTCTTTCTCTGCCGTACGGGACAATTGGGGTCATCATGCCTCATGTCAAATCAAGGAACCTTACCTGTACTGGCAGCTTTTCCAGCTCCGAAAATCCCGAAAAAATTAAAACAACCTCAAAATGACCCAATTTGTTTTTATTTGATTTTCTCAAATTCATCATTGGAGGAAAAAAAGCATTTTTCTACTTAAATTTTCAGTCACATGTTTCATTGCATAATTAATGTTTAATTACTGTAGTTTAAATAGAGGATATTTACTTTTTTGAGATGAATATCAAAAATATTTCATCGAGTGTGTTGAGAATATCAGAATTTTCACGAGTGCGAAGCACGAGTGGAAATTCTGATATTTTCAACACACGAGATTAAATATTTTTGGTATTTATCGAAAAAAAGAGTAAATTGTCTTTTTATTTTATAATAACTTAGGACACTTACTGTAATTGACCAATCAGATCTTACGTCACAATTTTCGACTTGATTATGACGTCATAACTGTCAGTTGCAAAACAGAAACAGATCGCCATTTTTAATACAGCATTTTTACAGTTCAAAGAATGCTTTTCATGGTATTTAACGAATTATTTCACTTAGGCGAAAAAAGTAGACCGGGCTGCTACTGTGAAAATAACATTCACAGTGTGAAAATATCACTTTTATTTGTTTCAGATATGCATTGATTTCACTGCTATGTATAAAATAAAATCAGATACATGTACTCGTATTGTCGCTTATGTTTGCTAATTTACTATTGAAGTACTAGTCCCCGCCCATCGGGGCTTGAAGAAATAGATGCCGGGCTGCATGATGCTTCCACACAGAGCTGAATCCGACTCGCACACGAGTACTGGTAAACTGCTTACAGGATCTAAGCCTGCCCAGGCAAAGCGGTGCGAGTCGGCCCGTCCATGCTTTTAAACCCTATTGGCTTCAGTAGGCGGCAGGGACTGAGATGTTATTTCATCTCATTGTTGGATAAAAGTCCAACAAAATTGGAAGCAACGTCTCCAAAATGACATAATACAGTGTTGACGGGGACGTTAAACCGCAAATCAAACAAACAAAACCATTGAAGTACATTAGACATGGGGTCCTATTTTTATTCTAAAATTGACCAATCTTAATTTGATGAAATATATATAAAATTATATTCAAATTAACCGTAAAATATTGAATTTTTATAATCTTAAACCACATTTTTGCTATCTAGCGTAGTAATGGTAACATGTATGTCAGAGATAAATATTCCCTATTAACTTCTATATATTTTTCGCGTTTACAACTTTAATCGGACACAGGTAATTTAGTGGATAACAATTGTCCCACATGAGTTTTTAAAAAAGAGATTTTGGGTACTCATTAGAAGCGCCCCGTTGTGGTTGTGCTTACGAGTACCCCTGGGGCCAGTTTCATAAAAGCATTTGCGACGTATTTCCGTTTTAGAAAGATCTTACCAAGTTCCTGTTTCATCAAATACTCGAGATCTGCGATGTTCGCACATTTTGTCGTATTTCTGAGATGAATATTAGACATCGCACATTGAAATTTTCATCTCAAACTTTGGACATGTCACGGCCATAACTTAAGATAACCCGCGGCATAGTTTTAAGAAACTTACATCTTGAGTACATGCAACGTTGTTTAAAGTATGGTACGTAACATGTCATTTCGTTTACCTTCGCAGATCACGCCAATTACTTATAAAAGCCCATGCAATGAAGACTCCTCAAAACGGATCCCTTTGTTATGATCTTTAGTTTGAGATTGAGTTTAGGGTGGGGAGTGGGGGGGGGGAGGGTTCTTAGTTTTTAAAAAAAGAGATTGAGGGCACTCATTAGAAGCGCCTCGTTGTGGTTGCGCTTACGAGTACCCATAATGTATATTCCATGGTTTAACCTAGAACCTACGCTCGCTTTCGCCCATCAGAGCTGAGCCTACTGGCTAATCGATTACAATGTGAAAGCCTGCCCAAGAAAAGTGATGCGAGTGGGATCGCTCCTCAAACCCAAGCGGTTTCTTTGATCGGCAGTAATTGGGTAAAAGCCCAACAAAATCGTAAGCAGCGTCTCCAAAATGACCTAAATACATGTACCAGCGATTGAGGGGGACTTAAAACCTCAATACAAACAAACAAAAAAGTCGACGCGTTCGATTACCCACAATCTTCGATTAGACTTTTGATTTAAATGAAGACTCGGTGTACCTAATATTGACACATCGGCTAGAATTGTTAACACGACACATATGCCTCGCCCAGGGACTATCCTCAGCAAGACGAAAAAAATATGTTGCAAAGAAAAGAAAAGAAAGACAGCACTATACGCCTGGAAAACTGTCATTGAGGATATCGGCGTAGTGGGGGTAATGTCGTTTTATTCTTGGAAAAGTGTGTATCATACCAAATATGAACCAAATCCAAAAATATAATACTAATAATTATTATTACTAAGTCTGTGACAGGGACCTTGAAATTGGTTTCACGGCCCTTTCAAGATTATTTCTTTTATTCATCAATCAGATGTCGGCAAAACTAAACGGAGTAGCCGGAGAATCGACCTGTATAGCTTTCATCATACCAAATACGAACAAAATCCATTATATGGGTTGGGAAATGTGGGCTCATATTATAAACGTTGACTTTAAAATATTCTAAGTCCTTGACCTCGAGGTCCTGAGTATGGGCGCGGGTATGCTGAAAAATTCGTGACCTTGACCTTGAGGTCTGAATCTGAATCGTTACTGGTGACTGGTCAAATGACATTCATTCCCCAGGAAACGACCTGGTGAATGAATGTCATCAGACATGGGCGCGGGTATGCTGAATAGTCAGTGTCATGGGCGCGGATATGATGAATAAAACTTCAGACGTGTATCTATCGTCGTGCCACATGTGAACCAAATCCATAATATGATTGTTAAAATATGAGCCCTTAAATAATTTCATTATTTCTAAGTCTACAGGTAAGGACCTTTATATATTATCACAATTCCATCATATGATCTGGAAAATATGAGCTCTTAAAGGTTTATATCCTTTGACATAACTTGATCAAATCACCGTTACCAATATTACAAAGCCAAATGTCTAACAACTTTTTTCATTATTTTTGCTAAAACCATTATTGTGGACATAATTAGAAAAGGTCTTAATAAGCGTTTAATACAGACACACAGAATCTATTTTTGTTGGACATTAACCAATTGTATGCTAGTGGACTCTTCCACTGCTATATGTTGGACAAGTCTGTTTGTCATATAAGGGGGAGTTGGGTCTATTTTTTCGTTTTCATTTCATTTTTGACGGAAAATTCTGTTACCAAATAGTGTCAGCCCTGTCGGCCCTGAGTACTGGTAAACAGCTTAGAAGGACTAAGTCTGCCGAGGCACAGTGGTGTGAATCAGACCGTCAAATGCATATAAGCCTTTTGGTTTCATTGGGCAGCAGGGCTTGAGAAGTCAGTCTATATCACTGTCGGAAAAGTTCTATCGGGTGCGTTATAGTAACGAGTACCCACAACCTTTGTCTTGGAGCAGAAATATCAAAACTAATGTATACCACCGTAAACCCCAGTTTTCTGTGTACAAAGTGGGGTTTAGGGGGTGTTCATTTCACAGACTTGTTCACGTGATGATATATGTTGATGTCACTTAGTTATCATGTGACGTTGCATTAGTCAATGTATTTGTTTAAGAAATGAAGGTAATATTTATCGTTCATTGAAATATGAATAACATCGGATCACGAGCAAAGTAAATCCTAGACTTTGCTCGTCATTACGAAAACAGGCCTATATAAATACATTGAAACATTTATCGCCGAAAAATTGATAATTTTCAGATGAAAAATCGTGATATTTTTCTTATTTCTGCTCTATGATATAGATTGTGGGTACTCGTTAGAACCGCCTCGATTAATATTTTTCTTTTTACCCCTGCAAACCCCAATTTTACTTTAAAAAGTGGGGCTCGAGGGGGTCATAATTATACAGGCGTGTTTTCGTATTGTGTTCCTTTGTTTTTCATTCTTCAATGAACCTTAAGGGGAATGGGAACCCCTTCAGGGGAGGCAACTCCTGCAAAAGTGTTTTTGTTTCTCATGTCAATAGGGGTCAACTCTTAAAGGAAAGAATTGTAGACCCCTTTTTCAAAAGCACAGGGCTTATAGAAAAGCGCACCACTGAGGAAGTCCCGAAAGTTCTCTCCCTTTGAAAAATGGCGGAAAAATGTGCCAGGTGTTCCCATTCCCCTTAATTAAATAAGCTTTATTACTTATATTTATATTATTTTCTATTCATAATTTTACGGGAAATCTTTAACGAGGGCTTTAGCTGTAACAAGAAAACAAGTTTACAACGCAATAAGGCAGTCCAGTAACCTAATAAAGGGGCTCAAATAACTGCACGCTATAATCGGTAGTGCCTTATTCAGTTACTATGATATAGTTCGAACAATTTGACATGAGAGTGACCTTTATGCATGGAATAAATTAGTCATGTTATCGCCTGATACGTAGGCTTTCGTAAACTTCTCGTGAATTTTCGGCATCTCGTGAATTGCGACCCATTTACCGACCTCCATATATTGAATAACAATATCGCCATTTTCGGTAGACGGCGAAGATAAATACATGCATTCAGTCGGGTGTACAATATATGTTAATAGTGTTCACCAGTCTCAGGTCAATTTGTTCGAACTATAATACTTTCTAACGACCTATAATACGTCTAGTGGCCGTTTATAGACAGGAACTACTTTTCAGGCCCCTAACATGCAAAAGTAAACAAAACCATGCAACCTTTTATACACGAGAAAAGAACGAAACAGCAAGTAATAATCTTCGCAATATTTATACAACAGGTTTCCAGAAATTTCAGCTAAATTCTTATCTTCTCGGGCTTCTCTGGTTTGAATGATCCTTTGGAATAATTGTGCACTGCTACTGCGGCTGCGTCTCAATCTCGAAAATGATTTCTAGAGCTAAAATAAACTATTTATTTGCAGAATTTTATACAGAATGTAAAGCGCTGAGAAACCTTTATTCGAGCGTCCATGTTGTTTCCTTCCTAAGTATCTGTGGCGCGGCGACGTCAGAAACTTTGCAATCTTTGACGTCACCTTTTACAACGTGTGTTCGCAATGGCACTGAATGTCGTTTAATATACCACACTGTCTGTTGTCTTCCTTGCTTAAATTTGCTAGATTATTGCAAAACCCCTTGATCGTTTTGAATTGCGGTATAAACTAAAAACATGACTATAGTGTCTTTAATAATAAAACATAATCGGTTCGCCGCGACAATTTTAAAGGGGCTCGCAAAAAGCTTGCCCCTATACAATTGTTAAGGCTCACCGATTATATTTTATGATTAAAGACACCAACCATATATTTGCTATGTACGCAATTTTTCTACTGACAATGGAAGGCCTCCGTTGACGTCATAAGGTCGCCATCATTCAATTATGTCGGAGAAAACTATGGTTTATTTTGACGTCACTTTGCGATCATGTAAAGTAGAAGTAAAACAAAGATCAGGAATTGATACAATTAACTTACTCCACCCATCAAAGACACCAAAGGGAAAGAAATACAAACATTAAGCGACCAGACCATAATGGAAACCTAAACAAAGGAAGGCCATAAGGACAGTTACTTTCCCACAAAATGGCCTTATGGCCATCCAAAACCAAAAGACACAAGTGATACACACAATAAGTAACAAACAACAACATAAATAAATCGCCACAGAAGAGCCGCCTTGGAACGGTCAGTGGAAGATTTCCACTGGGGGGGGGGGGGGGGGGGGCTTAAATCGATTTTACGTGGCCACAATCCTCGGCCTTACTTCCGTCGCGATTTAGACAAATAATTTGTTCAGTCCGCATGAAGGCCTCCTAACTCATCAGTGCAACATCTCCGTGAACACAAAAATCAAAGAACCACAGAGGTGAGACAACGGTGAGGACTCGACAGCAGGAAACCACTGAAAGGCTGGAGCAAAAGAAAACCAACAGTTAGACTCCGATGAGCCCGACCAGAGACAGAGCATCAGGCACCAACCAACATTATCTCTCTAATTTTCAATAAGCCTTTACGTTGGAGCCGTCATAGAATCTGAGGCCTGACCCACCGGCGTGCAATTAAAGAGGGAAGCAAAGTTGCCAACCGTGATTTGGTTAACTACCATGCATGCAGTCTGTCGTATAATATCCATGTTGTACCCAATCTTTTTAGATCGAAGAATGATTTTACGAAATTGGGTGCTAAAGTCATTGCGATTATATATTTTTCTGAATTTATATACTAAGTCACCATAAAAGTCGGGTTCCGATAGACCTTGTTGCAGAAGAGATTTAAGTCCAATACTGAATTTTGAAATTAAATCAGAATGGCGTCTATAAAATTTTGAAAATGCTTTGCGTAGTTTATGGTACCGATAACCCTGATTAAGGAGTTTAGCCGTTAATAATTTATTACGAGTGTTGAAGTCAGTTACATGACTACACACTTGCAAATCGAATTAATTGCGAAATATAAACGCCATAGGATGGCGCACGAGGAAGATCACCATCCAAAAAAGGAAAATTTACAATCTCAAAATCAAAGTCATCGCGTTTATCATAAATTTGCACGAAACAAATCGTTCTACAATAGATAGATGTAAATCCAAAAAACGGGGCCTCGGTATCAGAAGAATTTGCTTTATTTAACTGAAGTTCTAGGGGGTATTAGGTTGCATTAGTCAAGGTTTTCATTTATGAAAGGGATTCACTTAAACTTTGCATTTGACCCGATGCTGTTCATATTCAGTCGATGACTGTTAAATCGGTTACCTTTATTATTTGTGTTCTCATTATTTCCCATCCATGATATGATCATATTATAGTTAAGGGCTAAAATGAAAGAAGAATAATTTGTCCGTGTCTCTTGAAAATCTATATAGAGAATGCGGTTGGAAACCCTAATCTGACAGACGAAATTATCAGAAATTGGCTTTTATGTACAAGGTAAACAACAACTTAGTTCCCTCATATATAACTGATCTTATTCCTCCGCTATTTAGAGAAGTCACAAACTATTCTCTGAGAAACAGCAGCACTATCACAGTTACATATACTCGCACAGAAATTTCTAAACGGTCCTGTATACCCACTTCTATCTCTTTATGGAACTCTCTTGATAATGATGTTCGTGCAGCAGGATGTATGTCAGCCTTTAAACACCATTTAAAAAATAGTTCTCCTCGAATTCCTAAAATTCTTGTTTATTATACCAGTGGAGAAAGGTTATTCTCTGTAATACATGCAAGGATTAGGAACAAATTTAGCAATCTCAAAGGAGACATATATTCTAATCATATTTGTCTTTCGACATACTGCAGTTGTTCAGAAGTTATCGAAGACGCTGAACACTTTTTTTAGATATCCCAATTTCCTCACAAAACGTGTTACTTTGTTCCAGACTACCAGATCCTTTCACCCTCTGTCTTTGAACAAAATTTTATTTAGGAATCCTTTCTTGACTGATCAGGATAATCTACTTCTTTTCGGCGCTGTCCAAAAATTTATCATTTATCTATTTGTTTATCTATTTATTTATATTTTTATCTATCTATCTATTTATTTATTATTTATTTATTTATTTACTTCATTTTTATTCATTTATTTATTTCAACATACTGTATTATATTCAGCCATTACCATGTGCATAAATGACTTGTGTGTTTAATTGTAGGGGAAGGGCTGTAACTTATGTTTTGAGAACTAGTGGCCCAACCCCATTGCTTGCTATTATATGCAATAAAATATGATAAAACTAAACTAAACTATGAAAGAAAAAAAAACATACGCAGTTTTCCTATATACAACGTAACACAATCATTGACGCCCTAACGTCGCCATTGTTCGAGCACATTGAAGAGAATCATTGTTTATTTCGCATGAGCCAATGTAGTCAACATTGCTTCCCAGTAAATTCGCCGACAATGTAAATAATTAAGAAATGATGACAATTTTAATGTTCAGTTAACAGAGGACGATATTACCTGCTCGAGGGGACAATATATATAGGATCTTACATGAGTGTTCATGTATAATTGAATTTATTAAACGAGTTGAGGAAAAGGGATAAAATGCGAGGCTTTGCCGAACATTTTATCGCTTTTCCTCAACGCGTTTAATAAATTCAATAATACATGAGCACGAATGCAAGATTCTATTTATCATATGACATTTAAAACGCATTTTATTCACGATTGTTTATAAAAATGTCATATTCCGCCGTTAGTAAACGCGACGTCGTTAAGGAAGTCGTACATGTAACGTTATGTACGGGACGAATCTAGCTAATTTGCATATTTAATCCACTAGTGGATTATCGAAAATATTACTAGGCGTTATTACACTCTCAGGCGCAACGTCATATGATAAAAGTTATTTTGATTCTTGACGAGGAACATGGGATCATGTTCCCCGCCTGAGCGCCAAATTAGCATGAGCCGTTAGGCGCGAAAAATATAGCTCTCAGGCGGAGAAAACGATCCCATATTTCCCCGAAAAGAATCACAATAACGAATTTGTGATACTGTAAAGTTTTTTTTTTCATGACATTGTCTACATCGTCCCCTGCTTTCTTTTAAAGCGGACGTCGTGAGAAGTAGATGTTTGTATGTGACGTCATCAAACGCGCCCTTCTGCAGCACTACATTGATCTCTGCGCTCAGTGAGAAAATGTTCACGTCATGTTAAAAGAGAGTTATATAACAGAAAACACTGAAATAAAGTGCCGAATGTATAAAGAACAATCAACACTTTCTATTTTATTGTGGTTCTTAAAAACTATTTTGCTTGTATTTTAACAACAACTGTAAATCCAAGATGGCGGACATCGCAATTTACCGAAGGCAAGCGCGAGAGGGGTATATATTTTTGCTCACGGGATATATGAAAAATAATTGCCCTGGCGCTGTCCAATCAAAAGTCTGGAATTTCTTTGCGGTATAACACATCGATGTATTCCCCTTTTAGAAGGACAACAGACTAAAAATATCAGCCAAGCAGCGAACGCAAAGATACTGACCAGACTACGCCATACAACAGGTTTTCTCACAACGTGGTGCACATGCATCTACTACAGTGAAACGTTGATGGCTCGAACACCGATGTTTCGTTTAACACGGCTGTTTTGAAAGCGTTTTTGTTTTGTTGTTTAATTTGAGATTTAACGCCCCCGTCAACACTGTAGAGATCATTTTGGGGACGTTGCTTTCAATTCTGTGGGACTTTTACCCGACATTGAGATGAAATGACAGAAAGCGTTTTTGAATACCTAGGAAACATTCCCATATAAAAATATAATATGAACTTTAGGTATATTGTATAGCCTGGATGCGGACATGAGCATTGTTATCTAAGTATAATATGAAATATTTGAGCAAACACATTCATACACTCACATTGTGTAGTAAAGGGTGGTAAAGAAGATAAACAAAATACCGATAGTGCTAGCGGGTAGCTCAGAGGTTAGCTAGTTAGTGCACTTACCTCGCCACAAAGTGCGTCGTCATTCGGATCGGGACGTTAACTGGAGCCCGGCCGGGCCGCCCCCTCCCCACCTTGTGCAGGAAGAATCATTCCATATGCAGGTTAAAGAGCCTTACCGTGACATCATGATTACTGCGTAAGCGTTCGTTCTGCAAATCTCGAGTGTAAGTTCGCCGGCGAGTTATGGTCAAATGTGACCAATCGCAGTAATTGCAGATAGGTAGATAGCCACACAAACAATCCTTTGTTAGGTACAAATGTATTCATGCGGGCGTACTTTGCATTTCTTATATCTACTACTAAGCAAAATTGGGTAGTCATTGACACCATTCTCCTAAAACATTTTCACTATTTTGACAGTACTTTCTATCTGTTCCTCAACTGAGGTCATTTGTATCTTGTTTGTCAGACAAAAAAAAAAAAAAAAAAAACAGATTCCGGAAGAGGCAGTCATGTGAAAGACAGCTTATTCTGACCAAAGTCCAAGACCTTGCAGCAGGAATAGATGACGGCCAACAGATATACACCACGACTATTGACTTTAGCAAGGTGTTTGAAATGGTTGGAAAAGTTCTACATAAATGACTTGAGCACTGTCAAGCTCAGATACGATAAAATATAAAGCGACCTCTTACAGCGGTGTCGTGACACCCCCTCCCCCTTGAATGAGTTTTGGCCAAACTAAAATTCATCTGCCAATCTGCATCCCACTGTGCTAGTCAATCCAGTTCATCTTGTAAAATAAGACAGTCAGAAGGAGAATATATGTTCCTTTATGACAACAATAATCAGCAAACTAACGGACAAATGACCTGATATTTCCACGGAGATCATAAATGAATACCAAGAAAAGGACCGAACCTCGGGGGACACCAGATAAAACAGGGGCTGGATTAGAGGCTTGGCCAACAAGTACAACTTGTTGTGAGCATACAGAGAGCCATGAGTTAATCCACCTATGTGTAAATCCTCTTGTCCCATAGGAGCCCAGTTTACACAAGAGCCTTCTGTGAGGTACCTTGTCAAAGGCCTTGGCGAAGTCCATGCTGATCCACGGTTTATGGCCCCATCCGGATTGCTCACAATGTCATGGTAAAATTGAACTAATTGCATTTCGCAATACCCTTAACATTACCGCCATACATTGAGCATCCCCTGAAGATCACTCGTCATATGCACACTCTATCGTTTAGATCAGTAAATTATTATCAGTTTTCTTTTTTCCCAATGTCTATCGTATTGTGGAATAGATTACCAGAAGAAATAGCCATGCTGACAGATCTTTACTCCTTCAAACAAGGAGTCAGTAAGATCACTCACTTCCATAAGCTAGAAATACTGATTTTTATCATGCTTTTAAATCTCCACCCTACTAACACCCCTGTTTCACATTTTCTTTCTCATATTTCACAGTGTTATCTCTAACTATCACTTTTCATTTTTTTTCTTGCACCTGCGCATGCACAGCCATATAATACTCGAGAGAGGGTGATGGAGTATATGAAGATAGATAGATAGTCTTCGGAAACCATGTTGAAAGCCAGCAAGAATGCTCTCAAAGGCTAGGTGCTTGTTGGTGTTGCTAACAAATGTATAATTCAGGGGTTTGCAACAGATGCATTTTAGCGACACTGATCAATAAATTGCTGCGTCATATTCGTCATCTTTCTTATAGATCGTGGTAACATTTGTTTGTCGCCTGTCATCTGGTACAGTGCCATGGGCAAGTGATTCACTGGACAGGCGAAATTTCAGCATTCCTTAAACACCCTGACATTCAGGTCATCCGGCCTAGATGCCTTATGTATCTTGAGCTTAACCAACAGTTTAGCGCCTCCCCCAGCGGTCAACTATCATGTCCCCAATGATGGGGAATTGCTTATTACCTTATGTTTGTAACAGGCATACAATATCTTGTTATATATCGTTATCTCCCAATCGAATAGGTCCAGGGGATAAAGCGATCAGCATGGCGTTCGTCCGTTCGTAGATAAAACCTTATGATGGCCGTAAGTCCAATCCCGTTTGAGATAGGTTGATAGTCCTTGACAAAATTGTTCACAAGGTTAAGAAGCCGTGTTTTGTGCAAGAACAACAACACTGGGTGCTATGATATTTGAGTTTTCTCTTCTTCAAATATTATAATATGACTACCCTGTGATCGCCGCGTCTTAAATATCAGTGAGACATGAATAGTTCGTCTGTCATTACTGACAATGACCAATCTTAATCATATTTGAGAAATGTTACTATTTGTGTGTTCTAACATTGCTGATGAGACCGATTCTGGCTCTATACTGTCTGTTGCAAATAGAGCAAAAGAGGCTAGAGGAAGACAGCTCTGTTGGTGATGCCTTAGCTCTGGCTTTGCGTTGTGCACGTTTTTGCTCAGCTTCACTGATTCTTTTTGCCTCATATTCATTGGCACCCCTTTTGAAGAGACCTCGCCACTTTGCTCTGTCCTGTGCAATTTGTTCCAACGACTCTGTTGGAATGTTGAAGTCTCCATCATTTTATACATTTCGAGTGATTTGACTGGTTCAAATAAAAGTTTTATACTTCTGTCACAGGATTGGAAAAAGAACATGACTCGACCGGGACTCGAACCCAGGGCCTTTCGCATACCGTGCGAACACTCTACCGACTGAGCTACCGAGCCACACGGTCGACCTGCTACATTTTCCCCCTGCTTAATTAGATTCGTCCCGAATCTCTTCTCATGAGATTCGTCCCGAATCTCTAAGTCCTATCCAGTCCGGCTGCGAGACTTATTTTCATACTCTCAGACGCGGTGCTGGACCTACACTGGCCACCAAATGTCACAGGATTGGAAAAAGAACATGACTCGACCGGGACTCGAACCCAGGGCCTTTCGCATACCGTGCGAACACTCTACCGACTGAGCTACCGAGCCACACGGTCGACCTGCTACACTTCGATAAATTCCCAGAGCTATTTCACACAAAACACGTTGAGAACCCGCGCGTTACGTCATTGTTTATGGAGATAAATTGGCCAGTCTGCGCCCAGGTTGTCTGAAGTGGCAAAGTTTCAAATGCTGTAATTTTGTAAAAAAGATTTTTTCATCTTGTGCAACTTCAATATGCTCGTAACAGCGTTTGATTAAAGGAAGGAGTACTACTGAAAAAGTAAATGTTAGAAGACAAACGGCTTGTTTATTTTTTTCGCTTGGTTTCTTTCAAAGATGGCAGCTTCTTATTGAATAATCATTCCGCCTCGGTCGTTGGTAAGTACATTCTTACGCTTTCGAAATAATTCCTAATCCTTGTCTTGCTGAATATTCATATCTGCCGCACCCACTACTGATTATCACCCAATCAGATTACTGGATGCAAATTACTACAACAAATTCATAAACTGGATGGTAAACAATGTAGATCCTGATCAGATGGCTTCGTCAGAAGCCATCTGATCTGGATCTATATTGTTTCAAAGATAAGGCATATCCGGGATTAGCAGGACAAGGGCTAAAAATACAATTTTGGTGGCATTTTTAATCATTCGATGACATGGTTGGAATTATAAGGAATGAATTATCATTGTGTGGCACGCCGGTGGGTCAGGCCTCAGATTCTATGACGGTTCCAACGTAAAGGCTTATGTTTGTTAGTACCTGATTCTCTGTCTCTGGTCGGACCCATTGGAGTCTAACGGTTGGTTTTCTTTTGCTCCAGCATTTCTGTTGTTTCTTGCTGTCGAGTCCACACCGTTGTTTCATCTCTGTGGTTGTTTGATTTTTCGTGTTCACGGAGATGTTGCACTGATGAGTTAGGAGGCCTTCATGCGGACTGAACAAATTATTTGTCTTAATCGCGACAGAAGTAAGGGCGAGGATTGTGGCCACGTAAAATCGATTTAAGCCCCCCCCCCCCCAGTGGAATTCGTTTCCGCTGATCGTTCCAGGGCGGTTCTTCTGTCGCGGTTTATTTTTGTTATGGTTTGTCTTTAGGTGTTTGTGTCGCTTATATTATTTCATTTTGGATAGCCATTTGGCCATTTTGTGGGAAAGTAACTGTCATTTTGGCTTTCCGCTGTTGGTGTTTCCGTTGGGGTCTGGTATTTCGTGTGTGTGTTTCTTTCCCTTTGGTGTGTCTCATGGGAGCTGTTGATTAATTGTATCGATTCCTGACCATCGCCTATACTTCTGTGTTTTATTTATCGACGTGTAAACTACTGGGAATCACTCACAAACTTAGCATCTTCGGGCTTCACACAGTTAACGAGTGATTCGCCGATGTTTACACACTCATAAAACCCACAAAATTCAAATTAATTGTTATAATGACCACCTTGTGATCGCTATATCTCCAATCAAGACAACTGATTATGAAGTTAAGCATGTATGTCACGCACAAAAACTACGACTCTGGGTGGCAACGGGTTTTTCAGTTATCTCCCCTGACAATATAACCATGTGATGACTATAACTCCACAAGAATAGCTTTCCCAAAAACCTAGGTCTACGCTTAGCACATAATGTCTTGGGTTATATCCCAGAAATGTGTTTTATACAATTAGCTGTCTTTGGCAATATTCGATAAATTGGCCAGTCTACGCCCAGGTTGTCTGAAATGGCAAAGTTTCAAATGCTGTAATTTTGTCAAAAAGGACTTTTCATCTTGTGCAACTTCAATATGCTTGTAACAGCTTATCAAATGGAATGCTTGAAAACCGTTGGAGAAGTTAAGTAGATGTCACAGAGATCGGTTTTATCAGTACTGGTTTTATCTACGGTAATTCGAAGAATATACTTATATTTCCCACTGACCAATCAGTAAGGCTGTTTTATAATTTTGCTTGCGAGACGACGAATGATTGGTGTACCGATAGTTCATAACCTTTCTAACCTTTTCTTTCACATTCGAGGTCGTAAGCGAAAAGAGAATTTAAAACGGCCTAAATCTGAAGATGACTTATTTATGACATGTCCGTGGTTTTCATAACCACTGCTAGTTTATTTATATAGCCAGGTATGCCCTTGTATTTTGTGTGGCCCTATGTATGTCCATTTAACTGAAAACAAGCATTGCCAGTTCTCGACAACACAGACGTCAAATTTACGATCATTTTCTGTGCCTTTTGTTTCCGGTCTATTGGCACAAATATATATTGGTACCTACCAAAATGGAACAGGGAAGACTCGATCATTTTTAGCTCAACGTCACGTAGTGACGAGGTGAGCTTATGGGATCACTTTTCGTCCGTCGTCCGTCGTGCGTCAGTGCGTCCGTGCGTCCGTGCGTCAGTGCGTCCGTGCGTCCGTGCGTCCGTAAACAATTTCTTTAAACGACATCTCCTCCTAAACCACTGATCGGATTTTGACCAAACTTCACAGGAATGATCCTTAGGTGGTCCCCTTTCAAAGTTGTTCAAATGGTTCCGGTCCGTTGCACATCTTGGTTTTTGGGGCCAAAAATAGACTTTTTTCACCAAAAACTTAAAAAATCTTCTTCTCTGAAACCACAAGGCCCAGGTCTTTGATATTTGGTATGAAGCTTCATCTAGTGGACCCCTACCAAGATTGTTCAAATTATAGTGCTGGGGCCAAAAATGCCCCCGCTCCGGGGCCCTTTGGTTTTACAGGGGCTTATATAGGGACAATCTTTAAAAATCTTCTTCTCTGAAACCGTAAGGCCCAGGTCTTTGAAATTTGGTCTGAAGCTTCATCTAGTGGACCCCTACCAAGATTGTTCAAATTATAGTGCTGGGGCCAAAAATGCCCCCGCTCCGGGGCCCTTTGGTTTTACATGGGCTTATATAGGGAAAATCTTTAAAAAATCTTCTTCTCTGAAACCGTAAGGCCCAGGTCTTTGATATTTGGTCTGAAGCTACATCTAGTGGACCCCTACCAAGATTGTTCAAATTATAGTGCTGGGGCCAAAAATGCCCCCGCTCCGGGGCCCTTTGGTTTTACATGGGCTTATATAGGGAAAATCTTTAAAAAATCTTCTTCTCTGGAACCGTAAGGCCCAGGTCTTTGATATTTGGTTTGAAGCTACATCTAGTGGACCCCTACCAAGATTGTTCAAATTATAGTGCTGGGGCCAAAAATGCCCCCGCCCCGGGGCCCTTTGGTTTAACATGGGCTTATATAGGGAAAATCTTAAAAAATCTTCTTCTCTGAAACCGCAAGGCCCAGGTCTTTGATATTTGGTATGAAGCTTCATCTAGTGGACCCCTACCAAGATTGTTCAAATTATAGTGCTGGGGCCAAAAATGCCCCCGCCCCGGGGCCCTTTGGTTTTACAGGGGCTTATATAGGGACAATCTTTAAAAATCTTCTTCTCTGAAACCGCACGGCCCAGGTCTTTGATATTTGGTATGAAGCTTCATCTAGTGGACCCCAACCAAGATTGTTCAAATTATAGTGCTGGGGCCAAAAATGCCCCCGCTCCGGGGCCCTTTGGTTTTACATGGGCTTATATAGGGACAATCTTAAAAACTCTTCTTCTCTGAAACCGTAAGGCCCAGGTCTTTGAAATTTGGTCTGAAGCTTCATCTAGTGGACCCCTACCAAGATTGTTCAAATTATAGTGCTGGGGCCAAAAATGCCCCCGCTCCGGGGCCCTTTGGTTTTTACATGGGCTTATATAGGGAAAATCTTTAAAAATCTTCTTCTCTGAAACCGTAAGGCCCAGGTCTTTGATATTTGGTCTGAAGCTTCATCTAGTGGATTCTTACCAAGATTGTTCAAATTATAATGCTGGGGCCAAAAATGCCCCCGCCCTGGGCCCCTTTGATTTTACAAAGGCTAATATAGGGAAAATCTTTAAAAATCTTCTGCTGAAACCGCAAAGCCCAGGTCTTTGATCTTTGGTATGAAGCTTCAACTAGTGGACCCCTACCAAGATTTTTCAAATTATAGTGCTGGGGCCAAAAATGCCCCCGCTCCGGGACCCTTTGGTTTTACATGGGCTTATATAGGGAAGATCTTTAAAAATCTTCTTCTCTGAAACCCTAAGGCCCAGGTCTTTGATATTTGGTATGAGGCTTCATGTAGTGAACCCCTGCCAAGTTTGTTCAATTTATAGTGCTGGGGCCAAAAATGCCCCCGACCCTGGTCCCTTTGGTTTTACATGGGCTTATATAGGGAAAATCTTGAAAAATCTTCTTCTCTGAAACCGCAAGGCCCAGGTCTTTGATATTTGGTATGAAGCTTCATCTAGTGGACCCCTACCACGATTGTTCAAATTATAGTGCTGGGGCCAAAAATGCCCCCGCTCCTGGGCCCTTTGGTTTAACATGGGCTTACATAGGGAAAACCTTTTAAAATTTTCTTCTCTGAAACCACAAGGCCCTGGTCTTTGATATTTGGTATGAAGCTTCATCTAGTGGACCCCCACCAAGATTGTTTAAATTATAGTGCTGGGGCCAAAAATTCCCCCCCCCCCCTCTGGGGCCCTTGGGTTTTACATGGGCTTATATAGGGAAGATCTTTAAAAATCTTCTTCTCTGAAACCGTAAGGCCCAGGTCTTTGATATTTGGTATGAAGCTTCATCTAGTGGACCCCTACGAAGATTGTTCAAATTATAGTGCTGGGGCCAATAAATGCCCCCGCCCAGGGGCCCTTTTGTTTTAGATGGGCTTATATTGGGAAAATCTTAAAAAATCTTCTTCTCTGAAACCGCAAGGCCCAGGTCTTTGATATTTGGTATGAAGCTTCATCTAGTGAACCCCTACCAAGACTGTTCAAATTATAGTGCTTGGGCCAAAAATGCCCCTGCTCCGGGGCCCTTTGGTTTTACATGGGCTTACATAGGGAAAATCTTTTAAAATTTTCTTCTCTGAAACCGCAAGGCCAAGGTCTTTGATATTTGGTATGAAGCTTCACCTAGTGGACCCCTACCAAGATTGTTCAAATTCTAGCCCTGGGGCCAAAAATGCCCCCCACCCCGGGGCCCTTTGATTTTACATGGGCTTATATAGGGAAAATTGTTAAAAATCTTCTTCTATTAAACCGCTAGGCCCAAGTCTTTGATATTTGGTATGTAGCTTCACCTAGTGGAACCCTACCAAGATTGTTCAAATTATAGTGCTGGGGCAAAAAATGCCCCCGCTCTTGGGCCCTTTGGTTTTACAAGGGCTTATATAGCGAAAATCTTTAAAAATTTTCTTTTCTGAAACCGTAAGGCCCATGTCTTTGATATTTGGTATGAAGCTTCACCCCACAAGGCCCAGGTTCCCCCCCCCCCCCCACCACGCCCCGGGGCCTTTTGGTTTTACATGGGCTTATTCAGGGAAAATCTTAAAAAACTTCTTCTCTGAAACCGCAAGGCCCAGGTCTTTGATATTTGGTATGAAGCTTCACCTAGTGGACCCCAACCATGGTTGTTCAAATTAAAGCCCTTGGGTCAAAAATGCTCCCGCTCCGGGGCCCTTTGGTTTTACATAGACTTATATATCGAAAATCTTGAAAAATCTTCTTCTCTGAAACCGCAAGGCCAAGGTCTTTGATATTTGGTATGAAGCTTCACCTAGTGGACCCAAACCATGGTTGTTCAAATTAAAGCCCTTGAGTCAAAAATGCCCCCGCTCTGGGGCCCTTTGGTTTTACATGGGCTTATATAGGGAAAATCTTTAAAAAATTTCTTCTCTGAAACCGTAATGCCCTTGTCTTTGATATTTGGTATGAAGCTTCACCCCACAAGGCCAAGGTCCCCCCCCCCAAATCCGTATCCCCCCCCCCCCAGCAGGGCCTTTTGGTTTTACATGTGCTTATATAGGGAAAATCTTTAAAAATCTTCTTCTCTTAAACCTCAAGGCCCAGATCTTTGATATTTGGTATGAAGGTTCACCTAGTGGACCCCTACCAAGGTTGTTCAAATTATAGCCCTAGGGCCAAAAATGCCCCCCGCTCTGGGGCACTTTGGTTTTTCATAGACTTATATATGGAAAATCTTGAAAAATCTTTTTCTCTGCAACCGCAATGCCCAGGTCTTTGATATTTGGTATGAGGCTTCATGTAGTGAACCCCTGCCAAGATTGTTCAAATTATAGTGCTGGGGCCAAAAATGCCCCTGCCCCGGGGCCCTTTGGTTTTACATGGGCTTATATAGGGAAAATCTTTAAAAATCTTCTTCTCTGAAACCACAAGGCCCAGGTCTTTGATGTTTGGTATGAAGCTTCATCTAGTGGACCCCTACCAAGATTGTTCAAATTATAGTGCTGGGGCCAAAAATGCCCCTGCCCCGGGGCCTTTTGGTTTTAAATGGGCTTATATAGGGAAAATCTTTAAAAATCTTTTTCTCTGAAACCGCTAGGCCCAGGTCTTTGATATTTGGTATGAAGCTTTACCTAGTGGACCCCTGCCAAGATTGTTCATATTATAGTGCTGGGTCCAAAATGCCCCCGCTCTGGGGCCCTTTGGTTTTACATGGGCTTTTATAGGGAAAAATGTTTAAAAATTTTCTACTCTGAAACTGTATGGCCCATGTCTTTGATATTTGGTATGAAGCTTCACCCCACAAGGCCCAGGCCCTGGGGCCAAAAATGCCCCCACCCCGGGGCCTTTTGGTTTTACATGTGCTTATATAGGGAAAATCTTTAAAAATCTTCTTCTCTTAAAACCCAAGGCCCAGATCTTTGATATTTGGTATGAAGCTTCACCTAGTGGACCCCTACCAAGGTTGTTCAAATTATAGCCCTAGGGCCAAAAATGTCCCCGCTCTGGGGCACTTTGGTTTTACATAGACTTATATATGGAAAATCTTGAAAAATCTTTTTCTCTGAAACCGCAATGCCCAGGTCTTTGATATTTGGTATGAGGCTTCATGTAGTGAACCCCTGTCAAGATTGTTCAAATTATAGTGCTGGGGCCAAAAATGCCCCCGCCCCGGGGCCCTTTTGTTTTACATGGGCTTATATAGGGAAAATCTTTAAAAATCTTCTTCTCTGAAACCACAAGGCCCAGGTCTTTGATGTTTGGTATGAAGCTTCATCTAGTGGACCCCTACCAAGATTGTTCAAATTATAGTGCTGGGGCCAAAAATGCCCCCGCCCCGGGGCCTTTTGGTTTTACATGGGCTTATATAGGGAAAATCTTTAAAAATCTTTTTCTCTGAAACTGCTAGGCCCAGGTCTTTGATATTTGGTATGAAGCTTTACCTGGTGGACCCCTGCCAAGATTGTTCATATTATAGTGCTGGGGCCAAAATGCCCCCGCTCTGGGGCCCTTTGGTTTTACATGGGCTTTTATAGGGAAAAATGTTTAAAAATTTTCTACTCTGAAACCGTAAGGCCCATGTCTTTGATATTTGGTATGAAGCTTCACCCCACAAGGCCCAGGCCCTGGGGCCAAAAATGCCCCCACCCCGGGGCCTTTTGGTTTTACATAGACTTATACAGGGAAAAAATTTAAAAATTTTCTTCTCTGAAACTGTTAGGCCCATATTTTTGATATTTGGTATGAAGCTTCACCCCACAAAGCCCAGTTACCCCCCGCCTTATATAGGGAAAATCTTTAATAATCTTCTCTGAAACCGCAAGGCCCAGGTCTTTGATATTTGGTATGAAGCTTCATCTGGTGGACCCCTACCAATATTGTTCAAATTATAGTGCTGAGGCCAAAAATGCCCCCACCCTGGGGCCTTTTGGTTTTACATGGGCTTATAGAGGGGAAAATCTTGAAAAATCTTCTTCTCGGAAACCACAAGGCCTAGGTCTTTGATATTTGGTATGAAGCTTCATCTAGTGGATCTCTACCAAAATTGTTCAATTATAGCCCTGAGACCAAAAATGCCCCCGCCTCGGGGCCCTTTGGTTTTACATAGACTTATATAGGGAAAATCTTTAAAAATCTTCTTCTCAGAAACCACAAGGCCAAGGTCTTTGATATTTGGTATGAAGCTTCATCTTGTGGACCTTTACCAAGATTGTTCAAATTATAGCCCTGGGGCCAAAAATGCCCCCGCTCCGGGGCCCTTTGGTATTACATAGACTTATATAGGGAAAACCTTGAAAAATCTTCTTCTTTGAAACCAGAAGGCCTAGGTCTATGATATTTGGTATGAAGCTTCATCTAGTGGACCTCTACCAAGATTGTTCAAATTATAGCCCTGAGACCAAAAATGCCCCTGTCTTGGGGGCCCTTTGGTTTTACATAGACTTATAACTTATAGAGTCTAACTGTTGGTTTTCTTTTGCTCCAGCATTTCAGTGGTTTCTTGCTGTTGAGTCCTCACCGTTGTCTCACCTCTGTGGTTCTTTGATTATTTGTGTTCACGGAGATGTTGCACTGATGAGTTAGGAGGCCTTCATGCGGACTGAACAAATTATTTGTCTTAATCAAGGGGGAAGTAAGGGTGAGGATTGTGGCCATGTAAAATAGATTTAAGCCCCCCAGTGGAAATCTTTCCACTGACCGTTCCAAGGCGGTTCTTCTGTGGCGATTTATTCATGTTGTTGTTTGTTACTTACTGTGTGTATCACTTGTGTCTTTTAATTTTGGATGGCCATATGGTCATTTTGTGGGAAAGTAACTGTCGTTATGGCCTTCTTTTGTTTAGGTTTCAATTATGGTCTGGTCGCTTAATGTTTGTATTTCTTTCCCTTTGGTGTATTTGATGGGTGGAGTAAGTTAATTGTATCGATTCCTGATCTTTGTTTTACTTCTACTTTATATAGGGAAAATCTTTAAAAATCTTCTTCTCTGAAACCACAAGGCTTAGGTCTTTGATATTTTTGGTGTGAAATTTCATCCAGTGGACCTCTATCAAGATTGTTCAAATTATAGGCTATTAGCCCTGGGGCCAAAAACGCCCCCGCCCCGAGACCTTTTGGTTTTACACAGACTTAAATACGGAAAGCTTTAAAAATCTTCTTCTCTGAAACCACTAGGCCCGTGCCTTTGATATTTGGTATGGAGCTTCATCTAGTGGACCTCTACCAAGATTGTTCAAATTATAGCCCCCACCCCGGGGCCCTTTGGTTTTACATAGACTTATATATAGAAATAATCTTTGAAAATTTTCTTCTCTGAAACAGCAAGGCCCAGGTCTTTGATATTTGGTGTGAAGCTTCATCTAGTGGACCTCTATCAAGATTGTTTAAATTATGGCCCTGAGGCCAAAAATGCCCCCGCTCCGGGGCCATTTGGTTTTACATAGGCTAATGTAGGGAATATCTTTAAAAAATCTTCTCTGAAACCCCAAGGCCCAGGTCTTTGATATTTGGTGTATAGCTTCATCTAGTGGACCTTTGCCAAGATTGTTCAAATTATAGCCTTTGTTTATATTTGGTATGAAGCTTCACCTCTTTAGACCTCCCTCAACATTATGCACATTGTAGCCCTGGGGTCAATAATGGCCCTCCCTGAGGCCCACTTGTTACTCTATCATATGGATCAGGTGAGCGATCCAGGGCCATCATGGCCCTCTTGTTGTAGCTATTTCGATACTGTCCCTCGTGTAATATTTATTTCGGTATTTGAAAAGCTATTGCTATCACCATATAATTTCGTGGTTTTACTCATAGTTGATTTGTTTTATTTGTTTGATTTGAGATTGAACGTCCCATTAACACTTTAAAGGTCATTATGGAGACGTTGCTTCCAATTTTGTGGGACATTTGGTTCCAGCTGATAAGGTCGCAAATAATGTGGTCCTTGTTTGACGGCTTCACTATGTTAACACTCTTCAGCAAGAACTTGGTGGCACTAAGGCCTATGAACTTCAGCCTTTAGCTGTAGAGAGGGCTTTAGCTGATGGCCATATTTGTCAATCATCCACCAAGTTTGCTGTCTGTGTTACAGAAGGCCAAGACAAGCTTCCTACGTTATATCGGTTACGTAAACTTCATAAAAGACCATACGAAGCATGGTTTATTGCAAATTCAAGCTCTTGTACCACCACTGAACTCTCAAAATTATTAACTTCATGTTTTACTGCCATAAAAATATGTGATAAAATATTTCGACGAAGTCTTTGAAAGATCAGGTAGAAATCTGTTTTGGTATATAAAAAATTCTAATGAAGTTTTAAATAAATTGAAATCCACGCGTTTTCGTCCATCAAGTCTGTTAACTTATGATTTTTTCCACCCTTTACACTACAGTTCCTCATAATCTTATAAAAGAAAAACTTAATGATTTAATTGAATGGACATTTCATAGGGTAGACTCTCTCTATCTTGCATGTAATGTGAGAAACGTTTTTTTCTCTTCTGAAGAACACAAACATTATACAGGGTGTCCAAAAAGTAAGTTAACAGTTTTAACCCGTCATAACTTTTTTAATTTTAAAGCTATTTTGATGAACAATATTCCAAATTAACGCACATATCCTAAAGTTTTTATACGACATAATTAAAACGCGCCAAAATAATTGACGTTGTCGCAAAATGACGTCATTTAAAATCTTGTTTTTTCCAAGATGGCGCGTTTGACTTTAGCCCAGCGTATTTTCATTGTAAAGAACTTTTACGAAACTAAAAGCGCTACAGATGTTCAAAGAAAATTTAAATATTCATTTAATGGTGATACTGTAAGTCGACTAAATATCTACAAGACTATCAGAAAATTTGAAGAAACGGGATCGGTGAACGACGCGCAAAAGTCGGGACGGCCGAAGACCAGTAGAAGTGATGAAAATGTGAGCACGCTTCAAGAACTTATGCAAGACAGTCCTGAAAACTCAATTCGGCGTACATCCTCGGAGACAGGTATCCCCAAATCATCCGTTCATAACATAATAAGAAAAGATTTAGAACTTTATCCATATAAAATACAAATTATGCAGAGCTTAAATATAACGGATCAAGTGGAAAGGCTATCATTTTGTAACTGGGCATCAGACGTTATTGACACTTACGCCGATGCTTTTAATGATGTGTGGTTTAGCGATGAGTCACATTTCCTTTTATCAGGACATGTTTGCAAACAGAACATGAGATTTTGGGCAAATGAACAGCCCCACCAAATAGCAGAAAGGCCACTCCATAGCGATAAAATTACAGTTCGGTGTGCTATGTCATCCAGTGGAATCATTGGACCGTATGTGTTTAGCGATACTGTTAATTCAGACCGCTACATGTCGCTATTAAACAACAAGTTTTTACCGGAATTGCGGAAACGATCAACTGACATTAACAGTGAATGGTTTATGCAAGATGGAGCAACACCACATACGGCTAACAAAGTGTTAGATATGTTACATGACACATTTGATGAGCGGGTAATTTCCAGACGATATCCCGAAGTGAAACAATGCGGCGTAACTTGGCCTGCGCACAGTCCAGACCTGAACCCCTGTGATTTCTTTCTTTGGGGTTATCTTAAATCGGTTGTTTACAAGCCCAGACCCACAGATACTGCTATGTTATTAAAACAAATACGCAGGGAAGTCAAGAAGATAAGTGTTGGCACTTGTGCTAGAGTAATTGAAAATTTCAAGCAGCGAGTACGGGAAGGAAAACGTCGAAAGGGGCGGCATCTGGAAAACGTCATAAATTACTAAATTGACGTCACTGGACAAATTTGGTATTTTTTGTTTATTGTTTGTTATTTTTTTATGCTTTAATGGATTTGTATGAAATTTTATAAGAAAAAACTTAAGGATATATGCTATGTCTGTGAGAAATTTTATACCGCTTTCACAACGTTATGATGTATTAAAATCTCGTCAAAACTGTTAACTTACTTTTTGGACACCCTGTACTTTATGGTCATGTCAGAATGTGTGTGAAGCTCTCACCTTTCTACTTGACAATATTTACATAAGCTTTGGTACAACGTTATTGAGACAAGTTGTGGGTATTACGATGGGTACGTATAGCGCACCATTTGTGGCTGATCTGCTTTTGTTGTGTTATGAGAGAGACTTCATGATGTCCCTTTCTGCTGAAAACCAGTGTGAAATCATAGAAGCTTTTAGCTCCACTTCTAGATATTTGGATGATTTATTAAATATTGATAATACCCATTTCGATGGTTTGATCGTCAAATTTATCCCCCCGAACATCAGTTAAATAAGGCAAATTCTTCTGATACCGAGGCCCCGTTTTTGGATTTACATATATCTATTGTAGATGGGTTTGTTTCTTGCAAAATTTATGATAAACGCGATGATTTTGATTTTGAGATTGTAAATTTTCCTTTTTTTTTTTGGTGATGATCCTCGTGCGCCATCCTATGGCGTTTATATTTCTCAATAAATGCGGTCTGCCAGAGTTTGTAGTCATGTAACTGACTTCAACACTCGTAATAAATTGTTAACGGTTAAATTTCTTAATCAGTGTTATCGGTACCATAAACTACGAAAAGCCTTTTCAAACTTTTATAGACGTCATCCTGATTTAATTTCAAAATTCAATATTGGACTTAAATCTCTTCTGCAACAAGGTTTATCGGAATCCGAATTTTATGGTGACTTAGTATCTTAGTATATAAATTCAGGAAAAAATTATAACAGCAATGACTTCAGCACCCAATTTCGTAAAATCGTTCTTCGATATAAAAAGATTGTGTACAACATAAATGTTATACGAGAGACTGTATGCATAATAGTTAACCTAATCACGGTTGACAACTTTGCTTCCCTCTTTAATTGCACGCCGGTGGGTCAGGCTTCGGATTCTATGACGGTTCCAACGTAAAGGCTTATGTTGGTTGGTACCTGATGCTCTGTCTCGGGTCGGGCCCATCGGAGTCTAACTGTTGGTTTTCTTTTGCTTCAGCATTTCAGTGGTTTCTTGCTGTCGAGTCCTCACCGTTGTTTCATCTCTGTGGTTGTTTGATTTTTGTGTTCACGGAGATGTTGCACTAATGAGTTAGGAGACCTGCGTGCGGACTGAACAAATTATTTGTCTTAATCGCGACGGAAGTTAGTGCGAAGATTGTGGCCACGAAAAATCGATTTACGCTCCCCCCCCCCACGTTGGAATTCGTTTCCGCTGCCCGTTCCAAGGCGGTTCTTCTGTCGCGGTTTATTTTTTATTATGGTTTGTCTTTGGGTGTTAGTGTCGCTTATATTTTTCTAGTATAGCCTATTAGCCATTTTGTTGGAAGTAACTGTCCTTTTGGCTTTCCGCTATTGGTATTTTCATTGGGGTATGTTGTTTCGTGTTTGTGTTTCTTTCCCTTTGGTGTATCTGATGGGAGCTGTGGGTTAGTTGTATCGATTCCTGATCATTGCCTACACTTCTATTTCACCCGATATTGAGATGAAATGACATCTCAAGCCCGGCCGCCCAATGAAGCCAATGGACGGTCCGACACTCGCACCGCTTGCCCTGGCAGGCTTATATCCTCTTAGCGGTTTACCAGTACTTGTGAGCAGGTCGGTGTCAGTTCTGCGTAGAAGCATCATGCAGCCAATCTATTTCTTCAAGCCCCGATGGGCTACTCATAGTTGATAGTTATCCCCTATGCATTCCGACCCCCGCCCATTGGCGACTGAAACAATAGATGGGCTGCAAATAAATCCTATTGGTTTCATTGGGCGGCAGGGCTTGAGAAGTCATTTCATCTCAGTGTTTGGTAAATGTCCCACAAAATTGGAAGCAACGTCTCCAAAATGACCTTTACAGTGTTGACGGGGACGTTAAACCTTTAATCAAACAAACAACAAACAACATATGCATTCCGATGTAACATAAGATAATAATGTTTACTGCACTCAGTTGTAGAATGATCTGTCTGTATTGTTCATGTGTCCGTCGGCAAATGCGTCTTTTATCTGCGTAGTATTTAATGTGTTTTGTTCCGTGATTGGTGTCACATTGATGTCTTTTGTACGTTGCAGGCAACCTCTATTCACATCATTATATATTATCAAAGTCTCTTTTTATGAAAAGAAACAACTAAAACTCTTTAATTTTGCCGGACGTTTCAACCGGAACCCCGGTCTCCTTCGGCGACATATTTAATGTCAGGTAACTAACAACGTCGTGAAGACAAGATTACATATCAAATTAAATATATACATATATATATCATCGAACAACATTCATAACAAATATACCATATATCGAATTTATGACCCCTGCGTCATAGACAACCTTCCTACTCTTTACGGAAGACTAATTAAGATTAACCCAAACATTTTGCTAACGTTTAGCTCATCAGAGCCGAAGGCTCCTGGGGCTTCCCGGAACTAATTGAATAGGCAGCGGTCCGTCGTAGTCGAAAGTTTGTACAATGTAGTTGTACGTGTATATTTTGTATCAGCCTATACAAATATGACAGCAAATACTGACTATATGTGATAGCATGTCTGTGACAAAGCTCTGTCCGTGAGCCAATTTTCGAGTGAAAGCTTACACTTGTTATCGGCCGCCTTTTTTTCTTCTTGTGAAAGCTTATACTTGTTGTGTTTAAATGTAAAGGTCAACCTGCATTGTGGGTAACTAATGGCTGTACTTCCGTGTTAAACTCAACGTCTATACTGTCTTACGCCCATGGGCATAGACAAATACCCTTTGAGACATATTGATGGCACTTGGCATAGTTTTTACAAGGTTGAGAAGGCGTGTCTTGTTCAAGAACCACAACTCTGTGTGCAATGGTATTTGAGTAATCTCATGAACTCAAAACTCAAAAATTTTGTGCGTTAAAAATTTGGATCTTTATCATGATATGTTTTTTTAATAATACTGCAAAAATAGGTTGTGGGTGCTCGATAGAACCGCCACACTGAGGTGGTTCTAACAAGTATCCACAACCTAAGTCTTGGAGCAGGAATAGAAAAAAATAATGTATACCACCGTGAACCACAGTTTTCTCTACATAAAGAAGGTTTTAAAGGGGTTGGGGTCTTCATTCACGGGCTTGTTCACGTGATGTGGAGATTGCGATGCGAAAAGCCACCGATTTATGACGTCACATTGACAAAAAACAGTGGAACGTTATTTGTTTTTTTGTTTTTTTTTTCGTATCATCAACGTTGCAAAAGGACATAAAATTGTTTGGTAGGATTTTTTCTACCAATGACGAAATGTTTGTTGAATTAGAAGGAAACAAAAACTAATCTTCATTTTGGACTGTTCATTACGAAAACACGCCTGTACAAATACATTGTAAACTTTATCGCCGAAAAATGCAAATTTTAAAGATAAAAAATTGTGATATTTTTGCTGCTCAAAATATAGATTGTTGCGCTCAGGCGGCTCAATCTATGTTTTAGAGCAGAAATAAGAAAGCAAGGTTAACCCTTGTAAACCCTAGTTTTACTACATAAAAGTGGGGTTAAACGGGGTCAAAATTATACAGGCGTGTTTCATTTTTTTCGGTGGTAAATTTTACAATGTATTTGCATAAGCGTGTTTTCGTAATGAATATTTTTTTCAAGCAAATCAGCTGAACAGCAAAAAAAAAAAAAAAAAAAAATAAGTTTTATCATCTCAGTTTGGCCAGACCATTACAACAACATGCGTGTCAATAATATCTTTGTGAGCCCTTTTTATAATGAAATAATTGAGTGAGTGAGTGCTTGAGTTTTACGTCCCACCAACAGCTAAGGTCATAAGTAGACGGGACCTCGGCTTAAAGACTCATCCGAAAGTCTGGAGAAGCCCGGGATAAATCCTGCGAGCCCTGGTTTACAACGCGAGTAGCATAACCATTACACCACGGGGGCTTCTGTTTTTGAAAGTTGATTTTTAAAATCAAGTCTCTATGTCATTACCTTTCTACTTCCGGTACTGAACCGCGTTATTCCACTTCCGCTGTTCGTTCGCTGCATAAAATAGTCCAAATGAACTCTTGAAAATTAATTTTGCAGGCATGGAACGTCTTTCAAAATATTTCATATTTTGAGACTTTATACAGATTGAATGTAAATTGGCACAGAAACACCAATTCTGAAGAGAATACAATACTCTGGAACTATTTTTCTACGCGTTTATGCAACTGGTTTGAGAATTTACTCTTTCATCCCTGAGTTTCTGAACTTGACTCTTCTGCTTTAAATATATTCTTAAAGAAAGAGATTTCTGAGTAGTTCATTGACATGATGGCAAACAGTGTTAATATAGATTCTGGCGAGACGTGCTAGCTACGTGCCGTCTTATCAGGATCTGCAAGGTTTGCATAGATACAGTGTATTTCTACCTCGGCGTCTGCACCGGTCTACGGGGTTAAAAGGGTAAGCTCGCTTCTCTGTTACTATACAACCCTTTACTGACCGACATCGAACACAGTTATTTGCCTGCTTTCGAGAGCTCTTATCACAAAATATGTGTCGTTTAAGGCTTTAAGCTGTGAGTTTTAAATCAAGTTCCGTACTTTAAGCAAATAGTGAAGACACCGATCAGACGCTACATTCTGTTGCCTCTGATCTGTCTTAACTGTTTCCGAATGCCAAAGTATTGGAACAATTGGCATTTATGGGTTAATGGTTCCGTACAGGCTGGAATAAACGTATTTTAGTTCGCCTTGGGTAGTAGAAGTTCGCTAAAGGTGGCGTCTGATCAGGGTTATAATGTCTAAATGAAATGGTTTAAAAATGATCTTTTTTCCGTCAAGTTATTCTCCACACGCCAGAAGGAACATAGCTCCGAGCGGCTGCACAACGTATGTGCATCTTCGTATCAACGCGACGATGATGCGAGGTTGCTAAGATGTCATGTACCCGCTAGGAGAACTTCTCTGTTAGATTATTAGCATATGAGACAAGCACAGAATATACAAGCCTCCGAGGTGTAATGGTTTCGCTACTCGCCTTGTAAACCAGGGGTCGCAGGATCGATCCCGGGCTTCTCCAAGCTTTCAGATGAGTCTTTAAACCGATGTCCCGCCTCCGTATGACCTTAGCAGTTGATGGAACGTAAAACTCAAACAGTCACTCACTGAGCTAATCTATAAATTTATGGTTTTACCATTAAGAAATTAGCAGACACATTTATATTTCTTCCTTTCTTCCTTTTTTCGTGGGGTTGGTTGGATAAGGCAAAGGTGATGTGTATCTTGTGTCATTGGGGAGTCCAGCTGATATTGACTTACATTTGGGCAAGGCCTGTTGTCCTTGCAGCAGGTAACGGTAGATGGGGTCGGGATTGGGTGGGGGAGGGGAGAGGTAGGGATGGGGGTTGTTGTTGTTTTTTCTTTTTCTACACTTCCATTCAAACTCTAAACAATCGATGAAACTTTTTTTTCTTCGTCGAATGTCTTTAACCCTCTGTGACGTTGTTAACAAAATATCTAGATAACTGCTTGATCTACGACTGACATTGTTATCATAATAATTATTCCTCATAAATCAACTTTCCTCAGTACTTTCAGTACTTTGATTTTATAATAGAACGCTGTGTTTGCAAGAAAAGCATATTTCGGATACTGAATGGGGCGGTTGCAGAGAGCGCCTACAATATACTTGTAAAGCAGAAATAACAAAATATTGTCCAGTATATAACATACTTTCACTAGACAATGACATGGCACATGGCTTCTCCAGACTTTCGGATGAGTCTCTAAACCGAGGTCCCACCTTCGGGACCTTAGCTGTTGGTGGGGCGTAAAACTCAAACACTCACTCACTCATGACATTTTTGGAGACATGAAAGTTATCATGACCTCAAATATCCTAATGTCTAAACATAAGGTTCGCTTGGTATGAAATGAGGCCATTCCATCACGATAACAAGTCCTTGAAATGAAGACCCCTCTAAACTCCGCATTGTATAGAGAAAAGTGGGGTCCATGGGGGTAATTATTTTCTTTATGTCTGTTCCAAGACATAGGTTGTGGGTACTCGTTAGAACAGCCTCAATGATACGGTTCTAATGAGCATCCACAATCTATGTCGAAAGCAGAAATAAGAACAGTGTTACAATTTTTACCTAATATTTGTCATTTCTGACACCATATTGGACGCCATTATGTCACATGGACATCTTTTCCTAATGCAATATAATAACACTTCTCTTCTATACTAAAAGTCTTTCAAAACGCAGTGAGACGTAACTGCATTTTTAATTTTGGACTAGTCCGTGGTTTAGGTAAGTCACCTTCAGTATGGATTATTCATTGGGCGATATAGTTTTACTGAGATTCGTACTGCATCATTAAAAGCATTTGACCACGACTTCTACATAATGGCATCATAAAAACATCTTATTTATAATTTTAAAATTCTGTGAAAAAAAAAAATCCGAAACCGGCTTCCCCCAAAACACGGAATAGTCTTGTCACGCTTGAACGTTGAATTTCAAAGGTCGTTTATAAACTATACATGATAAAGCTGTCTAAACCTAGTCCATTTGTTTTCGAAAATACCCTATGCAATCTATCCCATTGTCCTTCATTTCGCAATTCATTCTTCGTCAGTTTCTGTCACTTCTTTTACAAGTCAACCAAATGTAAAAGGGGTGTAGAAAGGATAATGTAACCAGTACCAGGAGGGTAATGTCAGCCTGAAATGGAAAAAAAAACCTCATCACGAAAGAAGCCTATATAATCTTGACCCCCCTAGAACGAACCTCACTTTTATGTAGTATTTGTTTGTTTGTTTGATTTGATGTTGAACGTCCCTGTCAACACAGTATATGTCATTTTGTAGACGTTGCTTCCAATTTTGTAGGACTTTTACCCGACGTTGTGACATATCAAGCCCTGTCGCAAAAAGAAACCAGCAGGATTTATAAGCATGGGCGGTCCGACTCGCATTGTTTTGCCTGGGCAGGCTTAGATCCTCTAAGCGGTTTACCAGTACTCGTGTGCGGCGGGTGTCAGCTCTGCGTAGAAGCATCATGCAGCCCATCTATTCATTCAAGCCCCTGTTGGGCGGGGGACGTCTTTTATGTAGTAAAGCTTGGGTTTATAGGGTATACATATTTTCTTATTTCGGTTTCTTGTTTCACATCTTTGAACTGAACGTTGTTGACGTTACTACATATACAATGGCGTGACGCGCGGGTTAAAAACGTGCTCTTTGACGTGTCACGCTATATTACTTACTACATGTACCTGTCGCTGTGTGCTCATGGAATTTATCGAAGTATAAAACCTTTTTTCAACCAATCAAATCGCACCAAATGTATATAATGAAAGAGTACTGGAATTATAACATAATCTTGAAGAAAAGCGACACCAATCACGAAAAGTAGCCTATATTAATTTGATCCCCTTGAACCCCACTTGTTTGACGCTTATGACCCACAAAGAGGGTTGACGCGTCGTTAAACACGAAATCATCATCATCATTGAACCCCACTTTTATATAGTAAAACTGGGGTTTTCAGGGGTAAACCTTATTTTTCTTAATTCTGCTCTAAAATATAGATTGTGAGTTCTCGTTAGAACCGCCTCATCGATGAGGCGGTTCTAACGAGTACCCACAATCTATATTTTGAACAGAAATAAGAAAAATATGACAATTTTTCATCTTAATATTTTCAACTTTTCGGCGGTAAAGTCTACAATGTATTTGTATAGGCGTGTTTTCCTAGTGACTGTCGGAATTCAAAGCACTACCAATTTTTAACAAGGAATATACCACAGAACTGAAAAGTATGGATATCACAAGTTTTTCTGAACCATGTTTGACAGCCAACCGAACTAAAACACAAGGACGCGCATTACTTCTACCTCACCGTCTATTTCGGCCCCCGCCCATCGGGGCTCGAAGAAATAGATGGACTGCATGATGCTTCCACGCAGAGCTGAAACCGACCCGCACACGAGTACTGGTAAACCGCTTAGAGGTTCTAAGCCTACCCAGGCAAAGTGGTGCAAGTCGGCCCGCCCATGCTTATAAACCGTATTGGTTCAATGGGCGGTAGGGCTTGAGAAGTCATTTCATCTCAACGTCGGGTAAAAGTCCCACAAAATTGGAAGCAACGTCTCCAAAATGACCTCTACAGTGTTGACGGGGACGTTATACCTCAAATCAAACAAACAAACTATCCATACGCATAATATCCACTGCACACTCTATCCAAACACTGTCTGTGCTAAAAATCACAGTTTTGTTTGTTTGTGTTGAGGTTGTACGTCCGCGTTAACACTTGTTAGGTCGTTTCGAAGACGTTACTTGCGATTTTGTAGATCTTTTATCCGACACTGAGATGAAATGACATCTCAAGCCCTACCGCCCGAAAAAATGGGTAAGGTTTATTTGCAGTTACGGTTCGACTCGCTCCACTTTGCCTTGGCAGGCTGAGACCTTCGAAGCGGTTTACCACTACTCATGTTCGGTCAGTGTCAGCTCTGCTTGGAAGCATCATGCCCCCAAATCCATTCCTTCAGGTGAGCAAATTATTTTCGTGAAAAAAAATATTCAAATAACCACAGGATATAATAGTTCGTCTGTCATTACTGACAATGACCAATCTAAGTCATATTTGAGAAATGTTACTGTTTGTGTGTTCTAAGATGGCTGATGAGACCGATTCTAGCTCAGAACTGTCTGTTGCAAATAGAGCAATAGAGGCTAGAGGAAGACAGCTCTGTTGGGGATGCCTTAGCTCTGACCACATGGTACACATTAAGTAGACAGACAGCCGGTATGACGGGCCGCTGGAAAACTTATAGTCCCCTCAGTATCCACAAGTTTCTTATTTTTCGTGCACGCAACGGTAGCTTCATATTTCGTAGCACACACTGGCAAAGTTTTCATTACGATAACACAACTGTGCGACATAGTGCATTTTTTCACATCTCTAAAATTGCTACTATTCTGATGAAAATCAGTGGTATTATTCTTATTTATACAGTAAACATAGGCTGTGGGTGCTCATTGAGGCGGTTCTAACGAGTACCCACAAGCTATGTCTTGGAGCAGAAATAAGAAAAAGATTTATACCCCCGTAAACTCCAGTTTTCTCTATGTAAAGTGGGGGTTTAGTGGGGTGTTCATTTCACGGACTTGTTAACGTGATGTAATCAAATAAAGGAAAACGTTTCACCTCATCCCGCTCCACGAAAAACGTCAGGACAATACACTCATGGGACATAGAAAATTCTCTCATATCTTTAGAATGGCCAGTTGTTTTTTTTTAAGTTTCTTAAATCTGCTGCAAACCGTGAATCCCCATCAAGAAAACAAACCTTCATAATTTTGAACCCCTTAAACCCCAATTTAAATAGCAAAACTGGGGTTTGCAAAGGTATATATTATTTTTCTTATTTCTGCTCAAAACATAGATTGTGAGTACCCATTAAAACCGCCTCTTTGATGCGGTTCTAACGAGTACCCACAATCTTTATTTTGAAAAGAAATATAAAAAATATCAGAATTTTTCATCTGAAAAATTTCATTGCTTTGGTGGTAAAATTTTCAATATATTTGAATAGGCGTGTTTTCGTTATGCAGTATTTCGAGTTCGTTCCCGGATTCACATCATGTGGAGTGGACCACAGATGAATCTAAAATGCAGTTGATGGCACGCCATCCCAAATCCCCACGCTTTCTCAACAGGGGCTAAGTACCAAATAACAACATGTACATGTTGAATTTCACTGACATGTGGCCTTTTGATCCCTCCCCCAGGGCCAAAATCTAACCCCAGGGTAAAAATTTTACTTGTATTATATTCTACTAATCATTCCCTTCGATGACTATGTTCCAAAAAAAATAAATTTTGACACCCCCACTGACCCCAACAAGTCCCACCCCTAGGCCATGACTTAGGGGTCGGAGCCAAAATCAAGTTCGTTCAATATGTTTTATATATTTCATTAAGCATTACTTCTGCAAAGTTTTGAATCAAAAGCTATAAAATTGACTTTGTAATTGAATTTTATTGATGTTTGACGTTTTGACCTCCCCACAGGGCCACTGAGGGCGGCGCCAAAAATAGATGTGCTGCTGCACACCCACTCATGTAAGCAATCCACACACCAAATTTGGTTGGATTCCGGATAATAGTATAGGAGGAGATAGCGGATAACGGACGAACAGAATGACGGACGGACGGACGGAAAGACGGGCGGACGGACAGACGGACGGACAGAGGCGAATATAATATCCCTCTGCTAAAGCGTAGGGATAACAATAGTCCCGACGCTGAAGCAGCGGTGAAAAATATGGTCTCTTCAAATTAAGAAACAGATCAGCTCTAGCAGTGATTTATTATAGGGATCAATGGTTTTTCATGCATTTACATTCGCCGGGTCCCGAGGAAGCTGTTTGAACATGAGGCTGCTAGGCCGAATGTTCAAATATCTTCCGAGGGATCCGGCAAATGTTAATACAATGAACTAACCATGGATTATCGTTGTTCTTGAATAACGTACGATTCCGACAGCAAATGTTGACGAAAACGCTCCAAAGTAAACTCTTCAAATGCGACCGGCGAACCAACATTGCGGCCAGTTCAGAATGTTGTTTACAACGACTGTTACGCAGTAACCATCTGACGTCATCATAGAACCCCAAAACGTTACGTTCAGGGCGATTACGTTACGTCGCTCTTTCTTTCTTTCTTTCTTTCTACTTATACTGCGATCGGTCACATTTGACCATTACTCGACGGTGTACATTACATACACTCCAGGTTGCAGGGTTGAAAGCCTACACAGTAATCATGTAATTACGGTAGGGGTCTTTAACCTGCACAGGAGATGACTCTTCCTGCACAGGGGGCCGCCAGTAAACGTCCTGATCCGAAGAACGGTACACTTTTTGGCACTCATCCCTGCGAATGATGCCAATGGAGCATGTTTGGACAACGAAATAATCACCGCCTCCGAGGATCGAACCGGGGGCCTCTAGCATCAGAGGCAAGGGCACTTACCACTGAGGTATCACGTTCCTAAGAGCTATCACGCTCAACGTAACGTAAATAAAGCAAGGCTTGTCTTATGATATCAAAAGCTCAAAATCCATGTTCAAACAGCACGCGAATTTCATGATTTGAACATGGTTTTTGCTGTTTGAGCACGGCTTTCGGTCGATTGCCGGTCAAACAGCCATGCGCATACATATTTATGCAAGAATGAGTTATTAATCACTGTTTGGAGGTCAGTAGTAAAGTAAATCAAATCACGAATGATTTGTCTGCTTACAACTGACCGATAAACATTATCACTCAATAAATCACGACACTAAAGCTGATCTTTTTCGATTCTAACACACTATAAGTCGCAAAAATGCTTTTGATTCCTCCTGATTCTCTCTTTCCCTATTTTTAAAGAATCCCGCCAACATAACTGACTTTACCTGTTTTCTCTATATTTTGAGCAAACGTTACACCATCTAACGTCAAGCTTACATTCTTGCATAAATATCTATGCGCATGGCTGTTTGAAGCCATTGTCAAATGAACCGAAAGCCGTGCTCAAATAGCAAAAACCATGTTCAAATTCGCGTGCTGTTTCAACATGGATTTTGAGCTTTTGATATCACAAGACTGGCATTGCTTTGTTTACGTTACGTTGAGCGACGTAACGTTATCGCCCTGAACGTAGCGTTTTAGGGTTCTATGATGACGTCAGATGATTACTGCGTAACAACGTCATTGTAAACAACATTCTGTACTGACCGCCATGTTGGTTCGCCGGTCGCATTTGAAGAGTTTATATGGAGCTTTTGGGCTGAAGGAATGTGGTCTCATTTCTATATAGGGATGAGACCACACTATTAAGGAAAATGATAAATTCATGGCAAATCTAAAAAATGTGGTCTCACTTCTATATAGAGAAGAAAATGTGGTCTCACCTTAAATCACATACTAAAATCCTGGGCTGAAGGAATGTGGTCTCATCTCTTTTTAGGGATGAGACCACATTATTTAGGAAAATGATAAATTCATGGCAAATCTAAAAAATGTGGTCTCACTCCCTATATAGAACAGAAAATGTGGTCTCACCCCAAATAACATACAAAAAGCCTAGGCTGGGACAAGACCACAATATTTAGGAAAATGATAAATTCATGGAGAAGAAAAAAGCCTGTGCTGAAGGATTGTGGTCTTAATAATTTGGTCACCCATTAAAAAAACTTAAGTTGATCCCTATTATTATTCGACACGCTACATACACGGAATGAATCTAATTTTGCTAATGATTAGGACCCGTTTATTCTGATTGTTAATTAGGATATAACTGCGCATCCCTCTAAAATGAATCCAGAAATCCCATTGGTGAAACCTAAAAATCTTGTTGTGCTTTAGAATGCTTACAGCACCCTTCAAAAATTTATGAATGAATGTTCACGTTGTCTCTTTGATCCAAGTTAGTGGACGCTGGCATGTTCGTAACGCCCAGAGAGCTAAATTTTGCATTAGATTGTAAAATGTAGACATTTTAAAGAATTTACCGTCATCATCAGATGGCCAGTATCTCTAGTTAAGTATTTGGTTAAAGATAAATTGGAAATCACAATGAAATATAGTTGCCAAGTAATGCAAATTAGAGAAAAACTGTTGCTACCCCCTTGCACTAGAAAGCAAAATGGCGGAGCAGAAGCGGAAAAATTTCCATACCCTACCTCAGTTCATCCGATCCTAGCCAACTACCCTTATGCCTAGGCTATTATTTTTCTCTGTGATATTAGAGATGAGATATTAAAGTTTGTTCGGAAGATATTTGAACATTCGGCCTGGCGGCCTCATGTTCATACAGCTTCCTCGGGACCCGGCGAATGCATGAAAAACCATGGTTGATCCCTATAATAAATAACGTCATGAAACGGGATAAAAGCGCAGCTCTTCGCGTCTCGATCTTTCGCCCAGTGCTTTATCACTCATTTTAGGCGACTAGTGTTAGAATAAGAACAGCGCATCCGCGCAGTCTGACCAGCACCTTTGTGTAAAATTTCAAACCTAAAGCTGAGTAGGTCAGTTTGTATATTACCATGTCTGACGGATGCTAAGTTGCAAAATAGCAAGCATCACCTGAACAAGTCCGTGAAATGAACACCCCCTAAACCCTACTTTATATATATAAAAAAAAACCTGGGGTTTGCGGGGGTATACATTGTTTTTCTTATCACTGCTCCAAGACAAGGGCGGTGCGTACTCGTTGAATCCGCCTCAGTGAGGCGGTTCTATCGAGCACCCACAGCCTATGTTTGCAGTCTAAATTAGAAAACTATCACGGATTTTCATCAGTAAAGTAGCCATTTTGAACATGTGAAAAAGATGTACTATGTCGAACTGGTGTGTTATCGTAATGTTACCCAGTTTATCCAGGAAACCCGAAACGGGGTTTGGGCAAACAGCGCAAGCCCAGATCAGACACCGCGTTCTGTGGCGTCTGATCATATCTTTCACATTTGCAAAACCATCATGTTACCGAATCCGTGTAATAAACACCCCTCTCAACCGACCTTATATATGGAGAGAGAAAACTGGGGTTTACTGGGGTAAGCATTATTTTTCTTAATTCTGCTCTAAGACATAGGTTGTGGGTACTTGTTAGAACCGCCTGAATGAGGCGGTTCCAACGAGCACCCAAAGCCTATGTTTTTAGTATAGTTGAGAAATATATGGCAGAATTTCATCAGAAATATAACCTATTTGGAGATATGAGAGAATGTAAAACGTCACACGGATATGTTATCGTAATGTTTTCCTCCATGTGGTAGTTCTAACGAGCACCCAAAACATGTGTTTGGAGCATAAGAATAATATCAGTTTTTCATCAGTGATATGACAGAGTAATATGGAGCCCCAGCCCATCGGGGATTGAAGACATAGATGGGCTGCATGATGCTTCCACGCAATAGCTGAAACCGAACCGCACACGAGTACTGGTAAACCGCTTGGAGGATCTAAGCCTGCCCAGGCAGTGCGGTGCGAGTCGGACCGTCCATGATTATAAACCCTATTGGTTTCATTGGGCGGCAGGCCTTGATATGTCATTTCATCTCATTGTCGGGTAAAAGTCCCACAAAATTGGAAGCAACGTCTCCAAAATGACATTTACAGTGTTGACGGGGACGTTCAACTTCCAATCAAACAAACAAACAAACAAAGACGGGGTTATAGGTACATGTATGAACGAATGCACTTCTACAATACACACTATCACACGGATGTTTTACCGTGATCGATCAGCCATTTCTAAAAAGATTTCAAAACCAACTCAACTTGGTTCATGTAAATTTTGAAATAGACAATACTCACTCAGGACACAATGGATTAAACTCTAAATGACAGAAAACAAGGCATAAGATATGCACGTTTATCGAACCGCTTCAAGCAAAATAGGTCTTTGAAAACGTGCTCCAAAGAACGCTCCCATCTGCAGTAAAAGTCACATTACTATGTACAACATTTCAAATATATTGACAATTTTACCAAAAAAAAAAAAAAAAAAAAAAAAATGAAAATTTTCAGATAAATAATACTTATATTTTTCTTATTTCTGCTCTTAAACATAGACTATGTGTACTCGTTAGAACCGCCTCATTATTGAGGCGGTTCCCACAATCTATGTTTATCAGCGAGGCGGTTCTAACGAGTACCCACAATCTATGTTTATGAGCAGTTATAAGAAAAATAATATATACCCTGTAAACACCAGTTTTACTACATAAATGTGGGGTTCAAGTATATAGGCGTGCTTTCGGGATGAAAGAAACGTAGCTGATGCAACTCAGGAAATGGACCCCCGCCCCTCGGGGCTTGACGAAATAAATGGTCTGCATGATTTTTCCACGTACATGTAGAGCTGAAACCGATCGCACACGAGTACTGGTATATGTAAACCGCTTAGAGGATTTAAGCCTGCTCAGGCAAAGCGGTGCGAGTCGGACCGTCCATGCTTACAACCCCTATTAATTTCTTGGGCGACAGGGCTTGAGATGCCATTTCATCTCAATGTCGGGTAAAAGTCCCACAAAATTGGAATCAACGTCTACAAAATGACCTATGCAGTGTTGACGGGGACGTTAAACCCCAAATCAACCAACCAACACTCCGTAAAACTATAGTAAAACTGAGGTTGACAGGGGTAAACATTAATTTTCTTATTTTTGCTCAAAATATAGATTGTGGGTACACGTTAGAACCGCCTCATCGTTTTTAGCTCGGCTGTATCGAAGAAAACGACGAGGTAATGTCATAGCTCTGGCGTCGTCGTCTGCGTCGTCGTCGTGCAAAAACTTGGACAATTTGTAATACCTCTGTAATTACTGAACATATTTACTTGAAACTCGGACTAGTTGTTCATTATGAAAAGGTGAACTCATACCAATAGGTGAGGTCACCCTCAAAATATTTTTGGCACAGTTACGGCCCTTTTTCGACTTAGAATTTTGCAAAAACTTGGACATTTTGTTATATCTCTGTCATTACTGTACATATTTTCTTGAAACTCTGACTAGTTGTTCATTATGAAAAGGGGAACTCATATCAATAGATGAGGTAACCCTCAAAATATTTTGGCACAGTTATGCCCCTTTTTCGACTTAGAATGTTTGCAAAAACTTGGACATTTTGTAATATCTCTGTCATTTCTGAACATATTTACTTGAAACTAGGACTAGTTGTTCATTATGAAAATGGGAACGCATACCAATAGATGAGGTAACCCTCAAAATATTTTTGGCACAGTTTTGCCCCTTTCTCGACTTAGAATTTTTTGCGTCGTCGTCGTGCAAAACTTGGACATTTTGTAATATGGACTAGTTGTTCATAATGAAAAGGGGAACTCGTAACAATAGGTGAGGTAACCCTCAAAATATGTTTGGCACAGTTATGCCCCTTTTTCGACTTAGAATTTTTGTTTAACTAAAAGAAACTGCAGCCGAGCGTTGGCACCCGCATGCGGTGCTCTTGTTCTTATTTCTGCTCCAAAATATAGAGTGTAGGTACTCGTTAGAACCGCCTCGATAAGGCGGTTCTAACATGTACCCACAATCTATATTTTGAGCAAAAGTATGAAAAATATCACAATTTTTCATCTTAAATTTTTTATTTTTACGGCGGTAAAATTCACAGTGTACTTGTATAGACGTGTTTTCATAATGAGTTATGCTTGACGCAGTCCTTTTACAACATACATGAAGAGGTCCATCGGTGTAAGACTCCGCCCATGCAAAGAAAGCATATTGTAGAAAGCCAAACACTCCTGCAACCACGAGCAGAAAGCCCAACAAGAATGCAAAATACTGGCTCGGAAACCTGAAATCATAGAACAGAATACAGTCGAACTTTAATGACTCGAACAGCTTTGGTGCCATGAAAATATGTTCGATACAGCGGTAGTTCGAGTCACCGAGGGTTGATATAAGAGCCAGGTCAGGTGGCATAATGTGGACTCTTTAAAATAACTGTGTGTTGTGTGTACTCATTAGAATCGCTCATAATCTTGTAAAAGAAAAACTTAATGATTTAATGGGAAGATTCCCTATATCTTGCGTGTAATGTAAGAAATGTTTTTTTTTTTCACTTCTGAAGAGCATAATAACTTTACTTAGTGGTCAAGTCAGAAAATGGGTTAAGCTCTCACCTTTATACTTGACACTATTTACGTAAGATTTGATACTCAGTTATTTAGACAAATTGTGGGTATTCCAATGGGTGCGAATTGCGCACCCCTTGTGGCGGATCAATTCTTATGTTTTTTATGAAAGAGACTTCATGATGTCCCTTTCCGTTGAGAACCAATCTGAAATCATTGAAGCCTTTAGCTTGACATCTAGATATTTGGATGATTTATTAAATCTTGACAATATCGATGGTTTGATCAGTTGATCAGTCAAACTCTCCCCCACCCCAAACACACACCCCAGAACTTAAGTTAAATAGAGCAAATTCTTCTGATACCGAGTCCCCGTTTTTGTATTTACATCTATCTACTGTATATGGGTTAGGAGGCCTTCATGCGGCCTTAACAAATTATTTGTCTAAATCACGGAAGTAAAGGCGAGGATTGTGGCCACGTAAAATCGATTTAAGCCCCCCCCCCCCCAGTGGAATTCGTTCTTCTGTCGTGGTTTATTTTTGTTATGGCTTGTCTTTGAGTGTGTGTATCGCTAATATTATTTTGTTTTGGATATCCATTTGGCAATTTTGTGGGAAAATCACTGTCCTTTTGGCTTTCCGCTAGGGATGTTTCCATTAGGGTCTAGTTGTTTCATGTTTGTGTTTCCTTCCCTTGGTGTCTCTGATGGGAGCTGTGGGTTAATTGTATCGATTCCTGATCTATGCCTTCACTTCTATTTTGCTATAACTTCAGCACCCAATTTCGTAAAATCATTCTTCGATATAAAAAGATTGGGTACACAAAACTGTTATACGACAGACTGCAGACATTGTTGTTTACCAAATCACGGTTGACAACTTAGCTTCCCTCTTTAATTGCACGCCGGTGGGTTAGGTCTCAGATTCCATGACAGTTCCAGCGTAAAGGCTTGCTGAGAATTAGAGAGAATTAAATTTTATGTAATGCTGTCTCTGGTCGGGCCCATCGGAGTCTTACTGTTGGTTTTCTTTTGCTCCAGCATTTCAGTGGTTTCTTGTTGTCAAGTCCTCACCGTTGTTTCATCTCTGTGGTTGTTTGATTTTTGTGTTCACGGAGATGTTGCACTGTTGAGCTAGGAGGCCTTCATGCGGACTGAACAAATTATTTGTCTAAATCGCAATGGAAGTAAAGGTGAGGATTGTGGCCGGGTACAATCGATTTAAGCACCCCCCAACCCCAGCGCCCCCAGTGGAATTCGTTTCACTGACCGTTCCAAGGCGGTTCTTCTGTCGCGGTTTATTGTTATCATGGTTTGTCTTTGAGTATGTGTTTTGCATAAGATTTTTTGTTTGGATAGCCATTTGGCCATTTTGTGGGAAATTAAATGTCCTGTTGGCTTTCTGTTATTGATGTTTCCCTTAGAGTCTATTAATTTCATGTTTATGTTTCTTTCGCTTTGGTGTCTCTGATTGGAGCTGTGGGTTAGTTGTATCGATTCCTGATCATTACATTCACTTCTATTTTGTTCACGTGATGATATTTTGGCTTGTGGTTTGAACTTCCTCAATATGGCCATTTTCAACAGTCCCTACAACCCTACAATTCATACCGGGAGCTCATGCTTTAACCGTGTCCTTGAAGATGGGGTGGCCTTTTAAGAAACAATCTTTCTGACAAGGGCCTCTGATCAGGATCTATTCTATTTGTGATTCAAATTGCGAATTAAATGAATACATTACATGAAGTGTTTTGATTGGTCGAGAGTCAAAATGTATGGCAAATTATTTTTTCGACAAGACAAAGGATCGAAAAGGAAACTATTCCAAAATTTCATGAGAAAAAAAATCATCACCAGACTTGTGAAAGTCAACATTTTCTCTTATACCTAACCTATATTTAGAATATCCGATATTTTGTACCGGGAAGGGAAAAAGTTTATTCGACCACTGTCGAAGGCATGGTCGCTCGACGATAACACTCCCGTGTGACGTAGTGCATTCATTTATATCTACAAAATGTTTTTTCTTTCGATGAAAAGGTTTAGAGGGGCATTCATTGTACATTGTGTACGGACTTGCTATCGTGATGCGACCGGTTCGGACAACCCTATGGTACATGTAGGAACGATTATATCGGATTTATTTATTCATTTATTTATTTTTAGAGGGTTAAACATATTTAGCTATAATAGGCTTACTATTCTACCAAGTGCCCCACTCTAAAACATATATATGGCCCCCGCCCATCGGGGCTTGAAGAAATAGATGGGCTGCATGATGTTTCCACGCAGAGCTGAAACCGACCCGCACACGAGTACTGGTAAACATCTAAGCCTGCCTAGGCAAAGCGGTGCGAGTCGGACCATTAATGCTTATAAACCCTATTGGTTTCATTGGGCGGCTGGGCTTGAGATGTAATTTCATCTCATTATCGGGTAAAAGTCCAACAAAATTAGAAGCAACGTCTAAAAAATGACATTTACAGTGTTGACGGGGACGTTAAACCTAAAATTAAACAAAATCAAACATACATAAAACATATGTTCAAATAACTTTGTATGTGTACAATGTGACAGCTTTGTCGGCACAGAAGCCGCGTAACGCGCAACATGAATGATTCCAGTCCAAGCCGAACTCGGGTAAACGGATGTCCAAACAGGATGATCCGACACCCGAGCCCATTCGCAGACTTAGAACACAGCGCCATAGTGTCAATCGTAGTAAAACGGAGCCTATCTGTTTACCATCAGATAAATCGTTCTTTTTCTTATATACCACAGCGTTTGTTTAAGAAATATATCAGCTCTAACTGTGATTTGTTAAGTGATAAATCACAGTTTGGAGGTCAGTTGTAAAGTAGATCAAATCACGGGCGCGTAGCGCGCGTGATTTGTCTACTTACAACTGACCAGCAATATTTTGACAATATTTGAGGGTCACTGATGAGGCCTAATTGGCCGAAACTAGCTAGTTTGACCCAGAAAACATGTACACTTCATATTTTCTTGTCCTGTGGTGCATTCCTTGCTTTCAAAGCATAACCCTTTAATAGAACATATTTAACGTCACTACCGCTGGCGTCTGGGAATGTGTGGCGGCCGTAAAAAGTCTCCCTGCCCTACATCATAGTGCAGTTTATATTTTCTTGTCCTTTGGGGTCATTGATTCCATTGTGGAATTTTGAAAATATTTGAGGGTCACTGATGAGGCCTAATTGGTCGAAACTAGCTATTCTGGCCCAGAAAACATGTACACTCCATATTTTTTGTTCTGTGGTGCACTCCTTGCTTCCAAAGGATAACCCTTTTATAGGATAACCCTTTTATAGAACATATTTACAGGGGTATACATTATTTTCCTTATTTGTGCCAGCACATAGGTTGTAGGTATCGTTAGAACCTAATATTTTCACATAGGTTGTGGGTACTCGTTACTCAATGAGGCGGTTCTAATGAGCACCCACTGCCTGTGCTTTGAGTACAAATAAGAAAAATAGCACAAAATTTTAGCAAAACGTAACCAATTACTTTAAAGCACTATGTCACATGGGTTTGTTATTGTAATGCCCACCAGTAAGTCTTGCAAAAATGTACAGACAGGTGGGTTTATTGGTGGATAACTGTATTGAAAAGTGTCATTTGGGGAGGTAAAATCACGAAATCACGCCTTTACAAATCCATTGTAACCTTTATCTCCGAAAAAAAAATATTTAAGATGAAAATTTTATATTTTTCTTATTTCTGCTCAAAATATAGAGTGTGGGTACTCATCGAGGCGGTTCTAACGAGTATCCACAATCTATATTCAAGTTAGAGAATAAATAAGAAAAATTAAGTTTACCCCTGTAAACCCCATTTTTACTATATAAAAGTGGGGTTCGAGGGGGTAAAAATTATAAAAATTATATTGGCGTGTTTTCGTGATTGCGGTGGTTTTACGGTCGGAAATTTCGTTTAACGGCGCCGCGTCAATGTCTGTCGCCGTAAAAGGTAATTTGCGACAGTAAAACCGACGATGTACCTCCCAAAAATGTCAATTTCAATGCAATTACATGCAGTAGTCGGTTTTGTTGAAAAGTGTACTATTTTGCACATTGTTGCGTAAAACCAAATGTCAGCCAATGAAAAGCAACGCTACATGATGGCGTAGACACTACATGGCGCAAAATATTTAGATTACCCAATCGGACGTCGCGTATTATACGCAAGTGCACTAGAGTGAGGGTTGGATAAATATGATGAAAACAGAGTTCTTCCGTGTGACATTAATAGAATCTATGATGGGGATGACACCGAGACAAGGAAATCTCAGGCATGTTTTCAGTTTAAGTCTCATGCGAGGCTATGCCGAGCATGCACTTTTAATTAACTGAAAACGAGCCTGAGATTTCTTTGTCGAGATCTCAACTCAATCATTGATTATTTTTCTCACCCACCTACTTCAAAGAATGTATTGGGAATGGTATGTGAAATGTTTGTAAAGCTATATTGTCAGCAGGCTGCCCAAGAGTACAGATAAATGGCCCCTTCAGACAAATGTAACACAGCAAATAAAATAGAATATTATTATTCCTACCTTCTTAAGAAAGTTGTTAAAATATACTTTTTTTTCGGTGAGCTGCTTACATTCATTTTCAAATCATCCGTTTACATGTAGTGTGGTACATTTAAAATTAAAACCATTTGTTGACTTCTACAACAGTGTGATTATCTTTCTGACACTTGACAGCAGTTTGATATCACACTGCATGTTGATTTCATTAAATGTTGATTAAGGCTGTGAAAAATGTACATCAAAGGAGAAACAGAAAATGGACCTCCCTGTTCGCTTGGATAGTATTTGACCCATTTTGTACCGGAACCCCAAACGGGTACCCTGGCAAACAGTGCAGGCCCACATCAGACGCCACAGAACGCGGCGTCAGATCAGGGCCTACACTGTTTGCAAAAAGTTTAGCCATTTTCCAATTAAATTTTTAAGAAAACACAACCTGACACCCCTCCATTTTGAAATGGACTCCTGCTATATAAAAGGAGGAAGATTCCATTTGATACAAAAAGGGTTAACATGCAGCAGAAGACAGTTTTGGGGGAAATAGTTCCAAGGAAATGTACATAGTTTCCTCGGCCCCAGCCCATCGGAGCTTGAAGAAATATATGGGCTGCATGATGCTTCCACGCAGAACTGAAACTGACCCGCACACGAGTACTGGTAAACCGCTTAGAGGATCTAAGCCTGCCCAGGCAAAGCAGTGCGAGTCGGCCCGTCCATGCTTATAAACCCTATTGGTTTTATTGGGCGGCAGGGCTTGAGATGTCATTTCATCTCAATGTCGGGTACAATTCCCACAAAATTGGAAGCAACGTCTCCAAAATGACCTTTACAGTGATGATGGGGACGTTAAACCTCAAATCAAACAAACAAAATTGTCTCTTGTGTCAGAAATAGAGGATCTTACATGAGTGTTCATGTATTATTGAATTTATTAAACGAGTTGAGGAAAATGTATAAAATGCGGGGCTTTGCCGAGCATTTTATCCCTTTTCCTCAGCGAGTTTAATAATTTCAATAATACATGAACAGCAATGCAAGATTCTATTTATCATATGACATTTAAAACGCATTTTATTCGCGATTGGTTACAAAAATGTCAATATTCCGCCATTAGTAAACGCGACGTAGTAAACGCGACGTCGTTCAGGACGTCGTGCATGTAACGTTATGGGACGTATCTACCTAATTTGCATATTTAATTCACTAGTGGATTATCGAAATATTACATGGCGTTATAACACTCTCAGTGCAATATTTCATTTTCTGATTACAATGTTATTTTTATATCTTTATACATACAAACATAGGTTGTAGGCTTTCGTCAGAACGACCTCAATGAGGCGGTTCTAACGAATACCCATCTCCTGTGTCTTGGAGCAGAAATAAGACAAATATCGTTTACTCCTGTAAACCCAGTTCTCTCTATATTAAGTTGGGTTTAGATAGGCGTTCTTTTCACGTTCTTGATAACGCGATGATTAACCTTGGCACTGACTGGTATGCAAGAAAACTCTACAGAGGACCCGCGTTATAGCCGCAGTCAAGGTTTAGCCTCGATTCCGATTGGCTTGGGCGTCCCTTGGGTTGGAAATACCTAAATCGAATCCATAGTCATGAAAGGCTATTGTAATTTAATACTCCAAGAAACAAATGTTAAAGATATTTGTTAGAATCGCCTCTGCGAGGCGATTCTAACAAATGTCTATAACATTTGCTTCTGCGAGGCGATTCTATCTTTAACATTTGCTTCTTGGAGTAATGATGTAGAGGGACCTTTTATAACCTATCATAATCCTAACTGAGATTCTTTAAAACGGCAAACTCGTTATAACGGCACAATAATAGGGAACTCATACTGTCGTTATGACGCGGGTCCTCTGTAGCTCATGTATTTGAATAAACCTATTGTGATTACATACACGACGCCTAGAAAAGCCAACGTCAGTCCGTACAGAAAGGCTCTAGATAATGTCATCAGTACGAAGATCGGATAAATCAACGCCGTTGAAGGAATTAACGTCAGGACGCTGAACAGTACAAACAACAGGCTGGCGACAGCGTGTGGCAGAACAGCGGGAATTAGCTTCTGGTAAGTCTCCGAGTGTTTGTCTGAAAAAAAAATTGTTTTTCACGATAACAAGTCCGTGCGAGTCCATGCTTATAAACCCTATTGGCTTCATTGGCGACAGGGCTTGAGATGTCATTTAATCTCAATGCCGGGTAAAAGTCCCACACAATTGGAAGCAGCGTCTCCAAAATGACCTTTACAGTGTTGATGGGACGTTAAACTTCAAATCACACAAACAATCAAACATAGATAAAACCAGAGATTCAACTTCGGTGAAGTTGATGTCGCACCTGCTCCCCACCTGCCCCACACAAAAAAAAAATAAAGTTTATTTAAGGCAGAAGAAATGAATATAGGGCTTTGAGAAGAATCCATAGCCTATATATGTCAGGTAAAAAACTGACTAAGTTCACAATGTGGAAAAAGTGATAAAAATTGATTTCAAGATAAAGTCAAAACCACATGCACATCCTCATACCATAGCAAAAACACACACAAAGTTTTAAAATGATCAATATAAAACTGTAAGAGGAGTTGCGATGACAAGAGGTACCTATTGTATATCAACGGAAGCTTAAAATTGGCTATGTTCACAATGTGCAAAAAGTGATAAACAATATTCTGAGAATTATGCCGAAACCACATGCACAACCTCATACCATGGCAAAAGCACATGCAAAGTTTCAAAATGATCGGTATTAAACTGCAAGAGGAGTTGCGATGACAAGCGGTACCTATCATATATCAATTGAAGGTTAAAAATGACTAAGTATACAATGTGGAAAAAGTGACAAAAAAAGATCTGACGATAAAGTCCAAACCACATGCGCATCCTCATACCATGGCAAAAGCACACGCAAAGTTTCAAAATGATCAGTATAAAACTGCAAGAGGAGTTGCGATGACAAGAGGTACCGATCATGTATCAATGGAAGGTTAAAAATGACTAAGTTCACAATGTGGAAAAAAATGACAAAAATTTATCCGAAGATAAAGTCCAAACCACATGCGCATCCTCATACCATGGCAACATCACACACAAAGTTTCAAAATAATCGGTATGAAACTGTAGGAGGAGTTGCGATGACAAGAGGTACCTATCTTATATCAAATGGAGCTTAAAAATGGCTAAGTTCATAATGTGCAAAAAATGGAAAAAAAATATTCTGAAAATTATGTCGAAACCACATGCACATCCTCATACCATGGCAAAAGCACATGCAAAGTTTCAAAATGATCGGTATTAAACTGCAAGAGGAGTTGCGATGACAAGAGGTACCTATCATATATCAATTGAAGGTTAAAAATGACTAAGTATACAATGTGGAAAAAGTGACAAAAAAAGATCTGACGATAAAGTCCAAACCACATGCGCATCCTCATACCATGGCAAAAGCACACGCAAAGTTTCAAAATGATCAGTATAAAACTGCAAGAGGAGTTGCGATGACAAGAGGTACCGATCATGTATCAATGGAAGGTTAAAAATGACTAAGTTCACAATGTGGAAAAAATGACAAAAATTTATCCGAAGATAAAGTCCAAACCACATGCGCATCCTCATACCATGGCAACATCACACACAAAGTTTCAAAATAATCGGTATGAAACTGTAGGAGGAGTTGCGATGACAAGAGGTACCTATCTTATATCAAATGAAGCTTAAAAATGGCTAAGTTCATAATGTGCAAAAAATGGAAAAAAATATTCTGAAAATTATGTCGAAACCACATGCACATCCTCATACCATGGCGAAAGCACATGCAAAGTTTCCAAATGATCGGTCTAAAAGTGTACAAGGAGTTGCGATGACAAGACATCCAGTGTAAAATGTTGATGGAATGACGGACGTACGGACGGACAGACCACCGGACCACCGGACGGACGGAAACTTGCACGCCTATGTCTTCCTGCTAAAGCAGGTGCGACAATAGAGTGTATAAAAAAAAGAAAAAAAAAAGAAAGACATAATTCATTCCTACGGAACTCAGGTAGAGGTTGTCTGCACCAGATAACATCTGTGCACAAGATAACTCGTGCGCACAAAATATTATCCTGTAGTGCGTATAAGATATCATCTTGTGTGAACAACGTAATACCTTGTGCGCACAAGAAAATATCTTGTACGCACAACTTATTGTCTTGTCCGCACAACATAATATCTTGATAGATAATATGTTGTGCGAACAAGGGAATATTTGTGCAAACAAGATATTATTTTGTGCGGACAAGGTAATATCTTGGCGGGGAACTTGGGATGACATTCCCCGCCTGCGAGCGATATTTGCCCGAGCCGTTATGCGAAGGCAGATATCGCTCTCAGGCGGGGAATGTCATCCTATGTTTCTCGTCAAGAATCAAATAAAGAATTTCTTATAATGCAAAGTTTTTTTTGTGACATTTTGTTCATTGTTGCAATGTTTTCCAAAGATTTGTTTTTGTAGCGGACGTCGTGAGGTGTACATGTTTGCATGCAAGGTCATCGAACGCGCTGCTCAGTGGGAAAATAAAAACATCATGTTAAAGTGTTTGTTTGTTTGTTTGATTTGAGGTTTAACGTCCCCGTCAACACTGTAAAGGTCATTTTGGAGACGTTGCTTCCAATTTTGTGGGACTTTTACCCGACATTGAGATGAAATGACATCTCAAGCCCTGTCGCCCAATGAAACCAATAGGGTTTATTAGCATGGACGGTCTGCCTCGCACCGCGGTTCCTGGACAGGCTCAGATCCTCTAAGCGGTTTACCAGTACTTGTGTTGGGGCCGGATTCAGCTCTGCGTGAAAGCATCATGCAGCCCATATATTTCTTCAAGCCCCTATGGGCGGGGGCCGTCATGTTAATGTGAGTGTTTTTTTGTGTGTAAGAAAAAAAAGATGAATAAAGTGACGAATGAATTGTTTGTTTGTTTGATTTGAGGTTTAACGTCCCCGTCAACACATTATAGGTCATTTTGGAGACGTTGCTTCCAATTGTGTTGGACTTTTACCCGACATTGAGATGAAATGACTTCATAAGCCCTGTCGCCCAATGAAACCAAAAGGGTTTATAAGCATGGACTCGCACCTTTGCCTGGGCAGACTTAGATCCTTTGAGCGGTTTACCAGTACTCGTGTGGGGTCGGTTTCAGCCCTACGTCATCACGATAACACACCCTGCGACATAGTGCATTTTTCACATCTCCAAAATGGCTACTTTTCTGATGAAAATCCGTGATATTTTTCTTATTTATACTGCAAACATAGGTTGTAGGTGCTCGTTAGAACCGCCTCATGGAGGCGGTTCTAACGAGTACCGACAACCTATGTATTTGGAGCAGAAATAACAAAAATATGGTATACCCCGTAAACCCCAGTTTTCTCTATATAGAATGGTGTTTAGGTGGGTGTTCATTTCATGGACTTGTTCAAGTGATGTGGAAGCATCATGCATCCCATCTATTTCTTCAAGCCCCGGTGGGCGGTGGCCAGGCGAATGAATTAAAACAATCAAAGGTATTACTTATTTTTTATTGCCTAAACACTTTGCTTTCATTTTTCATCACTTGTGCAGTAAATCTAAGATGGCGGATATAGCATTTCAGGGAAGGCAAGCGCGAGAGGTTAGAATGGTATATTGTTTTGCTCACGGGGTATATTCAAAATAATTACCCTGGCGCTGACCAATCAAAAGCCTACAAATTTCTTTGCAGTATAGCAATATGTTGTGGGATTAAGATATTATCTTGTGCACACAAGATATTATGTTGCTTACACAAAATAATTTCTGCTGCGAACAAGATGATATGTCGTGAATACAAGATAATATGTTGTGTGAACATGCTGTTATGTTGTGCTGACAAAATAATAAGTTGTGCCAAGATATGCCCAAATATCTAAAGCAAAAATATGGAAAATATGAAAACATCAGCTAAAATAAAATGCAAAAATGGTTCTGGAGAAATTATATGAATGATGCCAGTAAAGCACAGAAACCAGTGCTACAGCTGAAGTGTACGACCCGCCGGATGCTTTTAGCTTTATGAGTGTTACCATATATGGGTTTGGCGGCCATTTTGGTCATGTGACCTGGACCTAAAACGGTTCCCATAATAAATGCGCCTTATCGTAAGGAGCAAAAATATATCTTATACTTTAGTACTGTATTCTGAATCGTTTGCAGGATAAAATGCATTCTTACTTTCCAATACATAGAGGATATTTACTTTTTTGAGATGAATATAAAAAATATTTCATCGAGTGTGTTGAAAATATCAGAATTTTCACGACTGCGAAGCACAAGTGAAAATTCTGATGTTTTCAACACACGAGATGAAATATTTTTTATGTTTATCGAAAAAAAGTAAATTTTCTTTTTATTTTATAATAGTTTAGGACACTTACTGCAATTGATCATTCGGATCTTACGTCACAATTTTTGACTTGGCTATGACGTCACAACTGTCAGTTTCAAAACAAAAACAGATCGCCATTTTGATAACAGCATGTTTTCAGTATAAAAAGTGCTTTTCAAGGTATTTACAGAATTATTTTATAGATAACATATATGAATTTTGGCGAGAAAAGTAGTCCAGGCTGCTACTGTGAAATAACATGGTCATGTTATTTTTCACACTATTTATATCATTTATATTTTCACAGTATGAAAATATCACTTTTATTTGTTTCAGATATGCATTGATTTCACTGCTATGTAAAAAAATAAAAAAGCATATGTGTCAAAGTTTGACCTAGGCACAAAGAATGTCAAGGTCAACCCAGGGTCACCATTTTAGCACTTTATGATGGGCCTACGTCCCAGATGTTATTTATCATGTTTCGTGGAAATCTGCCCAGTGGTTCTGGAGAAGACTATTTTTGAAGGTTTTTTACCATATATGGCTTGGTGGCCATTTTGGTCATGTGACCTGGACCCCATGAGCAAATTTTGGTTTTACCCATCCCATAGAGGCTCCATATGAAATTTGACTTCAATCGGCTCAACGGTTTCCGAGGAGAAGCAGTTCGAAAATTTTCACATTTTTCGCCTCGGCGAGGCTATACTAAATGGAATGTAATATTTCGCAAGTTCATTGGTTTGATCTCATTGATATCTATCAGTATGCCAAAAATTATTTAAATATTCCAATCGGTTAAGTCACTATCACCAATTTTCACAAACGGGTTACGGACGGACAGACAGACTGACAGAATGACACGGTGATTTTAGGGCACTCTTAGAAAATCAACCAACTTCAGTCGGCCGCTTTTTCTGCGGGTCGTGCAATTGTTTGTTCATTAAGGGGAATGGGAACACCTTCAGGGGAGGCAACTCCTGCAAAAGTATTATTTGTCTCCCATGTCAATAGGGGTCAACTCTTAAAGGAAAGAATTTGCTCGTGCAGAGCAAATTCTTTCCTTTAAGAGTAGATCCCTTTTTCTGTGGGGCAGGGCATATAGAAAAGCAAACAGGAAGTCCCGAAAGTTGCCCCCTTGAGAAATGGCGGAAAAATCTGACAGGTGTTCCCATTCCCCTTAAACGTACCTTTATTGTTCTGATGTACTTTCTTCTGCCAGTCATAGATACCCCCAGCCAACAGGGATGCCGGTAAAGCGCCGCCCGTCATGATGTAGAGCCAAATATCTGTGAAGTAGCTCACTGTAACATAATGAATACATTTGGGTGCATGTATTTATTGGTAAAGCTACTCTTTGAAAAGTATTTCTGTTTTGTTTTTGTTTGATTTGAGGTTTAACGTCCCCGTCAACACTGTTTATGTCATTTTGGAGACGTTGCTTCCAATTTCGTGGGACTTTTACCCGACATTGAGATGAAATGACTTCTCAAGCCCTGCCACCCAATGAAACCAATAGGGTTTATAAGCATGGACTCGCACGGACTTGTTATCGTGAAAAACAATTTTTTTTTTTTTTCAGACAAACACTCGGAGACTTAATCATGGACAGGCCGACTCGCACCGCTTTGCCTGGGCAGGCATAGATCTTCTAAGCTGTTAACCAGTACTCGTGTGCGGGTCGGTTTCAGCTCTGCCTGGAAGCATCATGCAGCCTATCTGTTTCTTGAAGCCCCGATGGGCGGGGACTTTGAAAAGTATTTCTGTTTCTCTGTATAAAATGGCTTATGCTTAACCCATTGTAGGCGGGAAACCCCTAAAGGGGTACATTGGCAAACAGTGCAGGCTCAGTTCAGACGCCGCAGGGCCTGCACTATTTGCTAACAGAATTTTCAGTCAAAAATAGGAAAAAAACGAAAAATCGGCCTCACACCCCTTATATGACAAAATAGAGTTGTCAAACATATAGCAATGAAGAGTCCACTAGTATACAATGGGTTAACCGGGGAATCAAAGCACCGACAGCAAGCCCCCGCCCATTGGGGCTTATAGAACTAGATTAGGCTGAATGGTGCTGCCACACAGAACGGAACGGGCTGCATGGTGCTTCCAAACAAGAGCCGAAATTGATCGCATATGAGAACCGGTATACCGATAAGAAGGACTACATGTAAGCCTGCCCAGCAAAAGTGTTGTGAGTCGGACTGTCTAATGCAAGTAATCCCTTTGGTTTCATTGGCCAGCAGGTCTTGAGATGTCATTTAATCTCAATGTCAAGTAAAAGTCCTAAAAAAATGGAAGCAATGTCTCAAAAATGACCTAAATAGTGTTGACGGGGACGTTAACCTAAACTCAAACCAACCTACAAACAAAGAACAGACAGACAAATAACAGGTCGATTGTCTCTGAGTATAAGAAAATGATCCTGAACGGTGACAGACTGTCAACATTACGTTTTACCTTTACAATCTTGTACTGCAAGCAAACAGTGTACATTCTGACCGGATGCCGCGTTCGTCTGGCTCTTAAATTCCTGTTATGTATGCATACAGTGTAGATCCTGATCACGGCCCCCGCCCATCGGGGCTCGAAGAAGCAGATGGGCTGCATGATGCTTCCAAGCAGAGCTGAAACCGACCCGCACATGAGTACTGGTAAACCGCTTAGAGGATCTAAGCCTGCCCAGGCAAAGCGGTGCGAGTCGGCCCGTCCATGCTTATAAACCCTGTTGGTTTCATTTGGCGGCAATGTCGGGTAACAGTCCCACAAAATTGGAAGCAACGGGGACATTAAACCTCAAATCAAACAAAGATCCTGATCAGTCGCTGCGTTATGTGGCGTCTGGCCTTGGCCTTCACTGCGTGCTAAACCCACAGTTTGATTCCAGTTCAGATACTACAGTTACACCCTTACGCAACGATCAGTAAAGACGAGCGTGGTCTATAAGTTACAGTAGTTTCGACTGACCCTCCGAAAATTATTTGGCTATCGATCGCGGCTATGGTAAGTGGTCGATTCCGACATACAAATCGTGTCCCCTCGCCTGTGCCAGTCTGGCCGAGGAGCCCTTAAAAAGGCCTGCGGCAAACGAAATGCTAGTGTCGGATGTTCGCATCACGTGAACAAGACAGTGAAATGAACACCCATGTAGAGAGAAAACTGACGTTTACGGCGGTATACATTGTTTTTCTTATTTCTGTTCCAAGACATAGGCTGTAAGTATTCGTTAGGACCGCCTCAATGAGGCGGTTCTAACGGGAACCCATAACCTGTGTTTGCATAATAAAAAAAAAAAATATCATGGATTTCCGTCAGAAAAAGTAGAAATTTTGGAGATGTGAAAATGCACTTTGCCGCACAGGTGTGCTGTCGCAATCTGTCATTTGCTGACGTCACTAGTATGATGTTCCTCTTCAAACGGTCCTTATTACGGCCACAGCATCTTCATATCTTGGCCTCGCCACTTAGTCCGACATCCGCACGGCCTACTGTTACAAAAACACACCTATACAAATACATTGTAACCTTTATGGCCGAAAAAAATGAATATTTTATGATGAAAATTTGTGATATTTTTCTTATTTCTGCTCAAAATATAGATTGTGGCTACTCGTTGGAACCGCCTCATCAATGCGGTTCTAACGAGTGCCCACACTCTATATTTTAGAGCAGAAATGCAAACTGTAAGAAAAAAGGTTTAACCCTGTAAACCCCAGTTTTACTATATAAAAGTGAGGTTCTAGGGTGTCAAAATTATATAGGCGTGTTTCCATAATGCAGCGATATAAATCATCACGAAAACACGTCTATATAATTTTGACCCCCTTGAACCCCTCTTTTATATAGTGAAACTGGGGTTTCCGGGGCATACCTTATTTTTCTTATTTCTGCTCTAAAATATAGACTATGGGTACTCGTAAGAACCGCCTCGATGAGGCGGTTCTAACGAGTGCCCACAATCTATATTTTGAGCAGAAATTAGAAAAATATCGCAATTTTTCATCTAAAATTTTCAGTTTTTTTTTTTTTTTTTTTTTTTTCAACGGTAATATTTACACTGTATTTGTATAGGCGTGTTATCGTAATGTGAACATAGTGATACGGCGAGAATCAGTATATGAGATGCATGTATCTTTCAGAAAGTGCAGAATCTTTCTCGCTTGTAAAAATATTAGAAAATATGTCAGGAGTTAAAAATAAGAGAATTAATATGCTCTTATAAACACCTCTTTCTCAATATGAAGTGGGGTTTTCAATGGTAATCATTACATAGAGGATCTTACATGAGTGCTCATGTATAATTATTGAATTTATTAAACGAGTTGAGTTTGTTAAACTCTTCGAGAAAAAGGGATAAAATGCGAGGCTTTGCCGAGCATTTTATCCCTTTTCCTCAACTCGTTTAATAAATTCAATAATACATGAGCACGAATGCAAGATTCTATTTATCATTTGACATTTGGAACGCATTTTATTCACCTTTGTTTACAAAAATGTCAATATTCCGCCATTAGTAAACACGACGTCACTAAGGACGTGGTACATGTAACGTTGCGGGACGTATCATAATTTGCGCATTTAATCCACCAGTGGATTATCGAAAATATTACATTGCGTTATTACACTCTCAGACGCGACGTCATATGATAAACGGACTTTTTACCTAATGCTATATTAGTAGATCTTACTGTATTGCTATTACCCATTTTTTTATTTCCCTCCAAGGCTCTGTTGAGATATACATTCAGAATCCCGGTAAAGAATAAAAATTTTAGTTCTAAGACACATAACCATATACAGTGGGTGATGAAAAGCGGCTGCCTCACGCATTTGAGAAGCCCGTGTTTATCTCCAACGACCTTTCCGTCCAACTCCTTTTTTGATATGTCATTTAACACGTCAGGTCTATCTGAAAAGACAAAACGGATTTGAGCACCTCAGGAGACTCAAAGTTTATTCGTAATTTACGCGAGTTTGAGCAATACAAGATATAAGCTATAGTAAGGCCCGTGAGACCAGTAAGGACTCGGTGTAGCATGCGCGGAGTCTGATCAGAGTCTTCATTATACACAAGAGTCTTTTAAAGTCACTTGGCTATTCAAAAAGAAAATTGCAAAGAGTGAGCAGACTGTCCGGTTGCACAGGTTGTACTGAGTCTTGATTCTACTGTGGAGTATTAAAAATATTTGAGGATCATATGAGCCCCGCCAAGCGAATTTGTGTCTTCGAGCAGTCAGTCATGACAAATTTTAACTGCGCATGCCCAGCCATTCAGAGGGCCCAGGGATATGGCTTTCTGTCTGAAGGTTCCTCTTGGTTCACTGCTTGAATGAGCGAGCAGCGAAGGTTCTGGCGAGACTGCGCGGATGCGCAGGCTCGCCTGAACCTTCGCTGCTCGCATAGGCGGTAAGTACCAAAATCGTTTGACGGGGTCCATATTGTATTTGATTCCACTCTGGAGTATTAAAAACATTTGAGGATCACTGATGAGCCCTAATTGGCCGAAACTAGTTAGTCTGGCCCAGAAAACATGTACACTTCATATGTTCCTGTTCTGCGGTGTATTCCTTGCTTCCAAAGGATAAACCTTTTATAGAACATATTTGCTGACTGAATAGACTCCAAGGTGTTAAAATTATTTTCTTGCGCAACACAGTTTAGCATGAAATTTGTTCTGCTCAGCAACTGCTGCCATTTCTAAATATATAAGCTGAGCAATTAACATTCTCTGTTTTTATGATTAGGAAAAATATCTGATTGGTTTGTATTTAAATATAAATAAGCGTAACAAATTTCATGCTCAACTCAGCTGAGCATGAAATTTGTGTTGCTCATAAAAATTAAACCACTGACCAGTTGAGCGTTTTTTTTCTTTCTCAGATAGCACATAATGCTATTTGTCCTGCTCACAAATTTCAAAATGCCAACAATGGATGGTATTTTAAAATTTGTGAGCAGGATTTATTTCATGCTCAGCTGTGACGAGCATGAAAAAAGTTCTTAAACCTTGCGGCAAGGTATCATCGCAGCTATAAATAGCAGAAACTAAATTATTGTTCACGTGACTGTCACTTATTCAGGGAAACCAAGGTTTATGGTTATTAATAGAATATAGTCGCACTATTCTACTGATCAAGGTACATGTAAAGGCTATTAAAAGCAAATAGTCACGCTATTTGTATCTATGTTACACGTAGGTCAGTGTTGTGTGGTAAACACTGTGTACCCAGATAAGACGCCGCGAAGTGTGACGTCTGCTCAGCCGGCGGCTGTGAAATTGTCTCTAAAAATGGAAAAAAATGACGGTATGTCTATGTATGTTTGAAATAGATGACAGTATTCATCTTACTATCCCTTATAACCCTAAAACCCAATACAGAATCTTATGCAAACAGTGTTGATCCTGATGTAATGGCTCTGAACCTCCGATTAGCCTCCTAAAATTACAATTTTGAATTCAGTTATTCACATTCTATTGCACGTTTTCGGTTTTTTCGAAAAAACAAACTATTTTACTCAAAGCGGCTAGCGTTGTTAGCTGCTTTCAACCAAAAATCCAACCAATGGAAATTGAGGTTACATGGGCCCCGTCAAGCGATTTTGGTACTTACCGCCTTTGCGAGCAGCGCAGGTTTAGGTAAGCCTGCGCATCCGCGCAGTCTCGCCAGAACCTTCGCTGCTCGCTCATACAAGCAGTGAATCAAGAGGAACCTTCAGACAGAAAGCCATATCCCTGCCCCCTCTGAATGGCTGGGCATGCACAGTTAAGATTAGTCATGATGGAATGCTCGAAGACACAAATTCGCTTGGCGGGCTCACATGATGACGTCAGGCTTCCTACAGTATATCGCAGGATATATCGTCGCAAAGTTTTGAAGTTATCCAATCTAGATAGATAGATAGATAGATAGATAGATAGATAGATAGATAGATAGATAGATAGATAGATAGATAGATAGATAGATAGATAGACGTCGCGTTACGTACGCAAGTGCGTTAGAATTGTATTTTCTTGCATACCAGACAAGGAAATCCGTGATTTTACCCTGGGATAGAAATTTATGTTCTGACCTTGGTGTTCCGACCCAAATCGAATAATATCGCGTGTTTGATAAATGCACTGGTTGATTACGACCTCGTATGCGCCGTCGTTAAGGTTGACGTCACAGCAACGTCAATAAACATTCCTGCAGTGTCAACACAAAAGTGGCGGACGTTGGTAACCGAAGTGACTTAAACATTAAAAATCCGCTTTAAGAAATGGAAGGTAGGTAAGATAAAAAATCCAATATGGGTGTGAGGGGTGGATAGAAAAATCCGTCACTCGGAATTACTGTCCGGCATCACTCGGCAAGCCTCGTGATGCCGGACAGTGTCCTTCGGGACGGATTTTTCGATCCACCCCTTACACCCATATCAGATTCTTATATTACATGCGGTTAACTCCATTGGTCACTGATGCATGTAGTATCCTGGCCAGTTGCAATCTAGCTATCATTTTAGGTTCCTTTACAAACACTCGACCCAAAGTGACGTGTAATACGAATTGAAAATCCGACCAACGGAATAATTTTGATACCTTGTTTTATTTCTCCATGGAAGAGACATGCTATTGGTATGTTTTAAAATCGCCACGCCGAGGCGATTCTAACACACTCAATGCGTATGATTGGAAAAAAGAAATACGGAAAAGTATTTCTTTATCATGCCCGTTCTTTGCTAGACTGATATCAGTCGTAGTTGATAATAGTTGTGTTCATGCATTCTATATTGACTGACTGAACTGGTTTTTAAGGTAACCGGGCGCTATAAGCACATAGGGGCTACCCCTAGACCGTGTCCAGGATTAGTTTTCCCACTTTCTGAAAGGCTTTCGCATGGAATTGTAAACTAATTCCGGTGTACTCCTCTCGCCTCAGTCACGGTGCAATAAAAGTGAAAGTGGTCTGTAAGTTACCGTGGTTTTTGACGGAGTCTCCAAATAGTTGTGGGCTGTCAATCGCGGCTACGGAACATGGACAATTCCGACCTGCAAATCGTGTTCCATAGCCACAGCCCGTCTGGCCGTGGTAGGGGAGGAAGACAAGGAGGCTAAGTTTTAGTGCTTCTGGCCTGCGAAGCGCGGCAGTGGTCAGCGGGATACGAATTGTGCTGGTCTGCCAGTGCCCTCCTGTTAGTAAAATAGAAGCACTGTAATTTTGAATTTTGAACTCCAGGTCGAAAGTGGGCATGAAGCAACAAAGAAATCAATGCCAATTTCGGCTGCAAATCGCGATTTCTCTGTTTCGCCCGAGCAAACCAGGTCATGTTGCTCTCTCTTAGGGCCGCGTGATTGGCATCGGACTGGCTACACATGAAATAACCTTGCAATACCCATGGTAAACAGGGTTTTCGGACATGCTGCCCTAAGTTCACGTTCTAGGTCTGGTGCAGGGTTAGGAGGGATGGGCTCTCATAATCCACACTCCCTCCGCCATCGTCGTATCTTGGAAGAGTTTGTGTATCTTTCTGGCTTTCTTCTTATTCAGGGGGGGGGGGGGGTTCTGTTCTGCATGCCGTTCTAAGTGGCTGTAGAGGTGCTCGTCATAGTACTTGGTAATGGGTCCCTTGTAGATGATGAATTGTGGGGCATCTGCTGTCTTGTAGGCATATACGGCGAGGTCCCCGTTGATTGTTTCGTGGGGTCTTTTCTGTCGGTGTAGTTCTTGAAGGGTGTCTGGGTCACCGGGGGTAGTTACCGCCCAGGCTCTATCCAGGCGGTATTTTTCATGCCAAAGCTGCTGTAGGTTGAGTAGCAGTTTTTCGTAGTCTTTGGCTTCATCTGACCAGATTCTTCCTCTTCTGGTGGGTTGGGTAGGTGACGAGCGTCGCTGAGCTTTAGGCAGGGTGGTCTCTCTGTGGGTGATGGGGTGGTGGTCGCTGGCTGTGGACTTGCCACAGGCTGGGTATGGGCTGGAACTGGCGATGGCGGCGTTGGCGGGATCGTTGGTTTCTGTATCGTGGGCGCTGGCTCGGCGCTGGCTGTTGTCAGCGGCCCCTGTACTCTGTTGATGGTCGCAATGGTCATGGAGACTGTATTGACAGCTGGAGGCCTGCTTGTTGTAGTCTTTGCTGTTGAATTTTGAATCTTCTTTGATCTGGCTGGAGCAGGAGGGCTTAGATCTCAGCGAAGGCTGGCAGTCGCGCACTGGTGCTGAAGGCCTGTGGTCACTTTAGGCACCCCATGCAGTCGGCATGACTGCAAGAAAGCCACAAGTGGCTCTGGAAGTCGATATTCTTTCATCGAGACAGATATTCGAGAGCTGAGAAGAGAATGGTCTACGGCATTCTATATTTTATTTTGGCAGTATATATATACTTAGAGGCAAAAGTAAGCGTACATGTTACTGAATGTCCATTTGCGTCTCATTGTCTCCCTCTCTTCACACATATGAGGCATCATAAATAGCAATAACTACTTCCATAATTTGCAGCATTTTCCATTAAAATTGATTAAAGGATAATAAAATTGCGTCACTTGAAATGGGCAGGGGGTCTGATCCAATATTTTGTCTTGAGTAGCTTCCCTTTAAACAGGTGTTTCGAATAAGGATTATTCAATAAATGATTTTTCATGCAACAGATAGAAGAAGGGCAACTGATAGCCAAGAATATGTCGCACATCGAAATTAAACACAAGATAAAGTGCAACATCTTTTGTCCAAGAAAATGGCATTTTGCGTTCTTCCTTTGATTATATGCTTATGTTTCTATGAGATTTGTATTGATGATTAACTTTTCATTAAGCAACTTTAGAGGGATATCTACGGAGTAAGCATAAAGGTGCCGAGCAAATCAATAATTATGCGAAAATTTCAAATCATGGATTGTCTCTTACACGATTTGAGAAAAAAAGACTTAATGGTGTGAATTGCTGACTGCTGCAATGTACCGTACATGTATAGTAAAATTCCTCTATTTAGACCACCTTTGGGACTGCCCATAAGTGGTCTTTAAGACCACGTTAGAACAGTTCCAATTGTGGTCTCCTATTATGAGACACATGGTGACCAATAACTGAAACCTTCTCAATAAGTTGTTTTTAATGATTTAGTCTTAATTTTAGGTGGTATTTGTTTTTGTATGTTTTGGAGTTTAACGGCCCAGCTAACACTAGTTTAGGTCATTTTTGAGCCGGTCAGTTTAACTATCCACACTTTTCCTGGGCAGGCTTATACGTCAGCGGTTACGGCCCCCGCCCATCGGGACTTGAAGAAATAGATTGGCTGCACGATGCTTCCAAGCAGAGCTGAAACCGACCCGCACACGAGTACTGGTAAACCGCTTAGAGGATCTAAGCCTGCCCAGGCAAAGCGGTGCGAGTCGGCCCGTTCATGCTTATAAACCTTATTGGTTTCATTGGTCGGCAAGGCCTGAGATGTCATTTCATCTCAATTTCGGGTAAAAGTCCCACAAAATTGGAAGCGACGTCTCCAAAATGACCTTTACAGTGTTGACGGGGACGTTAAACCTCAAATCAGACAAACAAACAAACGGAAGCGGTTGACCAGTACTGTGCACATTCTTATGCGACTGACAACAGCCCTTTTTGAATCAGCGGAAGGGAGGGAATGACGGTAGAAAAGATTCCATGATCAATCTCTAAGAAAGAATGTTGCCGACACCGGCAGGTATCGAACAAGCGTCCTCCCGGTCATTATTCGAACGCGCATCTGACTAAGCTACTGAACCGAGGCCGGCAGGTGGTCCGTATTTTACAGTTCTGTGGTGTATTCCTTGCTTCCAAAGCATATACGAGTATTAACGTCACTACAGCTGGTGCCTGGGAATTGTGTGGCGGCCGTAAAAAGTCTCCCTGCCCTACATCATAGCGTAGTTTATATTTTCTTGTCCTTTGGGGCCCTTGATTCCATTGTCGAATTCTGAAAATATTTGAGGGTCACTGATGAGGCCTAATTGGCCGAAACTAACTAGTCGGACCAAGAAAACATTTACACTCTATATTTTCAAGTTCTATGGTGTATTCCTTGCTTCCAAAGGATATCCCTTCTAGAACATATTTGTAGCGGAATTTTACTGTATTTGTTATTTGAAACGGACAGTATATATAATTCGCGCGTGAACAGTTAGTGTCATACGAGCTTTTTAGTAATATGTTTTGTGTACAAATAAAGATAGATCAACTGCTCGTATACGCATATTATATTCTGTTCAGTTGAAAAAAAAACTACTTGTTTTATAATCTCCATCACGCGAACACGCCCGTTGAATAAACACCACTTAACCCCACTTTATATAGAGAAAACTGGGGTTTACGAGGGTGTACATTATTACCCTTATTTCTGCTCCAAGATATAGGTTGTGGGTACTCGTTAGAACCGCCTCAATCTTTTCAGTATAAATAAGAAAAGTATTTCGAGTTTTCATCAGACAAATAGCCAATTTGGAGATATAAAAAATGCACTATGTCGCACGGGTTTGTTAACGCAATACACTCATATTATTCACCTTATTTGCATTATCTGCTGGTTCCTAGTCTGAAGGTTAGCAGTGTTGGAAAAAAACGGGTAACCAGACCCCCTGACCTTGAAAGGTCAGGGGGGGGGGCTGGTTACCTGTTTTTCCAATATTGACAATGTGCAAGCTGGGAGCTAGCAAATAATGCAAATATGAATCAGTTCAGTGAAATACTCGTGCAAGTATTGTTACACATCTTTGTGTATGTCAGTGTAGCAGTTTCAACACGGCGACATGCTGCTTAGATCCTCAAAAGATCATAGACTTGCCAATTTCTGCATGACTGCATATTCATAGGCGGGCAATCGACATACCTTTCTCAGGCTCCACAACTGATGATAAATTTTGGACTCCGTCCTCAGGTATAGGAATGTGCGTCTTTGGTAAGAATCGAAAGGTACTAACCAGGGTCAGAGTGTGTCCGATAGCAATAGCAATATATGTCGTTTGCCTTGAAATTCCATTCTCATGTAACAACTAAAAAAATACGTACAGTCGAACTTCAATGGCTCGAACACCTTTTGGACCTCGAAAATCTGTTCGAGACAGGGGTATATCGAGCCACTGAGGGTTACTGTCAGGAGGCATATCGAGATACTTTTAGACATCTTTTCGGTGTTCTATAATGAATATGTATGCTGTGTGTACTCATTAGAATCGCCTCATCGAGGCGAATCTAATGAGTACAAACAGCATACATTTGCAAGATTAAAGACTAAAATCTCCTTAATTATCCTCCACTATGTCTTATGTAGATGATTTCGCTAGGGGCTCAAGAAAGGGTTCGACACATCCATGGTAAAAGAGCCATCGGTGTTCGAGCCATCGAAGTTCTACTGTATATTGTTAACACTTCGTTAATACATTTTAACACATTAGACATTTCTTCCAAATTGTGTGTAACAAACTGAAAAAAATAAAACAATCAAAAAACTAAACGAAAATAATTAAATAAATAATGATAATAAATATATAAATAAAAGTAGAAATGCGCCCACAGGATACGGAAGCCCCGCCTGAAAAGTGTTGATGTAGTATTTGATCTTTGACCGCTAAGTATGACCTCGACCTTACAGGTACGGAGCTAGGTCTTGCGTGCAACAAATTGTCTCATGCTGGTTAATATTTCTGCATAGTAAATTCCAAAGCAATCCAGGATCAACAAGTTTTTATTAGATGGCGTTATTACACTCTCAGGCGCGACGTCATATGATGATGATGATGATAATAATTATAATAATAAAAGTACTTTAATTCAAGAGGATTAATATATTTTGCACCGGTGGCAGTCTAACATAGGGCTCCTCATTGTAACTTTTATAGGAGCATTATAGAAGTGAAGGCAATGATCAGGAATCGATACAATTAACCCAGAGCTCCTAACAGAGACACCAAACGGAAATCATGACACGACTAGACCCTATTTGAAACATCAATAGCGGAAATCCAAAAGGACAGTTACTTTCCCACACAAATGGTAAATCGGCTATCTAAAAGAAACAAAATACAAGCGAGTCACACACTCAAAGACAAACCATAACGAAAACAAGAGAAAACGACCAGTGCGTCACATATACCCCCGGCCAGCGCCACCCTCTGATATATCTTTCGAGCTTGTATGTAACGTGAATGTCAAGAAGCTATAAGAATCTATAAATGTGCTTGTAAAAGCTAAATCAAAACTAAAATTTCTAAATGGACTAAGGAAGTGAGGGCATAAATGTTACTGAAGGGGTGGGAGCATCAATGTTACAGAAGCAGCAGGGTGGGGTATCTATCAATGGAACCTTTGGACTGGTATTCAACATCGATGCAAGTATCAAGAGTTTAGAACATACAGGCATCTATAAACGTTATCATAAAACTTGAACCAAATGTAAAATTTCTAAGTCCCTTGACCTTGAGGTCAAGGTCACCATGGGTGGGGGAGGGGACAATCATCAAAAAATCTTTGGACTGGTATGCAGCATTGGTGCACGTATCAACTGAATTTGTCTTAGAGTTTAGAACATACAGGCATCTATAAACTTGGTATAAAACGTTAACCAAATGTAAAATTTCTAAGCCTCTGACCTTGACCTCAAGGAAATTGTGGGGGTGGAATATGCATCAATGAAATCTATAGACCAGTATGTAACTTCAGTGTTAGTGTCAACTAAATCTATGAAAGGGTTCAGAAGATACAATCTCTTAGAAACTTTAACGCAAAACTTTAACCAAAATGTTTATGGACGGACGGACGGACGCACGCACGCACGTTCTCACAAATGGATACTTATGTGGCTATTTTGAGCAAGATTGATACTTAGGTGGCTAATTTTAACCACATAACAGACCTTTTATGTGTCTAACGGAATAAATCGCACTTTCTCTCATTGACTTACATTGATTCTGTCCAAGTTCATAGCCACCTATCTATCCATTTGTGTGTACGGATGGACGAACGGACGAACGGCAGGACGAAAACTATATACCCCCAAAGCATACTTCGTATCCTGGGGGTATAATGAATTGCAACCGACCGAAGAATCGCCTTGGAACGGTCAGCATGCATTGTTGATAAAATTTTCCGCATCTAATGTCACAAACTGTAGTGTAGTTAAACACTTTCACAAATGAATGCATTAAACGTTAAAAGGATCTTGACTATTAAGGGCGAGGGGCGCGTAGCGGAAACCAATGTTCAAACAGCAGGCCCCTGTTCCCATACTAGTGTGAAAGTCCCTAAAATCGCAGGCGTAGTCTAGATTATACGTTGTAATCGTTTAGTAAAATTTGAAAAGACCAGGTAAGTTATGGACTTTATAACTGTTCAAAGTTATGTTAGCACTTTACACCACAGGTCGCAGGCTTGTCCATTCGAGTCACATTAATCAAACACCCAGAGGTATGGGAATATGGTCACAAGTACTAAGACATCCAAAAATGTCGAACGAGTGGACGAGAAAGAATAAGGCGGTACCCGATATTCGCGCCAGTCAAGGTGGTTGAGAGTTTGTTGGGGAGGGGGCGCAAGTCAGCACGTCCTCTCGCGTCCCTGAACGAACAGAAAGTAAAACATCGGACAGCTTTGGCTCCTAGATTATAGAAGACCCTTGGAGGCCGCGGGCAAGCCTGCCGTGGTCGATCTATAGCCTTGCGTCCAAACACAGCCCCAGCAATCCTGTCCGCAAACCGTCCGAGGATACAAAATACAACTGAAGGCAATGATCAATCTATAGTGGATCTCAACTGAAATTCCATACTTGGTGCTGTTCCAAATTTATCACAGTTTACTCTAATTAAGTGCTTTCTTGAATTTATACAGGGTTTTACTTTGGTAAACTATTCAATAACCGGGGACCAGTGGTGGAAAAGGCTTTGTCGTAATGCGTGGTATGCAGAATAGGAACGCGCAGTTTATCGTTTGCTGTTAACCTCGTTTGTCGGTCATGGTGTTCTGAGACGGCCGTCACCATAGATGTACCATAATGTCTGGTATGATGTCCCTTTATACCTGGTTTTAATACGTCGGCCTTTAATATGAGTCTTGCAGCATGGTTTTGTAGTTTGACAAAATAGAAGTGAAGGCAATGATCAGGACTCAGTACAATTAACCTACAGCTCCAATCAGAGACACCAAAGGGAAAGAAGCACAGACATGAAACAACTAGACCTTAATGGAAACATCAATAGCAGAAAGCCAAAAGGACAGTTACTTTTCCACATGATAGCCAATTGGCTATCCAAAACAAAATAATATAAGCGACACACACACTCAAAGACAAGACATAACTAAAATAAATCGCGACAGAAGAACTGCCTTGGAACGGTCAGTGAAACGAATTTCCACTGGGGGGCCTAACTCGATTTTACGTGACTACAATCCTCGCCCTTATTTCCGTCGCGGTTTAGACCAATAATTTGTTCAGTTCGCATGAAGGCCTCCTAACTGATCAGTGCAACATCTCCGTGAACACAAAAATCAAACAACCACAGAGACGAAACAACGATGAGGACTCGACAGCAAGAAACCACAGACATGCTGGAGCAAAAGAAAACCAACAGTTAGACTCCGAACTGAGTCTTAACTGGTTTTTAGCTGTGGTATGATCCCATATTATACAACAAAACTGAAAAATTGGATGAATATAAGAAGTATAATATAATTTGAGGGCTTCTTGGTTTATGTATTTTGATTAAAGCTTCATTAATGTCAGTTTACGACTGCGGTTTTTGCAAACCTGACTAATTTGCCCTTCTCTTGTTAAAATGTGCAAATCGTAATGCCAAGGTGCGTTTCATCACGCAAACAAGTCTATATAATTTTGACCCCCTTGAACCACACTTTTATATAGTAAAACTGGGGTTTACACGGGTAAACCTTATTTTTCTTATTTCTGCTCTAAAATATAGATTGTGGGTACTGGTTAGAACCGCCTAACCGTTCTAAAGAGTACCCACAATCTATATTTTGAGCAGAAATAAGAAAAAAATCACATTTTTTCATCTTAAATTTTTCGTATTTTCGGCGGTAAAGTTAACAATGTATTTATATAGGCGTGTTATCGTATTGCAACCGCTTACCGATTCACAAGCGGGAATGAAGATGCTATTCAATGCATCGAAGTTAAAATTTGAGTCTTCTTGTGAACATTTGAAATTTGCTATCTCTGTACTCAATTCATTCAAGAAGGGGTTGTCATCGAATTTTGTAAATGACCTATTATTGATATAGGCATGGGTACGTTTTTTGTTTTGTGCATTCGAAAATTATCTTGAAAAAAAAAGGACAGTGCTCGCTCAAGACAACGTTAGACACAAAACATTCTGAGATTTTATAAGGACTGTTCATGTAGGGTTGCTGAATGCGAGCTGGTTCCTTTATAATCTGCGATAAATCGAAAGGTTATAGAAATTGTAACCACGTTCGGATTTGAGTTTCATCATTTAACAAATTGATGTTAAAATCACCAAATGTATAAAAGTTTGTCAGCGCTAAGTGCTGTTTTTTTTTTCCATTTGGTCATAAAAGCTCTTTACCCACTGAGCATCAGATCACAGTGGTCTGTAAATGGAACTCAATAGAATTGGTCTTGTATATTCTAGGTTAATTTCTAGCAAGATCGACTCGACGTCTGGGGATTCGAGTTGATGTTTACGCCTGTGCGTAATGTGATCGACAATATATACTGAACACCAAAAGAAAGGCCAACAAGTACAACTTCTGACTATTTCTGCACTCGGTTGAAATTTCGTTTCAAATAACCTTTAATGAACTTTCTTGTCGTCTAACTTTGGCCAGCCACTGTATTGACCTTCACGATACAGTCTGCTCAAGCGTAGTTACACATGTGTGGTAAACAGGTTTTCCACGTGCACTGACTTTATTTTCTACCAAACCAAATGGTGGAATTTTGATTGTTCTGTCTGGGAAAAATTAACTGTGATTAATTTGTTGTGGGTATTTCATTTGGCGTTCATTATATATTACGATGTGTTTTGTGAAGTTGATTTATCACAAGGGTCTTTATGTTCAAAATTAAGTGGCCTAGTGGATAAGAGCGCTGACTCTTAGTCATTAGGTCTCTCACCGCCGTAGGTTCGAGCCTCGCTCGGGCCACGTGTGAGACGCCAAGTTCTGCAACGGAAGGTCAGGTGGTTTTTCTCCGGGTACTCCGGTTTTCGCCCACCTCTGATTAACGATCGGCTCTATATGAGTGAAATAATCTTGAAAGGGCCGTAAAACCCAAACCAAAAAAAAAAAAAAAAATGTTCAAAATTAAAGCCGTTTATTTGCAAGATACTTTCATCAGTCATTCCAGAACTGTTACAAATAGCTACGCCTTGAGCTGTTATATTTCGGACCACAGACGGTTAACCAAAGAACATTCTATAAATACCGCTTATAAAACAGAACTACTCTTACAGCAATTTTAATAAGGACATACACGTATTTATATTTTGCGACGTTCTTTTTACAAGCTCCTCCTTCTCTCCTCATTCTTCTTCTTCTTCTTCTTCTTCTTCTTTGAACTTTTCAGTAACACTATCAGTGATATAGTGCATTCTTTCATATCTCAAAAAGGTAATTTTCCTTATGAAAAGGTGTGATATTTTTTCTTATTTATACACCAAACATAGGTTTTGTTTTTGCTCGTTAAACCGCATCGTTGTGGCGGTTGTAACGAGTATTCACAACCTATGTCTTGGAGCAGAAATAAGAAAAATAACCGCCGTAAATCCCAGTTTTGGCTATATAAGGTGGGGTTTTGGGGTGTTCCATTGACTTGTTATCGTACCTCTTGCAGTGTATCGATACTTAAAACATCGTGTGTATCTTTATTCATTGAGCCGGGGCACAGCATTTCCTACAATTTAATGAGCGCACAGCTAAGAATCAGATCAGCCTATACATCCATATAGTCTAACCAGAGACTTCTCTTGCTGCATGAAGGAGCATTTGGTCCTTTGCTATCCTAAGAGCGCACAACGAAGACCCTGATCAGAATGCGCGGATGCGCAGGCTGATCTGAGTCTTCGTTTGGCGCACATGTCTAATTTTTTTTTTTGTCATGCGCTGGCTCAATTCTTGAAATTAGATTACCTTGACAATAAGCTGTACGCCTGAGGACATTATAAAGCCTGTGTTCAGAAAAACGACAATGGTGGACCGTCCCTTATCGAACAAGTTGGCAATCTGAAGCAAACAGAGTCTTTAGAATTAAAACTCAGGGGTCAGTTGTACTTGCTAGATATTGGACTTGCAATATTTGTCTTATTTATACTCCAAAGCCGTGGTGTAGTGGTTACGCTACTGACCTTGTAAACCAGGGATCGCAGGATCGATCCCGGGCTTCTCAGGACTTTCGGATGAGTCTTTAAACCGAGGTCCCGTCTCCATATGACATTATCTGTTGGTGGAACGTAAAACTCAAACACTCACTCACTCTTATTTATACTCCAAACATAGGTTTTGGATGCTCGTTAAATCGAGTTGTACTAGCATTTACAATATCTAACCTTTTGGTATTTTTGCTGGAAAAATGTATGTAGCTTTAGCACATTACGTGAACAAGTCCGTAAAATAAAGACCCTCCTAAACCCCAGTTTATATAGAGAAAACTGGGGTTTACGGGGGTAAACATTATTTTCCTTACTTCTGCTACAAGACATAGGTTGTGGGTACTCGTTAGAACCGCCTCGATGAGGCGGTTCTAACGAGCACCCTAAACCTATGTTCTGAGTATAAATAAGAAAAATATCACAAATTTTCATCAGAAAAAATTACCTTTTTCGAGGTATGAAAAAATGCACTATATCACACATCCGTGTTATCGTAATGACATGCAAAAGCTACTCACTATTTTGAGCAAAATATTAGTATAATCGCCATATTAAATGATCACAGTGTTAATGATATGGTAACTAACGGCTTCGTTTGTCAGTTTGAACAACTTGCCAAAATGTACTTTTTATCCAAGAAGCGGGCACTAAGCGGCAGATCAGACTACAAGACTTATGGTCAATTACAGTGAACAGCTATTATCTAAATTACAATAATTACTTTAAATCATGCTAAATTAAATTACAATTACATGGATTTTGCTCAAGTAATTCATTACTTAGGGGATAACTGTATTTGCAATTGTCTCTTGGGGAGGTCAACTGGAGGTTTTACGGTCAGAAAATTTGTTTTACGGCGACGCGTGAGCGGAGCCATAAAACGTAATTTGCGACCGTAAAACCGACGATTTACCTCCCAAAATGACAATTTTGAATGCAGTTCTCCCCATTCTAATGCACTTATTCGCTTGTTTTGTTGAAACTTGAACTATTTTGCACATAGCAGCAACCGCTGTGAGCTGCGTAAAACCAAATGGCAGCCAATGAAAAAACGACGTTACGTGATGACGTCGGGTTTCCGACACGGTATATCGCAGAATAAACTGTCGCAAATTTTTGACGTTATCCAATCAGACGTCGCGTTACATACGCTAGTGAATTAGATTGTACTTTGTATCCAAGTAGCGGGCACTAAGGTGCAGATCAGACTACAAGACTTATAGTCAATAACAGTGAGTGAGTGTTTTTGAGTTTTACGTCCCACCAACAGCTAAGGTCATACGGAGACTTGACCCCGGTTTAAAGTCTGGAGAAGCCCGGGATCGATCCTGCGATCCCTGGTTTACAAGGCGAGTAACGTTACCACTACGCCACGGAGGCGTCTACGGTCAATTACAGTGAACAGTAATTAATTAAATTACAATTACTTTATATCATGCTAAATAAAATTACAATTACAAGGCTTTTGCTAATGTAATTCATTACTTCCAATTACTCAGCCAAAATATTTAATTAAATTACTATAGCATTGAGAACCCTGTTTTCGTATATTATTTTTTTTTTCCTGAAATTAAGTAAAACCAATGTAATACATGTATGACGATAAGCTTAATACTGCCGGTCTCGGTAGCTCAGTCGGATGCGCCTGCTGGTGATCAGGAGGACATTGGTTCGATACCCGCCGGGGTCGGCAATATTCTTTCGTAGAGATTGATCATGAAATCTTATCCACGGTTATTCTCTCCCTTCCGCTGATTCAAGGATGGCAGTTGTCATTTTCTGGCAAAAGGATGTGCACTGCTGTACTGGTTAACCGCTTACGTATAAGCTTGCCCAGGAAAAATGTGGATCGCTAAACTAACCGGCTCACATGAGTTAAATAGTGTTGACTGGGCCGTTAAACCCAATATAAACCATTTTGATAACACACCCGTGCGACACAGTGCATTGTTTTTACATCTCCAAAATGGCTGCTTTTCTTATGAAAATATGTTTTTTTTTATTATTTTATTTTATTTATTTATTTATTTATTTATTTATTTTTTTTTTTTTGATTTTGGTGTAAAGGCCCTTTCAAGATTATTTCACTCATATCGAGCCGATCGTTAATCAGAGGTGGTCGAAAACCAGGGTACCCGGAGAAAAACCACCTGACCTTCCGTTGCAGAACTCGGCGTCTCACATGTGACCCGAGCGAGGCTCGAACCACAGCGGTGAGAGACCTAATGATCAAGAGTCAGGGCTCTTAACCACTAGGCCACGGAGGCCCGTATGTAATTATTATCTTATTTATACTGCAAACATAGGTTGCGGATGCTCGTTAGAACCGCCTCATGTAATGGAGTTCTGACGAGTACCCACAACCGATAAGAAAAGTAATGTATACCACAGTAATTACCAGTTTTCGCGATGTAAAGTGGGGTTTAGGGACTGGCAATTGTACGGACTTGTTAACTTGATGCTAACAAACAAACCATCACGAAAACATGCCTATATAATTTTGACCCCATTGAACCCCCTTTTTTAAACAGTAAAACTGCGGTCTAAACTTTTTTTTCTTATTTCTGCTCTAAAATATAGATTGTGGGTACAATCGATGAGGCGGTTCTAACTAGTACCCACAATTTATATTTTGAGCAGAAATAAGAAAAATATCACAATTTTTCATCTTAAAATTTTAGTTTTTTCCGCGGTACAGATTACAATGTATTTGTATAGGCGTGTTTTCGTTATGAATTATATAGCTAAATACCATCTCCTAAATACAGTAGAACTATAGTCTTTCAAACCGCAGTGAGTCGTGACTGTACTTTTAATTTTGGACTAGTCCGTGTTTCAGGTAAATCGCCTTCAGTTGGGATTTTACATTGGGGGATACAGTTTAACTGAGATTCGTACTACATCATACTAACCGCTTGGCCACGACTTCTACATAATGGCATTATCAAAAAAACATATTTATAATTTTAAAATCCTGTGAAAAAAGAAATCCGAAACCTCCTTCCCCTAAAACATGGAATAGTCTTGCCACGCTTGAACGTTGAACTCTCAAAGGTCGTTGACAAGCTATACTACATGTACATTTCTATACGTTTTTATGGATCAAACGAGCTAAAAGTACATTCGAGTTTTGGTCGTCTCAAAATTTATAACATAACAGTAAATCATTCCTGTCTAGCATGGAGAACGCCCTGTTCCACTGAGAATATTTTAAGTTATTTCGATTCTTGACGGAGAACATGAGATCACATTCCCCGCCTGAGACGGATATTTGTCCGAGGTGGGGAATCGAATCGCATGTCCCCTGCGTATTTTATATGGACCCCGTCAAGCGATTTTGGTACTTATCGCCTCAGTATGCGAGCAGCGAAGGTTCAGGCGAGCCTGCGCATCTGCGCAGTCTCGCCAGCACCTTCGCTGCTTGCTCATACAAGCAGTGAATCAAGAGGAACCTTCAGACAGAAAAGCCATATCCCTGGCCCCTCTGAATGGCTGGGCATGCGCAGTTAAAATTTGTCATGACGGAATGCTCGAAGACACAAATTCGCTTGGCGGGGCTCATATAATGGAAAGCTTTTTGACGACCCTTTGTAGACTGGTGCAATGTTTTCGAAAGTATTCTTTTGTAGCGGACGTCGCCAAAAGTATGTTTACATATGACGACATCAAACGCACCCTTCTGCACGCAACGGTTGATCACGGTGCTCTGTGGGGGAAAGTGTTAACGTCATGCTGGAATGGGAGTGAGTGAGTGTGTTTGGGTTTTACGTCCCACCAACGGCTAAGGTCATACGGAGACGGGACCTCGGTTTAAAGACTCATCCGAAAGTCCCGATCCCTGGTTAACAAGACGAGTAGCGTAATGCTGGAATGAGAATTTTGTAAAAGAAAGCAATGACATAAATGGATGAATGAATGAAAAACAATCCGAAGTTTTTATTTATTGATTGGAAATTATTGTGGTGCATGAAATTATTTTGCATTTATTTCTTATCAAAATGGGCCTCCGTTGCCTAGTGGTTAAGAGCGCTGACTCTTAATCATTAGGTCTCTCACCGCTGTGGGTTCGAGCCTGGCTCGGGTGACATGTGAGACGCCAAGTCCTGCAACGGAAATTCAGGCGGGTTTTCTCCGGGTACTCCGGTTTTCGCCCACCTTTAATTAACGATCGGCTCGATATAAGTGAAATAGTCTTGAAAGGGCCGTAACCCCCCCCCCCCCCAAAAAAAAAATCTTATCAACTGCATTAAATTGAAGATGGCGGACATCGCAATTCAACAATGTCAAGTGCGAGAGTGTAATATATTTTTGCTCAATATTTGGAAAATAAGTGTCGTTAAACTATTCGTCCAAAAGCCTGGGAATTTCTTAGCAGTATGTAGTAACACTATATGGCATCATTACAGTTCCAAAATAGCCGGACTTTAAACTTTTTTATCACAGAGACGACACCCCTATGCTCAAACAAAACGTTCCCGCCGACGGGAAACAGTCTTTCAATTGGAGCAGGTGATGCTGGGAGGGTTAAATATGTCTGGAACTGTTGACTCAGTGTAGGGGATTTCTTAGAATTTAAATCCCAACATTTTATGATACCACCATCACGAAAACACGCCTTTATAATTTTGACGCCCCCACCCCCTTGATCCCCTATTTCATACAGTAAAAATGGGGTTTACTGTTGTAAACCTATTTTTCTTTTTTCTGCTCTAAAATATAGATTGTGGGTACTCGTTAGAACCGCCTCAATGAGGCGGTTCTAACGTGTACCCACAAGCCATATTTTGAGCAGAAATAAGAAAAAATATCACAGTAAGATTTTCCTTTTTTTCAGCGATAACTATGTATTTGTACAGGCGTGATTACGTAATGATATTCATATAGCAGTTCTAATTCTTCGATAGATAATTGTATTATTCATTGATATGATTCCCGAAAGCCTGCCTCTTTCCCTGTTTTTTTTGATTACCATGCATCACGTGAACAAGTCCGTGAAATGAAGAACCCCCTACACCCCACTCTATATAGAGAAAACTGGGGTGTACGGGGGTATACATTATTTTTCTTATTTTTGCTCCAAGGCATAGGTTGTGGGTACTCGTTAGAACCGCCTCAATGAGGCGGTTCTAACGAGCACCCACAAACTATGTTTGCAGTATTAATAAGAAAAATATCAAGGAATTTCATCAGAAAATGGCCATTTTGGAGATGTGAAAAAATTCACTATGTCGCACGGGTGTGTTATCGTAATGGTTTTACCTAATTATTGTCCATACTCCCTGAAATGCTGGAATCTCCCTAAAATCTGAAATGTTCAATTTACCCAAAAAGATGCAGATGGAATGACAATGTAGTCTCTGATCAGACTGCTCCTATATAAACAGTCTGATCTGGGTCTACACTTATCATCAAAACCATCTGTCGAAAACATTAGTCTCATTCTTGTATTCTAAATGTATTCATTACTTTGTATATTGGCTATCATTTCGAAAACATGCCAATACAAATATATTGCAAACTTTACCGCCGAAAAACGAAACTTTTAAGATAAAAAATGGTGATATTTCTTTTATTTCTGCTCAAAATATAGATTGAGCGTACACGCTAGATTCGCCTCACAATCTATACCTTAAAGCAGAAATAAGAAAAATATAGTTTACCCCTGTAAACCCTGGATTTACTGTATAAAAGTGGGATTCAAGGGGATCAGAATTATATAGGCGCGTGTTCGTGATGCAGTGAAGTGATTCAGTTTCTAAAGGTTAGGCTTTCACATGACTGTCCAAAATCTGAAAGCATTTGATCTGTATCGTTTCGTTTCGTTTTATACAATGCGGGAGTTTTACGACCGCCTGGTTCCAACGGGTATAACCCCATTAAATATGGAGACAACTCGGTCGAAGGTAGAAGTGCTCCAGGGCTGCAAATCTCGACAAGTCAGCATCAGAACTCGTCTCGCTGATTGTCATTGCCCAGGTTGAGAGACGGCGGGTTGCAGGTCCGGACCTTGGTCAGGAGCACTGTAATTTAGAATATGTATGCCTGTCAAAAGTGGGCCTGAAGCAAAAAAGCTATCAGTGCCGACAGGCGGCAAATCGCGATCACTCTATCTTGCCCGAGAGCAAAAGTAGGTCAAGTCCAAGCTTGTTGCTCTCTCCGAGGGTCGCGCTGGTGAGCTGGCGAACTCTGCATTGGTATGTGGCCAGCCAGTGGCCCGTGTAATGCGTTTTATTCCACAGGTGTGGTGTTTGATTATTTGCGCACGGGGAAGTTGTGGACTCGGAGGAAAAGGCTGGTTCTTGGGTCTCGTTGCTGATCTGTAGGCGGCAAGCGTCACAGGCGGGATTTTGATGGCATCAATCCAGGGTTGTTCCTTAAGCGGGTGGGGATGCGTTGAACCGTCTATAAATGAGACTTTGCACAGCGCATTTTCGTAATGAGTAGATATTCTCTCCCTTTCTACTCATAGGAGGCATAAATTTTGACTCCCGCGCCCTAAAGATGGGCACAAATCGTGGTAGATCAAGTTAAGAATTCGCCTGAAGTTAAATGCGTGTGCTGCCTGAGCCCTTGTTTTTTTTTGTTTTTATTGTAACGAAGCCATTTAATTTTGGGTGTGGATTGGAGGGGTCGCGACTTTCATGTTATGGGCAAGCCAATCAGGGGTCTTTTGGGCCTGAGACCCGTTGTAGTGTTGTATCAATCTGTTATGGAGTCGTCGGTATCAATCGATTTTGTTTGCATATTGCATGGTAGTTATTGGCCACCTGTAGGGATGAGGTGGCCCATGACCGGGGGTTGGATGGGCCGTTAGAAGGAGATTAGTGGTTGTTGTTATAGTTAGTGTCTTTCTGCATCCCGGGTTGTTGTTTTTAGGCTTCCATAGACGTTTTACCCCAGGTGCTGGCTCGATGAGTCATCATCCCAGAGTCCGCGCCCGGTTGCCATTCTGCGTTGTACCAGTACTGTTAATGATTTACTTTTGCAGACTGATTGTGCTTATTGTAATTACAGTAGGACTCCCGCATTGAGGCTTTCATTTTGGGCTGCTCAATGGCGGTCTTAAAGACCACCCTTGTACAGTCCTAATGGTATCCCTGTGACCAGGCTTCATTTTGAGAAGACGGTGCATTGAAATGTTTTAAGTGCCTTTTCTGTATAGGCAGGGTTAGTCTTGTTGGTTCAATGGTGGAATCCTACTGCAATCTGTGCTGACATGCATTTTTGAACTGTATTGAATAATTCTATGTTTTTTGTCCCCGTCAACACTGTATTGGTTCTTTTCGGGGGCATTGCTTCCGGTTTTTAGGCTTTTTCCGACGTCATGGTGTGTTTTATTTTGAGCCTTGCTGGCCAATCAGTCTATATGTTGTTAAATATGGATTGGCTGGCTCGTTTATAAGGGTCTGGTCAAAATACTAAACCTTTCTAGGAAAAAAAGTCATTGTACTATCTACCAATGAAATTCAGCAAACAGCCCTGCCAAACGTGTATCTTTTTAAGACATTCTTAAATTCCAAAACAATGAGTAGAAAAAAAGTAATGGGTTTTGAATAATTTCCTGAGACGTAGTGGAAGTTCAAAGCAGAGGAAGGATCAACAAAAGTAACCTAAAATAGTTGTACTTGTCAATTATACCAATTGAATTCAATTACAATACATTTAGTGCAAAAAAATCTCAGTGAATAGTTACGTACATTCCACTGTTTCCGAAATTAAATTTAATTTCCATTTCCCAAAGCATTACGAAAACATGCCTATACAAATACATTGAAATTTTTATCGCCGAAAAGCAAAGATTTTAAGCTCATTTTTTTATTATTTTTCTTAGTTATGCTTAGAAGCCTCCATGGTGTAGTGGTTACGCTACTCGCCTTGTAAACCAGGGGTCGCAGGATTGATCCCGGGCTTCTCCAGACTTTCGGATGAGTCTTTAAACCGAGTTCCAGTCTCCGTATGACCTTAGCTGTTTGTGGGACGTAAAACTCAAACACTCTCTTTTTTTATGCTCAAAAGATAGATTGTGAATACACGTTAGAACAGCGTCATCGATGCGGTTCTAGCGAGTACTCACAATCTCTATTTTAGAGCAGAAGTACGCAAAATAAGGTTTTCCCTGTAAACCTCAGTTTAACTACACACAAATGGGCTTCAAGAGGTCAAAATTTCCATCACGTGAACAAGTCCGTGAAATGAACACCCCCCTAAACCCCACTTCATATAGAGAAAACTGGGGTTTAGGGGGGTAAACATCATCGGTATTATTTTTGCTCAAAAAACATAGATTGTGGGTACACGTTAGAACCGCCTCATTGAGGCGGTTCTAACGAGCACCCACAATCTATGTTGAAAGCAGAAATAAGAAAGATGTTGTAATTTTTACCCAAAATTTGTCATTCTGACACCATATTGGACGCCATTATTGCACACGGGTATGTTTTCCTAATGCATAGGCATGTTTTCGTGATGGTCTGCAGAAAACATGGATGTAAAGGCTTATCCGCACCGTTGTTATTCACAAAATAAAACCGCAGTACCGTCAACACCACCAGCATGAAATGATTACTGAGCAACATGCACGAGTCTGGTCTGACTGACATGACGCACAAGTTGATCTGAACCTTTGATGGGCGCACAAGGTTAAATGTAGGTTTTCGAGACGGCCGGCTCAATAAAGAAAATATTGTGATTCTTAAAAATGATTTATGCCAATTGGCCATTTTGTGGGAAGTAACTGTCCTTTTGGCTTTCCGCTATTGATGTTTCCATTAGGGTCTAGTTGTTTCATGCTTGTGTTTCTTTCCCTTTGGTGTCTCTGATGAGAGCTGTGGTTTAATTGTATCGATTCCTGATCATTGCCTTCACTTCTAATATGTGCTTTGTAAGAAAAACTATACACACTTTTAAATATTGTTTTGGCAAATGGCCGTAAGAAGAAGCCTGTCTATGGGTCAAAGGTAATCTTTTCCATCTAGGTCAATCAGGCCTCGAGCTTCTGCTCTCCTGGCTGCATTATTATCGGAACTACTTATTAAAGTAGAACTTCGATAGCTCGAACACGGATGGCTGGTTTACCATGGCCGGGTCGAACTCGGACTTGAGCCCCTATGGAAATCCTCAAGATAAGAAATGGTGGGGAATGATTAAGGAGATTTAAGTCTTTTATCTTGCAAATGTATGCTGTGTGTACTCATTAGAATCGCCTCGGTGAGGCGATTCTAATGAGTACACACAGCAAACATTTTCATTATATAACATCGAACGATGTTCAAAAGTATCTCGTTATGCCTCTTGGCAGTAACCTTCAGTGGCTCGAACTACCGCTGTGTGGAATAAATTTTCATGGTCCCAAAGAGGTTCGAGCCATCGAAGTTCGACTGTATACGATATGCAATAAAGTAAATGAAGCAAATCTGCATTTTTTTGGCAATGTTCACCGCCTTGCTAAAAGCCTCCGTGGTGTAGTGGTTAAGTTACTCGCCTTGTAATCAAGGGGTCGCGGGATCGATCCCGGACTTCTCCAGACTTTCGGATGAGTCTTTAAACCGGTGCCGACTCCGTATGATCTTAGCTGTTGGTGAGACGTAAATCTCAAAACACCCACACTCACAGCCTTGCTGGTGGAATTTTCCGAAATAATAATCAAAAGGTAATACGATGGTAAAACAAAACAGGCAATACACAAGCTTTTAATTGGACAGCAACAAACCTGCCCTACATTATAGTGTAGTTTATGTTTTCTTGTCCTTTGGGATCATTGATTCCATTGTGGAATTTTGAAAATATTTGAGGGTCACTGATGAGGCCTAATTGGCCGAAACTGGCTGTTCTGGCCCAGAAAACATGTACACTCCATATTTTCCAGTTCTGTGGTGTATTCCTTGCTTCCAAAGGATAACCCTTTTATAGAACATATTTAGTGGGCTACCACGTCATTGACTGTGTGAAGAATAAGCCACCATTTATTTGACAAATTTTTGGACGACTACAAAAAGCATGATCATAATAGGCAGAAAGATTCCTACACTTTAACTCTTATCTTGCCGTTCACGACAACCCCTATCTTTGCAAACAGTGTAGATCCAGATCAGATGGCTTCTGAAGAAGCCGTCTGATCAGGATCTACACTGTTTGACATTTAGATCCAGATCAGATGGCTTCTGAAGAAGCCATCTGATCAGGATCTATACTGTTTGACATTCGTTTATGGATTTGCAGGAAAAAATTACATCAAGAAATCTGATTGGTCCAAGGTCAAAAATGGGCGTGGCTAAACTGAATATCCAGCAAGAGAAGGGCTAATCAAATCACAGAGCAATCTAATCACAGAATGACTACAAATATGAAAGGACACGAAATATTTACCTGTGTATCGCTCACTATCAGAGGAAGGCCACCCACACCCATCATTGGTAAACCTGGAAAGATCAGCCATGGAACCTCTGAAAAGAAGGCAGAAGAAAGGTCATTTTCCTTTGCTTTGAAATTATATACAGTCGAATTTCGATAGCTCGAACCCCGTTTGGGACAATGGAAATGTGTACTTGAAGAGAAATAGATGGGCTGCATGATGCTTCCACGCAGAGCTGAAACCGACCCTCACACGAGTACTGGTAAACCGCTTAGAGGATCTAAGCCTGCCCAGGCAAAGCAGGGCGAATTGGCCCGTCCATGTTAATAAACCCTACTGGTTCATTGGGCGGCAGGGCTTGAGATGTCATTGCATCTCAAGGTCGGGTAAAAATCCCACGAAATTGGAAGCAACGTCTCCAAAGTGACCTTTACAGTGTTGACGGGGACGTTAAACGTCAAATCAAACAAACAAAACCAGAAAGCATAATGTAGACAATTGTGAGGTATCTTTTCGGTGTAAATCTTTCTTTCTGGAGTGACGATAAATCTGTCTTTCTTTCTCTCTCACATGACGACATTCATCATATGCACTCTTTCTTTCTGCTCAAACATGCTTGTGAACTAGGCTTGCTCAAGTCTGTTAATTAGGTGTCCATTGTAGAAATAATTGTTGGCAAAAAATAAAAATAAATAAATACATTGTAAATGAAATAGCAATACAGTCTTTTATGAAAATTGTGAAATTAACAGAGATGAAGACTTAAGAGACTTTTACATATTTTTTTTTTTTTGTTTAAAGGGACTTTCATTTAAAAATAAAAAAATGCAAATGTAGGGACTTGAGCAAGCCTAACTTGTGAACTTACAGATAAAAATAATGAACGTATAAATTCGTTTCTATCTCTCAGGTAAATAACACTCGTCAATATAATCGCTCATGATGGATTGTTAATCGATCACAACATTGAGTAAGCACACTTCCGACTACTTGTCCATCAGGAAAACATGCCTATATAATTGTGACCCCCCTTGAACCCAACTTTTATATGGTAAAACTGGGGTTCCCGGGGGTATACCTTATTTTTCTTATTTCTGCTATAAAATAAAGATTGTGGGTAATCGTTAGACCCGCCTCGATGAGGCGGTTCTAACGAGTGCCCACAATCTATAATTTGAGCAAAAATAAGAAAAATATGACAATTTTTCATCTTGAAATTTTCATTTTTTCGGCGATGAAGGTGACAATGTATTTGTATAGGCGCATTTTCGTAATGGATAATCGAATTATCACCAAGTATCGTGAGGCGCGCTGCTAATCTTTCAACCAATAACAGTAGTCATTAGACCAGTAAGTGGCAACTTAACGATATTTGTAATTAAAACATATCATAAACGCACGAACAGTGAATCAATAATAATTTAGATAAAATTTGTTAAAATTATTAGGACTAAAGGTCTCACCCGAGAATACACTGCTTAAAAGAATCACCGATTTATCATCATCACGATAAAAAGTCCGTGTAATAAATACCCCATGTAAAACCGACTTTAAAGAGAGATTAGTGGGGTTTACGGGGGTATACTCTATTTTCAGCTCCAAGACATAGGTTGTGGGCAGTCGTTAGAACCCTCAGCGTATTTTTGGAGGAAAAATTTCACCAGAACAAGATGTGTCTGTGAAACATGTACATGTCCCCGGCAAGGTCAACTATTTCTTCAAAGTTGGTCACAGGTCAAGGTCAGAGGTCATTTCTGTACGAGTGGAAGGCCCTTGGCACAAAGAACCTACATGCCAAATATGAAGGCTGTATCTTTAACGGTTACAAAATTTTGACCCTTTACTTTAAGTTGGGTGACACGTCAAGGTCATGGTCACTGGTCAATTTTTTAATGGGCGTGAAAACTTTGTCACAAGGATTCTACATGCAAAATATAAAGGCTCTATCTCAACATTTCAAAAGTTATGGCCGATGGTATTTTTCTCTTTAAAGTACGAGACATGTCAAGGACGCAGTTTTTTTGGTATGCATATAAAGCCCTTGTCACAAGGAACCTACAGGCCAAATATAAAGGCTCTATCTCAAACGGTTTGAAAGTTATGATCAATGTAAAAAATGTACAACAACTCCAGTTCTGCCTTGTTCACAAATAATATGGGCCCCATCAAGCGATTTTGGTACTTATCGCCTATGCGAGCAGCGAAGGTTCAGGCGAGCCTGCGCATCCGCGCAGTCTCGCCAGAACGTTCGCTGCTCGCTCATACAAGCAGTGAAACAAGAGGAACCTTCAGACAGAAAGCCATATCCCTGGCCCCTCTGAATGGCTGGGCATGCGCAGTTAAAATTTGTCATGACGGAATGCTCGAAGACGGGGCTCATATTCTTTCAGGAGGCTGAATCCTTAACGAGAAGTTGGCGGAGCTTCTCTTCTGCAACTTACTCGCTGGATGTATTGATCAAAAATAAAAAAAAAAGAAGTTTTGCCCCAAAACGCGACAAAAACGATAAAAAATAGACTTCAGTATACATTGCACAGTGTTGCAGGTTACCACGAATACTTCTTTCAGTGGCAGCTTACTTGTCTGGTTGTTTGCACTTATTGTCACATCCCCAAAATGCGCATCTCTGTGACATGGTCGTCTATTTCAATATTACCCAATCGGTCACGTTTGTTTTATAATGCAACGAGCACATGGCTGCCAATAATCGGAAAGACGCAAACTGTCCCAAAATGTAACGCGCCCATCACGAAAACACGCCTATATAATTCTGACACATTGAACCCCACTTTTATATAGTAAAACTTGGGTATGCTGGGGTCAACCCTGTTTTTTCTTATTTCTGCTCTAAAATATAGATTGTGGGTACTCGTTAGAACCGCCTCATGGAGGCGGTTCTAACGTGTACCCACAATCTGTATTTTGAGCAGAAATAAGAAAAATATCAAAAATGTTCTTCTATTTTTTTTTCCTTTTTTCGGCGATTAAGGTCACAATGTATTTGTATAGGCCTGCTATCGTAATGGGATACCCGTAAAGTGAACTGACGACAAAGATTACAGAAAGCGTACAGGAAGTCACGAAAGTTGTCTCCCTTTGTAAAATGGCGGGAAAAATCTGCCAGGTGTATCTATTCCTCTTGAATGGTAACGCAAGCTGATTTCTGGTTTAGTTAAGCATACATGATCGTAGTCATGTTTCGTGTTAATTACGAAAACATGCCTATGCAAATATATTGCACAAATATATTGTACATTTTACCGCGAAAAAAAGGAATATTTTTTGATGAAAAAAGATGATTTTCTTCTTACAGGTATTTTAGAGCAGAGATTAGAATATAAAAATATGGAAGAGGCTGGTGACAGACGTCTGTCACCAGCCAATTCACGTGGAATTTGCTGGTGACAGACATCTGTCACCAGCCAAATTACGTGAAAATTGCTGGTGATAGACGTTTGTCACCAGCCAATTTTCGTAAAATTTGCTGCTGACAGATGATACGATATATGAGATCATTTTCATTTTACATAAGAGGAAAATATTTGTATTGCTATTAATCGAAGCTGTGGAAAGCGAATTACGGATTCCTGGAACAATTCTGAATCTCTTAGTCCGCATGTTATCGTATATGCATATCAATACAGGTCAATACGATATGCCGGCCCGAAGTACATGTAGCCCAGTCGGTTGCGCGTCTGACAGGGATCAGGTCGTCGCTGATTCGATACATGCCGGTTCCTTTCTACGCTATTGTGTGTGTGTGTGTGTGTGTGTGTTTTCCGAAAACATTGCACTGTACATCAAGAAATCACCACTATATAATTATGACCCCCGTAAACCCCACTTTTATATGGTAAAACTGTGGTTTACAGGGTACATATTACATTTAATTTTTTTTTGCTCAAAACATAGATTGTCGGTACTCATTAGAACCGCCTATGAAAATTTTAATTTTTTGGTGGTGAAATTTTAAATATTTTTGAATAGGCATGTTTCAACAAATGTTTTTTAAACTGCACATAAAAAGGGCAAGAAGGTTAATCGGTTCGATATGACCTGAATTTGTGTTGACATGGTCAATACATGTGAAAACAAACAAGCAAACAAACAAAATAATGCACAGACAGAAACAGTTTTGTAGTGTAAGAAAGCAATGGAAATGAACTGTGGTAAACATATTTTTTGACAACCATGACAAGAATAATATTTCATCATTAAAATTATATAAATATTCAGTCGACCTCGGTAGCTCTGACGAATGCGCGTCTGGCTGGTGATGTGGAGGACGCGGATTCGATACCCGGTGGGAACGGCAACATACTTGTATTTTCGTAGAGTTTGATCATGAAATGTTTTCTACCGCCATTTTCTCCCTTCCGCTGATTCAAGAAGGTCAGATCTCAGTTTCCGTCGGGGCTTGTAAAAATTGATTGGCATGCATGGTGCTTCCTAGCAATGCTAAAACCGACCGCCCATGAGTACTTGTAAACCGTCTAAACGCGTCCAGGTATTGTGGTGCGAGTCGTACCCTCTCTTCATATGAACCATATCGGTTTGATAGGCGGTAGGGCTTGAGATGTCATTTCATCTCACAGTCGGATTTTTAAAAGTGCCATTAAATTGGTAGCAACGTCTCCAAACGGTGACGTAAAACCTTAAACAAACACAAAATAATAACCAAAATTTCTGAAAGCGAATTCAAGCACAATACAGATAAGAACTCCGTGGTATATAAAATTTATAACTGCCTCGATGAAGATGTCTGTTCTACGAGCACCCACGATCTGTGTTTGCAGCAGAAATAAGAATTTACTTTCAGAATAGTGTTTTACAGTGTGTTATGGGTAGGTTAAGTTGTAGTAATACTGTGGAAAATAACCGCAGTACTGTGTGATAACTTCAAAATCTAATGCATCTATATGGAAATGAAGGATCTGATTTTATCTGTTTCGCAAGGCCGCTTTCAATGCATCTTAAATGAAACCATTCCCCGCAAGTTGCCATCTCACTGTCGAAGAGACATCGACAGTTGCAAAATAGATCTTCTCTCATTGTTAAGACTTTTTTTTTCTTTTTCCAGTTTGGATTAACACTGAAAAGTTTGGTTTATTAGATATTCCATTAAGTGTGTTCTCAACTTCGCCTGTTCGTAAATGGATTTTGAAGGATTTGAGCCCAACCAAATCGAAACTGCAAAAGCAATTGCAAACAACCCATAGTCATCCCCTCCAATTTGATTTTGAACGGGTTGTCTGTGAAATCTTAGTTGCTTTCTTTTGTGCTTTAAGATTGCGCAGATCTGTTTTTTACTTCCCTAGTCATTGTAGACACTGTCATACCAGTTTACATTGCCATCCTTAATACACCATTCTGTCGATAAACTGAACCAGATAAAATCAAATCCAATTTATTTCTCTCAAGTTATACATATGATAACAACACGAGAAGCAAAACATTGTGCAAACATACTCTTTCATGGCGGCACAGTGACATAAGGAGAATCGACAAAAGTCGAAACCAAAGTCAACTCATTGATGTATCCATGCGCTAGTACTGCTCAATAGGTTATAGCTCTGCGTGGAAAATCTTGCAGATCAATATACTCCTACAAGCCACGACGGGCGGGGATATGACTTTCTTATTGTAAGTTTACAGCATACATCTGTCAGCAGCACCAAAGTCAACTCATCGATGTATCCATGCGCTAGTACTGCTCAGTAGGTTTTAGCTCTGCGTGGAAAATCATGCAGATCAATCTATTCCTACAAGCCACGACGGGCGGGGATAAGACTTTCTTATGGTAAGTTTACAGCATGCATCTGTCAGCAGCAAATTTTGCGAAAACCGGCTATTTACAGACGTCTGTCACCAGCCAATCCACGAGGAATTTGCTGGTGACAGACGCCTGTCAGCAGCAAATTCCACGTGAATTGGCTGGTGACAGACGTCTGTCAGCAGCCACTCCGTAAAAATATACCCATGTAAAACCCGTGGAATTCGTTTCCGCTGACCGTTCCAAGACGGTTCTTCTGTCACGGTTTATTTTTTGTAATGGTTTGTTTTTGGGTGTTTGTGTCGCTTATGTTATTTTTATTTTGGATAGCCTTTTGGCCATTTTGTGGGAAAGTAACTGTCCTTTTGGCTTTCCGCTGTTGGGGTTTTCGCTGGGTATGATGCTTCATGTTTGTGTTTCTTTCCCTTTGGCGTCTCTGATGGGAGCTGTGGGTTAATTGTATCGATTGCTGATCATTGCCTCTACTTCTATTTTTTACTATATTAAATTGGGGTCCAAGGGGGTCAAAATTATATAGGTGTTTTTTCGTGACGTTGATAGCCAGGACATCGCTTGATTCAGTTTTAAAAGTGTTTTAATGTGCACTTACCAACACTCGCAAAGGCCATTAGCAAAGTCCCACCAGTAAATATAGTGCTGAAAAGGACAAAAACCAGGAATCCTGTTACACGTAACAATTAACCCATTGAGTACCAGAAACCCCTAAAGGGGTACCTTGGCAAACAGTGCAGTTCCAGATCAGACGCCGCAGAACGCGGCGTCTGATCAGGGCCTCCACTGTTTGCTAAAAGTTCAGTCATTTTCCAAATAGAGTTTGAAGAAAACACAACCTGACACCCCTAAATGTTGAAATGGACTCCAGCTATTTAAAAGGAGGAAGATTCCATCTGGTACATAAAGGGTTAAGCACGAATTATATACTGAGACATAAAATTATCTTAGTCTGTTTCACAAAAATCTTAATTAACCTTGGGCAGGAATCAAAGTAGTATAAATGTGTGACTTGGGGTAAAAAATAAAATAAAACAAACAACAACAACAAAAAAAAAAAAAAAAAAAAACATGGCCGTATCCTATTTTTTCAGGCAGGCACATCGTAATATCAGAAGACGGCACATATTATGGGCTTAAACGAAACCCAGTTTTGTTTTGTTTTGTTTGATTTGAGGTTTAACGTCCCCGTCAACACTGTAAAGGTCATTTTGGAGACGTTGCTTCCAATTTTGTGGGACTTTTACCCGACATTGAGATGAAATGACAACTCAAGCCCTGTCGCCCAATGAAACCAATAGGGTTTATTAGCATGGACGGTCCGCCTCGCACCGCGGTTCCTGGACAGGCTTAGATCCTCTAAGCGGTTTACCAGTACTAGTGTGCGGGCCGGATTCAGCTCTGCGTGGAAGCATCATGCAGCCCATATATTTCTTCAAGCCCCTATGGGCGGGGGCTTAAACGAAACCCAGTAGATCTTCTGAATGACAACGGATTAATAGTCATTTACTGCACACAAACTTTGCGAGCAAATGTAAAAACAAATTATACGAGTTATATCATCCCAAACGTTGGATGAAAGTTCGATGCAAAAAATAAGAAATTAAAAAACATATTTTCATGAAGTAAAGGGATGGGGCATGGCCCATGGCACCCCGGTGGACAGCCATGCTGGTGTCACTGATTTCGTCTTATCATAAGGAACAAGAATATATATGGTTTAGGGGCGGGGCTCTGAACAGTTTCTCAGATATAATGTCTTTTGTGAAGTCGAGGGGTGGAACATGGCCCGGGCGCGCCCTGGGTGACCCCTATGTTGGTGTGACTGAATGTGTCTTATCATAAGGAACAAGAATATATATGGTTTAAGGGTGGGGGATTGGTATGGTTTCTGGAATATTTGACCCTTTATGAAGCGGAGGGCGTTTGACATGGCCGCGTAGGGAGACCCCCCGGGTTGGTTTCACTGAATGCGACTTATCATAAGGAACGAGAATAAATATAGTTTAGGAAACGGGATCTGTAAAGTTCCTGGGATATTGGGCCTTTTATGAAGTGGAGGGTGGGACATGGCCCTGGCGCATCCCGGGGGACCCCCAGGCTGGTGTCACCGAGTGTGTCTTATCATAAGGAACAAGAATATATATGGTTACGGGGTGGAGATTTGAATGTTGTCTGAGATAAATGACATTTTATAAAGTGGAAGGGTGGTGCAAGTCCCCGCCACATCTCGGGGGACCTCAAGATTGGTGCAATTAATGCATCTTGTCATACGGAACAAGAATATGTATGATTTAGGGGTGGGAATATGTAAGATTTCTGAGCAATAAGGCATTTTATGAAGTGGTGGGGCGGGGCATGGCCCCGGCACAGCCTAGGGAGCCCCCAGGTTGACATAAAAGCATAGTACTGAGAGAAGATTTCTATGCAAGTTTTTTTTTATTTAAATATCTGCAATGACTTGGCAGTAAATGCCAGTTTTCAATTTTCCCCATTATACATGTAAATCAGTGGAAACTCTAAGTTGCCATAGCAACAAAACTAAAAGGCCAAATTTCATTAAAAAACTTAAAACCTGTTAAAGGCAAATATGGTGAATATTTCCATAAAGTCTCAGCCCCATTGAACATATGATTTGTGAGGAGATGGTTTTTTAAGCCTTTTTTCACTTTGGTTTCTATGGCAACCAACAAAAATGAGCAGTAGGTATAAAATAACATGGCAAATAGTAGATTGCATTAGGAATATTTCTCTGAAATTTTTGTCAAAATATCTGCAGAGGCTTGGCAATTAATGCCATTTTTCAATTTTCCTACTTATAAGTCTATGGAAAATCTAACATGTCATAGCAACCAAACTAATGTGCCCATTTGCATTTAAAACACAAACTTCCAATCCCCCATCCCAAGGATGCTACAGATAAAATTTGGGCTCAATCGGCCTAGTGGCTTCAGAGGAGATGTCGTTTAAAAATGTTGGCGTCATATGACATACGACAATGACGACGCCGACGACAACGACTACGGACAACTGCCTATCCTATAAGCTCCATCGGAGCCTTCGGCTCTTGTGAGCTAAAAAAAACAATAGGTGATGCAACCAGCAATCAGATCATCCTGCACTATTACAGCATCACCTGAACAAGTCAGTGAAATGAACACCCCTCTAAACCACAATTTATACAGAGAAAACTGGTGTTTACTGGGGTAAACATTATTTTTCTTTAATTTCCGTTCCAAGACATAGGTAATGTGTACAAGTTAGAACAAATTTTCGTAAGAAGTGCCCGTTTTTAAGATAAAAAACAAGAGGGACAACTGGCCCTGTAGCGCTTACCTGTGTACCAGAAAATCATCAGTGATGTTTAAAATGCCCATCGGAGCTTGAAGAAATAGACTGGCCTTTATTTCCTCGCAGAGCCAAACGTGAATGCAAAGGAATACTGGTAAACAGCTTAGAGTTTCTATGTCTGCCCAGGAAAAGTGGTGCCAGTTCAACCGGCTATGCATTTAAACCCAATTGGTTTCATTGGGCGGCAGAGCTCAAGATGTCATTTCATCTCAATGTAGAGTAAAAGTCCCACAAATTTGGAAGCGACGTCTCCAAAATGACATACACAGTGTTGACTGTTTACGGGGATGTTAAACCTCAAATCAATAAAAAAAAACCCGGGGCCCTGTGGTTTCAGAGAAGAAGATTTTTGAAGTTTATCCATTGTAAGTCTATTGGCGTTAAAGAGCCCTGGTTCATGGCCAATTCAGAATCCAGAGGCATGGTTGGCAGGATTTATTTAGGAGACCACTTGACATTGCTACATACTAAATATCTAAGCTTTGGGCCTCATGGTTTCGGAGAAGAAGATTTTTTAAGTTTTGTTTTCAGTACAAGTCAGTAGGAGCTTATGAGCCCTGGGGCGTGGCAAAATGTGGTAAAAAGTGCATGGTTGGCATGATTTATGTAGGTGACTATTTTATGTTGCTATATACTTAATATCTAAGGTCTGTACTTCATGATTTCGGAAAAGAAGATTTTCGAAGCTTATTTTCCAGTATTCCATTTTTAAGATTATTGCAGTTAAGGGGACACAGATTTGACCATTTTGGACCCTGGTGGCATGATGGGCAGGATTCATGTAGGCGGCCACGCGACGTTGCTACATGCTAAATACCTAAGCTCTGGGCCTTATGGTTTCGGAGAAGAAGATTTTTGAAGGTTTTGTTTGATTTAAAGTTGTACATTTCAAGTCAATGGTAGGTAATGGGCCCATGGTCGTGGCCAAATTTGACCCAAGGGACATGGTTGGCAGGATTTATTAAGACGACCATTCCATGTCGCTACATACTAAATATCTAACCTCTGGGACTTATGGTTTCAGAGGAAAAGATTTTTTTCCATTATACGTCTATGGGAGCTAATGGGCCCATGGGCGAGGCCAATTTTCGCCCCAGGAGCATGGTTGGCAGGATTTATCGCGGTTCTTCTGTGGCGATTTATTTATGTTGTTGTTTGTTACTTACTATGGCCATATGGCCGTTTTGTGGGAAAGTAACTGTCCTTATGGCCTTCCTTTGTTTAGGTTTCCATTATGGTCTGGTCGCTTAATGTTTGTATTTCTTTCCCTTTGGTGTCTTTGGTGGGTGGAGTAAGTTAATTGTATCGATTCCTGATCTTTGTTTTACTTCTACTTTATGTAGGAAAAATAGAAGTGGAGGCAATGATCAGCAATCGATACAATCAACCCACAGCCCCCATCAGAGACACCAAAGGGAAAGAAACACAAAAATGAAACAACAGACCTAATGGAAACATCAATAGCGGAAAGCCAAAAGGACAGTTACTTTCCCACAAAATGGCCAATAGGCAATCCAAAAGACAAATCATAACAAAAATAAACCGCGACAGAAGAAATAGACTGGGCTACTTTCCCACTTAACATTGCTATATGCTGTATAGTTAAGCTCTAGGCCCTGTGGTTTCAGAGAAGAAGATTTTTTCCAATTGTCATTCTCTGGGAGCTAAAGATCCCTGGGGTGTGGCCAATTTGGATCCCAGGGGCATAATTGACAAGATTTTAATCGGTGACCACTTGACGTTGCTACATACTAAATACCTAAGTTCTGTGCCTTACGGTTTCAGAGAAGAAGGTTTTTGAAGTGTGTGTTTCATTTAAAGATGTACATTTCAAGTCAATGGTAGGTAATGGGCCCATGGTCGTGGCCAAATTTGACCCAAGGGACATGGTTGGCAGGATTTATTAAGGTGACCATTCCATGTCGCTACATACTAAATATCTAACCTCTGGGACTTATGGTTTCAGAGGAGAAGATGTTTTTTCCATTTTACGTCAATGGGAGATAACGGGCCTATGGGTGAGCCAACTGTCACCTCAGGAGCATGGTTGGCAGGATTTTTGTAGGAAAAATAGAAGTGGAGGCAATGATCAGCAATCGATACAATCAACCCACAGCTCCCATCAGAGACACCAAAGATAAAGAAACACAAACATGAAACAACAGACCTAATGGAAACATCAATAGCGGAAAGCCAAAAGGACAGTTAGTTTCCCACAAAATGGCCAATAGGCAATCCAAAAGACAAACCATAGCACAAATAAACCGCAATAGAAGAAATAAACTGTGCTACTTTTCCACTTGACGTTGCTATATGCTGTATATTTAAGCTCTGGGCCCTGTGGTGTCAGTCTCTGGGAGCTAAAGAGCCCTGGGGTGTGGTCAATTTGGATCCCAGGAGCATAATTGACAAGGTTTAAATCGGTGGCCACTTGACGTTGCTACATACTAAAAACCTTAGTTCTGTGCCTTACGGTTTCAGAGAAGAAGATTTGTTAAGTTTTATCCATTGTAAGTCTATAGGAGCTGATTAGTTCGGGCGTGGCTAATTTTGACCCCTGAGTCAGGGTTAGCAGGATTTATGTAGGTGATATTTTATGTTGCTAGATACTAAAATCCTAAGCTCTGTACTTCACAGTTTCAGAGAACAAGATTTTTGAAGCTTTTTTCCATTATGAGTCTATAGGAGCTAAGGGGCCAGGTGCGTGGCCCATTTGGACCGCATGGACATTATTGGCAGGATTTATGTAGGTGACCACTTGCCGTTGCTACATGCTAAATATCTAAGCTCTGGCTCCTGTGGTTTCAGAGAAGAAGAATTTTGAAGCCGTTTTCCACTATGGGTCAATGGGAGCTAAGGGGCCCCGATGCGTGGACCATTTGGACATCAGGGGCATGATTGGCAGGATTTATGTAGGTGACCACTGGGCGTTGCTACATGCTAAATATCTAAGCTCTTGGCCGTGTGGTTTCAGAGAAGGAGATATGTTTAAGCTTTTTTTTCCATTATGCGTCTATGGGAGCATAGGGGCCCGGGGCGTGGCCCATTTAGACCCCAGGGGCAAGATTGGCAGGATTTATGTAGGTGACCACTTGTCGTTGCTACATGCTAAGTATCTAAGCTCTGGGTCCCGTGGTTTCAGAGAAGATTTATGAAGCTTTTTTCCTTTATCCGTCATGATTGACAGGATTTATGTAGGTGACCAATTGACATTGTTACAAAATAGAAGTAGAGGCAATGATCAGGAATCGATACAATTAACCCACAGCTCCCATCAGAGACATCAAAGGGAAAGAAACACAAACATTAAGCAACAGACCCCAACAGAAACACCAACACAGAAAAGCCAAAAGGACAGCCACCCTCCAACAAAACGGCCAAAAGGCCATCCAAACTAAAATAATGTAAGTGACACAAACACCCAAAGACAAACCATTACAAAAAGAAACCGCGACAGAAGAACCGCATTACAAGCTTAATATCTAACATATAAGTAGATCTTTTAAAGTTTTCCCATTGTAAGTCTATGGGAGCTATATGTTGCCATGGCAACCAGAATTCCAATCTGATCAGTCCAACCTGATGATTCTTCTCATGAAAATGTGATCAAGATTGGCCATGGGGTATTTGAGATATACTTATTTGCAATTGTTTACGGACGCACGCACGGACACACGCATGCACGACTGACAAAATGTGATCACAAAAGCTCACCTGGTCTCTACGTGGCACTTGAGCACTCGCGGATGTGTCATCGTAATGCACTATTGCACTAGTTAATATAATCTCTTTATGGATAGTCCCGAAGACTTGTCAGAGTATGTGGTTGCACAGGCTGATCTGAGTCTTCGCTGGTCGCACAAGTCTTGTAGTATGTTTAGTCGTACCATCACGAAAACACGCCTATATAATTTTGACCCCCTCATACCCCACTTTTATATAGTAAAACTGGGGTTTAAGGGTGTATACATTATTTTTCTTATTTTTGCTCAAAAACATAGATTGTGGGTACTCGATAGAACCGCCTCGTCGAGGCGGTTCTATCGAGTCCCCGCAATCTATGTTTTGAGCATAAATAAGAAAACCATCGCAATTTGTTTGCCTTAAAATATCAATTTTTGGCCCAAAAAATGCCAATGTATTTGTATAGGCGTGTTTTCGTTATGCACTTGCTCATTACGGAAACCAAGCATGGGTTTTACAAATGTGAACAAAAGTTTTGGCATTTCTACCAAAACATTGGTTGCAGGCAATGTTAACTGCAATTTTAAGAGATTACTACGCATACATGTCTATTTCAAATGTTTGACTGATACTTACAAGCCAACCAATCTGTAGATTCTTGTCCCAAACTTGTAATTAACATGACCCATGACGGCAGCTGTAATATTAAACAGGGCCAGGGCAATTGCAAAGCAAAGTGCCAGCTTTTCATCCTGTGGTTTGCAAGCGTATTCTTCATTTCCAAATGGTCCGTCTGAACTGCCCTCTGTTATCGGATCTTTGGTTGACGAAGATGTTGTTGAGTAGCTAGTTCCAGTCGATGTCTCCAAAGACCGCTTATGATATGCAGTGTCCTCAAGTAAAGATGTTTGTGTTGTTTTATTATAAAATATTTCATTTCCTTGGCATAAATTGGCATAAAAACCTTCATCTTTTAAAACAAACACTAACGATCCCCAGCCAAAGTGGAGTCCTCCGAAGAACAATATTTCAGTGAATGACCAACATAGCAAACCCCACTTTTTCCATCCAACGTCTTTGCGCACAGTTGAATCCATAGTAGTAGTTACATGTACCATGATGATATGTCTCTTAAACTGTTTTGTAACTACTTTCTACTCGTTAAAGGTCAAATTTGTTCCATCACCGGCACTCATCACGTGAACAAGTCCGTTAAATGAACACCCCCTAAACCCCACTTTATATAGAAAAAACTGGGGTTTACGGGAGTAAACATTATTTTCCTTATTTCTGCTTCAAGACATAGGTTATGGGTACTCGTTAGAACCGCCTCAATGAGGCGGTTCTAACGAGCACCCAAAACCTATGTTTTGAGTATAAATAAGAAAGAGTAACGCAAATTTTCATCATAAAAAATACCATTTTTGAGGTATGAAAAAAATGCAGTATATCACACGGATGTATTATCGTAATGCTGTCACTCTTCATCCAATGACGTCAACAAGAGTATGTTTAAAATACCCATTACGATGCGACATCCGTGCACTAAAATGGCGTCTCTAACATCTGTAGAAATAACATTTTTAAACTGAAAATGTTTGATATGTTTCTTATTTCTGGCCCAAAAATAGATTGTGAGTGTTCGTTAGAACCAGCGGTTATATCAAGTACACACAATCTATGTTTCTAACCACAAATAAGAAAGTAATAAATACCCCTGTTAAACACACATTTCTCTATATAGAGTGGGGAATAAGCGGTGTTTCGTTTCACGGATTTGTAAAGCTGATGCTTGAAATCCCCGCTTTGAACTGTGAAAAATGGGTTAACATTGGAACAAATATTTTTCGAATTGTTGCTTAAAACAATCTATGTATGACTTCACGTTAACAAATCCGCGTAAGGAATACCTTTCTGTGTTTTCTATGAGCGTTGATAAGCTGCAAAGGAAAATGCAAACGTTTGATTGGACAACGGAAGGGCAATTATTTTAAAGTGCGCCTCTTGTGCTGGCCGTCGCTGAATTGCGAGATCCACCGTCTTGGACCTATTGCATTTGGTGAGAAATGAAGCCGTTACGAAAACAAGCCTATACAAATACATTGTAAACTTTACCGCCGAAAAATATAAAAAAGAAAAACAAAAACAAAAAATAAGATGAGACGTTGTGATATTTTTATTATTTCTGCTCAAAATATAGATTATTGGTACTCGTGAGAACCGCCTCATCGAGGCGGTTCTTATGAGTACCCACAATCTATATTTTAGAGCAGAAATAAAAAAGGATATTGTATACCCCTGCAAACCCCAGTTTTACGTTTCCGCTGACCGTTCCAATGCGGTTCTTCTGTCGCGGTTTATTTTTGTTATTTTTTGTCTTTGGGTGTTTGTGTCGCTTATGTTGCTTTATTTTGGATAGCCTATTGGCCATTTTGTGGGAAAGTAACTGTCCTTTTGGCTTTCCGCTATTGGTGTTTCCATTAGGTCTGTTGTTTCATGTTTGTGATTCTTTCCCTTTGGTGTCTCTGATGGGAGCTGTGGGTTGATTGAATCGATTCCTGATCATTGCCTCCACTTCTATTTTACTATCATTCATTCTCAAATGAATTTGGATATTGCAGTCGCCGTACATTTTCGGAAATCAAGCAGTCATTTTTAACCTATGCATACGTTTAAATGACAACAGGTCCCAAAGATAGAATGATAAACCTCCTGTCGAAAAGTACCTTTGCAAAGAAAATGAGCCGCGGGAAAAACCTTGTTTTGTAATGTTCGAGACTGTCGCTTTTCGAATTCTCTTTGTTTGCACACTTTCCACTAGAAAGGAAAGGGTTAGATGGTTTCCATAAATTTTACATATTCCGGGTAGGGAAATAGCTACCTTTAGCACGACTACATAGAGTCGTACTAAGTATTTCTCCTCCATTATTGCTGTCGCCAAAATTTAATTAAGCATTGTAATGTACGGGGACGACGTTTTTCTACATGGTATTTTAAAACAAGGTTGACGTTTTTAAGCATATAAATATGTTCTTTAAAAGGGTTATCCTTTGAAAGCAAGGAATACACCACAGAACTGAAAAATATGGAGTGTACATGTTTTCTGGGCCAGACTAGCTAGTTTCGGCCAATTAGGCCTCATCAGTGACCCTCAGATATTTTCAAAATTCCACAATGGAATCAATGATCCCAAAGGACAAGAGAATATGGGCCCCGTCAAGCGATTTTGGTACTTATCGCCTATGCGAGCAGCGAAGGTTCAGGCGAGCCTGCGCATCCGCGCAGTCTCGCCAGAACCTTCGCTGCTCGCTCATACAAGCAGTAAATCAAGAAGAACCTTCAGACAAAAAGCCATATCCCTGGCCCCTCTGAATGGCTGGACATGCGCAGTTAAAACTTGTCATGACGGAATGCTCGAAGACCCAAATTCGCTTGGCGGGGCTAATATAATCTACACTATGATGTAGGGCAGGGAGACGTTTTACCGCCGCCACACACTCCAAGTCGTTTGATGCTACCTGTACAAAACGAAATCTGTCATACAAAAATGTGCATGCATTTGCGGCAGAAATGCATGCACATGTAATTACAGGCTGGTCGTTAATAAGAGGAAGGCTGAAACCAGAGAAAGTGTTTCAGGTGCACACTGCGGCGAGAGGCTAATGATTAAGTATCAGCGTTCTTACCCATTAAAACACGGAGGCCCGTTATCTTCGGGACGTATATTTGTTTTACGGCCCGTCATTACGAAAACACGCCTAAACAAATACATTGTGAACTTTAACGCCGAAAAAAATGAAAATTTTAAGATGAAAAATTATGCCATTTTTTCTTATTTCTGCTCAAAATATAGATTGTGGGTGCTCGGTAGAACCGCCTCGTGCAGGCGGTTCTAACGAGTACCCTCAATATTTACTTTATATTAGAAATAAGAAAAAATAAGGTTTGTCCCTGTATACCCAAGTTTTACTATATAAAAGTGGAGTTCAAGGGGGTCAAAATTATATAGGCGTGTTTTCATGATGTCAGAACAAATTCACTTATTTCTAGCTGACCGCGCTAAGCTCGCAACGTTGCAGAACTTGAACCGAACGAGGCGCGAACCACATCGGTGAGAGTCCTAATGATTGAGTGTCAGGGCGGCAATCCATTAGGAGAGTGAGTATTTGAGTTCTTTTTCCATTAGGAGAAGGATGCCCGTTATCCTCGGGGAGTGTAGTGGATTTAAAGCTCTTTCAAGACAAGTTGACTTATTTCGAGCGGACCGCTAATCAGAGTTGAGCTAAAACCTTCCGTTGCTGACCTTAGCGTCTCACATGTGGCCCGAGAGAGACAAAAAACCCACCACAACCAACAACCAAGGTCTTGGGCCTGAAATAAGACATAAGAATAATAAACCTGATAAAGTATACCCATCTAAATCCCGGTTCTCTATATAAAGTGGGATTTGGAGGGGTGTTCAGTACACATAGAATTTATTTACTGTCGAATATGTAGTATTTGTGTGTGAATTCGGGTTTAACGTCGCTTTCAACAATTTTTCAGTCATATCACGACGGTGTCTGGTTGCGACAGGGAGCTCAATGCTCACGTTTATAGTGCTGCCTCACTGAAGTATCATGTCCCAGACACATTACATGATACCACACCCAGTCACATTATCCTGACACCGGATCGACCAGTCCTAGCTCTTCCCCGTAAATCTGAGTGCCAAACGAGGAGCAGCTAGTACCATTTTTAACGACTTTGGTATGTCGCGGCCCGGGATCGAACCCGAGACCTCCCGTTCCCCGGAGCGGACACTCTACCAACTGAGCTATCGGGGCCGGTCTCGAATATGTAGTAACAATGAACATAAGCCCTTATGAGCTTTTTCTTCGACAAACAAGGGTACTGTATAAAAGTAACAGAGTTATCTTAAAGAGTGAGTTTTTGAGTGTTACGTCCCATCAACAGCTAAGGTCATACGGAGACGGGACCTTGGTTTAAAAACTCATCCGAAAGTCTGGAGAAGCCCGGGATCGATCCTGCGATCCCTGGTTTACAAGGCGAGTAGCGTATCCACTACACCACGGAGGCTTGTAAGTCATCATTCACCATATTTGCATTATCTGCTGGTTCCTAGTCTGAAGGTTATCAGTGTTGGAAAAACAGGTAACCAGACCCCCTGACCTTTCAAGGTCAGGGGGGTCTGGTTACCTGTTTTTCCAATACTGACAATGTGCAAGCTGGGAGCCAGCAAATAATGCAAATATGGTGAATAAAAACAAAGTGCATATATCACAGTGGATATTTTTAAACATATGCAACAGACTTGTTGATTTTGTTTGTTTGATTTGAGGTTTAACGTCCCCGTCAACATTGTTAAGGTCATTGACGTTGCTTCCACTTTTGTGGGACTTTAACACGACATTGAGATGAAATGACATCCCAAGCCCTGTCGGCCAATGAAACCAATAGAGTTTATTAGCATGGACGGTCCGCCTCCCACCGCGCTTCCTGGACAACTTAGATCCTCCAAGCGGTTTACCATTACTAGTGTGCGGGCCTGATTCAGCTCTGCGTGGAAGCATCATGCAGCCCATATATTTCTTCAAGCCCCTATGGGCGGGGGCATAACAGACTTGTTAACGTGATGGATTTAGTTTGGAGATACATTTTCTGCATTGCGCATAATATGTATATTACCTAGATGTACCTACAGCCCCAACAGACCGAATAATCCATCAACACTCCAAAAACACATATGTTTGAACTCTTTCGTAAAGTAGGATCAATGCTCACACTGAATACAATCACACGGTGAACGGTCACGTATTAAATTTGATGCACTTTTGTACGGTGGTATATTAAGGACATTCAATATTATATTTTGGAAAATATAATGTCGAGCGCTCGATATATTATCTCGAGCGCTCTACATATTATCTTGAGCGCTTTACATAAAATCTCCAGCGCCCTATATAATATCTCGAGCGCACTACATAATACCCCGAGCGCTCGACTTAATATCTCAAGAGCTTTACATAATATCTCGAGCGTTGTACATAATATCTCGAGCACTCGACTTGTTATCTCGAGCACTCTTCATAATATCCCGAGCGCTTGATATGATATCTCGAGCGCTCGACATAATATCTCGAGCGCTCTTCATATTATCTCGAACGCTCGACATAATATCTCGAGCGCTCGACATAAAACCGAGCGCTCGATATGTTATCTCGAGCGCTCTACGTATTATACGAGCGATCGACATATCATCTCGAGCGCTCGGCATGTTATCTCGAGTGCTCAATGTATCATCTCGAGCTTCGAAATGTTCGAAGACTTAAATAAACCCGTGCATTCTGATCCGAGTTCTTCAGAAAGCCGCTTACCGAAGCATCCCGCCCATCGGGGCTTCGAGAAACAGACTGGGCAGTGGAATGCTTCCATGCGGAGCTGAAACTTACTACACATGTGTACTGGTGCCTAAGCTTGCCCATGAAAAGTAGTGCGAGGAGGATAGTGCAAGCACATAAACCCCATTGGTTGCAATTGGTGGTAAGGCTTGAGATGCCATTTCATCTCAATGTCGGATAAAAGTCAAACAACATTGGAAGCAACGTCTCCAAAATGACCTTAATAGTGTTGAAGGTAACGTTAAACCTAAATTCACTCGGCTATTTCTTGTTCACGAGCATTTCTGCGTACACTAAACTTCAATTCAAAATGATGCCTACCATTGTATTTTTACGTAAGGTATTTGGCTTTAAAGTTGCATTATTGAGCTATCGGTAAAAATGCTTAAAAAATAAAATACATATAGCCGGTATTTTTCTTTAAAACAATACAAATGAATGCATTTTATGCAAAAATGCGAACAATTATGATGACAGGTAAACGAGTTTGAGAGGGATTCCCTAACTAGGTTTCGACCACTAGTTAGATCTATTTTTAGTTCGTGACAAAAATAGAATCCCCATATATGACCTTATGCGACATTCATTTGTGGCCTTGTTTGCATAGGCCATGCCTGAATCAGAAAAAAATATGACGCTGAATACCATGCCATAAGTAACGACACTCAGAGACGATACTGTCGCAATGTATGTGTAATGTGACAGATTTATTTTAGAACAGAAATTCCGAACACATGTTCAGAGCGAACGTTAAACACGAATGAAAACGACCATTTTCACAAAGTTCTGAAGCTGTATTTGGCTCCAAAAGTGTACACATGACAAAGGAGTTTGAATTGAGATAAAAACCAGGACAACATTTTGAGACCCGGTTGCTCAATAATGCACCTTCAAGTTTTGAGTTCTTCTTTACAATTTTTGTCATATTTTTATTTCCTATCTTTTATAATTTAGACATTCTGTTCTATCATTGCGCATGAGAATGCGTTTCAGCTTTTATTTGCGAAGCAGGCACATGTAGGTTTTATTTTATAATTAAGGTTAAACGTCCCCGCCAACAGTATTTAGGTCATTCTTGAGAAGTTGATACTTTTACCCTACATTGAGATAAAAGGAGCCCCGCCAAGCGAATTTGGGTCTTCGAGCATTCCGTCATGACAAATTTTAACTGCGCATGCCCAGCCATTCAGAGGGGCCAGGGATATGGCTTTCTGTCTGAAGGTTCCTCTTGATTCACTGCTTGTATGAGCGAGCAGCGAAGGTTCTGGCGAGACTGGGCGGATGCGCAGGCTCGCCTGAACCTTCGCTGCTCGCATAGGCGATAAGTACCAAAATCGCTTGACGGGGCCCAAATGACATCTCAAGCCCTTAGAACCACTAAGCGGTTTACCAGTACTCATGTGTGATCAGCTTCAACTCTGCGTGGAAGCACCGTGCAGCCCAATCTATTTCTCCAAGCCCCGATCGGTTTGTTTTTGTTTGTTTGATTTGAGGTTTAACGTCCCCGTCAACACTGTAAAGGCAATTTTGGAGACGCTGTTTCCAATTTTGTGGGACTTTTACCCGACATTGAGATGAAGTGACATCTCAAGCCCCGACGTCCAATGAAACCAATAGGGTTTATAAGCATGGGCGGTCTGACTCGCACCGCTTTGCATGGGCAGGCTTAGATCCTCTACACGCCTACGGAACGATAGAATGCGTAACCATTGGTTAAGAACGTGAAGCAATTAGAGCGACATCCGGTTAGGAATTAGATCGCTAAAAAAGGTAAAGAAACTGTGCAGTTTCTGCGTTTCATAAGTTATATAATTTTTACGAGGAAGTTATTTAAAAAACGGGGAATTACATTCAGGAGCCCATTGATATCGGCATCTTTGAAGTAAATACCAAATCCCGTACTTCACACATTTTGGCTAAATTTAGTTTCTAATGCTGAAGGTGAACTCAAGCCTAAGAAAACGAGTGGTTTTGTCGAGGTGTTTGTTGCCTTTTATTTATTACTGCGCTTTGCTACAAGTTCAGCGTATTAACATGCACACACAATAAACATATATGGTTATATGTGTTGTGGATATTTAGCTTGTCAATGCAGCACTAGCGAGAAATCACCACGGAAAAGGTCGAAAATGGTTGGTTACGCATTCGATCTATAGAAATGATAACAAAACTTGCATCTATAAAGCGGATCTGCTTTCATCTCCACGGCCCCAGAATCACCCACACCTTGTTCTACGGAACCATTTTTAGCCAACCTGATAAGCAGTGCGCTATTGATTCGATAATGGCATAGTATTTTATGGAAACATTTTCAGTCTCCAGAATCATAGTACCGAATGATTTTCACTGACTTTTACGCTGTGTTTGTTTTATCAATGGTCCGGTAATTGCCTGAAATGAAATTAAACAGGTTTTGGAGTTTTAATTTCTGCGAAGAACTCCTCATCTGCCAACATTTGCTGGTTAAGCATTAGATCGTCTGGTTAAGCATTCGATAGCCAGAGAGGAGAAAATCAAACCAGTTGCTGCCTAAGTAAATGCCAGCAGCTTACTACAATAAAAGGTGGTCTACATATGATTTCTGAATTATGTTAAAATCACCAGAGAAAGAAAGCCGTGATGAAAAATACTTTTTTGGACAAGACCATTAAATGTCTGGGTATCATGCTTATCTGACCGAATGACGCACAGATTCATAAATAAGAGGTCATTACTTGCTTTTGTAGAAAACAAAATGGCCAGCTTACGCTTTTTAATGGCGATTAAATCTATATCGTGTTTCTATGGTCAAGCATTAGAGAGCAAGGTTGAGCATAAGACACCCATGATTATAAACTTGGTGCTTATAAAAATAGAAGTAAAGCAATGATCAGGAATCACAACCAGCTGGCTATCCAAAATGCGATACATACAATCAGTGACAAACAATAACATAAATAAACCGCCAAAGAAGAACCGCCTTGTAACAGTCAGTGAAAAGAATTCCAGTGGGAATTGTTTGTCAATCGACCCAAAGGTGCTCAGAAGAAAAGCTGTTCTATGCTTAAGTGCACGTGAATATCACTGACTTGTCGGGAAAACTATTAGAATGAAAATAGTCGCAGTGAGGTCAGACTGTTGTGAAAAACTAAAGATGGTTATCTTGGAAACATAGGATGGGCTTGGCAAAGAGTGTAGACCCTGATCAGACGCTGCAGAATCCGGCGTCTGGTGAAGATGTACACTATTTGATTGGACACTGGAATTTAAGAGATTAATGGAACAGTTTAAGACTATTTCTCCTACCTACACTCGGAGGCAATAGACCCACCAGTCCTTTGTTGTTGTTTTTTTTTTTTAAATCACATTATATTTTGTGCAGAAATGAGAAAAATATCACAATTTTTCATCTTAAAATTTTCGTTTTTTTTGGCGATAAAGGTTACATTGTATTTGTATAGACGTGTTTTCGTAATGATTATTCAAAGAAACAAAATGATGTGGAGAAAACAAATGTCTACAACCTTTTTAGTACTAAATACAATATTATCAATAGTCGGTCGATAGTGAACAAAAAACTGGGCTTTTAGCTTAATGTAAACTGCCTAATCACTGCCTAGATACATCCGCGAGAAAATATTGCTCCATATTCAAAACGGTTTCAAAAGTTCCTCATATCTAAACATGATACTGCAGATGGAAGAAAATATTATAACTTGTATGTTCTATCAATTTATTATAGCTATATTTTTTCCTCATATCTAAAAATGGCACTGCCGATGAAACAAAACGTTATAGCGTGTATGTTTTATTAAGAAGGAAGATTAGATCATGGAAGATTAGCTGAGGGCCTCGTGGAAGATTAGCTATTACATGTATTTTTGTATGTGCTAAATGTTGCTACCCTCACTAAATAAAGTCCTTACTTACTGACTGACTGACTGACTTACTTACTTACTTCTCTCAATTTATTTAATGAACGCACCTGTCCTCCTGTTTACTCAAAAGGGGGAGTTCCAGCCTGTAGTAAATTTCCATAGGGTTCTGCCCACGCACAGATTTTCATGATATTGTGCATAATTACTGCTTGGTAAATGTCTATTATTTATTTAGCTATTTCACTCTTATATCTGTTTTCGTTATAAATCTACAATGTTTTGTTTATGTCCACATCTGAAAGTAGGGGTACCCCCAAACTAGTGTATATATACATTCCACCTTTTGATGTCTTTGGAGTTATTTTGTTCTCAGGCATCACTGTAGTCATCTGTGATTATCTTTGTATCACATTTAGCATTGTTTAGGCAAAGTTCAATACACCATGCTCAATTTCATATGGAGCAGACCCCAGAATTCACAACCATAAAATCTTTTGTAGTATGTTTGACGTTTGATTTCATACTGTTTCAGTTCTTGTCACCCCATCCTTTTAATATGAAAATTGACCATATATATGTAGAACATTCTATTAATCTTTCTTGAAAACCGGTAACATACCGCATTTGAACATTGAATAGTAATGGTCAGAGTTTTGAATTGTTTCAAACTATTTGTAGATATCATATGGTGCGACATTTTCAATCGATAAATTGCTCGCCAATATATAATAAACATGAATATATGTATGTTTATATGATGGTGTATAGTGTGAGCTCATATATGATCAGCATTTGTATCAATTATGATGCTCTGATGAACACCAAAAACAAAATTCATTTCGAGGTTTCGTTAACAATTCAATCAGATCTTATTTTAAAAAAAACTTTAGAACAAGCGTTTTTGCATTAATGTAATTCTAAATAGAAGTGAAGGCAATGCTTAAGCTTAGTATGACAAAGATTGTTGAAATGGCAAGTAAACTGGATGGTTCTGTAAAGTAGAAGTAAAACAAAGATCAAGAATTGATACAATTAACTTACTCCATCCATAAAAGACACCAAAGGGAAAGAAATACAAACATTAAGCGACCAGACCATAATGGAAACCTAAACAGACAATTTTACTTGACTCTAATAAGTATGTATTTAACTGATGCAGTGATCTTAAAAAGTTTGAAAAGTCTGATTGTCATACTGGAATGACTAAGGTTGCTTCAATGGCCAAGAATAATGATGTTTGTATTAGATTTCAGCCAGGTAGGTCATAATAACACAGACATTATTTTATGACCTTTTGGCCCACTGTATACACAGATTACTGTAGACAAAATGGTACTGTTGTTTTTGGCTCACTCTGACAATGCTCCTTCAGTCTACTTCAATCGTACTAACTGTCACCTTGCAAGAAAGTTATATCCTCATATATGATCATCTATGTTCTAAAATATGATCCAGAAAACAGGCAGTTATTTTTGAGAAGCATTAATTAATATAATAGAGAAGACTTAATTCAACTTTCAAACACGTTCACAATTTAAAATAGCAAACAGTACATGTGCTAGCAGTACTTTAGAAAAATGTGAAGCCAGCTGCACTGATTTTGATTCAGCCAATGTGCTAGTGGTATAGCAAACAAGTGATTTATGCCATTTATAAAAAATCTTCGCCCCCGTCGATTGGGGCTTGAAGAAATTGATTTGGCTGCATGTTGCTTCCACACAGAGCTAAAACTAACCAAACACGAGTACTGGTAAACCGCTTAGAAGGACTAAGCTTGCCCAGGCAAAGTGGTGTGAGTCAGGCCGTCCAATGTATATAAGCCGTGTAGTTTCATAGGGTGGCAGGGCATTGAGATATTATTTCATCTCAATGTCGGGAACAAGTCCCACAAACTTGGAAGCAGCATCTCCAAAATGACCTAAATAGTGTTAATGGGGATGTTAAACCTCAATACAAACAAACAAACCATTTGTAAAACTGATGAATACAGAGCCAGAAAACTTAACATAGTTGACAAGTATTGCATACATAAGACTACATATGCAAAGGGTATTTCAGCATCTAAATATAATATCAGCTATCAAATAAATGTTTTACAGCAACTTGCCTGTATGCAAGATGATAATTTCAGTAGTTTCAGTGTGACAGGTTATGCATTTATTTTGAAGACTAAAACATTGCAGCAAACACTTTTGCCTATGTTATAATGTACCTAGAATAAATGCAGAAAATGCTTTTAATGGTCTCACTAGACCTTTGATGTGTGTGTGTGTGTGTGGGGGGGGGGGAAGCGACGTGCAAGTCTCTTTGACCAAGTGATGTAAGAAAAAATACCAATACATGGACTGATCAATAATAAGAACAAATAAGAAAATCAGCCTGTCCTTTCACAAATGGCAAATTATTGACTGCTGTTTTATTTTAAAGAGGGAAATGTCAAAAATAAAAACAGTTAAGGAAACAACAGGATTATGAAAGTAATTTATTAAGCAAACTCAATGCACCATTGTGTATTACTGACATTAATACCTTTGTATTGCGGGTTTAAAAAAAGACCAAATAAAATAGGGTAAAAAATATCCACCTTGTCTTATTCCTATTGTGTCATAATACATTTTTTCAGCATAACAGCTTTTGCAATGCTGCAAACACTAATACTCATCGTGATCACTGCATAAGTGCATTATATTTTTCTCTCTGCTCATGTATGTTCTCATCTACTATTTAAAACCCAAACTAAAACTCATTCTCTGTCGAACAGTGTATTTTTGTTTGTGTGTGTGTTGGGGGGAGGGGGGGGGGGGTGCAGGGGTGCAGGGGCGTAATTATGTAAATGCATATGCTAAGCCTTGCATGGTAAGGTGACACTATATAGTCATAAAAATACAATAAATATATACTTAAAGAAAATCTGGTCCCCTGATATTGCAAATGACTTCATCACAAAAATATACCTAAACACATATCTGGCAATCAAAAACAATGTTACCGGTTTCTGATTTTTTAAAAATTTGTTTGCTATATAGAGGATATATGTGGCTAATTTTATGTGTAATATCTTGGGGTGACAAGATCAGTAACACATCTAACACTTGGGATAAACATTTTACTTCTTATAAATTTTCATGAAAAATTTAAGAAATTTTGTAAATAAATTCATCAGAAAAATTAATTGACCTAGGCACATTTATATTTTTGGTATTATATGAATCCTTATAGAGTTATGTTGCCAATCAAAGCAACAAAATTTGAAAACAATTGAGCTTGTTGATTTATGAATGAAAAGTTTACAGGTGTGTATGACCTCTACAGGGGATTACCTCAGGGAGCTCCCCTGAGAACTATAGTAATTAATCAAATAAAACAAAGTTATATATATAGTTGATAGACCTAAAGTAATCAACAACTGAAGTTTCAAGAAAATATGTGGGTGGGCAGATTTGGAACTCCCCCTTTATAAATTTTACAAATGGATTCTGGTTCGTCTTGATTAACATGATTAAGAATACATGGTGTGTCATTCTTGCGCTGTTTGTATTAATAAGAAGTTTGTTTTAGACAATATCTTTATCTAATCGTTTTGACAGTTAGCATAGAACTCATGGGATCTCCGGTCTGGGTTATCGATCATGATACAGACATATATTTTGGGGGCATGCGCCGTCCCAGGAGTAGGATATTCCGGCTACCTATTTGCTTTGCAGAGGCGAGCTAAAACAAATACGCCTTTCTTTTGCGTTACTATGCCTTTTTTCGCATTACTACGCCTTTTGATTCGCGTAAAAACACCTTTGATTCGCATCACTGCGCCTTTCTTTTGCGTTACTACGTCTTTCTTTTGCATTAGTATGCACTTTTTCGCGTTACTACGCCTTGTTTTTGCGTTACTACGCCTTTTTTTGCGTAGCTTCGCCTTCTGATTGGCGTTACTGCGTCTTTTGTTTTGCGTTTCTACGCCTTTGTTGCGTTATTACGTCTTTTGTGTCGCGTTACTACGCCTTTGCGGTATTTTATTTTCTCCAACATTAGCCAAATAGGCTTTCGTATCTGCAGTGTTAACGATCTTACCCGTAGCCTTTCACGCCTGAGTTTCTTAAACGCGTTCTCTCCATTTTTTTTTTATTTTGGGCAATTCTTGTTAATAGGGGATTTAGTCAAATTCATTTACAGGATGGCGAACAGCTTTGATTCTCGGATGAGACGGTTCATTAATGGCCGTCCCATCCGGATATAGATTTAATCGCCATTACAAAGCGTAAACTGGCCATTTTGTTTTCTACAAAAGCAAGTAATGACCTCTTATTTATGAATCGGCGCGTCATTCGGTCAGATAACCATGATACCCAGACATTTAATGGTCTTGTCCAGAAAAGTATTTTTCATCACAGCTTTCTTTCTCTGGTGATTTTAACACAATTCAGAAATCATATGTAGACCACCTTTTATTGTAGTAAGCTGCTGGCATTTACTTAGACAGCAACTGGTTTGATTTTCTCCTCTGGTTATCGAATGCTCAACCAGACGATCTAATGCTTAACCAGCAAATTTTGGCAGATGAGGAGTTCTTCGCAGAAATTAAAACTCCAAAACCTGTTTTATTTCATTTCAGTCAATTACCGGACCATTGATAAAACAAACACAGCGTAAAAGTCCGTGAAAATCATTCGGTACTATGATTCTGGAGACTGAAAATGTTTCCATAAAATACTATGTCATTATCGAATCAATAGCGCACTGCTTATCAGGTTGGCTAAAAATGGTTCCGTAGAACAAGGTGCGGG